>OX336388.2:999504371-1000704371 GCA_946902985.2 Meconema thalassinum | reverse complement strand
AAATGCCAATAGTTAAAAATATAATCACCATGTGTAAAGTTTATACAATGTGTCATGTGAATAATATCATGATGGCTAATAATAAGCATCATGGCAGGCAAGACTCTGGCATGCTGGACCAACCCAGCTAGAATGAAAGTGAGTACAAATTTAATATGTTGATATGATTTAAATAGCTCACCATACAACGAAGCATCACTCTAAGATTAAGAATTAACAGTCATTTATGTACGAGATCACATCCCTCGTATTTTGGTAAAATGTGGCTTGGAGGATGATTTGTTTACTGCCATTTAGGCGTAAGACATTGATGAAAGTAACGGTAACGTTAAATAATAATAATAATAATCTGGGGTCGGTAACAATAATGAATAAATAATCGGCATGTCAAGGCTATAGTACGTGAAAAGTGTGTCATGTCTAGCGTAAGAATACTGTGTTATTGTAAACACTAAGAAAGCGACGTAAATATCGAAGTAAAGAGAGCTTTTCAGTGTCATTGAAATGTTGAATAAATGTTTTATTATGGTATATTCTACAGGGTTGTATTTGAGAGCCATTAAGATAGTTAATGTAAGCCAGTAAATGTATATTTGTTTTGGAGCTACGTAGAACTTTGGCTTATGAGTAAGTGCATAGAGGACGTGAGTGCTTTAAAAATTGAGTCATCTGTAAGAGATATTGTTTGAGCCGCGTTCAGCGAGCATATAAGGTAGAATCAAGAGATTTACGTCACTAAGTTGCGGGGATCATCCGAAAGTAGTTTGCGCTTTGGCGAATCTAGTCGGCTAATCTTCGAATCTACGATATAGTATTGCCTTAGAGCATACGTGTTATTCGCAACGGAGTTGGGACAGAGTCTGTCTGTATCCACTGTTCGCAGAATTTTCGCCACCAGGGATAACTGTTTGAGACCCTAGGTGAGCCCATATATTAATTGATCTGCCCTTAGAGGTAAGACTAATGGTTCTTCGTATAGGAAACGTCGATTTCCTCTTGTTATATGCATGCTGCACCAGCGAGAGAACTGTGATATTCACTTGAGATGCGCGCAAAAGCGACTGATGTCGACCACAGAACGGCAAAGCTATTTCGTGATCCATCCCTTGCCATGAATATTAATTAGGAGCCGAGATGAGCCCATTATACTCTAAATGTAGGTATTAAATAATAAGATTGACTCAATTCGTATGGACACGACCCACTCAGGGTACCTCTTGCATGGCTGCACCAGTAAATGAACTTGACTCTGCGGGAAGCCAGACGGGTGGAAGCAGGTAGTCCACTAAACCGGCGGCCATCTTGCCGATGCCAGCCGTGACTAATTCTTTGTTCGCATGGAAAGGAAGTCTATGGACCTGATCCTTTTATTTTAGAATTGGAGTGGGACACTGAAGAATCTCGATATTTCGAAAAGTAATTAAGATATGCTTGATGCGATGATATCAATTGAATTAAATGCATTATTTCCACACACATGCAATGTTGGAATGTTGTAATCGGATAATATTTGGCCCAGTTATTCTCCGAGGAAGAATTAAATGCACCAGATAAATAGAAGCATTTTTGTAAAGTGTATTTGCCCAGTTCACACTAATTTATTCATACGGGTAGCGTAATTTGAATGACATGACACGCTTGTAACGATAATGTTTTGACCAGACCCAGAAAATCGTTGTATGGTGAAGCTATAAAAATATCTATATCCATGTGTATTTGGAGGGGAAAGTGTACCACTTCAGCGTTTGAGATTGATGGGAAAGGAATACGATTCGCACGACACAACACTTATTAAACAAGGCATAAGCTAATGAATTAATGTTATTTAAAGTAAATGTCCCGTGTAAAACGGATAAATGTTTAATAATTGCAGATTTAATGTCATTTAAATATAATTTGTGTTTATTATTGTAAAGATTCGTGCAATTGCCCAGCGGTCGCCATTTTTTATCCTCGCAGTGACGGGCAGGCGGGGTGTGTGAGGAATGCAGAATAGCCAGTCCGGCCGGGCTGATGAGGGTGGGCCCCTCCCCGCGCAACGACGAATGAGTCAACCACAATAGCCCTCGAGTCAGGTATACTATTGGCGCCTTGGCTACTAGACTCTTCTGCTTCTCGAGACCACTGGACGCAACAGGGAGTTCCAGAACATCCAACCAGAATAGGCTTGAACCCACTGGAAGGCTAAAAGGGAGCCAGAACATCGCCGGAGAGAGGCTAGACAGTGCTGGAATCCACCACTAGAAACTACTCGCTTTTACGAGAGGTGGCTTGATCCAGAATATTCGAGACCAGGGAGCTGATTGGATATATACCGGCAAACTGCGGCGGGCAAGTCAGTCCTGAGTGAGTCCGCGCTGTCGGTGTGTGCCGTGCCGAGCGACCAGTGGAAATAAATGTGAAGTGGTGTAATATTGAAGACAGTGCTGTGAAGATTAATAACGTAGTCAGTAAGTCTGGAAGATAAATAGTGACTGTGGAAGATAAACAGTAACTGTGGAAAATAAATAGTAACTATAGGAGATACTTCCTTGCAGTGAACATTGTAAATAGATAGTGACTTGTAGCTGTGTAACGTGAAACTCTGTGTAAGTGTGTTTGCGTGTGTGTGGAAGTAAGTAGGCTTAATTTGATTTAGTGTAAATAACATTATTGTAAATAAAGTATTAGTGCATTATAAGCCTGACCTATTTTTACGAACCCTAAAAACGTAACAATTGGTGTCAGATGTGAGGGTCAGGTTATGCGTGCGTGCTTCTGTATGAATCAGTGCGTACTTTTGAAAAGGCCTACTTTAAGGAAGTGTGTACGATAGTTAATTTTTAGTGACTGTCTTGCGTGTACCATCTGGAAGCCTGGTTAATCGTGTGCTGACTGTCCGTGTGTCTCGCATTTTGTACTGTAAAATGGCGACAAGGAAAGTAAAACTTTCAGCACTGAAGGTTTCGGAATTACGGCAGGAATTGGAAGAAAGAGAAGCTGATGCCATGGGAACAAAGTCTACGCTACAAGTGCGATTACGTCAGTTACTGCTGGACGGAGGTGAGGACCCAGATATATTCCTTTTTGAGCTTCCTTGCGGCATAGGCCAGGTGGTGGAAATTTCGGAAAAGAAAATGGCAGACAATGTGGAAAATTTAGAAAAGAAAATAGTAGAAAACTCCAAAATTATGGAAAGGAATATAATGGAAAATAATGCCAATCTTGAGAGGAAACTTCGAGAAGTAACACTCACTACGGAAACGAAGCTGAGGGAGGAATTTCAAGAATCGCTGCGGAAGTTGGAGGACGAGCTTGCGAGCGCCCTGCTTCAAAATAAGGACAAGCAACGAAACGAAACCATTTCCGCTGCTGAACCATCGGAAGGTAAGGAGAGTTTACCTGTTCCCGCCGCTGGGCGGACTGACCTGCCAATGGATCGTGCACCCGTTCCCGCAGTTGGGCGTTCTGACCTACCAACATTCGATGGGAAATCTGCATGGGAAGAATACTTCACCTTGTTTGAGACCGCCGCCATGATTAATGGGTGGTCAGAGGCCACGAAAGCTGCAATGATGAGCTTGTCGCTGCGCGGAGAGGCCCTACGAGTCCTACAAGCTGTTACCTTATCGGAGAGACAGAACTATGACGTTCTCGTTCAAACTCTGGAAATACGGTTCGGACATCGACATATGGAGCAGCTATATCGCTCCCAGTTAAGAAATCGCTGCCAAAGACCTAACGAGAGCCTACAGGAGTTTGAAGCAGACATGGCCCGTCTTGTTAGGAGCGCCTACCCAACAGTGCCCAGCGACGTTTACGAGAGTCTTGCTACCGAGAAGTTTCTCGACGGGCTCCGCGAGACCGAGACACAGCGGGCTGTGAAGCTGGCGCGCCCGAAAACGTTGAATGATGCTTTGACCCTAGCCCTTGAGTTCGAGGCTGTTCAACAATCCGTGCGCAGCCAGGCGCACATCCGAGCTCTGGAGGGAGACAAGGAGGTCCAACCTGTGCCTTCCATAGAAGAAATCGTGGATAAAGTTCTTCAAGCCTTGCAGACCAAGAAGAAACAGACGAGGTGCTGGGGCTGCGGGGAGGTTGGGCACCTCAGGGATCGATGCCCTAAACTTACTACTAACAAGTACCAGCTGCAGGGAAACTAAAGAGGGTTGATTGGAAGGGGCGACTGTCAACCCGCGCCAACACCAGGAATGCCCCCACTTCTGCTATCGTCGCGTCTCTGGGTCGTCAAGCCAACTCAATTTTTGTCAGTGGCCATGTGGATGGAGAACCCAGAGACCTACTGCTGGACACAGGGGCCACAATGACCATCATCCGACCAGGCATCGTGAGAAGAGCAATATCACCCACAAGATGGACACTGCGAACAGCAACGGGGGAATCAGCCAACTTTCGAGGGGAGGCAGTCGTCGACTTCATCATCGGTGATACCCAGTTTCGCCATCGTGTCTTGATCGCTGAGGTGGAAGAGGACGTTATTCTCGGGATGGACATCATGACTAAGTACAAATTCGGACTAGATCTGGGAAGCGGAATTTTGAGAGTCGGAAACGAGGAGGTAGTGCTGCAGAAGAGGAACGCCGCGTCGGTACGGGTGATAGCAGCGTTGGACATGGTACTGCCAGGACGTAGTGAAGTAATGGTAGAAGGGAAGCTGTACGGTGAAATTCCTGAAGGTTGTGTCGTCATGGTAGGGCCTACGTTTGGCGAAGACGAAACTGGACATGGAATGCTGGTAGCCAAAGCTTTGGTTCGTGCAGGGGCGAAGATTCCTGTGCGGGTAATGAACCTTCATGATCGCCCAATAACCGTTCGGGAAGGAACCAGCCTGGGAATATGTTCGTCTGTGTCCTCCGTCGTACGCCATGTGCGAACAGCTGCCTCCTCATCCGGTATACTTTCAGTGTGGCTTGACAGTCTTATCGAGGCAGCGTGTCAAGAGCTAAATCCTGAGCAGAGCCGAGAGGTAAGGGAACTTCTCAAACGTCATAAAGATGCCTTCCAGGATGGGACTGGTAATGGAAGAACGAACGTGGTGCAACTTCGCATCGATACGGGTGACTCAAGACCTATTTGCCCGACGCCCAGAAGATTGCCACTAGCCAAGCGAGAGGAAGCCGAGCGAATAATAAGCGATATGGCTCGCGATGGGGTGATTGAACCTTCAAGCAGCCCCTGGCCCTCGCCGGTGGTTCTGGTGAAGAAGAAAGATGGATCTACGCGGTTTTGCGTAGACTACCGCCAGCTGAACAACGTGACGAAAAAGGACAGTTATCCTCTACCACGCATCGATGACACCCTGGACACCTTGGGTGGGAGCACGATCTTCTCCACATTGGACCTCAAGAGTGGCTACTGGCAGGTCGGGTTGGACCCCAACGACAAGGAGAAGACCGCCTTTACGATTGGTTCGGGACTGTGGAACTTCACAATTATGCCGTTCGGTCTCTGTAACGCCCCTGCTACGTTTGAACGTTTGATGGAGCGAGTTTTAAAAGGGCTGTCTTGGGAAACCTGCTTGGTCTACTTGGATGACATCATCGTTCTCGGAAGGACGTTTGAAGACCACCTAAATAATTTGGAGCAGGTGTTCTTACGTCTAAAACAAGCCAACCTGAAGCTCAACCCCAAGAAGTGCTTCCTCTTTCGGAAAGAAGTTAATTACCTGGGCCACGTTGTTTCCGGAGAGGGGGTTGCTGCAGATACGGAGAAGATAAACGCGGTGAAGGAGTGGCCAATACCGAAGGATACGCGCGAAGTTAGGAGTTTCCTCGGACTATGCACCTATTACCGTCGATTCGTGCCAGGATTTGCTAATCTCGCGAAGCCTCTGACTCGACTTACCGAAGACGGCCGGAGTTTTGTGTGGGACACAACCTGTCAACAGGCTTTCGAACAACTGAAGGAGGTACTGACCAATGCTCCTATCCTATGTTACCCACAACCGGAAGGACTGTTCGTTTTGGACACCGATGCTAGCAATGTGGGCATCGGTAGCGTGCTCTCCCAACTGCAAGGTGGGCAGGAAAGAGTGATAGCTTACTTCAGCAAGGTTCATTCTAAACTGAAGAGGAACTACTGCGTGACTAGAAGGGAATTGCTTGCTGTAGTGAAGTCGGTGGAGCATTTCCACAAGTACCTCTACGGGAGGAAGTTCGTTCTACGGACTGATCATGCAGCACTTACGTGGCTTCTGAGTTTCAAGAACCCGGAGGGACAGGTAGCCAGGTGGATCGAAAGGCTCGAGGAGTACGACTTCGACTCTGAACACAGGGCTGGTCTTAAACACAGAAATGCTGATGCTCTATCTAGGAGACCGTGCGCGCAAGACTGCAAGCACTGCAATCGGATAGAAGACAAAATCGCAGCGGTGAGAAGAAGTACGGTACTGTGACTGACGACCACTGGCAGGATGAGGGAATCCCTAAGGACCAAGAAAACGATCCGGACTTAAAACACCTACTGCGTTGGAAGAAGTCTGAGGAACGACCGACCTGGGAAGAGGTAGCTCCCTTCTCGCGCTCTGTAAAAGCCTATTGGGCTCAGTGGAATCCCGTGATTTTGGAAAACGGGGTTCTAAAGAGGGTACTGGAGAATGAGAATGGGACTCAGGAGAGGCTACAGCTTATTGTTCCGCGAAACAGGGTATCCGAGATAGTGCAGTTGCTGCATGATGGAACGTCCGGAGGGCACCTTGGAGTTCAGAAAACCATAGAGAAAATCCGAGAGCGTATTTACTGGTTCAATTGCTCCGACGACGTTCGTGAATGGTGTAGAAAGTGCGTGGTTTGTGCCACTGCGAACGGGCCACAGAACAAGAGAAGAGCAGCGATGAGACAGTACAACGTTGGTGCACCGTTCGAACGGATCGCCATCGATGTAGCGGGCCCCTTCCCCACGACTGAGAGTGGAAATAAATACATCTTGGTAGCAATAGATTACTTCAGCAAGTGGGTAGAGGCATATGCATTGCCCAATCAAGAGGCGGTGGTGGTTGCCGAGACACTAGTAAGGGAGCTGGTGAGCCGATTTGGTGTACCTTTGGAATTTCATTCCGACCAGGGGCGAAATTTCGAGTCGTCGCTGTTCCAGGAATTGTGCCAGATTCTCGGGATCCGGAAAACAAGAACGACTGCCCTGCATCCACAGACCGACGGCATGGTGGAGCGCATGAACAGAACAATGGAGAAATACTTGTCCAAGATTGTATCCGACCACCAGCGGGACTGGGACAAGTTTCTCCACTTGTTACTACTGGCATACCCCTCTTCTATACATGAGACCACAGGCCAAACACCAGTTAATGTGCTGTTTGGCCGAGAGCTGCGGTTGCCGTGTGACCTGACGTTCGGCTGGAAACCTAAGGATGACGTTGTTGGCGAGGACTACATCTCCGACCTCCGTCGAAGGATGAATGACATTCACGACCGAGTTCGCGCAAACATCCAGAATGCGAGCGACCGGATGAAGGAGCGTTACGACCTAAGAGCCGAATCAGGAGGATACCAAGCAGGAGATCTAGTCTGGCTTTTCGACCCAAAAAGGCGGCGAGGGTTCTCTCCGAAGCTACAACGCTCCTGGGACGGACCATATGAGGTACTGAAGAGGATCAACGACGTCGTCTATCGTATCAGGAGAAGACCGAATGGCAAACCCCGAGTGGTCCATTTCAATCGGCTGGCACCGTTCCTGGGTGACAACGATGACCAGGGGCACGAACAACACGCTCGTATCTGTCGATTGCCAGAAACAGAACGATCCTTCGAAGAGTTCATGGCTCAATGCCGAATTGGCCGAAAAGTTCGTTATGGCGTCACTACCGAGATTCGACAGGATTTATTCCAAACCGCCAGTGAGTATGCCTTGGCTCACTGTGTGGCTAAGGACCTGAGGATGAGCCAGGGAATCGCCCAGGTGTTCCGGCGGAAATACGGCGGGATTGAAGAGCTACAGTGCCAAGAGCCTCGTGTCGGGGGCGTGTTGTGCTTAACCAGGAACGAGCGATCGCTGTTCTATCTCGTGACGAAAGAACTTTCCCATCTGAAGCCCTCCTATCGTGCCATCTGGGATAGTCTACTTGCTATGCGGGAGCACCTACTGGAGCGAAGCATATCCAAATTAGCTGTACCCAAGTTGGGCTGTGGAATATATGGGTTGGACTGGAGGATTGTAGAAGCATGCTAGAGGAAGTCTTTCGACGCACAGGGATTGAAGTTCTGGTGTGCTGCTGGCCCCGAATAAACGTGGTGTCTCAGAAAACGGTGGACTGTTACTTCTTCGTCAAATCACGATGCCGTGAAGGACCAAGCTGTTCCTACCGTCACCCTGTTGGAAGTGTCTGCTCCGAGACGGAACAGTGTTAAGGAGGGGGCAGTGTAAAGATTCGTGCAATTGCCCAGCGGTCGCCATTCTTTATCCTCGTAGTGACGGGCAGGCGGGGTGTGTGAGGAATGCAGAATAGCCAGTCCGGCCGGGCTGATGAGGGTGGGCCCATCCCCGCGCAACGATGAATGAGTAAACCACAATAGCCCTCGAGTCAGGTATACTATTGGCGCCTTGGCTACTAGACTCTTCTGCTTCTCGAGACCACTGGACGCAACAGGGAGTTCCAGAACAACCAACCAGAATAGGCTTGAACCCACTGGAAGGGGAAAAGGGAGCCAGAACGTCGCCGGAAAGAGGCTAGACAGTGCTGGAATCCACCACTAGAAACTACTCGCTTTTACGAGAGGTGGCTTGATCCGGAATATTCGAGACCAGGGAGCTGATTGGATATATACCGGCAAACTGCGGCGGGCAAGTCAGTCCTGAGTGAGCCCGCGCTGTCGGTGTGTGCCATGCCGAGCGACCAGTGGAAATAAATGTGAAGTGCTGTAATATTGAAGACAGTGCTATGAAGATTTATAATGTAGTCAGTAAGTCTGGAAGATAAATAGTGACTGTGGAAGATAAACAGTAACTGTGGAAAATAAATAGTAACTATAGGAGATACTTCTTTGCAGTGAACATTGTAAATAAATAGTGACTTGTAGCTGTGTAACGTGCAAATCTGTGTAAGTGTGTGTGTGTGTGGAAGTAAGTAGGCTTAATTTGATTTAGTGTAAATAACATTATTGTAAATAAAGTATTAGTGCATTATAAGCCTGACCTATTTTTACGAACCCTAAAAACGTAACATTATGTTGTGATATTCCAGTTTGTGTTAAATTGTGCCACGTGAAGAACACTATGGACACTCGCAAATGTCAAAGAGTATCAATAATAGGATGTTTTGGATAGCCTTGAGTGCGGTGAAGCACTAATTTTGAGGAGAAGAGACTCACAGATAATTTTGATTTTTGTTGTGGGAAGTAAATGTAAAGTATTTTTTTGTGTTGTATGTTGTATTGCCATGATTTACTATCATTAAATGTTATACTTAGGATTATGTTGTTTCTTTCAAGTAGAGTAGTCGCCTGACAGACTCAAATCCTGAATATGTGATCGTATAGTGGGTTGAACGCCCCATACCTCGAAAGACCGTGAGTTAACTGGGATACGAACACATGTTCCATACGATGACGATTGGGTACAGTACATAAGTCACGGGTGTTTATGTTAGGCAGAAATTTGATAAGTATAATGAGGTAAGTGTATTTAAGAAGAATATTGTAATGACTTCTTACGTCAGTGTTACCAACATGATTCTAAGCCTGCTGATCGGACCAATTTTTAAATACATGTAACTTCTATACTATCAATTGGATTTCAACCAAATTTCGTATGTGCTATGAGTACCATAACAGATATGACTAGGCGTATTCTTAAGAGCAACCAGCGCTGCCAACTGTTAATAAATGCTGTCTCTATTTTTTACCCTAATATCAATATATCAGAAAGTATGCAAGCCAACAGCACTAAACTTTGCACACGTATAGTACCTAACATTCTAGATTAATTTGCAGTAACTAATATAAGCCAGTTCTGCCAACATGATTCTATGCCTGCTGATAGGTCCAATTTTAAAATACATGTAACTTCTTTACTAACAAATGGATTTCATCGAAAATTGGCACAATGAGAGATCATAATATTTCAGATTGTTTCTGACCAGCACATGCATGACATTGTTGCCAACATGGTTTTACGTGCGCTGATATATCCAATGTCTAACTGCATGTAACATCCATGTTATCAATTGGACTTCAACCAAATTTTGTATTTTATACCTTAAGAGATGGAACTAAGAACATATTCAGTCACAAGGGCTGCCAACTTTGAAGCTCTATTAGGCTACATTATACCAGGTATATTTCGAACTAATTAGAAATGTCGATATTATCAACTTAATTTCGTCATTATTCTAGATAGGTCCATATAGATTAATCATTGGCATGATTCTTAATGTTAAGAAAAATAGGCTCTCTAGTTCATCATGGAAGTTCTGGTTTCAGTTATACTTTTTCCATGACTAACGTAAGTTGATGAGTTAAGCTAATCTCATTCAAATTATATCAATAAGCATAATTAACACTCCGAACTGAAAAGGGTTGGGATTCTGGCAGTATAATATTCATTTTAAACGTAGCACATGACTTACATAGCCTAGGGAACGCCTTTCTCCTAAAATGTTTAAATGGTGTAACGTGTTTTTCGAGGGATTTTTATGCAACTGGCATAAGTCAGTAGGAAGCCATTCTATATTTATTTACGCGGCAAACTGTTCAGCCAAGAGAATTTTTCATGTTAATTTATTATTATTATTAATTTATTATAATTATTATTTAGATATTCTCGGAGCATTTTATAAATATTATAAGCATACAGATAGGTTTTCTATGTCTTAGAAAACGCTATCAAGCAAATTATTACGAACGACAATACCATAGAAAGTTATGTGATTACGGAATTTAACGGAGTTTCGTCAGTTAGGGTATATCGAGAGACGTGACTCACTGGGAATTCAAGTACACGCTTAATCTTGTCGGGAAGTATTACGCAAGCGGGGTTGCAGCGTCAAGAAAAGGCGGATAGTTGGAACGGAACCCTCCCGCCGAGTGTAATGAGCCAGAGGAGGGGAGTATAGCGCGTGGGGTGCAGCCAATCAGTGGAGACCACGTAAGCTAGAAGTCGGGACTGGAGTGGGGAGCCGACGTGTGGATATAACGTTCGACACGCCGTGGAACGGGGACTATCTGTGTAGAACTTGCCGAGAATGTTTGCACGCGGGAGTCGCTCCGATGTTCGGTGGAGTGGGGGACTATCGGTATAGAACTTAACGAGTACAGTTGCACGCGGGAGTCGCTCCGATGTTCCGTGGATTGGAGGACTAACTTTTGTAAAACTTAACCAGTGTGGTTGTACGAGTGTTTGGGTCCGATGTACGGACCATAGAATTATCTAATCTACCAGAATATCATCAAATATCGACGGAGATGGAGACGTCCAGGAGACTGTGGGAAGCTCACAGCATCATCCAGTACGAGGGAAAGGCTTCGGCCATTTCCAGTGGTAAGCGCGAATGACGCAGAAATACGCAATCTCTCATTTCTCTTTGTTTTATATTTCATATTTCAGTAACTTCATAGCTTGGGAATAAGAGTAAAATCAATAATCTATCAGACTCCGTTTTCACGTAATTTTCTATCGGTAATATTAAAATCACAACGCTCCAATTTAAATTTTATACGTATTATTATTATTAATTTTGCTATACTTGTTTTATATAATAAATTCATTTCTTTTACAATGCAGTCTTTGCTTTCAGTAGGTAGCATTAGATATAGACCAATTCCTTCTCCTGATACAATTGTTTGTTGGGTTAATGATCAAATCATACCACGATCTGAGTGAATAGAGTCTTGAAGGTGTTCTGCCAGAGCTAGACGTTGTTAAATACAAATTTAGATTTCAACATTGCGTTGAGGTCTTGGCGCCCATTAAAACAACATAGCTTAGGCAAAGGTAAACAGTTACATTTGTCGCTCAACGTGAGGGTCAAACTGTTACACTTGTCGCTACCAACGTGAGGGCTATAGAAACCGTTACATTTGTCGCTACCAACATGGGGCATTAATTAACGTTACAATGGGTTGCTTTAATACTTTATCTAATAAATTACAAATACTAATGTCAGTAGATTCGGATAAAATACGTACTGTTGCGGACAAAAATCGTCAATTTTGAAAATTAAGGCTTATGAGATCACCTTTTGTCCGTGTGTGTGTGTCTCCTAATAAAATCTAAACGGCTGGAGAGATTTTAATGAAACTCGGTAAGTTCATAGCTCTATTTCGGGCGACCCCGACAGTGCCATTCAAATTTTGTTATGTCACACCAATCCAACATGGCGGCTGTGAGAAATATTTCACCAGCATTCAGTATCTCCGAAACTATTACCGAAATCACCCTGGAATTTTGTATAGTGATAAAGGGAACTTCTAGAAATTCACTTATGTGACCTTTGAAAACCTGGTAACTGCAAAACCAACATGGTGGCCAAGCGAATTTGCGACTTTTAAATGGACGTTTCTCGCGATTTAACCAACCAAACGCAATGAAACTTGGTACAGTATATGTTTGTATACATTGTAATGCACCGACATCTAACTTCGTTCAATTGTTTACATAACCTCAAAATGGTGGCAGTGCGAAATATTTCACAGGCATTCAATATCTCCGAAACTATGATATCAACCTGAAGTGTTGTACGGTGATAAAGAGCACTGCTACAAGTTTAACTATGTAACTTTCAAAAACCTGTAAACAACGAAATGAACATGGCGGCTAAGCGAAGTTGAAACATTCTAATACATTTTTCTCGTGATTTAATCATTTGAGCACATTGAAATGTGGTACAGTAAATGATTATACATATTGTCATTCACTGGCATCTAATTTAGTTCAATTGTTTAAATAAACTGAAGATGGCGGCTGTGCGAAATTTAAAATATATATATTCTTTTATCGTAATCATGCGATCGAAGTGAAAGTTTGAATAATGAAGCTACGCAATACTTTTCTTTTAATGGTACATAACTCTATGGCCTATACATATAACAATCCAAAATGGCGAGCATCCTGAATATTTTGACGGTTCTCAATATCTAAGAATATTTTACAGGAATCAAACTGATTTTTTATGATCATAGAGGCTATGAACATAAGTTCACCTATATGACTTTCAGTAACCAGGTGAGCACAAATCCAACATGGCGGCGACGCGAAGTATAAATATTTAAATGGACGTTTCTCGCGATTTAACCATCTGCGTGCAGTGAAACTTTGCACGTTAATGCTTATACAAATGTTAATCCACTGGTATCTAATTTATTTCAATTGTTTTCATAACCTCAAGATGGCAGCTGTGTGAAATTTTAAAATCTCGTTTTTACTTATTGTGTCCTAATCTTGCGATTGAAGTCTGAAAACCACACGTACACAATAATCTTCATGTAATAGTACATAAATAAAAATTCAATCTGGCTACCATCTGCAATATTTAGTCGGTTCTCAGTATCTACGAATCTAACATAGCAATCATACTGAAATTTTGTATGTTGATAGAGGCAATTAATATGAGTAGGATATATGAAAATAGGCTGTATATTTCTTCACGGAACTACTTGTTGTTTACACGCACAGAGCTCTAATTTATAGTGTCGTATAAATAATCCATATGATTTATATCAGGAACAACTAATTGTAATTTCCCGCCCGATCTAATTGGTTACACTCGTGCTGACCGACTGAATGGGCGCGTTCAGCGGGCTCATTGCTGGCCAGCAAACGATCAGCAGATTCTGAGTTTGCCGTTCAGCGGGCTTGCTAGCGGGATTTCTAGCGGATGTGACGTAGGTAGCAAGGGCTCAGCAGAGCCACCAAACTTTTTCTCTGCTAGCTTGCCAGCGTGTTTCTGTTGACTTGCGGCGCATGGCGGGGAACCAAATTGATCAAGTTCTGCACGTTCGGCGAATGAACTTATTAGGTGTCTTAAATTCTAGAGACGAAGATCTACACTCAAGAACGGCGACAGGTAATATAATACAATGTTTGTCAATAGCATAATTGTTGTAATTGGACCTTTTACGCTTCTAAAATTCAACTTTAAACTCACTAGGCCTAGGTATAGTTGTTTTCTTGAAGGATGATGACTTTTAATAGTTATTTTATGTTGTATTAAGGAATTGGTTTGGTCAAGGCAAATCCGGCTCGTATTCTTTATCTATTTTTGTGTATGATTTAAACCTATTACAGTCTTCCCGCTGTTAAATCGGGTTGAAGTTAAATGCCACTTTGTACCAGTAGCGCATGAACGCGATATTTAGAACAGAAGCTTTTCTTAACTCTGTTAACCATACTTTTGGGCTGAAAGATGTTTTAAATGTAGCCTACTGTGTATATAGGCTACCAAACAGCTTTCGGATTTTCCATGGCCAAATTCTGTGTAAGTAGGCTACTGATGACTTATTTATGGAATCATTCTGACTTTCTGTTTCTGTCTCCCCTAGCTGTGAAAACTTCCTATTAAATTTTCATTAACAGAATGCTTTTCAGTCAGTCAACATGATTCTGTCCAATTAGTTTGGGAGAGGAGCAACAATTAATATTTTATCACCCAAACCTTAAATAAATAGTTATTGTTGTTTTAAGGGGAGGAACTATGAGGTCATCTCCCCCCTTAAAGAAATATTACAAGAATTTAGTTATTTATTACTCGACACATTTTTGTAGAAAAAAGTTTTTGTATATACATTTTTAATCGCATCTGATATGGTACCTTATTGAAATATATGGGGGAATTAAATAACTGAACGGCTTGGGGCAACATAGTGATATCCCTCATTTTATTAATTTTAAGCTAAAGCAAAAATAGTTTGCCAATAGCCTTGAACTACAATTATTTACATACATTGCTGTGTTTTACCACCATGGGCAACAGTAATATAAACAAACTTCTTTGATTGTATTTTATGGAAGTAATACATGCTAATTTTGTGGATTATTTTGCCACAAACAATTGGCTTGTTTGATAGTAGGGTATTAGTTAGTTAGTTATTATTGTTTTAAGGGGCGGAACTACGAGGTCATAGTAGGGTATTTAATGATAATTGTTTTAAAGGGTGGAACAACGAGGTCATCTGCCCCGCGTAACACGTAGGAGAATTAAATAACTGAAGGGCTAATTCAATATTTCTTTACGAATTTCGACGGATGTTTAAATAAGAAATCAGCCTAATATTAATAAGACTAAATAAATGAGTGGAATAGCCTACAATAAAATTGAATTTCAAAAGAAGAGTTATTCTTATCGTCAGGATGTCTACCCCCTTATTATTCCCGTTTTCAACAGGGTCGGGGATAGATACGATGAAAGTCTATGTGGCGGGTGGTTTATACCGCCAGATGGCCTTCCTGACGCCAACCTCGTGAGAACTAAAATTAATGAAACTTGACTAGGAGATGGAAGATAGAGGTCGTGGCCTATTAGAAGGTAACTGACTGTCCCGGTATTTGCCTGGACCTGAAGATTGGAAACCACTGAAAACCATTTACATGACGGCCGACGGTGGGATTTGAACTCACGTCTCCTGAGTCCGCAGATAGCTTGGCTCCACGGCTTAGCGCCACGCATTAACAGGGCTGTCTACAGCTCTGTCGCATAAAAGTTATTATTTTCTAAGTATTTATCATAGACCATAGACCAATAAGTATGGTAGCTTCCAAGGAACTTGTGCATTGCTCAAAGTTCCCGCGTCAGCTTGTAGCAAAGCGTTCAGGCGGGCTCACGCTTGCTAGCCTAGCAACAAGTCAGCAGGCACCTAGCAGGTTAGCAGATTTCTGAGCCCGCTGAACGCGCCCAATATCTTAGACTAAAATAGGGCGTGATATAGCAAGTGTCCTTGACGCAGTGTTTACTTCTCCGTGACAACGAAAGGAACGTAATCTTTGTTGAATAGAACGATAATAAAAATGTAAGTTCATATTGAGTTTTGCTCCCTTTTTTTAAGTCTTTTTATGTGTTGTACACGATTGTGGGGTGTGACTATCTAATCTTATCAGTTACATTTCCAGCACACGATTCATGCAATTATTCTTGGCATTGACCGAACATTGAACCTACCATTGTTCGTTACCATAGTCAATTTGTAAAGGTGACATTGACGGCTTTAGCCACTATACGCCGTTTTCGATAATTTCATCTTGTTTCATCTACTTTCTTCCGGTAGCATTCGGACGTAATGACGGCTAACTCTTTCTTTCTTCTGCATTTCCTACAACAAAAGACAGTTGTTATTGACAGAGCAGTATATAAGTTTTTACCGGCCTCATTGTAAACCTGCTTCAAGCTCCTAAAGGTGGTCCTGTTTAGTTGTAATGCATCGAAGAGTTTATTTTCGGGACCTCCAGTTGGCCAATTAAACAGTAATTTTATGTTGTTTAATATTTACACGGTATCAGATTATTTCATTTATTTCTACGGGGCAGATGACCTCGATGCTCTTCCATTTAAAAGAACCGTCACCATCACCGGCTATTTCAGATAAGTCTCAATATCAGATACTTCAACACATCACATACCTCTCACATCTGATTACTGCAATATGTTAAAATGATATTTTTATGTTCAATTATAACATCATGACAATAGCTGACAACAACAACAAAAAAAAGTCAACCCCTGGCACTATCCAGCCCATGACGGGCTAAGGCCGACCAAGCGACCGCTGCCCAGCCATTTGGCCTGCAGATATTGGGGTGACGCGTGATGAGCGCGTCGGGTCCCCTCGGCCGTTAATCTTGGTATTCGTGATCGGGGCGCTGTCTCACTGTCAGACAGCTACTCAATTGTTCTCACGAGGCTGAGTGCACCCCGTTCCAACCCTCACGTCAGTTTTAAAATCCCTGACGGAGCCGGGGATCGAACCCGGGGCCTCCGGGTGAGAGGCAGGCGCGCTACCCCAACACCACGGGGCCGGCTACAATAGCTGACAACACGTTCTTATCTTGTCTTGTATACGGTGTTGGTTTTTCAGGCTTATACTGTGTCTGTATGCACTCTTTTGTATATATCTTTTCTATTATTATTATTTTAATATTATTATTATTATTATTAACACTGTATTATTATGTTATTACTGTCTTATTGTTACTATCATTGTTTGGCTATTGTTATTTACTGTATATTGTGAAAGTTAGTGAAATGTTCTATTTGTATAAGCCCTAACCATATTGTATGTAGGGCACTACAAATATTTAGACGGTTCTCAATACCTACCAATCAATTACAGCAATCAAACTGAAATTGTGTATGTTGATAGTGGCAATTAATATAAGTAGGATATATGGAAATAGGCTATTTAGTTCTTCACGGAACTACTTGTTTGAAATAGTATTTCTAACCTTTTCTGTATGTTAAGTTGTATTATATACAACTATCAATCCAGTTCTGTATTCACATTTATGAATATGATTTTCTTCAAGGTTTTAGACGGGGGAGAATTCTGTGTTGGCCGTAGGCTTACAGGGCTTGGCCGATCGAGCAGTCTTGCTTGATAATCTTGGATGGTACTAACGGAGAAAACTGGCATACCGCTCTCTTATATTCCACCTTGCTTGTGATAACAGCTTATCCCAGAGCAGCATTATCTTGTGGTCTATAACAAGGACACTTACAAGTTGCTGCTTTGAATTTCTCCTCCCGATACCCCGCATGTCCCCTCCTTTCTCCTATATACTAAGGCTGAGCACATTTGAACATGGAATTATTAGAATTGATTGAATGATTTGGTAAAGAAGTATTTTATTCAAACATACGAAATAATTCTACTATTTGAGTTTGGATAAGGGCCAAAACGTATCTCCGTCAAGAATTTTGATAGCACCAACGATTGAGCAAAGGGGTGGGAATAATCGAGTTTTGAAAGAAAAAGAGCACAATTTCAAAACCATTTAATATGGTCAATAGTCCTCTGAAAATTATCTGAAACTTTTATTTGAAAGAAATTTTGATATGACCCACCTTAGCGCCAGGAGTTGGGCAAAATATTTTCAGAATTAGTATGCTTAGCATGTGGAACTTAAGTAGGTATAGGCCGCAATAATTTAAAACTTACCGGGTGAGTTAGCCGTGGTGGTTACGGCATGACTGATGGCAGTCGCTCACATCCGGGAGGCGAGGAGGTTCGAATCCCCCCGCCGGCAACCTTGAAGATGGTCTTCTGTGGTTTCCCATCTTCCTTCCAGGCAAATGCCGGTGTTGGTCCCTAACTATAGGCCACAGCCGCTACCTTTCAACTCCTCGTCCTTACATTCCAACTTCCCTCCTTCCCTCCCCAACGGTGCTTGTAGCTCACCCATTGGGTGTCTGTCTCGAAGCAGCTACAAAAAAAACTGGCGAGCCGAACATGTCCTCGGACACTCCCGGCACTAAAACCCATACGCTTAAAAAAAAAAAAAAAATTAGTGAAATATTCGAAATATGTTTTTGACTGGTGACATTTACCTTCCGAAGTGCCGACAGGGATTTTTTAAATTTTCAGGACGGGTTATGGAAGAGATTTTGGAAGGAAATCTGCTGTGGATCTATCGAAAGGAACCTCGTGTTGAAAATGGGAAACCACGAAAACCATTTTCTGGATAGCCAAGATGGGATTCGATACCACGCTCTCCCGGTGTCAGCGAGGAACAAAATAGCTAGTTACCGTTTTCGGCCACCGTGGACGGTCCTTAACTTGTAGACTATAAAGATATACATAATATAGCTATTAGGTTGAGTGACACTTTAAAAACCGACGTTTCGAGACAACTACTTGTCCCTTTATAAAGGTTTGTCAAGAAAGAAGATGATGATGATAATTGTTGTTTTAAGGGGCCTAACATCTAGCTTATCGGCCCCTAATGGTTTGGGTGATCGTGAAGATGATAATGAAATGTAAACTAACTACTAACGTATATACTAGAAGAAGAAATGAAAAAAAAGGAGAATAAGGTAAATAAAGGACAGGAGGAAAAGAAATGCCCTCAACCCTCGAAAAATGCGGATTGAGAGACTTGAAAGGAAGGAGAGCCATGAAAGGCAGATGGGAAAGTGAAAGAGGAGAGGGTCCTCCCCACAGGTAATGGATAAAAGGGGGGGGGGGGAAACAGGACCCAGCTCAGGTATCCCTCGGGGTCACCAACTCCCGAACCCACCAGCCGTGAGCCCCTGAGGGTGTAGCAATATCCAGGGTGCATCATAAGTGGTGGGGCTACATACACCCGGCCTCCTTGAGGGCCTTGAGCAGAAGGCAGGAGATAACATGAAAATAAAAAGAAGGCTGACCCCACGCAGAAGGAGGGTATCAGAGAAGATGAGACAGGGGCCATTTAAGGCGGGAAAGGAAGAGACTCCCTAGGCCTCAGATACCCTAATACCGTCGGGGTCGGAAGAGAACAAGAGTTGAGCAAGTGAGGTCGAAAGGAAAGAAGATGGAAAGGAGCCCGACACAAGTAAATAGAAGCAATGCTGGACTCAGCTGGGGCCCCATGGTCGCCAACCACGTCCCACTACATGTGAGCCCCGTGGGGAGGGGGGGGGGGAGAAAAAGAAGGGATGAGTAAACAATGGCATAGCCTCCATAGATAAATGGTATAAGATAGGAAGCCATGTCGAAACAAATTTGAAACAAATTCCAGCTATTAAAGTACATCTATCTACATATATCTATATACAAATATTCGATTTCATTTTGTATTTTAACTTTTGTAACTTGACATTTCGATCTTCTTATGCCTTCTAGGTATGTTAATTTGGCAAATACTGATATTAGGGCCAAGGTTCTTAGCTGGAAAACCCTGATTTTAATCCTGTTCACGTTTTGTGACATCAAGCAGTATTTTGAGCCAGGAGACCACTGGGATTGTCTGGCTGCCTAAACTCCTTGGTGTAGATGTTTCCCACAGAGTGATTGTACTTTAGTACCATCCTGGGGACTCGTGTAGCTTAAGGAATGCTACGGACGCGAACAGTCTTTGTGTGGTTGTTTACTTATTTTAATCGCCTCCTGAATCATACGAGTTGTGAAATGTTTCTCCATAGAGATGAAATATTCTAAGTAAACAACCACACAACTTTAATAGAGGTGATGGTTATCGTTTGAGTAAATCATGGCTGCCCACTATAGTTCCATTAGTAACATCTTCTTGGTCTCAGGAGGTCATGGAGTAACTATTTGTTTCGACTTGGCTTCCTATCTTATACCATTCATCTATGGAGGCTATGCCATTGTATACTCATCCCTTCTTTCTATAGCACCAAAGTCCGGCCCCATGGCTAATTGGTTAGCGTGCTAGGCTTTGGTCCAAAGGGTCCCGGGTTTGATTCCCGGCCGGGCCATTATGAATTTAATCTCCTGGGGTTAATTCCCGTGGCTCGGGGACTGGATGTATGTGACGTCTTCATCATCACTTCATCCTCATTACGACGCGCAGGTCGCCCACGGGCGTCAACTAGAAAGACCTGCACTCGGCCTTTCAGGGAGCCACACGGAAAAAAAAGCTGCGGGTAAGTAAAATAGTTCCTCGTTCAGGCAGCCCAAGTTCGATACCCGACTCTGCTGTGGAGGATTTTAATCCTGGTATGAGGTCTCTGGAGGGGAACTGGAAAGAAAGGTGAGTCTTGGGTATGCAATTGGTCGAAAAAGTTGACCCAACAGTACTGCAAATACGTACAGTACATAGGCACAAAACAGGCTATAACCTGAAACCGATGCCTAGTGATAACTCAATGGTCGAGCTAAACGGCCTTTCATTATGGCTGCTAAGGTTCGATCTCCAGTTACTTCAGGGTGGGATTTTCAACTAAAGCATTACGACAGGCATTCGGCTTTAACTCCCTGGCCAAAACAAAGAGCTCTGGTGGTTCGTTCAGCTTCTCCATGACGGAGCGCGACGAATGCTCTTGAAGAGGTTTATGCTAGAGTTAGTGGAAACATATAGATTAGCAAACCTCTTTGAGCCAGTGGTTTGCCGACACTCCCGCCATATTGGATCCAGTCACCGGTCCGTTACATGGCACTGCGTATGATTTCACGATTAAGAATCATATTGCTATACATTTGACTGTAGGGCGTTTAGTTGCACAGGTTGTTTGATGGAGTGAAGAACCAAGTGACTGACCAAAAAAGACCGTTTACCACAACAAGCAGCGGGTAAGTAAAATAGTTCCTCGTTCAGGCAGCCCAAGTTCGATACCCGACTCTGCTATGGAAGATTCTTATCCTGGAATAATGCGTCTGGAGGGCAACTGGAAAGAAGGTGAGTCTTGGGTTATCATGTTACATGTAGTAAAAACCAAGACATACAGTATGCCCTGCTGGAACTTTAGGCTACTTCACCTTAAAAAATTATTGCAATTTTACGTGGTGGTTAACCCTCACGGTCATAAGTCACGAGATTTTCCTTTTTAATATTACGTTTTTGGCTGGGGGGTTCTATCTGAAATTAGCGTGGACAGTTTAGATTGGATACAATTTCAGACACATAGTTACCATGGAAACAAGTGTAACCGCTAGAAGCGTCCTGCGGTGACACATAACCGACATCTAGTTGCCATGGCAACAAGTGTAACCGCAAGAAGCGTGTTGCAGTGACAAATGTCCGACATCTAGTTGCCATGGCAACAAGTGTAACCGCTAGAAGCGTCCTGCGGTGACACATAACCCACATCTAGTTGCCATGGCAACAAGTGTAACCGCAAAAGCGTGTTGCAGTGACAAATGTCCGACATCTAGTTGCCATGGCAACAAGTGTAACCGCTAGAAGCGTGTTGCAGTGACAAATGTCTGACATCTAGTTGCCATGGCAACAAGTGTAACCGCTAGAAGCGTGTTGCAGTGACAAATGTCCGACATCTAGTTGCCATGGCAACAAGTGTAACCGCTAGAAGCGTGTTGCAGTGACAAATGTCCGACACCTAGTTGCCATGGCAACAGGTGTAACCGCTAGAAGCGTGTTGCAGTGACAAATGTCCGACATCTAGTTGCCATGGCAACAAGTGTAACCGCTAGAAGCGTGTTGCAGTGACAAATGTCCGACACCTAGTTGTCATGGCAACAAGTGTAACCGCTAGAAGCGTGTTGCAGTGACAAATGTCCGACATCTAGTTGCCATGGCAACAAGTGTAACCGCTAGAAGCGTCCTGCGGTGACACATAACCGACATCTAGTTGCCATGGCAACAAGTGTAACCGCTAGAAGCGTGTTGCAGTGACAAATGTCCGACATCTAGTTGCCATGGCAACAAGTGTAACCGCTAGAAGCGTGTTGCAGTGACAAATGTCCGACATCTAGTTGCCATGGCAACAAGTGTAACCGCTAGAAGCGTGTTGTAGTGACAAATGTCCGACATCTAGTTGCCATGGCAACAAGTGTAACCGCTAGAAGCGTGTTGCAGTGACAAATGTCCGACATCTAGTTGCCATGGCAACAGGTGTAACCGCTAGAAGCGTGTTGCAGTGACAAATGTCAAACATCTAGTTGCCATGGCAACAAGTGTAACCGCTAGAAGCGTGTTGCAGTGACAAATGTCCGACATCTAGTTGCCATGGCAACAAGTGTAACCGCTAGAAGCGTGTTGCAGTGACAAATGTCCGACACCTAGTTGCCATGGCAACAGGTGTAACCGCTAGAAGCGTGTTGCAGTGACAAATGTCTGACATCTAGTTGTCATGGCAACAAGTGTAACCGCTAGAAGCGTGTTGCAGTGACAAATGTCCGACATCTAGTTGCCATGGCAACAAGTGTAACCGCTAGAAGCGTGTTGCAGTGACAAATGTCCGACATCTAGTTGCCATGGCAACAAGTGTAACCGCTAGAAGCGTGTTGTA
Organism: Meconema thalassinum; assembly: GCA_946902985.2. NCBI lineage: Eukaryota > Metazoa > Arthropoda > Insecta > Orthoptera > Tettigoniidae > Meconema > Meconema thalassinum. Next base: position 1,000,681,525 of record OX336388.2, on the reverse strand, counting down.
GTGACAAATGTCCGACATCTAGTTGCCATGGCAACAAGTGTAACCGCTAGAAGCGTGTTGCAGTGACAAATGTCCGACATCTAGTTGCCATGGCAACAGGTGTAACCGCTAGAAGCGTGTTGCAGTGACAAATGTCTGACATCTAGTTGCCATGGCAACAAGTGTAACCGCTAGAAGCGTGTTGCAGTGACAAATGTCCGACATCTAGTTGCCATGGCAACAAGTGTAACCGCTAGAAGCGTGTTGCAGTGACAAATGTCCGACACCTAGTTGCCATGGCAACAGGTGTAACCGCTAGAAGCGTGTTGCAGTGACAAATGTCTGACATCTAGTTGCCATGGCAACAAGTGTAACCGCTAGAAGCGTGTTGCAGTGACAAATGTCCGACATCTAGTTGCCATGGCAACAAGTGTAACCGCTAGAAGCGTGTTGCAGTCAAAAATGTCCGACACCTAGTTGCCATAGCAACAGGTGTAACCGCTAGAAGCGTGTTGCAGTGGCAAATGTCCGACATCTAGTTGCCATGGCAACAAGTGTAACCGCTAGAAGCGTGTTGCAGTGACAAATGTCCGACACCTAGTTGCCATGGCAACAAGTGTAACCGCTAGAAGCGTGTTGCAGTGACAAATGTCCGACATCTAGTTGCCATGGCAACAAGTGTAACCGCTAGAAGCGTCCTGCGGTGACACATAACCGACATCTAGTTGCCATGGCAACAAGTGTAACCGCTAGAAGCGTGTTGCAGTGACAAATGTCCGACATCTAGTTGCCATGGCAACAAGTGTAACCGCTAGAAGCGTGTTGCAGTGACAAATGTCCGACATCTAGATGCCATGGCAACAAGTGTAACCGCTAGAAGCGTGTTGCAGTGACAAATGTCCGACACCTAGTTGTCATGGCAACAAGTGTAACCGCTAGAAGCGTGTTGCAGTGACAAATGTCCGACATCTAGTTGCCATGGCAATAAGTGTAACCGCTAGAAGCGTCCTGCGGTGACACATAACCGACATCTAGTTGCCATGGCAACAAGTGTAACCGCTAGAAGCGTGTTGCAGTGACAAATGTCCGACATCTAGTTGCCATGGCAACAAGTGTAACCGCTAGAAGCGTGTTGCAGTCAAAAATGTCCGACACCTAGTTGCCATAGCAACAGGTGTAACCGCTAGAAGCGTGTTGCAGTGGCAAATGTCCGACATCTAGTTGCCATGGCAACAAGTGTAACCGCTAGAAGCGTGTTGCAGTGACAAATGTCCGACATATAGTTGCCATGGCAACAAGTGTAACCGCTAGAAGCGTGTTGCAGTGACAAATGTCCGACATCTAGTTGCCATGGCAACAAGTGTAACCGCTAGAAGCGTGTTGCAGTCAAAAATGTCCGACACCTAGTTGCCATAGCAACAGGTGTAACCGCTAGAAGCGTGTTGCAGTGGCAAATGTCCGACATCTAGTTGCCATGGCAACAAGTGTAACCGCTAGAAGCGTGTTGCAGTGACAAATGTCCGACACCTAGTTGCCATGGCAACAAGTGTAACCGCTAGAAGCGTGTTGCAGTGACAAATGTCCGACATCTAGTTGCCATGGCAACAAGTGTAACCGCTAGAAGCGTCCTGCGGTGACACATAACCGACATCTAGTTGCCATGGCAACAAGTGTAACCGCTAGAAGCGTCCTGCGGTGACACATAACCGACATCTAGTTGCCATGGCAACAAGTGTAACCGCTAGAAGCGTGTTGCAGTGACAAATGTCCGACATCTAGTTGCCATGGCAACAAGTGTAACCGCTAGAAGCGTGTTGTAGTGACAAATGTCCAACATCTAGTTGCCATGGCAACAAGTGTAACCGCTAGAAGCGTGTTGCAGTGACAAATGTCCGACATCTAGTTGCCATGGAAACAGGTGTAACCGCTAGAAGCGTGTTGCAGTGACAAATGTCAAACATCTAGTTGCCATGGCAACAAGTGTAACCGCTAGAAGCGTGTTGCAGTGACAAATGTCCGACATATAGTTGCCATGGCAACAAGTGTAACCGCTAGAAGCGTGTTGCAGTGACAAATGTCCGACATCTAGTTGCCATGGCAACAAGTGTAACCGCTAGAAGCGTGTTGCAGTGAAAAATGTCCGACACCTAGTTACCATGGCAACAAATGTAACCGCACTTAGTTCCCACTCGTTTAAGCGTGCGTGTTTAGGGGCAGATGACCTCGTAGTTCCGCCCATTGAAACCTCAATAACTAACTAAATAACTAAGCGTGCATGCTACTTACAATACGAGAATATACGAATAAAACCATGCCCATGATCCAATGTTTTGGTTCTACAACGCCATAACTTTATCTCATTTAGAGTGTCGGCTTCGGTGGCGTAGTTGGTAGCATGCTAAGCTTCTACAGTATGCCCAAGGTCGCGGGTTCAAACCCGGCCAAAATCGTCGGATGTTTTAAGAGCGTTAAAAATCCCTCAGTATGCCTTCCTTCGGAGGGAAAGTAAGGCCGGCGGGCCCATATCATTGATTTATAGCTTATAAAAGAACCTTCCACTAACTAAACTCGTATGAAACAAAATTTGTAGGTTACGTTTGATTAATGCTTTTAAGTTCCAACGTTCGTCCCCAGGCGCTGGTTGCGATGGCACCTAGTAGTAGTCAAGTTCACATCTAGGTGTCGTGGAATGTAGCGAAAGTAGGAACTACTTGAAATTATCGTCTGCAGTCCTTACTTGTATAAAAAACAGATAACACGCACTAATACAGTCATCACAATTAACACCGGTTATCAGACAGATTCTACACACAGCCGAAGTACACGGGGCTACATGACCGCATTGTCGCAGCCCCTAAACTAAGCAACCAACCAACTATGTTATTTTGAGTACAATTTTAATTACCAGACGTGACTACTGTAGGAATCAAACCTTGATGAGAGTCAAGTATAAGAAATCTAGCTGGGCGGATATGTTTACAATCCATGGCACCTTGGGCCAAGGCTTTCCCAGCGTGAGGCAGAGCGATGGCAAATTTCCACCGTAGCCACTGAGGTCAAGCAGCGAGACTGGACAGAGCTATGTGCAGATGTGCAACATTGGACACTGATACCTGTCGAAAAAACAAGCTAGCCACCAAGGCGGGACTTGAAGAATCCGCGTGGAGTGAAATAGGAGGCATTCTATTGGACAATAACCGTCAGCTATTGGTCTGTACCGTGCTACTGCCTTACGTTTGAGTCGCCGCTCGTTAACGAGGAAAGTGAGGGAACTATATTTTGATCGCTGTGCCATGACCCTAACTGTGTTTATCAGGGTTGGTGAGCAACGCCGTTACTTGTAACGCCATTATTAGTCACAGTTACTTTTAGGAGTAACAAGGTAACGCAAATACTTGGCACTTTTTCTAGTTGGAGCAATCAACGTCACTGGTGTTTCACATTCTATTTTGAGTGTCAATCACATTTATTTATTTACTAGCTGCAGTATCCGTGCTTCGCTACGCGTCATAAATAAATTAAAATGTGAAGGTGACAGTTAAAACAGGGGATAGGCGACATGCTGCGCAGAGGGAGATTAAGGATGGAACATTTTGTCCAACTACACCGCTCGGCGTTGACCGTGTTTTATAGCACAAATTTAGGTTTTACTCGCTAACCGTTGGAGATACCTTTCAGATAGAAAATGTAATTTTAAACCTCGTATATGCCATCAAAAGTTTGCTATTTCTTAGCGTTCTCTTTTTATTTGAAATGGAAATATGAAAGTTTGAAACCAAAGGGTGTAGTGACGTCAGTAAAATGGTCGCCATCTTTAAATAGTGCAAATTATTGAAATCAAAAGTAACCTATGTTAACCAGGTAAATCAGCTACTTCCATGTAAAATTCATGTAAATCGGACCAGTGGTATGCGTGATTGAGTAATACACACACACCATCTCATTTTTAGCCTCGCTTCGCTCGCGTCATAGTCGTGTCATATTGTTATTCAATGAAATGCAGGTTTAACCCCGTTAACACCCCTTTTGAACCTGAATATCCAAAAATCCTTCCTTAGTAGACATTTTCGACACACAACAAACATATCCCCAAAATATCATTCTTCTAACTTGAATAGTTTTGGTTGGTCGATGAGAGTGAACATCCAAAAATCCTTCCTTAGTGGACGTTTTTCTTCCAGAATTTCACCCCTCCCCATAGGCCCCTTAAATTGTATTTATGAAAAAACGGTCGAACACCTATTTATTTTATTTATTTATTTATTTATTTATTTTTAAGCTGATTGATTTCCTCCGAGTTTCAAACACCTCGCTTATGTCGTTTAAGAGATACACGCTCCGTTAGGAATCTTTCAAACCCCACTTTCATCCCTTTCACCTTATAATATACACTACATCGAAAAAACATTCGACATGTGTCAGCTTATTTTAATGATTAGAATATATGCCAAGTATCACATCCCCAAATGAAACCACTCGTGAGATATTGTTATTCAATGAAATGCACATTTACCTCTTAACACCTCTTTAGAACCTGAATATCCAAAACTCTTTCCTTAGTGGACGTTTTCAACATACAACGAACATATCCCCAAAATTTCTTGTTTCTAACTTCAATAATTTTGGCTGGGCGATGATGAGTGAGTGAGTCAGTCAGGACATTTTCTTTCAATTATTTTTGATAATTTCACCCCTCCCCATGAACCCCTTAAATTGGATTTATGAAACAAACGATCGAACACCTATTTACTTATTTAAAGCTGTTTTCCCCCTGAGTTTGATGAGTGAGTAAGTGAGTCAATCAGTTAGGACACTTTCTTTCCTGTTTTTTCCCCCCCCCAGAATTTCACCCCTCTCCAAGGGCCCCTTAAATTGGATTTATGAAAAACGGTCGAACACCTATTTACTTGTCTTTAAAGCTGTTTTTCCCGTCGAATTTCAAACTTCTCGCCAATGTCGTTTCAGAGATACACGCTCCGTTAAGAATCCCTTACCCCCAATTTTCACCCCTTTCACCTCATAATATACACCACATCGATAAACCCTTAGACATATGTCTGATTATTTTTATTGATTAGTTTATATACCGAATAACACATCCCCAAAGAAACAACTCATGAGATATCGTTATTCAATGAAATGCACGTTTATCCCCTTAACACCTCTTTAAAACCCGAATAAACAAAACTCATTCCTCAGTTGACGTTTTCGACATACAGCGAACATATTCCCAAAATTTCATGTATCCAACTTGAATAGTTTTCGTTGGGCGTGATGAGTGAGTGAGTCAGACAGGACATTTTCTTTCAATTATTTTTACCAGAATTTCACCCCTCCCCACGGGCCTCTTAAATTGGATTGATGAAAAAACGCTGGAACACCTATTAACTTGTTTTTTAAGTTGTCTTTTTCCCCTGAGTTTGATGAGGGAGTGAGTTAGTCAGTCAGTTAGGACACTTTCTCTCCTTTTTCCCCCAGAATTTCACACCAACCCATTGGCCCCTTAAATTAATTTATGAAAAAACGGTCGAACACCGATTTACTTACTTTTTAAGCTGATTTTTTTCGCTGAGTTTCAAATTTCTCGCCTATGCCGTTTAAGAGATAGGCCTACACGATCCGTTAGGAATCCTTCAACCCCCACTTTTCACCCCTTTCACCTCTTAATAATACACCACATCGAAAAACCCTTAGACACATGTCTGCTTATTTTTAATGATTAGTTTATATGCCGAGTATCACATCCACAAATGAAACCACTCGTGAGATATTGTTATTCAATGAAATGCAGGCTTAACCCCCTTAAGACCCCTTTAGAACCTGAATATCCAAAAATCCTCCCTTAGTGTACGGTTTTGACATACAACAAACATATCCCCAAACTGCCATGTTTCCAACTTCAATATTTTTGGCTGGGCGATGATGAGTGAGAGAATGAGTCAGGACATTTTCTTTCATTTTTTTTTTTGCTTGAGAATTTCACCCCTCCCGATGAACCCCTTATATTTGATTGTTCAAAAAAACTGTCGAAAAGCTATTTACTTACTTTAAAGCAGTTCCCCCCCCCCTAAGTTTGATGAGTGAGTCAGTCAGTCAATCAGTTAGGACACTTTCTTTTCTGCCCCCCCCCCCTCCCAGAATTTCACCCCTCCCCATGGGACCCTTAAATTGAATTTATGAAAAAACGGTCAAACACATATTTACTTATTTTTATACTGATTTTTTCCGCTGAGTTTCAAACTCCTCACCTATGTCGTTTAAGAGATACACGCTCCGTTAGGAATCTTTCAATCCCCACTTTTCACCCCTTTCACCTCATAATATACACCACATCGAAAAACCCTCAGACACGTGTCTTCTTACTTTTTAATGATGAGTTTATATGCCGTGTATCACATCCCCCAATGAAACCAATCGGGAGATATTGTTATTCAATGAAATGCAGGTTTAACCCCCTTAAGACCCCTTTAGAACCTGAATATCCGAAAATCCTCCCTTAGTGGACGGTTTTGACAAACAATGAATATATCCCCAAACTGTCATGTTTCTAACTTCAATAATTTTGGCTGGGCGATGATGATTGAGTGAGGGAGTCAGGACAATTTCTTTCAATTTTCTTTTTTCAGAAATTCACCCCTCCCCATGAACCCCTTAAATTTGATTTATGAAAAAAAAACTGTCGAACAGCTATTTACTTACTTACTTACTTTTCCCCTGAGTTTGATGAGTGAGTCAGTCAGTCAATCAGTTAGGTCACTTTCTTTCCTGTTTTCGCCCTCCCCCCCCCCCCCCCAGAATTTCACCCCTCCCCGTGGGCCCCATAAATTGGATTTATGAAAAACCGGTCAAACACATGTTTACTTCTTTTTTATGTTGATCTTTTTCGCTGAGTTTCAAACTCCTCGCCTATGTCGTTTAAGAGATACACGCTCCGTTAGGAATCTTTTAATCCCCACTTTTCACCCCTTTCACCTCATAATATATACCACATCGAAAAACCCTCAGACACATGTATTATTTAGAACCTGAATATGCTAAAATCTTCTCTTTGTGGGCATTTGCGTCCCTTGAGGAAGCTGCATACCAAATTTCATTCCAATCCGTTCGGTGGTTTCTGAGATTTCGTGATGAATGAATGAATGAGTGAGTGAGTGAGTGAGTGGTATTTGACAAATATATAGTAGAAGATGGTGTCAAGTCTTTGTTATGCTAAACTCGGTTGACAGTGCTGTGTGAGTAGTTGAGTAACTAACGGGATTTCAAGTAAAGATCCTCATTTTCTATACCGGTAGTGCAGAGCGCAACTGGCATCTAGTCTGCCCTGTCTCGACTTGAGCTATGTTGCCATGGAAACTATCTGCCTTGCCATTCCTTCATGAGTATATTTTATGATTTGATTTGCCTGTGCTTGAGTGCAAAAGGGCCGAAATCAGAAGAATGAGAAAGACTATCGAAAATTCATGTAGCCAGCGGTTCGTTCTGGGTCCTAAACTATGTGTATGCAAAATTTGGTTGAGATTGGTGGAACGGTGTAGATTTGTAAACGGAACAGGCCCACATACATACCCACATACATAGGCTACATACATACAGACTTACACGTTTATATATAAGAAGATGTTCGACGATGTCGAAATTTAAATATTATGTGTCAGAAAACTGTATCATAATGAGGGTCATTATAACACTAATAGCCTACTTTCGATTTTTGCAAAAAATGAAAGTAGACTTATGAGATCTACAAAGGCCGAAAAATTGTGTTTCTGTCTGTGTGTGAGTGTGTGTACTCTGGATTGAACGAAATTTGGTACAGAGGTAGCACTAGGAAAAGGCAACTCGGTGTTAAGTTTTATAACGTCACCATCTTCACGGTAACGTAATGGCGGCCACCCAAATGTTCAAAGCTTGAATCTAATTACGACTCACCAAAACATCCGATCTCTACCAAATTTTGCAACAACATAATATATTTATATGCCGAGCGTCTTTTGACTAAACTACAAGGGGTCATCAGCCCTATAGTTTGCAGATGGCCGCCCTGTATGTGTGCAAATCGATTCCCCCTATCATTCAAACACGGTGAAACCGAATTGAACGAAATTTGATACAGAGGTAGCACTAGCAAAGGTCCCCTCAGTGTTATGTTTTATATCGCCGCCATCTTGACGAAAACGTGATGGCGGCCACCAAAATGTCAAAAGCTTAAATAAAATTACGACCAACCTAATCATGTGATCTCGACCAAATTTTGCAAAATGATACCTTTATGGATGAAGAATCTTTTGAACAAACTACAAGGTCATCAGCCCGATAATTAATGGATGGCGGCCATATATGTGTGCAAATCGATTCCCCCCATCTATTTAAATGTGGTGAATCCGAATTGAACGAAATTTGGTACAGAGGTAGCACTAGTAAAGGGCACATCAGTGTCATGTTTTATATCGCCGACATCTTGACGGAAACGTAATGTAGGCCACCCAAATGTTAAAAGTTTAAATCAAATTACGACCAACCTAATCATCTGATCTCTTCCAAATTTTGCAACAACAAACCGTTTTGTGGGAGGCATATTTTGACCAAACTACAAGGTCATCAGCCCAATAGTTTGCAGATAGTGGCCATGTATGTGTGCAAATCGATTCCCCCTATCGATTCAAACACGGTGAAACCGAATTAAACGCCATTTGGTACATAGGTAACACTAGCAAAAGGCAACTCAGTGTTATGTTTTATATCGTCACCATTTTCACGGACAAGTAATGGCGGCCTTCCAAATGTTCAAAGCTTGAATCTAATTACGAATCACCTAATCATCCGAACTCTACCAAATTTTTCAACAACATATATTTATACGCCGAGAGTCTTTCGACTAAACTACAAGGTCATCAGCCCAATAGTTTGCAGATGGCGGCCATGTATGTGTGCAAATCGATTCCCTCTATCATTCAAACACGGCGAAACCGCATTGAACGTCATTTGGTGCATAGGTAACACTTGCAAAAGGCAACTCAGTGTCATGTTTTATATTGTCGCCATCTTGACGGAAACATCATGGCGCCCACCCAAATGTTAAAAGCTTAAATCAAATTACGACCAACCTAATCATCTGATCTCTACCAAATTTTGCAAAAACATACTTTTATGTCGGAAATATATATTGAGACCAAACTACTAGATCATCAGCCCAATAGCTTGCTGATGGCGGCCATGTATGTGTGCAAATCGATTCACCAAATCAATTCAAACAGGGTGAAACCCAATTGAATGAAATTTTGTTAATAGGTAGAACTAGCAAAGGGCACCTAATATTCATGTTTAATATCCCTATAGCACGTTGTATTTCAACAAGCTACTACAACCAACATTCAATTATACTCCTTGAAAAAGACAAAGAGTTATAACAATACACATGCATTTAGGAGAAAGTAGGCTATATGTTCTTTACTGAACATCTTGTTTTTTCATTATGAAGCAGTTTCTCCAGCCAATCTGAGCTCATTCATTGACCAATTAGGTAAGGATAGCTTCGCGCATGCGCTCAAAATCCAACATGTCGGATATGAATTACATGATTTGAAAGTTGAAATTGGATATCGGATCAATTTTTGTAGTTACAATCCCAAAAACAAAGACAAAATCAGCACGAACCTTTACGGTAACAAGAAAATACTCTGACATATGCAAGAAATTTATGAATCTACGTCCAGAAGTTACCAACACAGCAGCCTTCTATATAAATTATCGACATGGAAAGTGCACCGTCCCATATGTTCGCGTAAATAAACTGGCGAATATGAGACAAGAAATACAAATCTCCCCAACATCGATTTCTACACAGCGCATTGCTTTCAAACTACTTCGGTTACAATATTAGTGAATGCTAGTGCTGATCGACACTAGACATCATGCAGGCTGTAAACAATAGCATTGCCAAGCAAAGTAAATGGTCTCTGGTTTCGAAGTTCGTTGACCCACGCATGCGCTCTGTTCAGGCAGCAAACCCGGTGCGCTCTGTTCACTAACTGAAGTGACCGAATCCCACAGATATTTATGAATATTTATGTTAAAACATAGAATAAAGTTATAAATAGAAGACCCGTGCTGCTCCGCAGCTTTCACTTCAACAATCCTACAGCACTTCTGTCCATATGACATTTGCATGTCTTCATGCTAGTGACCTGAACAGACATTTACGGTACCGTCGCTTTTGGGTAAATGATGAAGTAGACTTATGAGATCAAATGTGTGGGTGTCTGCCTGTCCTTTGTGTGTGTGTCCCACTATTTACCCTGCGTAAGCTTAAAAGGCGCACGGACGTCAGGCCGAGGTGAACAGCTAACTCCAAACACATAAGCTATACTCTTCTCTGAAGAATTAACTCGACACGACTCGGCAGATTGATGCTGGCTGAAGCTAGGGTGATAGGTCACTCGCAAGCTCGTAAACTCACTCTGAAGCTAGTAATTTAAATTTACACTGAATGGAGATTGCTGGAAGAAATGAAAACGTAAAAACACTTGCAGTGGTCGATGTGGGAGCTGTCGCGGACATTCTTGCAGAACTTATCATGCTGAACAATTCTCAGGGAATATCGATTTTTTTAAAAGACACATGGACGTTGGGTTTTTCTTCAACTCATTCACTGAAATCGTAAATGCTCGGATTCTTTTGGTCATAAATAAATGATTTTCTACCTAATCCTTCATCGGGAAATCCTTTACAGAATGGTGAAAACCGCACCAAAATCCATCAAGTTGCTCTCGAGATTACCCGTTACATCCAAGAATTGGGAACTTTGTTTTATACTAAGTAGATAGAGATATCCACACAATTTAAGACTACAGCGGTACAATTTGGTGTTCTGTCTACTATGATACCAATGGTATAAATTTAAAATAAAATATTCTCCTATATTTGAATTTAGAGATGTAACTCTTGGGTAACATATAGAGGTGTGCAAATTAATTGAATTAAATAAAATAATTTTAATTAGTCGTAATTACTTTTATTCAAAATAATTTTATTGACCAACTTCTTTTGTTGTCCTACTTAGTAGTTTCCTCTCCCGTGGAATTACACCTTTTCCCAAAAGGAATTGCGTCTGGAAACTTTCAGATTATTGGATTCCGAGGGATATCTGAGCTGGGTCCATTTTCATTTTTTCATTGACTTTAGAATTCAAGTCAGGTGATTTCAATGCATATTTCATGAATCTTTGAGTAGTTCAATAGCGTTCATCAGTTAAAATACCCCAAATCCCTCCGCTATAAATTCACACGTAAAGTAGAGTGAAGTAATAAAAACGAAAAGTGTGGCATTTTGCATTTGCAAGGCTCCTCTGTTAGTGGAAATTCTAAAAAATCATTTTATTTTGAGTTTCTTAAATGAAAATATAATTAGGAGTCTTGGTTAAACATTTGAAGTAATTTCATCGCCTTGTAAACATACTTAGTGCATTAAACCGTGAAAAGTAAAAATGCAATTTTGGAAAACTGACATCGAATCTAATAATTTGCACATCTCCGTAAAGACAGCTATCGCCTCCACCCCTACAGATAGAATAATAAGTAAAGGCGATTGATGAGAAATGAAAAGATAACTCACACAGAAGGAATTAATATTTATTAAGTTGTAAATTTGATAGAGTATATCTTTGTTATAGAACTGAGGGAATGAAATCACAGGATGTAGGATAGTAATCACCGATGTAGGACAACAGTATTTTTTTACCATTACCACAGGACAGTTATCGTATTAGGGATGCTGACGTCCTTGTATAATTGTTATTTAATCTGTGCCCCGTTTGGTGAGGTCTGTGCTCCTCCGCAACATTCGTTTCAAAATTCTTATAGTACTTCCTTCCATTCGACATTTGCTGTTCGCTTGTCTTTTGGTTCTATTTGAACTTTGATGTCATGAAAGGATTTTGCTCGTGATAGTGCGGCATACAGTAAAGTTGTCCGTGGCTAAACACCGGTTGAGGTAAATAAATGCCTACTTGATCTAGTGTTTGACCTTGAGCTTTATTGATAGTTATACAAAAAGCCAAACGTACTGGAAGCGGCCTCCTTTTGAAGGAAAATGGCATAGAAGTATCTGATGGCGTAAGGTCAAGGCGAGGGAGTAGGACATTGTTTCCAACATTTACGCCAGTAACAATTTCCAGGTGTAAGCAATTGCCATGCATCTTCCAAACCAACAGTCTATTACCGTTCAACAGACCTTGGGTAACATTAATATTTCTCAACAAAATCACAATTGAGCCTTCTTTTATTCGAAGGATATGAGGTGGCAATCCACTTATGCCTATGCTGTCTAAAAATTCTACTGGGAATTGTAGAAGTTCACTCTCATCTTCAGCAATCAAATTATTCACACTGATGTAAGTTCTCGATGATCCTGGGATTAGGTCTAAAACTTTGTCATTGATTTCTTTACAATGTTCATTTTTAGGTGCTAAAATCGCTATTTTTGAAAAGCGTGAAATATTTTTCAGCGTGGGAGTAATTCTGAATTTTCTCCATGGACGTGAGGGGATTCACCGTTACCAATTTGTATCAAGAAGTTTGCAAAGTCACGTTGATCTGTATCCGCTCGCATATTTTTGTTGAGTTTAAAAATTTTGAATAATGGCAACAAAGGAGAGAACCTTACAGACATTTGGACTGATGCTGCTTTAGGTGCGTGAGGCACAACAGGCAATACCTGCCTAAAATCTCCACCTAAGATGATAATTTTTCCTCCGAAAGGCATGTCGTTATTCATGATGTCCTTAAGCAACCGATTTACACACATCAACGCGTGCTTATTAGCCATAGGGGCTTCATCCCAGATGATAAGTTTTGCTGAACGAATATAAAAAGCTTCCTTGCTGTTAACTTTTATTCCTGATACAGAACGTTCATGTAAATGTAGAGGTAACTTGAACTGGCTGTGTACAGTGCGCCCCTGAGGTAGTAACATTGCTGCATTACCAGTCCATGCAACAGAAACTACATTTAACCCCAAATTTGTGCAACTGTGAATCAAGCATTTGTAAAGAAACGTTTTCCCGGTCCCCCCTGGACCGTCAATGAAATATGCATTACTCATCCTTTCATTGCTGTTTTGTACTAACCCCAAAATTTCTGTAATTATAGCCGTTTGGTTTCCATTTGCTTGGTTTATCATCCGACTTAATTGATCCTCATTAAGTTTTGGATCATTCATTGGTAAATTTGTCTGAGTGAAATTATTAATAATAGCTGGCAATTCGAGAGAAGTAATGGGAAGACCATGGAGCTTTAATGTATTAGAAATATGTATAAGAGTGAACTGATATGAAATGTTAGGTTCGTGAAACTGCAGATAATCTTCTGATAATGAATTCTTGAAAATGTCCCATAACTATCTTACATTTGAAGGGGTCTGAAAGATACATATGTAAGAAAACAGTTGTCGTAACTGAGATGGCATCTGAAATTGTGATGCTTCTGCCAAACATCGCTGCCATTCATAATCGTCAATCAGCAAACCTCGCTCCTTAACGGTTTCTTTAAAAGTAGAATAGACAACTGCTTTTTATGTCCGTAGATCCTGGAAGCAGGTAGCACCTATGACGTGAAGCAATAACAGGCGTAAATAATATCTTTCTGTTTCTGTAGGCGAAACATTATACATTCTGCCTATAGTTTTTGAAACATTTTTTCTTTTTTGCCACTGGCAGTTGCTCTTATTCCAGACGTAATGTACTGGTGTTTCAGGATATATATACGGACTTCTGGCTTGCGAATCTTGATTTAACTTGGACCACGCTTGTAATTCCGTGTTGCGCAACTGTGCTTGAAGTAAAATATCAGGAGCGTTATCATTTTTAAAATAGATATTTTGCAAGTTTGGCAAGTGAACTGGTAATCGCACGATAGAATGTGACTGTTCGTGCATGTCAAATGAGAATATCCTTAATGCGGCTTCTGTTGGACCAACATATCTAGCATTTAGGAAAGAAGTAATTTCATCGTAGTTCACCGTTTCGCCTTCAGGACATATTTTAACAACGCAGCAGTCATGACCTTTATACACATACTTGTGGATTTTAATATATAAGATATTTGTGGATGTATTTAACACTCCGAACACTTGAGCATATTTCAACATTAATATAAGCTAGCACGTAAAGTAAAAGAAATGGATTGTAGGGAACAATGAATTGACTATCGACTTCAATGTCAATGCGTCGAATTGTTTTTATAATAATCCGTCCATTATTTCTTCTCCTATACGAAGGATAACCATTGGCATTATATTCGGCCTCTTCCTGAAACTGTTTAGGGAAATCTTTCTTACATATGCCATCTTTCATACAGACTGAAGCAGGATTCAAAGATCCGCGAGGACTATGTACCATATGACGCCTTACCAACTCGTATAGCGCTTCATCCTCGAGATCTGGTATTTCGGCTGATACCACACTGTCAATGTCAGACATTTCGCGAAACTTACAATCTTCCGTTAATGTTAAGAGTAAATGGATGTGCGGGAAACCTCGTTTTTGAAATTCCACTGTATATAGATATGCTTTTACCGAAAATTTCCTTAACATTAATCAATCGTAGCAATTCCTTTACTTTGCAATGGAAAACTCTCACTTCAATATCAGGTCTATTATTAGCCGTCTCCCAAAGATGAATGCTGTTAAGTATTTCTGGCCAGCCCGCATTATAGGTGAACGTAATGAATAAATCTGGCTTTCCAAACTTCCTCACTTTCGCCATTGTATCCTGATAATTTTGCAATATTTTCCTTGGACTACCTGTAAAAGAAGATGGCAAAACTACAATACGACCGACTCTGAGATTTTCATTTTCTGCTCGTACATGCAAGGCGTCTGTTACCGGCTTATATATCAACTCGTAACTTCGTTTGTTGATGACGTATATATTTTAACCGGTCACCTTCCATACGACAATAGTAATCTACGAATAAATATCCATTTTGCAAACTTGAGCAGCGACAACTAACTCAACATGAGCTCCATGGACACCATTCATAGACATACCAATTTTGTAATCATCGCTCGTATTGATAGCAGTTTCGTACATATCGCTGTTGCCAACAATAAAGGAAGAATAATTATTCCACTTGTCTGTAACATGTTTTACAATTCGCTTTCTAACCTGTGTAAATAAACTCTGATTGTTGTCCTCACAATATGCCAATGACCTGAACAGACAATTACCGTCACCTTTAATCTTTATAACATTTGTAATTGAGTGTCGCCTCTCATTCATCATAATATGATTCATTGTATTGATTGAGCACACAACCTATAAGGACGATGATGAAACGAAGAGAAGAGAGTTTGTAGCTGGTGAGACCAAAGACTATATAACAGAAAAATCGGATACACAATACAAAATGGCGGTTCCAACATTCGACTGTAGCGGCATCTTCGTGAAATTAGTTGTCTTTCGTATACAGTATTTGTTGTCATTCAAACAGATGTTGACATGACAGTGTCATTAGAAAAATGACTGCTGATTGTGCATGAGCATTTCAGTCTCAAAGTAACCCATTCTTTGAGAAGTTTTTATAAAATTATGTGCACAGAATCCCCTTCTACTTATTGTATGGATGCATGCGACTTTAGCGCCCGAGTGGAACAGGTAGAAGTTAACAGTATCATGTATGGATACATGCGCCGTTAGCGCCCGAGTGGAGCAGGTAGAAGTTAACGATAGCATGACGTAATTAGGGAACTCTCTGTTAATATCAAGTTAGATTTATTATTGGGACGGCGGTGAATATCATGATACGGTGTTAGTCGTTGTCGCCTAGCGACAATATGTCCGTCAAGTCATTCGAACATTCCATTTTCGTGAGACCTTGAAGGAAGTAATATTCGCTATTATTTTAATACTCGAATGATATAATCAAGTAAGGTGGGTATCAATCGACGGTGGTTGACGGGCATTACATTTTAAGACAGCAAACGTCGTCGTGCCGCAAATACTTCCCGAGATATTTCAGTTTTAGTAAAGGGTGAAATTTTTGAAAACTATTTTAATATATAAGATTATCATCGAACATAAACAGTCGTATGCAACTCAAGAAGATAAATTATACTAAGTAACGATACGGCAAAATTAACTGTAACGGTAACTTCGTTATTTTTATAAGTAATGGTAAATGCTACGTATTTTTGATGATATACAGTATGAATCGCTGCCAATGGCCGAGGGCTCCCAACAAGTTCAATTTCAAGTAGACTAGTTCCAACTTTGGCTACATAATAGGCCTACTACTGTCACTTACGCTATCGGCGAACGTTGGAACTTGATAGAGCGTTTCATAACCAGCCAAATATAACCTACTAATTGCAGCTAGGTTCTTTTACATGCCATAAATATATGGCCTGGGTCCGCCGGCCTTACTTCCCCTCCGAAGGAAGGCATACTGAAATATTATTTTTAATAACTATTTAACTCAACCATAGTCTTTTTAAGCCTCCACCTATTATACACTCTTTAAAATATTTTATTTTCGACGATGTCGAAATGTAATTATTATATGTCAGAAAAATGTACAATAATGAGGCTCATTCTAGTACACGTTTTCATTATGAAACAGTTTCTCCCACCAATCAGAGCTCAAGAAACAATTGTTTGACCAATTAGGTAAGGATATCATCGCACCTTCGCTGAGTTCCAAGGCCTTCTAATTTAAATTTCACTGCCTGGCCTAGTGTCATAGTGGGGTATCGAGGAGGCCATGGCCCAATACAAGGTGTTCTCTGCGTCACATGCGCTCTGTTCAGTACATAAAACTGGCAAAATCTCGACAGATATTTATGAATATTTATGTTCGAACATAACATAGTTATAAAAAATATCGTCGAACATAAACAGTCGTAAGCAACTCGCCTATAATAGTAATTAAGACAATAGTCTATGGAAATTTAAAAACTCGCATACGCTCGTTTTATAAACATACTCGTGTCTTAATTATTGCTATTATAGGCTCGTTGCATAATGCACTACTACGTTCGACCCTGGCGAAATGTAAATATTATATGTCAGAAAACTGTACTATCATGAGGCTCAGTATAGTACAAGTTTTCATTATAATACAGTTTCTACCACCAATCAGAGCTCAAGAAACAGTTGTGTGACCAATTAGGTGAGAATAGCATCGCACCTCCGCTCACTTCCATGGCCCCCTATTTTAAATTTCACTGCGTGGCGAGTGGCATAGTGAGGTATTCCAGGACGCCATGGTCAAATACAACGTCTGCGTCCCATGCGCTCTGTTCAGTACATAAAACTGGTGAAATCTCGACAGATATTTATGAATATTTATGTTCGAACATAAAATAGTTATAATTATCGTCGAACATAAACAGTCGTATGCAACTCGCCTATAATGGTAATTATGACACTCGTATGGAAATTATAAAACTCGCTACGTTCTTTTTATAAACATACTCGTGTCTTAATTATTGCCATTATAGGCTCGTTGCGTAATGTACTATTATTCCCAATAATGATGATGGGAATAATAATAATAATAATAATAATAATAGCCTAATAACGATAATAATAATGATTGCCCAGTAATAGTCTAACAATAATAATAATAATAATAATACAAATATCATAATACATGGGAAGTTACATCGGAGCAACCAAAACTAAAACAATTACAAACCAAAGTGGTCGGAAGAACGCAAACAAACCTTCTTGGAAAGAATGAGAGCCTATTGGAACAACAAGAAGAACCTAAAGAAGTTGTTGATTGAGTTATTTGTTTAACGTCTTTCAATTGTTGGGAGAATTCGCTTAAAATAAATAAATAAATTTATTTATCGTATGGCTTTCAGTGCCGGGAGTGACCGGGGACATGTTCGGCTCGCCTGAGTCTGTAGCTGCTTCCAGCGGCTACCCTTAGGGTGAGCTATAAGTGTTGTTCCATCTCAAATAGTTCCAACTTTTGCTGCCAGATATCAATGATGCCTAGTTGTGAACGTTGGAACTTTGATAGAGCGTTCCGACGAAATCCAACCTAACTATTTAGCTTCACACAAGTTTAGTCTGCGGTAGGATCTTTTACATGCCATAAATCTATGACATGGGACCGCCGGCTTTACTTACCCTCCAAAGGAAGGAAATAAATAAATGATAATAATATAGTGTTGGAAGCCATTTTAAATGTTACCTTAGTGATCGAAATTTATTGTTTTTCAGTCGGTCAACACGATTGTACCCAATTGTAATGGGTGGCTCCCTAATCCTGAAAGAAAACCTAAAATTAATAAATACACTTGGATGACAGGTTTCGATCGTCAAGCGAACATCATCAGATCCTTTACACTTAAGCTATTAAATCTATGTCTAAAAGTATGGGTTTTGATATCTATATATATAAAAGAAAGTCGTGTTAGTTACACTATTTATAACTCAAGAACGGCTGAACCGATTTGGCTGAAAAGTGGTGTGGAGGTAGCTTAGAACCAGGAGACGGACATAGGATACTTTTTTTTTTATCCCGTGACGTGACATAAAACGTCAAAGAGAACACAATATGTCACTATAAAACGTTACGCAAATGACAGCTAAGGCAAGTCGTTTCCAGGCAACAGTAGCTCTTGACGAGACACGGCCGACTGGATGCGAGTAGCACTCTCCACTACCGGTATAGAAAATGAGGCTCTTAACATGAAATCCCGTTAGTTACTCAACGTAATTTGTACGGGGGTAGTAAATCCAATTTACAATAGATGGCGCGAGTAGCTTCAACAAAATGGGGTGCGTTCGTTTCAAGAAAGTCCCACATGCGTTCATATACCATTAATCCCATTGCGATGAAACTTGAGTGAGATGTTCTGTACACTTCAGGTAAGGTTTCTGGCTGAGTAAAACCACTTAACAATTGGTAGCGCACGAGTAGATTCAACAAATGAGCGACGACGGGCGAAGCGTTTCAAAAAAGCCCTGTATGCGTTCACATACCATTCGTCCGATAGCGATGAAACTTGGGTGAGAGGTTATGCACACTCCAGGCAAGGTTTCTGGCTTAGTAAATCCATGTTATAATAGGTAGCGCAGGAGTAGATTCAACAAATGAGCAACGACGAGCGAAGCGTTTCAACAAAGTCCCGTATGCGTTCATATACTATTCGTCTGATAGCGATGAAACTTGGGTGAAATGTTGTGTACACTTCAGGGAAGGTTTCTGGCTTACTAAATCCACTTTACAATAGGTATCGCACAAGTAGATTAAACAAATGAGCGACGACGCGCGAAGTGTTTTAACATAGGCCCGTATGCGTTCATATACCATTCGTCCGATAGCGACTAAACTTAGGTGAGTTGTTGTGTACACTTCAGGGAAGGTTTCTGGCTTAGTAAATCAACTTTACAATAGGTATCGCACAAGTAGATTCACCAAATGTGCGACGGCACGCGAATTGTTTATACAAAGTCCCGTATGCGTTCATATACCATTCATCCGATTGCTATGAAACTTTGGTGAATTGTTATGCACCCTCCAGGAAAGGTTTCTGACTTAGTAAATCCTTTTTACAATAGGTAACGCACGAGTAGATGCAACAAATGAGTAACGGCGCACGTATCGTTTAAAAAAAGATCCGTATGCGTTCATATAGGCCTACCATTCATGCGATTGCAATGAAATTTGGTGAAATGTTTTTTCCACTCCCGCAAAGATTTCTGATTTTGTAAATCCATTTTACAATATAGGCTAGTAGCGCACGAGTAGATTCAACTAATGAGCGACAGCACGTGAATCGTTTCAACCAAGTCCCGTATGCGTTCATATGCCATTCATCCGATTGTGATAAAACTTTGGTTAGTTGAGTACAGTCCTGCGAAGGTGTATGAATTAGTAAATCCGTTTTTCAATGGATGGCGCACAAGTAGATTCAACAAATGAGTAACGGCGCGCGAATCGTTTATACAAAATTCCGTATGCGTTCATATGCCATTCATTCGATTGTGATGAAACTTTGATGAGTTGTTGTGTACACGCCAGGGAAGGTTTTCGAATTAGTAAATCCATTTTACAATAGGTAGCGTACGAGTATATTCAACAAATGGGTGACGGAGCTCGAATCGTTTCCTCCAAGTCCCGTATGCGTTCATATGCCATTCATTTCATTGCGATGAAACTTTGGTGAGTTGTTGAGCACGCTCCCAGGATTTTTTTGAGATAGTAAATCAATTTTACAATA
Source organism: Meconema thalassinum (assembly GCA_946902985.2). Lineage (NCBI taxonomy): Eukaryota > Metazoa > Arthropoda > Insecta > Orthoptera > Tettigoniidae > Meconema > Meconema thalassinum. Next base: position 1,000,661,316 of record OX336388.2, on the reverse strand, counting down.
GTTTAGAGGTGGTTAACGGAAAAAGAAAAAAAAATTGGGAATCCAAAAGCACTTCAACAAACAAAGTTACAACGCCAACACTTTCTTTGATTGGCATTGCAACGCATGCCGGGTACAGCTAGTTAACAATACAATATAGCCTATGTAGGCTATACACATGTAGTTGCAGTAGTGATTAATATAGCACAACTAGTCAAGATATTTTGTGTTGAGAATATCAAGATTTGCCTGCTTAGTTTGATTATGTGTTGTGTTTGAGTCTTTGGTCTTTCGACTGGTTTGATTAAACCCTCCATGATTCCGTGTCCCTGAGCTAATCGCTTCATCTCTACATCCGAGGTAATTTGTTTAACATATTCTAACTTTGGTCTACCCCTACAGTTCTTATCCTCGACCCTTTCTTCCATAACTAAGTTTGCCATTCCTGGGTGTCTTAATATGTGTCCTACGAACCAATCTCTTCTCTTCATTAGCAGTCGCCAAAAACATCTCTCCTCTCCCAATCGTTTTAATACCTCTTGATTTGTAACCCCATCTACCCATCTGATCTTCATCATTTTCCTGTAACACCACATTTCAAACGCTTCAATTCTCCTCTTTGCTGCTGCTCCAACAGTCCATGTTTCATTTCTATCGAGTGTCACGCTCCAGACAAAGGCTTTCAAACATGACTTCCTAGTACCTAAATCTACGAGTATATTCAATGTCAACAGAATTCTTTCCTCTAGAAATGCCTTCATTGCCTGTTCTAACCTACTTTTTATATCCTCAATGCTTCGTACATCACTGGTTATTTTCTTTCCTAAATAACAGAAGTCTCCTACTTCATTTAGCTTTTCACCTGCCAGTTTGACGTCCATAGAGGTTTCTTATTTATTTCGGCTGCATTCCAATATTTTTGTTTTACATTTATTAATTTTCCTCATGTATTCTTTCCTCAAGACAAAATCCATACCATTTAAAAACTCATTCAAATCCTCTGGTGTGTTGGCTAGGATGATGATGTCATCAGCAAATCTCAGAGTTGAAATTATTTCTCCTTGGATCTTTACTCCTATGATTATGTGATTGTTAGACTACTAAACTTGTCAGGTTATTGTGGATTATGCACTTAGCTGTATGAGTGAAGTGTGGTCCTTTCCCGTGCTGCGGCCGACACCGCTGCCTGATTTAATAGCCTGAATGTAAAGGATCTGATGATGGTCGCTTGACGATCGAAACCTGTCATGCAAGTGTATTTATTAATTTCATGAAATTTTATTTTCAGGCCACCCATTACAATTGAGTACAATCGTGTTGACCGAATGAAAAACATTATATTTTGATTGGATAGAATTATCAGCTTCAGGTCCAGCTGCATTTGCTTCCAGGAATTAGCCTGGTACTCATTTCTGTTGTAGGCTGAGTGAACCCCAGGGCCATTTTCCTTTTCAAAAGGGACAGTTTCTTTTCCATAATCCACTACCTGGGTAAGAATCAAATCCATTCCCTTTCAGTAAAAAGCTTACCACCTTTACCGACTGCGCTACTCAGCCACCGACTATAGTAGTGTGTGTAACAGTAATTATATTCGATTCAGGGATGAGATAGGTGAACCGGGATCTTAAATAAGGTACTATTACCTGGAGGGAGTGTGGAATAAGCCTAGCTAAATCCCCACTCAGGATAGCCACTGTCCGACGTGGCGAGGGATTTAAAGCGTATGGCTACGTCACGGGGTGGCTCTAAAAGAAGTCATCAGTTACACTACGCTATAAACAGAATTTTCAACTTGATTCTTTTCTTTGCTTGTATAAAATCATGGCTGTAGTTTTGTATAGTTTTGTAGCTAATTATTGCCTTCAAAATCCCCAAACGTGACGCAAGATTTATAAGGGCACAGTGCCCTGACCTATCAACAGACGTTAAATGGGATGAACACAAGTCTTTGTCATTTAGGATCGTAAAAGCTAAAGAGTTTGTCTCTACTATCTTAACATGATGGGACCAGTGACGTCATAAGAGGTGTTTGACACGTGCAAGTGCATCGGCGTAAAGGGATGGATCGGGATTTGGGATGATGAGTTAGTTCAGAGATTAATAATGGGGATATTGAAGAAAATACATGATTAAAACTCAGCAATCTTTCTAGGTTTGTGACGTGACTTGTGTGGGGATTCACATAGATACGACACAAACCTAGAAAAATTGTTGAGTTTTAATTCACTAGCCGTGGAAGCCAGTATACCAAATACATTATTATTAGTAATCTACTTGTATTGCTCTAAGTTATAGGACAAGTAGAAGGAAGAAAGCTTGTAATTTTACGTCTCTCAGGGCAGTTTTCACCAACTATTTACTAACCATTAGTTAGTTAATTCATATTTAACTTAAATACAAGAGTTAATGCATGTTCCTTTTCTTGTGTGGCCTCCTGAGAGGCCGAGTGTAGGTCTTTATAGTCGACGCTCGTGGGCGACCTGCTCACCGGTATGGCATATGGAATGGATGAAGATGAATCAAATTGACCTGTCAGAAGGTACCGTCCCAGCATTTGCCTGGAGTTGAAAATGGGGAAACCACGGTAAACCGTTTCAAGGACGGCCAACAGTGGGGCTCGAACCCACGCATCTACTGAGTCAGCAGAGAGCATGGCCCCATGACCTAACGCTGCGCTTTAGCGAGCGTAGCAACCGCTGCCGGTAATGCATGGTTATCGTCGATGCATTTCACGAGGTCACTTGTGTTCGTAATTACTTAAATACGCTTTACGGCTCTCGCGCACGCGTAGATGCGGGTTCATCTCGTAGAAAGGTGGCGGACAGATCAAGAAGCGTGTAGCACTGATCGTTGTTTGCGATGCTTCTTTGAGATTTTCTGGAACATAATGATAAAGGAAGGGAAATTCACAGGACCTCATTCGTGACAAAAGCTTAAAATGATATGAACCAAGTATTTTGGAGAACTGGCAGTTGTGTGTGTATATTGTTTACTTAGCTAATAGAACCCACTATCCCAGTTGTCTCCGTAGCTTATGTGGTTGCGTTTCAGACATTGATTTCATTATACTGTATAGAGCTGGAAAGGGTTCGAATAACAATTAAAATAAATTAAAATGTTAAAAAAAAACATTTTTTCGGTTTCGCTATCATTTTACCCTCCAGGATCGGCTTTTCCCACGGATTAAGCGAGGGATCCCACCTTTACCACCACTGAGGGCAGTGTCCTGGAGCTTGAGACTATGAAAGCGAACAGGGGCCTGATGATGGGATGGGAAGAGTGGGAGGGTTTGGGCAAGAAAGTGAGAAGGAGGCAGCCGTGGCCTTACGGTAGGTCCCATCCCGGCATTTGCCGAAGACGAAGTAGGAAACCACGGTAAACCACTTCGAGGATGGCTGAGGTGGGAATCGAACACCCTCTACTCTTTTGGGCCACCCGAGGCTGAGTAGACCCCGTTCCAGTCCTCGTACCACTTTTCAAATTTCGTGGCAGAGCCGGGAATCGAACCCATGACCTCCGGGGCGGCAACTAATCATGCTGACAGTTACGCTAAGGAGGCGACTGTAAAAAACATAAAAAATATATAAAAATTGTTTTGCCCTATAAAGGGTTAAAGCTATAAGTGAGAATAAAATATAAACAAAATCAATCTATCACTCAACTCAATTGAGGTACCGATTAATAGCCTCTTCTCCTCGCTGATTCGTACCGCTTGTTGAATGTCCACTTCCTTTCGTACCATGGCGTCCAGGATCAAACTTATTCTGTTCTGGTATACTGTATTGGCTTTCATCATTTAATGGCCAGTGAATTAAAACTCAGCAATTCTTCTACTGTAGGTTTGAGTCGTGTTTTGAGTGGGGTTTCGCCTAGGACATCAAGGTAGGCTCATCAGCGGCTCTTGGAGAGCCTACCTTGGTGTCCTAGGCGAAACCCCACACAGGACACGGCACAAATCTAGACGAAATGCTGAGTTTTAATTCACTGGCCATGAACGCCAATAAACCATCTTTCTGGAAGCCTTCATAGGGAGGTTATGGCTGCTTGAGCTTTTAGTTCTCGCAGTAAAGTGGCACAGGTGCGCTCCATAAAAAGGGAGGTAGCGCGCATTTCGCTACTCCTGTAGGGGTCTGGGCGGGGACACGAAGAGACCGCTGATGAGCCTACCTTGGTTTCCCAGGCGAAACCCCACACAAGACTCGGCACAAACCTAGAAGAATTGCTGAGTTTTAATTCCCTGGCTGTGAAAGCCAATATACCATCTTTTTGAATGCCTTCATAGGGAGGTTGTGGCTGCTTGAGCTTTTAGTTCTCGCACTAAAGTAGGGCAGGTGCGCTTCATAAAAAGGGAGGTAGCGCGCAGTTCGCTACTCCTGTGGGGGGGGGGGGGGGGGGCGGGGGTCCGGGCGGGGACACCAAGAGCCCGCGGATGAGCCTACCTTGGTGTCCTGGGCGAAACTCCACACAAGGCACGGCACAAACCTAGACCAATTGCTGTGGTTTTTCTTCTGTTCTTCTTGTAAATTACAACGATATCTGCTCTACGGTGACTGTCATTTTCTGAAATGCAGTGTATCTCGTCATAAACTTCCCATTTCACTTCTCAGGGAAGTGGTTATCGATGATCGTACTCTGTGATGGCGGCAATTTCGCAGTATCTTCCGTTTAGAACATTGACCTAGGATATCTTTCATAAAAGTGTGGTGGAGAGGGAAATCCCCTAAAGAAATATGCTAAAATAGATGAACTTTCATAGTTGTAGTAAAAAAGACGATACAAAACACACGTTGAGCTGCGTGATGTGAGAAACAAACAAGTAGTTCCGTGATGAACTATACAGCCTATTTTCATGTATCCGACTCATGCTAATTGCCTCTATCAACGTTCAAAATTTCAGTTTGTAAGTTGTGATAGATTCGTAGATATTGAGAACCGTCTAAATATTTCAGATGGTTCGCAGGATGGATTTTTATTTATGTACTATTACATGAAGATTATTGTGTATGTGTGGTATTGAAACTTCAATCGCATGAATAGAACACAAGAAGTAAAAACGAGATTTTAACATTTCGCACAGCTGCCATCTTGTCGTTATGAAAACAATTGAATAAATTAGATGCCAGTGGGTTAACTTTTTATAAGCATTTAACGTGCAATGTTTCACTGCACTCGGGTGGTTAAATCGCGAGAAACGTCCATTTAAATATTTATATTCGCGTCGCCGCCATGTTGGATTTGTGCTCACCAGGTTACTGAAAATCGTATAGGTGAACTTAGGTTCATAGCCTCTATGAACATAAAGAAATTCAGTTTAATTGCAGTAAAGGATTCGCGGATATTGAGAGCCGTCTAAATATTTCGGATGCTCGCCATTTTGGATTGTTATATGTATAGACCATAGAATTATGTACCATTAAAGGAAAATTATGGCGAAGGTTAATTATTCAAACTTTCACTTCGATCGCATGATTACGACACAAGAAATAAAAACTTTATTTTAAAATTTCGCACAGCCGCCATCTTAAGGTTATGTAAACAATTGAACTAAATTAGATGCCAGTGCATAACAATATGTATATTCAATTACTGTACCACATTTCCCTGCGCTCAGAGTGTTAAATAACGAGAAAGTCAATTAAAATATTTCAAATTCGCTTGGCCGCCATGTTCGTTTTGTACTTAAAAGGTTTATGAAAGTTACATAGATAAACTTGTATCAGTGCCCTTTATCACCGTACTAAATTTCAGGGTGATATCTGTAATAGTTTCGGAGATATAGAATGCCAGTTAAATATTTCGCACAGACAATGTGTGTAAACATTTGCTGTAGGCTACCATTTTTAATTACGTTTGGATGGTTAGATCGCGAGAAAAGTCCATTTAAAAGTCTCAAATTCGCTTGACCGCCAAGTTGGTTTTGTAGTTACCAGGTTTTTGAAAGTCTCAGAGATGAACTTCTAGTAGTGCCTTTTATCACCGTACACAATTTCAGGGTGATATCGGTAATAGATACGGAGATACTGAATGCTGGTGAAATATTTCGCACAGCCGCCATGTTGGATTGGTGAGAGACAATAAAATTTGAAGGGCACGGTCGGGGTCAGCCAGAATGGTGCTATGATCTTACCGAGTGTCATTGAAATAGCTCCAGCCGTTTAGAACTTACTAGGCGGGGACACACACGCACACACACATGCACACACAGACAGACACACGCACAAAATGTGATTTCATAAGCCTATTTTTTCCATAAAATCAAAATAGGCTAAAAATCGCATATGGTCCTAAAGGGACTATTAAATCATATTTTACCGTTTACCGTTTAGCATTCCAGCTATGGGAGACAGAACGATAAAAGGCTGAGTTTATTTAATTAACAGGAAAAAATAGGCTATAAATATATTAAGACAACGTGATTATGGGAGATTTTTTTTCAGATAAGTACAAAAAAGCCGTTCGAAGAACGAGCACTTCTGCTAATGAAGAAATAAAACATCACAACTTCAAGGTTAGATTCCCGACTTTCTTCCGGATAGATTCGTCATTATTGACCAACTGTGCAACGGTCCTACGGCCATCTCGATTCAAATACAAGATTATCTTAGCAATGAGCAGAATAGCCAATAGAGTCATTGAATATACTTTTATTGTGGGATTATTATAGGTGCTATTGTTGTTGTTTGAGTCTTCAGTCTTTTTACTGGTTTGACGCAGCTACCCATTGTGTATTCTTGGAATACACGATACCTGAGATATAATTTTGATTGCTTTTGCATGTTCTTTCTTTCCTCTTTGTCAAACACCAACAGTGATCTTCTGTTTTCTCATTGATGGGCAAATCTCTTATGTCTTCATGAGTATGTTCTAGATATATACCTTCTGTGACCCACCTAGCGTCATCTCGCAGCGAATCTCTGAAGCTCCTCAATTCTTCCTGGTGCTAGAGGACTTACTTATCCATTTGGCCACCAGATCCTGTTACCATCGCCAGCTATTTTCTCCTTGAGCAAGACTACGTCTACTTCTTTACTCACCATGCTGCGCTAGTATCGCCTACTATCAACTCCTTAAAGACCATTCATCAAGAAGAACATTTATTTTTGATAAGTTGGTTATGTTTATATGTTCTCCTTTTGTTTCCTACCCCCCCCCCCCCCACTCTTTTTCCCTTCCTTGGACCCTCCGTGCTCCGTCGAGCAGGTCTCACTTCGCAATCGGCAGTTGACTCGATCAGTTAAGGCTCCTCTCGAGCCAGCCTCCTCAAATCAAGAGGCATACTCTCTTCTACGCCATGTTGGCAAAGTAGTTATCGTCATACGGAACTTCGCCTTCAACATGAAATCAAGATAAGTACAATCTTAAAGTTTTAACCTCATCTTCATGGTTTTAACTTTCACGTGCTTTTAACGATACTTTTATAGACAGTGTGAGATTATTTATTTTGGGGCAAAAATCATTCTTCGTGGGATTTGCCATGTTGAGCTTTTGTTCATACAAGCCAACCTTAATAGAAAAAAGCTTTTCTTAAGCTATTTAAATGAGAAATCCTCTCGCTACGTGGGATATTATCTAATACCCGCTGTCTATAATTCACCAAGCTAGTTCCTCCGTTGGATTTACATTAGCCCCATTTTTTTACTAAGATCGTTCTGGAACCTTCCAGATCTTTTACTTTATCTGCAAGTCCTGCCATCATGTATTTCTCACTTATTTGTGAGAATGCTATTTAAAATTGAAGAATCTTACTTCTAAATTACTACAATAGTGAATTTTCGTCCACCGCTGGAATTTTCTATGGCGCATTTAATTGTAATTTACAACTTTCTCAAGAAATAGACTCTCGCCTACCTAGTGAAACCAGTTATCATTGCAATAACTTTCTTTCCCATAAACTTTGTGTTTCCACAGTGAACCTTTCATATATTTCAACCAACTATAGTGAAAACCAGTGCTTGCTCAACTTTTCTACCGCGTCGCGATCGTACGTTTATATTTAAATAAGGCCATGAACATTTTTCCTCAATCCCCTATTTCTCTTTCCTAACCTCTTACTAACAATCCGTAATAAACTTTTAAATTTAGGTCTGTTTCAATAAGGTGTCACTCTATGAAGTGCCCTTCCATTTTGCTTGTTTATCATTAAGTAATTGCTGTATAATTACGTGTTTTATACACGTTGCAAACTTACATTGTTTCTCCCTTCAAATCAGGGAAAACAATTATTTCAACTCTTGTGTGAGTTATTTTTAGGTCTCACTAAATGGAAACTGCCCCATTTGGTTCGTGATTCCCATTTAAAACATAGGAGGTCGAGAACCTTCCTTTTGATTATCTCTTCAGGTTTCACAGTAAGTGACCTGCCCTTATTTGCATAGTAACCAACATTAATTCTGTATAAATATAAGAAGTTTTAGGAACTTCTATTTTATTCTTTATGTTTTCCTTATTGTTATTTTCGAAGTTGTTATACTCTCTAGAATATTCTTTCAGAAATTTCTTATAGTACACTCCTTGTACTCAATTTAATGTTTAAACTTTAATCATTTCATTGCCTTTTTAAAATCTTACAAGGATTTTAGTACCAGGTTTAAAACCTTAAGAATTATTATTTGCCTGGAGCAATTTCTAAATGTTGTCGGAGGTCTGCGACCCCAAATTGTTAATAAGATTGAAACATATTTAATTGTTAAAGATATCAACTTCCTCTAATTTGTTAAATAAATTAAGAGTTTCTGTTTTGCTTTTTCATTTTTCTAATACAACGGGTAAGCAAGATCCTGTCCTCCTTGGCTCTCCCTACTTGATGCCATTAAAACCATTAATAGGGCATTCACCACTCGTTGCATTTGAGCAAGAACTCTTAGTAGTAACCTCACTAAAGTTTCTTTTAGCTTTAATAGCTAATTCTAATTGGCCAGTAAGGCAAGTAAAGCTCGCTACGCCAGCTACCTGCTTGTGGAGATCCTCTCCGAAAATTTATGGTCAGTTTTCCAAAAAATAAGTGTTTCTTTTTGTCTAAACTTTTAGCCGGCTCCTCGCCGAGTAAAAGTTTAGCCATTTCTAAATGCAACCATTGGCTTATTCAACAAAATTACTCCCCAGGTTATAATCTTTTATCACTTTCCTTCCTGGAAGCACTGGGTCGCTTTTCTCAGGAACTCTATAATTTCGAAAATTGGAAATACCAAACTTGATTTAAATCATTGGCATTCTTCGAATTATTTCGCAAAACGAATTTCTTTGAAAAACCTTACAATAAATTTGTTGCTCTTAGTTTTGCCAGACCATCACCTTTCCCCATAGTAGTCTTATACATGCTTGGGAGGAAATACACTACAGCCTCTCTCTTGCAAATCGCCCAAGTCTCAGCTGCGGTTCCCGTTAGCTTCGACCAAGCTCGTATCTACTTTAGGTATCAGAGAGTTAATTTCCAGTGGCAACTGCCTCTAAAGGTATTTAAAGTTAAATTTACAACTCTTGTGGGACTCTCCTCCTATTTTTCTATCCTTTTTCTCCAATCCAAAACCTACTTCCCTTTTTTTTTTTTTAATCATCTTCCCTTGGTGGGTGGGTTATTCCTTAGCCTATAATCTACCCAAAAATTGGTACCAGAAACCCGGGAGAGTCCATTTGCTATTTCTATTGTTTGTCAAGTGTCATTTAACAATACTCTGCAAATTATTAATATCTGTTTTGAATCTTTCAGCTATAACCACATCGTGCAAAGCCTGTGAAGGGGAAAGAAGCCGCTCCTGTCTCCTTTGGTGTGTCCCGTTCTTTCTACCCATTCGCTGCTGCAAACTTAACAGCATCTCCAAGGTTCTACAGTTTCGTGAGTTGTATTTCAATTTATTTATCTTGTCATGGCTCCTACTGAAAAAGATGAAACTCTCATTGCTAGACGTTCTTCCTATAAAGGGCAACTCACTAGATTCAGAAATTTTATCAACAAGTTAAATCCCGCCGAGTGTGATTTAGACATCCTAACACAACGCCTTAAGTTGTACGAACGGTCTTATGATTATTATGATCAAATTCAAACCGAGATTGAATCCGCTTGCCCAGAACTTCAATCGGATCGGGACGAGGTCGAACCCTTGTACTTTTTTAGGGATTGCAAAGGCCCACCAACTGATCCGCAATATCTCAGAACCGGACACTAGGGTCATCAATCCGGCCCAGTTCGCACCCGCTTCAGTTCACAAGAACAAACCGAAACCGTTACTTCCTAAGATAAGCCTACCGCACTTCTCAGGCCAGGAAGGTGAATGGTATTCTTTTTATGAACTTTACTGCTCCCTAATTCATGAAAATACTGAGATTCCTGACATTCATAAATTCTACTTCCTCCGTACGTCTTTGGAATGTGAGGCCTTAGCCTTGGTGGAGTCACTGCCTTTAAGCGCAGACAACTACCACATCGCCTTTAATGTCCTTAAAGAGAGGTATGGCAATTTACGTTTGAGTGTCGCTCGTCATATCCGCTGTCTCTTCAACTTGCCAGCCGTCAAACCTAATGACGTCACCTCTTTAAGAGACCTCTTAGACTCTATATAGTTGAATGTCAGAGCATTATACCAACTTAAGCAGCCTGTCCAAACATGGGACACCATACTCATTCATCTGGCTACATCAAGATTCGATTTTTCAACTTTAAAGGCTTGGGAAATTGAACTCGCTCGCAAGGAAGAATTTTCCTTCGAACACTTAATCTCGTTTCTTAACAGCCGATGCCAAGTTCTTACAGCACTCGCATTTCAGTGCGAAAAGGTCGAAACGAATCATCAGTGTCAAATTTTTGAAAAAAAACTTGCTTTTCCAAGGGACATCAGCCCCCATCTGTCGAGAACAAGCAAACCCGTTCTTCTTTCAATCATGCAAGAGAACATATCAGGCCGCTCAACAAATCGTTAAAATGCACGCTCTGTAAAAAGCTTCACACATTGTATTCGTGCAAATCTTTTAAAGAATTGTCTGTCGAAGATCGACGGAAGTTTGTCTTCAATAGCAAACATTGTTTCAATTGCTTGTCACCTAAGCATTCTTCTTCAAACTGCACGTCTTCCAATCTTTGTTTTCATTGCAAAAAACCGCATCATTCTTTATTGCACGTTCATGATAAATCGAGGTCATCAGTACCTGCCTCTTCAAGCTCCATGCAGAGCAGCTCCGAACAAACTAATGCTTCTTCCTGCATTTCTAACGCCGAAACTTCTCACCGTGCGCAAGCTCTTTTGACCACTGTACAATTCGAAATCCAAGATAAATTTGGAAATTGGGTTCGAACCCGTGGTCTTCTTGATTCCGCTTCAACTCATAATTTTGTTTCGCAATCGTTGATTAAAAAACTAGGTCTTTCGTCATCGCATACTTCTATCAATGTGACCGGCATTGACAATTTGAAAACTCAAGTCTTGCCGTCTTCAAAATTGAAAATCAGAGACGTTTGCCAAAGAAACACCAACCTTAATTTAAACTGTATCATTCTTACCTGTATTGGCAAAGACACTCCTAGCAGCGCTATTAATACTTCCAGTTTAAAGATTCCTTCGCACTTAAGGTTAGCTGATCCTCAGTTTAATGCTCAAGGTCCCATTGATGTACTTTTCAGTGCCAATGTTTTTTGGAAGTGCATTCGCAATCAAACACGCAAGTTATCTTCAACCGTGGTCGCCAGAGACACCGATTTTGGTTGGGTTATTACTGGTGAAATCAAACATACCAGTGTTCAAACCAAAGCGCAATGTCATTTTGTTACAGCTGACATAAATCTCATTTCTGAAAAAGAGAACGCTCATGTTTCAGATCTCAATATTTTTGAAAAACACTTGTCGAAACGATGTCTTATCGTGAACAACTACACTACCTCTGTAAGTTGTTTAAATGGTTTTTCCTTCTTCCCGCACAAGATGACAATTCAAGTTCGCCTTGCTTTGTGTTACTTCGTCTACTTTCTCATGTCATTTTTTATAGCAGGTAATTGCTTAAACTCTTTCTCGAAAGCTATCTTCCCCTTGTGTAAAACCATGGCTATCAGTCTCCATCACTTCGCTGTAAGCTATGTTTCACTTCTTTCGTTATTTAGAAGGATGGCCACGGTCGGCTCCTCCCTCCTTCCTCACAATTGGAAGTCGCTTTTGAAACCGCTTGAAAATCTGAATTCTATAGCATCTAGAATAACTATTCTTATGCATAACCTCCTTCTCAATGTCCCGGCTTCCCTTCCTATTTCGGAAGAATCAAGCTGTTTCCTGTCGAAAATTGTCGGATTCCGTGATCCTCTCAATTATGCGAAATTGATTTCCTACTCTATTTCATATAGCTTTAAATTGTTTTTTCACGTCCAAGTTACGATAGACTGCATGCCGTCCAACCTGAATATCTGCTTTAAGTTACAGCTGAATCAACTAGTGTTGTTTGTGAACTTTGAACTGCTTGTTTTTCAAACTTGTTTGTATACAAGCCCGAGTAAGGTCAAGTCACTGTTTATATCCTGTATGCCTGCCAAAGTTCAAAGCAAGTTTCTCTTATCTCAATTCTGGCTGATTGCCAACCATTGTCTAGTGAGTCGCTCCTGCAAGGACAGAAGCCGCTCACCTACTTCCCAAAATAAACTTGTTCCGCTTAAGGACTCTTTCAGCTATTTATATGCCTTATCTCGTTGTACTATGTGGGTCAAGGCCGCGCTTGCTTTTGTCTTCCACCTACTCACGCTCGTATTCTACAATTGCTTCGATTCTTGTCTCGTAACATCGTTGCATATCCTTTACGCGCTTATGTATTGCACTTTGCTTACATATTTTGAAATCTCATTGTTCATTGATGAACAAACTTACTTTTTCTCGTCGTCACATTCGATGTGTTTTTGCATTTATACTTGTCACGCCACGTTTCTCGCTGACTTAAGTATTTTTCTGAGTAACCCCTTTGATACTCATTATAACTTGAGGTCATTGTTTATGGCTACTCGTTTGTTACCTATGGCGTTCTTGCTTTCTACTCGCATAGTTTCTTTGTTTATTTGGTATATTCTTATCCTGAATAGATGTACTTGTTTCTATATGCTTTGTTTAAACTTGTCAATTCTCCTTTCGCATCGTATCGTAATCTTTACTAGTGCTTTATTTCCCTCAGCTTCTAGTTATTTTGTGATTGAAGATGTCGTTAACTCTCGCTCATTAACTCCGCTTTCCAATGACCCTGATGACCTGCTTCCACTTACACCTGGTCGCTTCCTTACACGCACTTCTCTCTCTGCCCCTCCTCCCCTTCCCAATTCTTTCAGGGATTCTAATCTACCTATTGTTTGGTGTAAACTTGAAGCCCTCCGCAATTCCTTTTGGAAGAGGTGGAACTTGGAATATTTAACTTCCTTGCAACGGAGACAGAAGTGGTTTCTTTCCAGTCCCGACATTAAAGTGGGAGGCTTGGTCTTAGTTAGGGATGTTTCTCCCCCCTTAGTTTGGATCTCGGGTAGAGTTACCGAGTGTTATCCTGGAAGAGATGGGAGAGTCAGGGTGGTCAGAGTTTTGACCACTAATGGTCAGATCATAAGACCACTTCTCTTCAATTACTTTATTACTCTTAAATGTTTAATTGCTTATTTGTGCTCTGTTGGTGTTTACCCCTCCCAGTATGGTGTATTCTTGGAATACACGGTACCTGAGATATAATTTTGATTGCTTTTGCATGTTCTTTCCTTCCTCTTTGTCAAACACCAACAGTGATCTTCTGTTTTCTCCTTGATGGGCAAATCTCTTATGTCTTCATGAGTATGTTCTAGATATATACCTTCTGTGACCCACCTAGCGTCATCTCGCAGCGAATCTCTGAAGCTCCTCAATTCTTCCTGGTGCTAGAGGACTTACTTATCCATTTGGCCACCAGATCCTGTAACCATCGCCTGCTATTTTCTCCTTGAGCAAGAGGACTACGTCTATTTCCTTACTCACCATGCTGCGCTAGTATCGCCTACTATCAACTCCTTGAAGACCATTCATCAAGAAGAACATTTATTTTTGATAAGTTGGTTATGTTTATATGTTCTCCTTTTGTTTCCTACCCCCCACTCTTTTTCCCTTCCTTGGACCCTCCGTGCTCCGTCGAGCAGGTCTCACTTCGCAATCGGCAGTTGACTCGATCAGTTAAGGCTCCTCTCGAGCCAGCCTCCTCAAACCAAGAGGCATACTCTCTTCTACGCCATGTTGGCAAAGTAGTTATCGTCATACGGAACTTCGCCTTCAACATGAAATCAAGATAAGTACAATCTTAAAGTTTTAACCTCATCTTCATGGTTTTAACTTTCACGTGCTTTTAACGATACTTTTATAGACAGTGTGAGATTATTTATTTTGGGGCAAAAATCATTCTTCGTGGGATTTGCCATGTTGAGCTTTTGTTCATACAAGCCAACCTTACTAGAAAAGAGCTTTTCTTAAGCTATTTAAATGAGAAATCCTCTCGCTACGTGGGATATTATCTAATACCCGCTGTCTATAATTCACCAAGCTAGTTCCTCCGTTGGATTTACATTAGCCCCATTTTTTTACTAAGATCGTTCTGGAACCTTCCAGATCTTTTACTTTATCTGCAAGTCCTGCCGTCATGTATTTCTCACTTATTTGTGAGAATGCTATTTAAAATTGAAGAATCTTACTTCTAAATTACTACAATAGTGAATTTTCGTCCACCGCTGGAATTTTCTATGGCGCATTTAATTGTAGTTTACAACTTTCTCAAGAAATAGACTCTCGCCTACCTAGTGAAACCAGTTATCATTGCAATAACTTTCTTTCCCATAAACTTTGTGTTTCCACAGTGAACTTTTCATATATGTCAACCAACTATAGTGAAAACCAGTGCTTGCTCAACTTTTCTACCGCGTCGCGATCGTACGTTTATATTTAAATAAGGCCATGAACATTTTTCCTCAATCCCCTATTTCTCTTTCCTAACCTCTTACTAACAATCCGTAATAAACTTTTAAATTTAGGTCTGTTTCAATAAGGTGTCACTCTATGAAGTGCCCTTCCATTTTGCTTGTTTATCATTAAGTAATTGCTGTATAATTACGTGTTTTATACACGTTGCAAACTTACATTGTTTCTCCCTTCAAATCAGGGAAAACAATTCTTTCAACTCTTGTGTGAGTTATTTTTAGGTCTCACTAAATGGAAACTGCCCCATTTGGTTCGTGATTCCCATTTAAAACATAGGAGGTCGAGAACCTTCCTTTTGATTATCTCTTCGGGTTTCACAGTAAGTGACCTGCCCTTATTTGCATAGTAACCAACATTAATTCTGTATAAATATAAGAAGTTTTAGGAACTTCTAATTTATTCTTTATGTTTTCCTTATTGTTATTTTCGAAGTTGTTATACTCTCTAGAATATTCTTTCAGAAATTTCTTATAGTACACTCCTTGTACTCAATTTGATGTTTAAACTTTAATCATGTCATTGCCTTTTTAAAATCTTACAAAGATTTTAGTACCAGGTTTAAAACCTTAAGAATTATTATTTGCCTGGAGCAATTTCTAAATGTTGTCGGAGGTCTGCGACCCCAAATTGTTAATAAGATTGAAACATATTTAATTGTTAAAGATATCAACTTCCTCTAATTTGTTAAATAAATTAAGAGTTTCTTTTTTGCTTTTTCATTTTTCTAATACAACGGGTAAGCAAGATCCTGTCCTCCTTGGCTCTCCCTACTTGATGCCATTAAAACCATTAATAGGACATTCACCACTCGTTGCATTTGAGCAAGAACTCTTAGTAGTAGCCTCACTAAAGATTCTTTTAGCTTTAATAGCTAATTCTAATTGGCCAGTAAGGCAAGTAAAGCTCGCTACGCCAGCTACCTGCTTGTGGAGATCCTCTCCGAAAACTTATGGTCAGTTTTCCAAAAAATAAGTTTCTTTTTGTCTAAACTTTTAGCCGGCTCCTCGCCGAGTAAAAGTTTAGCCATTTCTAAATGCAACCATTGGCTTATTCAACAAAATTACTCCCCAGGTTATAATCTTTTATCACTTTCCTTCCTGGAAGCACTGGGTCGCTTTTCTCAGGAACTCTATAATTTCGAAAATTGGAAATACCAAACTTGATTTAAATCATTGGCATTCTTCGAATTATTTCGCAAAACGAATTTCTTTGAAAAACCTTACAATAAATTTGTTGCTCTTAGTTTTGCCAGACCATCACCTTTCCCCATAGTAGTCTTATACATGCTTGGGAGGAAATACACTACAGCCTCTCTCTTGCAAATCGCCCAAGTCTCAGCTGCGGTTCCCGTTAGCTTCGACCAAGCTCGTACCTACTTTAGGTATCAGAGAGTTAATTTCCGGTGGCAACTGCCTCTAAAGGTATTTAAAGTTAAATTTACAACTCTTGTGGGACTCTCCTCCTATTTTTCTATCCTTTTTCTCCAATCCAAAACCTACTTCCCTTTTTTTTTTTTATCATCTTCCCTTGGTGGGTGGGTTATTCCTTAGCCTATAATCTACCCAACCCAGCCTCCCTGTCCTGAGCTAATCGTTTCATATCTACATAGCTACCACATCCTACATCTGAGGCAATATGCCTAACATATTCTAACCTTGGTCTACCCCTACAGCTCTCATCCTCGATCCTCCCTTTCATAACTAAATTTGCTATTCCTGGGTATCTTACTTAGTAAGTGTCCTACCAACCTATCTCTTCTCTTCATTAGCAGTCGCCAGAAACATCTCTCCTCTCCCACTCGTCTTAATACCACTTCATTTGTTTCTCTATCTGCCCATCTGATCTCCGGCATTCTCCTGTAACACCACATTTCAAATGCCTATATTCTCCTCATTTCTGCTGCGCCAACAGTTCAGGTTTCACTTCCATAGAAGAGCCACGTACCAGACGAAGGTTTTCAAAAATTACTTTCTATAATACCTAATTCTATATTTGAGGCGCATAGAATGAAAACTCGCCAAGTCCATCGAAAATGATAAATGAGATGAAGTTGCCTTTATATGAACTTACACGCGGACAATTCAATCGTGCCTTGATTTTCCTTCAAAAGACGTTACTTCCCTATGAACATGGCGGACAAAACTTTTGGTTAATTTCAAAGCCTGCTAGATTCAATTGAACTTCTGCCATTGTTAGTTTCTAAACCCACTAAGTCGCTTTCACCCAATCAGCACATAGAATTGCATTATCCATTTGTATGAACTTACTAAGTGTAACCTATTCACAACTGATACTGCTGTTGTATATTAAATAAATGCATAATCATAATTTAGGTCAGTTTTCATTTCATGCATAATTTGGAGGGTTCACGTTCAAATTCTCTTCTTCTTCTCTTGTTTTAATTCTTCGACCCGCTTTTCATTCTTTCGAAAGCGTCCATATGTTTATTTCGCTATCAAAAGTAGTTAACTCCTAATTAATCTTAAGAATTGTGTTACTTTCCATAGAGGGACAGTTCTGTAATATGTTGGAATGCATCGTTTGATGACAAAGTATTTTTTAATCGAATTTACCCTCCAGGTGGTGGCTCCCACGGACTCAGCGAGGGAACTCACCTCTACCGCCCCTACGGGCAGTGTCCTAGAGCTGGGAACATCTGATCGGAGTAGATACAACTGGGTGTGACCAGCACCGCGCCCATGAGGCCTCACCTGCAATGCCAACAGGGGCCTCATGAGGGAAGGGAGGGGAAGATTAGGAGAGATAGGCAAGGAAGAGGGAAGGAGGTGGCCGTTGCCTTAAGGAGGTACATGTACCAGTATTTTATATAGCAACAGATCACATGTATTATTTTGAAGCAATCATTTCACTCTTATGTGGAAATTTCAACTTCCAGTTGAGAATTAATGCAAGCGAGACGCGCGCTTAGGGGATCTGAATAGGCAACCCTGCTATGCAGCAGAGATGACCTTTCAGTCAGTCTTTGGTGACGCAACTCACATAATATGTTTGGTAGGGAGAGTTAGCTCACAAGATGGCTTCCCTACAAGCACGATATGGAAACATATAAATAATAACTATTACAGAGATCACAGAGCGGATCGAAAACATGGAAATATAATGATACATAAGAAGGAGTAATTTAAAGACATTTATGAAGTTACAGATTCATTTAATACGTTAACAGGTGTTTAGCGTATTAACGGTACACTGTTTTGATTTATATCGACCGTAAAGCGATGGATCATGGGTAGAATCTAGCCAAGCTGAGACGAGCTTTGAAGAGAGACACTCACTCACATTTTGATTCTGTTACGATAACAAGTCTCAAATAACATTGAAATTGTGCGCTTTGAAAAAGTACGGCACGGGAATAGTGCTACTCTGCTTTCATGCAGTCGCGAGCGCGAGAAACATGGGACAACCGCATATCCCAGTGTTAACGAAGTACGGTATAGGAAAGTGTCGCGAGTGAACATTGTGCTTCTTATAAACTTTTCGTTAGCTTGTACGCTAATTCGAATGAACTTGTATTATTACTCAGTTGTCAACATACAATACTACAATGGTTTACAGCACTGAGTTGAGAGGATATGTCAACCAGTACAATTTGAGAGGAGTAATGAGTAGCTAAAGCATTAACAAGGAATGCAACACATAAGCAGGATTGAACTTCTAAGAGTGACCGATGCTTGATAATGGATTTCATAAGCAGACGACTTTATAAGAGGAGAATAAAGGACTATGTGAAATGATACTGAGATAATTACTACTACAATGATGGATCTTCAAACAAGAGAGGAGGTGACATCTATCTCTTCGCTACAAACCCAATCCAGGCGGTTAACGTGAGAGAGGTTTTGAATTACGGACGGCTGTTTCGGACGAAGGGGAGACGGGTTCGAGCACCTGAATTACGGACCGATACTTTAACTTCTCAACGCCATGGATTACGGTTTAGTCGCAACAGTGATGTATGTTCATACATGCATTTACTCACATCAAGACGACTTAAGGTAGCTGGAGATTTCATTACATGTAGACGGTATGAATCATGTCATATCTATAGATAACCTTTTTCCCCATCTTTATTCAGTAGTTTGAAAATGGACTTGAAGATTAGACTTTACGTTTCTGCAATTTCTGTTTGATAGTCTATTTTAAGTTTTGATCCGATTACGGATGCACTTATATAGTCAATTTTTCCGTAGATAATCTATTTTGTAATTTTATTTTTGCAACATTGCTAATCAAATTTTGGTAATAAATTACGAGCATTATAATTAGTTGAGAAGAAACGTATATCAAGAAGAATCGTTTTTAGGAAGAAGACTACGGTATCTTTATATAAGAATAGGAATTAGGAAGATGATGACCTACTACGATATTATGAACACTTTATGACATTAATTCTGTTTATTAGTGAACAGCAAAACAGAATTACTTCGACAGTTCATACAGCATTGCATTTTGAATGACTGTATTATTCTTCGTGAAGCTAGATATGTGCATTGAAGTTTAACAACATTATTAAAGTGAATATTTGCAGCATTTTTGGATTAGGCAATTGTACCCAAATTTTTGAGTCACGCTTTTGAGTAGAGATATTTTGTTGAAATGAAGTAAATTCAGTTTTCGACTTTTATAGTTAATTTTCGGTTTACTCCTGTTCTGATTTCGTATGATTCTAATGGTTTATATCGCAACCTATTTATATTAGGCATTCTACCTTGGTGTAGGGTTGTACGATTTTCTGAAGAGGCAGTCCCGTTTTTAATCAGTTTTGTGGATCTGAATTAAATCTCGATCTCATTGGAATCTCTTGTAAAATATTTTTGTGATTGTGGAAATTCATAATGGAAAGAATTATAATTGAGAGGTGAGGCTCAATATTAAGTCAAGTATAGTCTGTCATGTGTAAAGATGACATTTTTGGAGTTGACAGATGTAATGAATTAATTGAATAACTAGTTGAAACCCGTCAAAACATGACGGTCAATAGAAAAATATTTACTAAAGAATTTTCTTATATTGGCCTACTGTACATTCTTTGTACGATTATTTTTTGACTCTATTGAAACTATGAGGGCGTCAAAAGATTGCACTCTCAACATTGCAAAATACTGCTGGCCATGACTGAAAAATTGTTGGGGCGAATTGAGGCCTATACGTTCCAGAGTTTCCCCTTGAGCTTTATTGATTGTGATAAAGTATGCCAAATGAATTGGAAAACATTGCCTCTTAAAAGAAAATGATAGTGTTTTATCGGATGGTGTTAAATCAAGTCGAAGGATTAGACATCTCTGCCTAATTTTAACTGCACCTATTATTTCCAAATCCAAGCAATATGGTTGCATTTAGGAGTCCTTGGGAACCGTTCAGATTTCTAAGCAGCATAACGGGCCAAGCGTTTGGAGTATGTGGCGGCCAGTCGTTTAGTTCCAAGGGATTCAAGAACTCTGATGAGTCTAATACAACTGGCCGCAAACCATCGCTTATATTTTTGGAATATAACGAAGAAATGCGATGATGTGCAATTCCATACATTTTAAAACAATGTGGACCGTGTGCGTGTGGCACAGTAACATTGGCTCCAAATGAAACGAAGGAAGGAAGGAAGCTTGCAGTTTAACGTGACCGTTAATCTCGCGATCATAAGCCACGGGACCTCCGTTTAACGTGGAATCCGAACCACAGGACATGGCCTTTCACATCAAAAATCTCACATGCATTGACCGGGAATCGAACCCGATCCGCCTTGGTGAGAGGCATACAGCTTGACCGCTGCGCCATGAAACGAAGGACATAGCATTGTACTGCCGATTAGTCCCTCTGGAATTCCTTGAGATATCATCTCCAGTGAAAAATAATTGTTAAAGCCTGTCAAATATTTTATATTTATTCAGATTAATTTTACCATTACAACAGCAAAGGTCAAAGTAACCAAGTGTAGATTTCTCGCAAGAGAAATACAGTGCAGAACAATGTTTACATTTGTTCGTCAAGGACCCTAAACTGTAACGGCATAGTATCTGGAATTGTTTCTGAAATGCCATATTTATATTGGATTTTAAAAGTGGCTTCGTATTTTTCTCCGATTTCCCACTTTTTTTCGGCTAATGTTCTATTTCGTCAAATGGGTTTATTTATAGCAGCATTTCTGCCCAAATTAACGTCATTTTATATAACACTATAGTGGCCTGCATCAACGTAGCCGCCAAATATTAAATGGCAAATAATAACTTACTTCCATTGCCAAAAACAACTGCGTGGTTAGACCCATTGTTATGCACTCTAAACAAATAATCAATAAACAATAATATTCACATATACAATGAATACTTCCATTCTCAAGTTGGTTGCTGATGAGAATGCGATGAGATTGATCGCCAATAATAAAATCCTTGCAATTTTTGCAATTTGCTTGCAAACGCAACTCAGGATGACGATCTTCATTTTGAAATAAACAGAATGAAATTGCTGTAAATAATGAATTTCCATCACCTGTTGAAGGTACAATACTTTGTATTTCCATGACAGTAAATTATGAAAGGGAGCATAGAATCACTTCGCCACTACTGGAATGAGCATAGACTCACTTCGCCAGCCACAGTAATGGAGGGAGTTTTAGAATTATATGTTCAGTGCTTGTCAAAGATCATATTAACACAGGGAAGCCCATTCTTAAGGCTACATTCTGAGCTATTGCCCCGGATTCCAGGTTCGATCCCCGCTCTGCCAAGAAATTTAATTCTGGTCTGAGGACTGGAACGGGGCGCACTCGTGAGGCAAAACTAAGAAGAGCAAAGTTTGATTCCGATCTCAACAATCTTGGATTTGGTTTTCCGTGGTTTCCCACTTCCACTCCAGGCAAATACCGGGATAGTTCCTAACTTAAAGCCTCGGTCGTTAACTCCCCATTCCCCACATTAATTACAAATGCACACATCAACACAGCCATCACATTAACACAGGTTATCAGAGAAAAGTTTACACTCGCACACCAAAATAGACGGGGCTGAGTGACGACGATGTCTGAGTCCATCAAATGAAATATGTTCGCCAATATGTTAACGCTGATGTATGTGTTTGAACTACTGGATATAAGCTCAATGTTCCCCATCTCTTGATGAATACAGTACTTTTGCATTTGTCAGTTGGCACAGGCTAGAGTAAAAGGTGGCTTTTCACCGATGTCTCAGTCTCACTCATGGCTGTGATTATATGGAAGCTACTGAGGTATGGGTGGTGCTTAGTAATGGCATTCGGGGCACAGTCAGTGCCTGTGAATGCTGTGAAAGGTTCAACTCATAGGGTTAGGACTACTGTTCTGACTCAGTGAGGAAAGCAATGGCAAACTACCTCACTCCTCTTCTTGCCTAGAACGCCTCAAAATAGCGCTGCCTTGGGTTTTTGTGGGTATCTACTCACATAACGTAACGGCGGTACTTTTTGAGGATCCAACCAGCCTTCGGGCTGACTACCTAACAGACAGACAGACAGACAGACTTTAAAATTAATATCATTGCATTGTTGCAGCTTGGCAAATATTTTATATTTCAGCAGATCAATTTTACCATCACAACAGTAAAGGCCAAAGTAACCGCGCGTAGATTTTACGCAAGAGAAATACAATGTAGAACAATGTTTACATTTGATCGTCAAAGACCTTTCACTGTACTGCATAACATCTGGAATTGTTTCTGAAATGGCCTATTTATATTGGATTTTAAATGTGGCTTCGTATTATTCGATAACACTATAGTGACCTGCAATATCGGAGCCGCTAAATATTAAATGGCAAAAAATACTTCCATTGCCGAAATCAACTGCGTAGTTAGATTCAGTACTCTAAACAAATAATCATTAAACAACTGTCTTATACAATGAAGTTCAACATGACCGTCCAGAGACTCTCATACTCAAGTTGGTTGGTGAGGAGAATGCGATGAGACTGATCGCTTACAATAAATTCCTTATAATTGTTCCTGCCAGCGAAATGTTTGGCAATAGCTTGAAAACGCAGCGCAGAATGACGTTCTTCATTTTGATATAAACAGTACAAAACTGCTCTAAATAAGCTATTTCCATCACCTGTTATAGTTTATGGCAGTACATTTTGCAGGGGAACATAGAATAACTTCGCCAACTACTGGAATGAGCTTAGGCATATACTCAATACTCACTTCGGCAGTCACCCTAATGGAGGCTGTTTTAGAATTCTATGTCCCGTGCATGTCAAAAATCGTATTAACACATGGAAGCCCACCCATTCTTGGCTATCGCCTCAGAGACCCAGGTTACATTTCCTGCTCTGCCAAGAAATTTAATTCTGGTCTGAGGGCAAAAACGGGGCACATTCAGTCTCTAGAGGTATAACTAAGAAGAGGAAGGTTTGATTCCCACCTCGACAATCTTAGATGTGGTTTTCCGTGGTTTCCCACTTCCACTCAAGGCAAATACCGGGATGGTTCCTAACTTAAGGCCTCGGCCGTCACCTTGCCATTTCCCACCTTAATTACAAATACACAAAGTAATGCAGCTATCACAATAATACGGGTTATCAGAGAAAATTTTACACTTACACACCAAAGTACATGGGGCTGAGTGACAACGATGTCGGAGCCCTTCAAACGAATTATGTTTGCCAAGTGTCTCTCATGGCGAAAGCAATTGTGGACACGCGCCAGGGCCTGGAAAACTACCTTTTCACTAATAATTTAAGAGTATATCGACGATGCATAATTTATAACTTTTAGTCTAGGATGCTACCAACTTGACCACCGAAGCATTGGGAAGAAATTGCAATATTAAAGTACATAAACAACATAGCCTACACACTCAACTGTCAGTTAATGTTCTTCAACGTTTCCCTTCTTAAAAATTCCCCTCTATAACTCTCCATCACTTGAAAACGCGCCATGTTTTGTGTTTTAAATATATCGATGCAATGGTGCTGCCATCTGTTGTTAGTTACTGAAACTATATGGGCGAGGTACTGCCATCTGTTGTCAGTTACTGCAATTGATGGCAGATATTAGCTCTTTTGACCACATGCTGTAATGCAATGGTAAAACGGAAATAAAACTTATTGAGAGGGAATGTAGGAATCTTTAACTGACATAAAACGTTACTAATAATCCTTGATAAAACAATATTTAACTATCACGCGAAAACTCGCCATCAACGCCATGCCTTGTGTTTTAAATATATCGACGCAATCTGCTCTCAGTTACTGGAACTATATTGGCGAGGTACTGCCATCTGTTGTCAGTTACTGGAACTGATTGCAGTTATTCAAACGACGTATTGAGGACATGCTGTAATGCAATGGTAAAACGGAAATAAAACGTGTTGAGAAAATGTGTAGAAATATGTATCTTTTACTGACATAAAACCTTACTAATACTCCTTGATAAAACAATATTTCAGTGGCAAAAAAAAAAAAAAATACTGGCGAGAGTTGGGATCGAACCTGCGATCCTTGGATCCACAGTCAATCGCCTTAACCAACTAGCTACTCGCGCACTCATAGTTAGATGCAGACGCAACCATTCACTATCTTCAAAAGCCGCTATCTGAAGAAAATAATCCAATTCATTATCAATAAAATCAATATATATTCGTATATGTTCATACTGTTATTATATTGTATTGTCAGAACTTGGTTAATGTATGTTTTCAATTACATGGAAGCTTATTAAATAACTTACATTTTAATGGACTTCTCACCGCCATTTTGTCATGAGCCCAGGCGGATTGTGCGCATGCGCGAGGGGCAAGAATTCTGCTATTTTCTATATTTATTTAAAAATATACCGTATTATATTTGTTTATTTTAGAGACACTCTGCAAATCTACAGGCCAAGAGCTTTCGTTAGAGTGCTCTACGAAGTAAATTGGTTCTGTCGTTCTCTCTATCTCGTGATAACAAAAATCACCTTACTGTTTTAAATATATAGAATATATGGAACAATTACGATAGTTTTTCGGAAAGTGGATTAAAACCTTGATAGTCATGTTAATCATGAAATATGATATTTCTAGATGATTATTCAAATCTGACATAACTTTATATATGTGTGGAAAAATTATTTACAGCCATTAAGTGCTACTTTTCGTATTGAGTGAAGCAATACAGGCATTAATGAAATTATTGGAATACAATTCGATATCAGTGGATAGTCTGAAATAGTATGAAGTTTATATTAGGAATCTCGAGTGTGGATGGATTGCCATTTATGTAATGAATTTTGTGAATTATGTGAGCAATCGCTAAATTGTATAATGATGAATATTATTCGTGATTGGAACACGAACATTGAAGCTACAATGCTAGTATCTAAATATAACCCACCATTTAAATGTTGTTTAAGGAGAAAATAATTTATCATGATTTAGATTGTTAATAATAACAAATGGCTACTGTGAAGCAATAATCTGAATCCACTTAATAATACCGTATTGTAATGTAATGGATATACGATGGGAGTATTTACTTGAGAAAGAATACGTTCGATGAACTTCAATGATTGTCAAATAAGACAAAATATGATTAATATAAATATGAAAATAATAATGTTAGTGGATGATGAGAAAAATCATAGCGAAATTCGGTGAACGAATAAAAATGTAAATTAATGTATATAGTTCGTAATTAATAATTCTAGGGTATTTTTGTATAATTAATTGACTTTATGGTCAATCATGTATTAACGCTTTCGTGCATTCAAACATTGCTTGTGAATGCAATCCCATGGTTTATTTTCGTCAGGATTAAGGCGAACCATTTATATATTTTTTGTCATGCAAATAGTAGATGCTTATCTACAATACTTTTAGTAGACTCTGATCTAGTCCAATCTACGTTTTCAGTCAGTAAACTGAATAATTAATTTTAATTATCGAATGATTTTGTGATTTATATTAAGAATAGGATGTGTTGGGAGAACCAGTGGAGCAATATTTCCAACATTGAGCCATATGCCCGATATTAATTTTAGAGTTTTTCGAGTTCACTTTGAGCTAGTTTTTCATTTGTTATTTTACCACTGGGACTTTCTATTATATTGATGTGTCCTTATCCTAGGTCGATCCATGTTGGTAGAATTGTTGGGGGTTTATTTCAGCCGGGTACTTCCAGATTCTACGATCCAGTTTTTCCTTCGGATATCAACAGGTAAGACCATGTGGATACGGGTACAGTACCATCCCGGCATTCGCCAGAAGGCGAAGTGGGAAAACACGGAAAACCACTTCGAGGATGACTGAGGTGGGAATCGAACCCCCTCTACTCATTTGGACCACCCGAGGCTGAGTAGACCCCGTTCCAGTCCTCATATCACGTTTCAAATTTCGTGGCAGAGCCGGGAGTCGAACCTAGGACCTTCGGGGCGGCAGCTAACCACGCTGACAGCTACGGTACGGAGGCGACGACAAAGTAATTAATAAATGAAATGTTCTTAATAAAAGGGTTTTTTTGGACATGTAAACAGTTTTCCTAATTTTCCCACAAAGTTTGTTTTGTGGACTTAGCGGGTTTTGATTCTAGGCGCCTCATTTGATGTCAACAGATTCGTTTTCTGTAGGACTGTTTTTCTTGCCTCAGCCAACCAAATTTTTACGAGAGGTGACCTGAAATTAAGGTTACAAAGCCTGCAGTAAAACGTGGAGCCTACATTATCTTATATATAAAAGTGAAAGTCTGTATGTATGTATGTATGTATGTGGGTGGGTTTGTCTGTTCCGTATACAAATCTACACCGTTCCACCAATCTCAACCAAATTTTGCATACACAAAGTTTAGGACCCAGAATGAACCGCTGGCTACATGAATTTTCGATAGTCTTTCTCATTCTTCTGATTTCGGCCCTTTTGCACTCAAGCACAGGCTAATCAAATCATAAAATATACTCATGAAGGAATGGCAAGGCAGATACTTTCCATGGCAACATAGCTCAAGTCGAGACACGGCCGACTGGATGCCAGTTGCGTTCTGCACTACCAGTATAGAAAATTAGGATCTTTACTTGAAATCCCGTTAGTTACTCAACTGCTCACACAGCAATGTCAACCGAGTATAGCATAACAATGATTTGACACTATCTACTATATATTTGTCAAATACCACTCACTCACTCATTCATTCATTACGAAATCTCAGAAACCACCGAACGGATTGGAATGAAATTCGGTATGCAGCTTCCTCACGGGCCACAAACGCCCACTAAGAAAGGATTTTTGGATATTCAGGTTTTAAGGGGTTTTAAGGGGGTAGACCTGCATTTTATTGAATAGCAATATCTCCCGATTGGTTTCATTGGGGGATGTGATAGTCGGCATATAAACTCATAATTAAAAATAAGAAGACACATGTCTGAGGGTTTTTCGATGTGGTGTATATTATGAGGTGAAAGGGGTGAAAAGTGGGGGTTGAAAGATTCCAAACGGAGCGTGTATCTCTTAAACGACACAGGCGAGGAGTTTGAAACTCAGCGTAAAAAAATCAGCATAAATAATAAGTAAATATGTGTTTGACCGTTTTTCTCATAAATCCAATTTAAGGGGCCCATGGGGAGGGGTGAAATTCTGGGGGGGGGGGGAACAGGAAATAAAGTGTCCTAACTGATTGACTGACTGACTCATTCATAAAACTCAGGGGGTAAAACTGTTTAAAGTAGGTAAATAGCTGTTCGACAGCTTTTTTCATAAATCAAATTTAAGGGGTTCACGGGGAGGGGTGAAATTCTGAAAAAAGAAATGAAAGAAAATGTCCTGACTCCCCCACTCACTCACTCACTCACTCATCATCGCCCAGCCAAAATTATTGAAGTTAGAAACATGACAGTTTGGGGATATGTTCATTGTATGTCAAAACCGCCTACTAAGGGAGGATTTTCGAATATTCAGGTTCTAAAGTGGTCTTAAGGGGGTTAAACCTGCATTTCATTGAATAACAATATCTCCGGATTGGTTTCATTGGGGGATGTGATACACGGCATATAAACTCATCATTAAAAAGTAAGAAGACACGTATCTGAGGGTTTTTCGATGTGGTGTATATTATGAGGTGAAAGGGGTAAAAGGTGGGGGTTTAAGGATTCCTAACGGAGCGTGTATCTCTTTAACGACATAGGCGAGGAGTTTGAAACTCAGCGGAAAAAATCAGCTTAAAAATTCAGTAAATAGGTGTTCGACCGTTTTTCCATAAATCCAATTTAAAGTGCCCATGGGGAGGGGTGAAATTCTGGGGGAAAAAACAGGAAAGAAAGTGTCCTAACCGATTGACTCACTCACTCTTCAAATTCAGGGGAAAACTGCTTAAAGATGTGTTCGACAGTTTTTTTTTGATAAATCAAATTTAAGGGGTTCATCGGGTGGGGTGAAATTCTGAAGAAAAAAATTGAAAAAAAATGTCCTGACTCACTCACTGACTCATCATCGCCCAGCCAAAAATATTAAATTTGGAAACATGGCATTTTGGAGATATGTTCGTTGTATGTCAAACCCGTACATTAAGGGAGGATTTTTGGATATTCAGGTTCTAAAGGGGTCTTAAGGGGGTTAAACCTGCATTTCATTGAATAACAATATCTCACGAGTGGTTTCATTTGTGGATGTGATACTCGGCATATAAACTAATCATAAAAAATAAGCAGACATGTGTCTAAGGGTTTTTCGATGTGGTATTATTATGAGGTGAAAGGGGTGAAAAGTGGGGGTTGAAGGATTCCTAACGGAGCGTGTAGGCCTATCTCTTAAACGTCATTGGCGATAAATTTGAAACTCAGTGATAAAAAATCAGCTTAAAAATATGTCAATCGGTGTTCGACCGTTTTTTCATAAATTAATTTAAGGGGCCAATGGGGTGGGGTGAAATTCTGGGGGAAAAAAGGAGAGAGTGTCCTAACTGACTGACTAACTCACTCACTCATCAAACTCACGGGAAAAAGACAGCTTAAAAAATAAGTTAATAGGTGTTCAAGTGTTTTTTCATCAATCCAATTTAAGTGGCCCATGGGGAGGAGTGAAATTCTGGTAAAAATAATTGAAAGAAAATGTCCTGTCTGACTCACTCGCTCATCACGCCCAGCGAAAACTATTAAAGTTGGAAACATGAAATTTTGGGAATATGTTCGCTGTATGTCGAAAACGTCAACTAATGATAGATTTTAGTTTATTCGGGCTTTAAAGGGATGTTAAGGGGGTAAACGTGCATTCCATTGAATAACGATATCTCATGAGTTGTTTCGTTGGGGATGTGATATTCAGTATATAAACTAATCATTAAAAACAAGTTGTTCCGTAAAGAACTATACGGCCTATTTTCATATATCCTACTTATGTTAATTGCCACTATCAACATACAAAATTTCAGTTTGATTGCTGTAATAGATTCGTAGATATTGAACCGACTAAATATTTCGGATGGTCGCCATGCTGGATTTTATATATGTAGGTCCTAGAGTTATGTACTGTTACATGCAGATTATTGTGAACGTGTAGTATTCAAACTTCAATCGCATAATTAGGACACAAGAAGTCACAAGGAGATGTAAAAATTTTTCACAGCTGCCATCTTGAGGTTATGGAAACAATTGAAATAAATTAGATGCCAGTGGATTTACATTCGTATAAGGATTTACTGTACCAAGTTTCACTGCACGCGGATGGTTAAATTGCGAGAAACGTCCATGTGAATATTTATAATTCGCGTCGCCGCCATGTTGGATCTGGGATCACCAGGTTATTTAAAGTCCTATAGGTGAACTTAAGTTCATAGCCCCTATGAACATTAAAAATGCAGTTTGATTGCTAAAATAGATTCGTAGATATTCAGTATCGTATAAATATTTCGGATGGTCGCCATGTTGGATTGTTAAATGTATAGGCCATAGAGTCATGTACCATTAAAAGAAAATTATTGCGTAGGTTCATTATTCAATCTTTCACTTCGATCGCATGACTACATCACAAGAAATAAAAACTTAATTTTAAAATTCGCACTGCCGCCATCTTGAGGTTATGTAAACAATTGAACTAAATTACATACCAGTGGATTACAATGTGTATAAATATTTCCTGTACCAGGTTTCAGTGCACTTGGAACATTAAATCGCGAGAAAGGTCTATTTATAATTTTCAAATTCGCTTGGCCGCCATGTTCGTTTTGTAGTTAACCGGTTTTTGAAAGTCTTATAGATGGACTTCCAGTAGTGCCCTTTATCTCCGTACAAAATTTTAGGGAGATACCGCTTATAGTTTCAGAGATATAGAATGCCGGTGAAATATTTCGCACATCCGCCATCTTGTGATTATGTAATTAATTGAACGAAGTTAGATATCGGTGCATTACAATATGTATAAACATATACTGTACCAAGTTTCATTGCGTTTGGTTGGTCGAATCGAGAGAAACGTCTATTTAAAATTCGCAAATTCGCTTGGCCGCCATGTTGGTTTTGTAGTAACCAGGTTTTCAAAGGTCACATAAGTGAACTTATAGTATTTCCCTCTATCACTATAGAAAATGTCAGGGTAATATCGGTAATAGTTTCGGAGATATTGAATGCTGGTGAAATATTTCGCACAGCCGCCATGTTGGATTGGTGAGTCGTAACAAAATTTGAAGGGCACGGCCGAGGTCGCCCGGAATAGTGCTATGAACTTTCCGTGTTTCATTGAAATCGCTCCTGCCGTTTAGATTTTATTAGGGGGAAACACACACGCGAATCACACACACACGCACACACACACGGACAAAAGGTGATCTCATAAGCCTATTTTTTCAAAATTGAAAATAGGCTAATAATCAGACATATGTCTAAGGGTTTATCGATGTGGTGTAGCCTATATTATGATGTGAAAGGGGTGAAAATTGGGGGTTGAGGGATTCTTAACGGAGCGTGTATCTCTAAAACGACATAGGCGAGAAGTTGGAAATTCGGCGGGAAAAAAACAGCTTAAAATATAAGCAACTAAGGGTTCGACCGTTTTTTCATAAATCCAATTTAAGGGGTCCTTGGAGAGGGGTGAAATTCTGGGGGGGAAAACAGGAAAGAAAGTGTCCTAACTCACTCACTCATCAAACTCAGGGGGAAGAACAGCTCAAAAATAAGTAAATAGGTGTTCGACCGTTTTTTTACATAAATCCAATTAAAGGGGTTCACGAGAGGGGTGAAATTCTGGGGAAAGAAGTCCACTAAGGCAGGATTTTTGGATATTCACTCATCATCCCCCAGCAAACTTATTGCAGTTAGAAACTTGAAATTTTGGGGATATGTTCGTTGTATGTCGAAAAAGTCCACTGTGGATGGATTTTTTGATATTCATGTTCTCAAGGGGTGATAAGGGGTTTAAACTTGCATTTCATTGAATAACAATATTTCACGAGATGTTTCATTTTGGGATGTGATATTCGGCATATAAACCAATCATTCAAAATAAGCAGACATATGTCTAAGGGTTTATCGATACGGTGTATATTATGAGTTGAAAGGGGTGAAAATTGGGGGGTAGAAGGATTCTTAACGGAGCATGTACTGTATCTCATATTCAACATAGGCGATAAATCTGAAATTCAGTGGAAAAAGCAGCTTATAAAATAAGTAAATAGGTGTTCGACCGTTTTATTCATAAATCCAATTTAAGGGGTTCATGGGGAGGGGTGAAATTCTCAAATATAAATGAAAGAAAATGTCCTGACTGACTCACTCACTCACTCATCATCGCCCAGCCAAAATTATTGAAGTTAGAAACATGACATTTTGGGGATATGTTCGTTGTATGTCGATAACGTCCACTAAGGAACGAGTTTTGGATATTCAGGTTCTAAAGAGGTGTTAAGTGGGTAAACGTGCATTTCATTGAATAACAATATCTCACGAGTGGTTTCATTTGGGGATGTGATACTTGGCATATATACTAATCATTAAAAATAATCTGACACATGTCTAATGGTTTTTCTATGTGGTGTATATTATGAGGTGAAAGGAATGAAAAGTGGGGGTTGAACGATTCCTAACGGAGCGTGTATCCCTTAAACGACATAGGCGAGGAGTTTTGAAACTCGGAGGAAATCAATCACCTTAAATATAAATAAATAAATGAATAAATAATTAAAATAAATAGGTGTTCGACCGTTTTTTCATAAATCCAATTTAAGGGGCCTATGGAGAAGGGTGAAATTCTGGAAGAAAAAAGTCGACTAAGGAAGGATTTTTGGATGTTCACTCTCATCGACCAACCAAAACTATTAAAGTTAGAAGAATGATATTTTGGGGATATGTTTGTTGTGTGTCGAAAACGTCTACTAAGGAGGGATTTTTGGATATTCAGGTTCTAAAGGGGTGTTAACGGGGTTAAACCTGCATTTCATTGAATAACAATATGACACGACTATGACGCGAGCGAAGCAAGACTAAAAATAAGATGGTGTGTGTGTATTACTCAATCACGCAAGTACCACTGGTCCGATTTACATGAATTTTACATGGAAGTAGCTGATTTACCTGGTTAACATATAGGCTACTTTTGATTTCAATACTTTGCACTATTTAAAGATGGCGACCATTTTAGTGACGTCACTACACCCTTTGGTTTCAAACTTTCATATTACCATTTCAAATAAAAAGAGAACGCTAAGAAATAGCAAACTTTTGATGGCATGTACGAGGTTTAAAATTACATTTTCTATCCGAGAGGTATCTCCAACGGTTAGCGAGTAAAACATAAATTTGTGCTATAAAACACGGTCAACGCCGAGCGGTGTAGTTGGACAAAATGTTCCATCCTTAATCTCCCTTTGCGCAGCACCTCGCCTATCCCCTGTTTTAACTGTCACCTCCACATTTTAATTTATTTATGACGCGTAGCGAAGCACGGGTACTTCAGCTAGTATTTCATAAAACCAATACAGCGACTGATAGTAGACTACATACATTAGGGTATTTTAGGACATAGTCTCCATATCAATTTAGGCACTTGTCACTTCGTGCGATGTGTGTGAATATTCTCTCCTGGTAAAATTTTTGTCCTTGCGTGTTCAGCCACGTTGTCACGAAGTTTGAATGGTCGACCTCCTAGGCGCTCCTTCAAGTGAGGAAATAAGTGAAAGTCACTTGGAGCGAGGTCCGGACTATAGGAAGTTTGGTCAATGATGTCCCAGATAAAGTAGTTCAACAGCGTGGTGGTCTTCTGAGCTGTACGAGGTCGCGAGTTGGCATGAAGGAAGATGAAGCCCTCGGTGAGAAGTCCTGGCCGGGGTTACATGTTTCACCCCTAGCGACTTCGGTGGCGTAGTTGAGCTTCTATGCCCAAAATCGCGGGTTCAAACCCGCCGAATTCGTCGGATTTCTAAGCGTTAAAAATCCCTCAGTATGCCTTCCTTCGGAGTGGAAGTAAAGCCGGCGGTCCCATGTCATAGATTTATGGCATAAAAATGAAGCTACCACTATCTACACTTGTGGAAGCTAAAATTTGTAGGTTAGTTTGATAACGCTATATTGGTTCCAATGTTCGCCACCAGGTGCTGACTGCGATGACATTTAGTAGCCACGTCCGCAGCTAGGTGTCGTGGACGGTACCATTTGGTAGCAAAAGTAGGAACTACTGTACTAGAAAAAAAATCGTTGGCAGTCCTTCTATCTGAATCACAGATAACACACCCTAATACAGTCATCACAATTAACACCGGTTATCAGGCAAATTCTACACACACCGAAAGTACACGGGGCTACATGACTGCGTTGTCGCAGCCCCTAAACTAAGGAACCAACCAACCAACATATTTCACCCACAGAAATCGAATAACTGATGGTATCTCTTCGCGAGATCAATTTTCAAACGAGTCACCATTAGTTTTCTTACCTACAACTAACGTTGGAGGTGGCGGGTGTCTGAAACTCTGCACAGTTACCAAACATTTGTATTCGAAAAACCCCACACTACTAATTTCTCTATAACAGACGAAACTCCAGGTATACCGGCCTTGTAACCCTAGTTTCTGATAACCCCTCGTATTTTCTCATTGCTTCGTCCATTACTGGTTATTTTGCTTCCTAACTAGCAAAAGTCTCCTACTTCCTTTATCTTATCACCTGCAAATTTTGATGTATGTTGAAAGTGTTATTGAAGTGCTATTATTAGCTATACCCATCTGTGTTCCACTCGTCTACGTTAGCTTTCATCTTTTGTGCTCTTCTGCGCGTTTCTTCCATAAATTATGACCATGGCTTGTGAATGAAACTCTTTGTTAATAATAGATATCAATTCTTGTGGGTTTCAAAGATGACGTTCACTTTGTCAAGTGAAGAGATTTGGCGTTAATACACGTAATTTGGTGAGTCAAATGTAAGATTGTTCGTAAATCATGTGTACAGAAACGTGGGAGAGATATGAAAGAATAAGACATGATTGAAACTCATAAACCAGGACGAAAAGAACGACCTAGTGAGGTCACTCGCAGTGCTTAACCACGTTGAGCTAAACTCGGAAGGCATCGTCCATTAAGCGGCAGCTCTGTTGTACAGTATTATACTAAGTTCTTGCATGTCGTTCGTTACACGGACGTGTGGCTATTCATTTGTAATTTTGAATTAATTTACTATACTGGGGTTATTTCATAGACTGTTCCAGGGGCAGATGACCTAGCTGTTTCGCCCCTTAAAAAAATAACATGAGTTACACTCATGACTGTGGTGTGTGAGTGTCTGGTAGCAGTTGCATTGTTTATTAGTTATAGTCCATTGTTTCAGTAGACTGTGATGTGTTAGGGTGCATGTGAGAGTGCCTGGTGACAGACTGTTTTAGTGGTAGTATTTGTTGTTGGTGGAACTTTAGTATTTTTTTCGTTAGTAGAATTTTGGTATTTAATTGTTAGTACGGTAGAAGGTTAGTATTTTTGTTAGTAGAATTGCTCTTTACTTATTCTGAAAGGGAGTAGCAGCCTTTCAGAATAAATCAATTCTTTACTAGTCTTATAGACGGTTAAGATATTGATAATATAAGCCAAATAATGGCTACACTGCGTCCTGCTGCACGGCTGAAAGCAACGGGAAACTACAGCCGTATGCTATTCCCGAGGATATGCACCTCTCTATGCATAATTACA
Organism: Meconema thalassinum; assembly: GCA_946902985.2. Classification (NCBI taxonomy): domain Eukaryota; kingdom Metazoa; phylum Arthropoda; class Insecta; order Orthoptera; family Tettigoniidae; genus Meconema; species Meconema thalassinum. The sequence goes on along the minus strand of OX336388.2, from coordinate 1,000,626,288 downwards.
TGTGATGATGGCCTCCTCCCTTGTAAAATTTCAATCCGGAGGTAAACTAGTCCCCCGTTCGGATCTCCGGGTGGGGACTACTCGAGAGGGGGTTAACATCACAGAAGTGACAAAGAGGAAATCTGACATTCTACGGATCGGAGCGTGGAATGTTAGAAGTCTGCTAGGAAGTGGAAGGTTAGAAAACTTAGAAAGGGAAATGGATAGGTTGAGGTTGGATTTGGTTGGGATTAGTGAAATGCGCTGGCAGGAAGAACAGGACTTTTGATCTGGAGACTATAGGGTCATTAGCACTAAATCAAACAATGGCCAAGCAGGGGTTGGCCTCATATTGAGTAGGAAACTTGGACAGCGGGTGGAATATTATGAGCAATATAGTGAACGGATTATTGTAGCAAAAATCAATACTAAACCTACCTGCAATACAGTGGTACAAGTCTATATGCCTACCAGTCAAGCTGATGATGAGGATGTTGAAGAGGTCTACGAAGAAATAGACGAAATTCTGAGGTATATCAAGGGTGATGAGAATGTTATAGTAATGGGAGATTGGAATGCTGTGGTAGGAAAAGGGAGAGAAGGGACGATAGTAGGAGGTTTCGGATTAGGTGAAAGAAATGATCGAGGAAGCAGGCTGGTAGAATTCTGCACCGAGCATGAGTTGGTCATAGCTAACACCTTATTCAATAACCACAATAGAAGAATATACACATGGATGAGACCAGGAGATACAGGGCGTTACCAAATCGACTTCATTATGGTCAAGCAGAGGTTTCGAAACCAGATTTTGGATTGTAAAACATATCCTGGTGCTGACATAAACTCTGACCACAATCTGGTTGTAATGAAATGCAGATTAAAGTTGAAGAAACTGAAGAAAAGTCAAAAGCCAAAAAGGTGGGCAATAGACAGACTGAAAGAGAAGGATGTAAACGAAAGATTCAAGAAGAGTATAAAGGAAGGACTAATGAAAAACCCTAAACAAACTTCAATTGCAGACGAATGGGCACTTTTGAAGAATGAAATAACAAAATCCGCAGAAGAAAACATTGGTAGGAAAGAAAGAATAGGTAGAAAACCGTGGATCACTCAGGATATACTAGAATTGATGGATGAAAGGCGGAAACACAAGAATGTAAGAGATGAAAAGGGGAAAGCAGAATACAGACGTCTGAGAAATGAGGTTAACAAGAAGTGCAAGGAAGTGAAAGAAGAATGGTTGAAAGAGAAATGTGCAGGTATAGAAAATTGTCTGAAATTAGGAAAAGTAGACACAGCTTATCGAAGGATTAAGAATACTTTTGGGGAAAAGAAGACTAAGTGCTGTAATATTAAGGACAAAAATGGAAAGCCTCTAACAGATAGGGAAGAAAAGGTTGAGAGATGGAAAGCTTACATAGAGAGTTTGTATAAGGGAAAGGAGATTGAGAATCATGTAATGGAAAGGGAGGAGGAAATTGATGAGGATGCGAAAGGAGATTTAATATTGAGATCAGAATTTGATAGAGCTTTGGAAGACTTAAGCAGGAACAAAGCACCAGGCATAGATGATTTACCGATTGAGTTGCTACGCTGCATAGGAGATGAAGGTCTGATCAGGTTATTTCACTTGGTGTGTAGGATTTATGAGACAGGTGAGGTACCCCCTGATTTCAAGAAGAATGTAATCATCCCTATACCAAAGAAAGTGGGAGCTGACAGATGTGAAGATTACCGTACAATCAGCTTGATTACTCATGCTTCAAAGATCCTGTCTAGAATAATTTACAAGAGGATTGAAAGCCAGATAGAAACGGAGTTGGGCGAAGACCAGTTTGGTTTCAGGAGAAATGTAGGAACAAGGGAAGCTGTACTAAGTCTTAGGCTGATTTTGGAAGGTAGAATAAGGAAAGATAAGAGAACGTTCATGGCTTTTGTAGACTTAGAAAAGGCTTTTGATAACGTTGATTGGACTAAATTGTTTGACATTTTGAAATCGATTGGAATAAAGTACAGGGATAGGAGGGTGATATACAATCTGTACAGAAACCAGACAGCAGTCATTCGAGTTGAAGGACATGAGAGAGAAGCTGGTATTCAGAAAGGTGTAAGGCAAGGCTGCAACTTATCACCCATACTTTTCAATCTTTACATTGAACAAGCAATGAAGGAAATTAGAGAAAAATGTAAAGTGGGAGTGAAGATTCAAGGAGAAATAATTTCAACTCTGAGATTTGCTGATGACATCGTCATCTTGGCCGACAAGCCTGAGGATTTGAATGAGTTTTTGAATGGTATGGACTCCGTCTTACGGAAAGAATTCATGATGAAAATTAATAAATGTAAAACAAAAATACTGGAATGCAGCCGAAATAAATCAGAAACCTCTATGGAGATCAAATTGGCAGATGAAATGCTGAAGGAAGTAGGAGACTTCTGTTACTTAGGAAGCAGAATAACCAGTGATGGACGAAGCAAAGAGGATATAAAAAGTAGGTTGGCTCAGGCAAAGAAAGCATTTCTACAAAAAAGGAATCTGCTGACATCGAATATAGATTTAGGTATTAGGAAGTCATTTTTGAAAGCCTTTGTCTGGAGTGTGGCGCTCTATGGAAGTGAAACTTGGACTATTGGTGCAGCAGAAAAGAGGAGAATTGAAGCATTTGAAATGTGGTGTTACAGGAGAATGATGAAGATCAGATGGGTCGATAGGGTTACAAACGAAGAGGTATTAAGACGAGTGGGAGAGGAGAGATGTTTCTGTCGACTGCTAATGAAGAGAAGAGATAGGTTGGTAGGACACATACTAAGACACCCAGGAATAGCAAGCTTAGTTATGGAAGGAAGGGTCGAGGACAAGAACTGTAGGGGTAGACCAAGGTTAGAATATGTTTAACAGATTGCCTCGGATGTAGGGTGTGGTAGCTATGTAGAGATGAAACGTTTAGCTCAGGACAGGGAGGCATGGAGAGCTGCATCAAACCAGTCAAAAGACTGAAGACTCAAACAACACTCCCGGCACTAAAAATCATACGCTAAATAAATGAAACCCTTCAATAAACTCGGTCGTTTCCTGGAAGCAATTCTAATCTTTCTATTACTGAAGGTCAGTTTTATTATCCCTCTGGTGCGATTTGCCCTCATGTGAGGACAGCTAATTTTAGATAGTTCGCAGATTATAGCACATGATTAATTACGGATTTCTACTCTTTGGAGTGTTGCTAAGATTGTGTATATCGTATCGATGTCATCAGATGGCATCATAAATCCATGGTAGTCGTCAGATCAATCATTGAAGTTGATAGGCCGCGCATTATCCGACTATATAATCAGCACATGGCTGGAGTAGACTTGAAGTGTTGCTTTATGGGAATTAACCACCATAGATTACGAAACAAGCGTTGGTATTTGAGAGTATTCTAGCCCATTATGAATGTAGCTGGATTCTATGGAAACTGAGTGACACTCACAGCTTGATCTATTGAAGATTAGAAGTGCAGTTGCATGGTCTCTGATATATTCGGGGCTGCCAATGACGGAGAGAAAATCTCGTGGCCGTCCAAGTTTGGAAGGGAGAACCCAATCAAGAAACGCTTTGTTGCAAAGGCGCCGGTAGAACTTCGTTTTGATGGACCTGGCCACTGCCCAAAGAAGTCGGACAAAGGAAATGCATCAAGATGCCACAATGCCAACTGCAAGAGAAAAACACGTTATATGTCTAAAAAGTGTGATGAACCTCTGTGTCCAGACTGCTTCAAAGGCTTTCATACAAGGCGCTGAACAATGAAAGAGCTGTAAGGCCTTACTCAATACAAGGGCAAGTGTGCTATATCTTAAAAGTGCTAAGTCCTCATATGAGGTCAGGTGTTTTTGTTCATAATTATGGGTGAAATACTCTTCATTTTTCAATACTCCATGTCATTACTAACAAGAAGTTCCGTGACGAACTAAAGAGCCTACTTTTCTTAAAATTTAAGATTCATGCCAATGATTAATGTATATGGATCTATCTAGAATAATGACGAAATTAAGTTGGTAATATCGAAATTTCTAATTAGTTCGAAATATTGTATACCTGACATAATGTAGCCTAATACAGAACTACAGTTGGCAGCCCTGGTGACTGAATATATTCTTAGTTCCATCTCTTAAGGTACAGAATACAAAATTTGGTTGATGTCCAAAGGATAGCATGGACGTTACATGCAGTTAAACATTGGATCTAACAGCGCGCGTAAAATCATGTTGGCAACAATGACATACATGTATTGGTCAGAAATAATCTGAAATAATATGATCTATTGTTGTGTCAATTTTGAATGAAATCCATTAGTTAGTATAGAAGTTACATGCATTTTAAAATTGGACCTATCAGCAGGCTTAGAATCATGTTGGCAGCACTGACGTATATTTGTTACTCCAAATTAATCTAGAGGGCCAGGTACTATACGTGTGCAAAGTTTAGAGCTATTGGCTTCATACTTTCTGATATATTGATATTAGGGTAACAAAAATAGAGACAGTATTTATTAACAGTTGGCAGCCCTGGTTACTCTTAAGAATCGGCATAGACATATCTGTTATGGTACACATAGCACACACGAAATTTGGTTGAAATCCAAATGATCGTATAGAAGTTACATGTATTTAAAGTTGGACCTCTCAGCTGGCTTAGAATCATGTTGGTAGCACTGACGTATATAGGTTATTCCAAATTAATATAGAATGTCAGGTATTATACGTGTGCATAGTTTAAAGCTGTCGGCTTGCATACTTTCTGATATATTGGTATTTGGATAAAATAAATTGAGAACATTTATTAACAGTTGGCAGCCCTGGTGGATTTTAAGAATACGTTCAGTCATATCTGTTTATGTACACATAGCACATACGAAATTTGATTGAAATCCAATCGATAGTGTAGAAGTTATATGCATTTAAAATTTGGACGTATCAGCAGGCTTATAATCATTTTGGCAACACTGCGATGTATGGCCTCCTGGAAATTAAACTGCAATATTATTATCTATACGTGTGCCAATTTTGAAATCGCTCCCATTTATACCTCCCAGGATATCCAACATAGAGCGGAAATTTCAATTCCGATTTTTCAGCAGTTGGTAGCACTGACATCATTTTCAAATATGGCCGTGAGATATTCAGGTATAGATCTTTACTCCTACCAAATTTTGTTTCGATTGCTGCAGCCGTTTAGGAGTTGATGGGGGGGGGGGACACACACAGACAGACAGACAGACAGACAGAAGGACAGACAGACAGACAGACACACATTTGCCCGATCTCATAAGTCTACTCGTTCCTCTTTTTTGCAAAATGTGAAAAGTAGGCTAAAAATGCACTTCTCATTGTACCCACATGGAAGTTTTTTGATTATTGTTTTTGTTTTTGTTTTTATGTTTAAAGCAATATACACTTTTCACAATCTTAAAGATAAAATAGACCAAAAAAATAGACGCTATTTTCGAAAAAAAAAAATAGACGCTATTTTCGAAATAAGCTGTTTTAGGTGGTATAAACTTAATAGTAGGCTATATATTTGAATAGTCATGAAAGGCATAAGTACAATTTTATCTGCAACGAGATACTCAGGAAAAGAATATGTTTGTTTTAACCCAAAGTTACGAAGTCTATTTAATAAGTTTATCTGTTAACTGTCTATGTCCGTGTCTCCTTGAAAAGATACCTCGCCTCGGACTTCTGTAAGAGTAAAGGATCTCTCCTGATGGTTCACCATCACTGGGCTAAGCACTTGATGGAAGTAATGGGCAATAAATCATTATAACAATGCAGCTGGTACAGGTGGCATTTAAGAACGAGAGATTAGTTTCGTACAGTACGGAGAAAGAATTCTCATTAATTAGTCGACACACAACAATGAAAAAGTTTGTGTAACTTTTAATAGCAGCCTGTGTTGTGTGCCTCAACAATCATCATATATATTATTTCAGTAGTATAGATCCCTCTTGCGGCTCTCACAAGCGACCGATCGTGACAAATTAGCATTCAAATGAAAGAGAATTAGACATTAGCCGTGACTTATTGCACTAGAATTTCATAAATATCTATAATTTCTTTAAAACATGTCTTTAAAAATGTACGAAGTGTGCGATTTGCAAACACCGTTGCTGAAGGAAAACACGCTCCATGCTGTGCACGGGCCGCTGTGACGCCCGTTTCATGTCATATTAACATTCTGAGGTCTTTCCTTTATCCTGAAATGTAAATAGAGTTCTACAATCATTTGGTTGAAATAAAAACATAACCGGTCTCCTTAAGTCCTCATTATAGGCTAAACCTATTGGGGAAAGTGTGGTTTATGAACATGCGAGATTTCTCGCACGAGTCCGCTAGTATATATTATTTCAGTAATATAGATCCCTCCTGCGGCGCTCACAAGCGACCGATCGTGAAAAATTAGCTTTCAAATGAAGGAGAAGATACATTACCAGTGACGCATTGCACTCTAATTTCATAAATATCTATAATTTCTTTAAAAAATGACTTTTAAAAAACTGTACGAAGTGTGCGATTTTCAGATACTGTTGCTGCAGGAAGATACGCTCATTAATTGCTGTCCACTTCACATTTTGGCCTCTGTGACGCCTGTTTCATGTCATTTTAACATTCTGAGGTCATTCCTTTATCATCCTGCAAGGATTTCAGAAACTGTAATTTAAAGGAATGAGTACCGTACTCGAATAGTATAATTTCATAAATATCGAATAACCGGTGAGTGTTACAGCTAAGCTGTTAATCAATGGACTCAGCACACAAATGACATTAGCAGTGACGAATTGCATTCTAATTTCATAAATATCAATTTTTGTAAAAGTGTGCGATTTGCAAATACTGTTGCTGTAGGAAAATACGCGACATAATTTTTGTTCAGTTCGCATTTGGGCCGTAGGGACGCCTGAAACGTAAATAGTGTTCTATAATCATTTGGTTCAAATAAAAACGTAACAACCTTTCTCCTTAAATCTCTTATTATAAACCTACTGGGGAAAGTGTGGCTTATGAACATGTGAGATTTCTCGCACGGGCCCGCTAGTATCAACTTAATTAGAGAAACCCTCTCTTGTGTATATCTAAAAGTAGCTTTTAGTCCAGGCAGGGTCGCCAAAAGGGGGTAGGGGGTGGCAAGAGGGGCAAATACATAGGGGGCCGTAAGCAATGAGGGCCCGTTAGTGGCGCACGTTAGTTTTAGTGTTTTGTAGCAACTTTGGTATTTTGTAAAATGTTGTCTATAACTTACAACCTGTCCGAGGATTTTCTAAGTAAGGATGTCAATTTGTCTACAGCTCTGCAGAAGATATCTCATGTGATCGAACTTTTAACTGCCAAAAGAAATGAGACAGAAAACACTTCACAGGCATAGATGTCAGTCCAGTCATATGGTAAAGAAAATACATCGATTTTGTAAATCACATAAACACGCGTTATAATGTACCTTATTCTACTCCAGAAGAGTAGGGTAGTCACATCTACCCCCTCCCTAAAAATAAAAAAATAAAATAAAAAAAATATTTATATGACTCTGAGTTAGGAGTGATAACAGTTTAGATAAAATGTAGTATAATTTAGTGTTGAATCTGCTATCAAACTAATGCGGAGATTTAAAATGCTACTTATTTTTCATTATGTAGGCCTACTGGAAATTTAAGTGAAGACTTACAGAATTGCAACATATTTCCCTACGCAAGTTAACTGTATTTAAATTACTCAAACATCTCAATTTGTTTCGTTCACTTAGCAAAATATATTTCAAACAAGTAGTTCCGTGAAGAACTAAAGAGCCTACTTTTCTTAAAATTTAAGATTCATGCCAATCTATATAGACCTATCTAGAATAATGACGAAATCAAGTTGGATATACCAACATTTCTAAGTTCTGCAGTTCAAAATACACCTGGAATAGTTTAGCCTAATAGAGTAACTTACTACAGTTGGAAGCCCTGGTAACTCTGAATATATTCTTAGTTCCATCTCTTAAGGTATAGAATGAATGCACTTACAAAATTTGGTTGAAGTCTAATGGATTGTATGGACAGTACATGCTGTTCGATATTGGATTTATCAGTGCACGTAAAATCATGTTGGGACCTATGTCATGTATGTGATGCTCAGCATTAATCTAAAATTTTGGATAGAATCTATTTGTTAGTATAGAAGTGAAATGTACTTATAATTAAAAATTGAAACTATGAGAAAGCTTAGATTCATGTTGCAGTACTTAGGTATATTAGTTACTCCAAATTAATCTACAATGTCAGCTACTATATGTGCGCAAAGTTTAGAGCTGATGGATTGCATACTTTCTGTTATATTGGTATTATTGTTAAAACATAGAGAGATAATTTATTAACAATTGGCAGACCTGGTGGCTCCTTAAAATACGCACAGTCATATCTGTTGTAGTACACATTTTGCATACGAAATTTGGTTGAAATCCAATCGATAGTATAGACATTATATGCGTTTAGAAATTAGACCTATCGGCAGGCTTAGAATCTAGTTTGCAACACTGGCATATATGGACTTCTGAAAATTAATATGGAATGTTATTGTCTATATTTGTGCCAATTTTAGAATAGTTCGTATGCATAAATTATGAGAGATATCCAACATACAGCTCAAATTTCAATAGCGATTTTTCAGCAGTTGGTAGCACTGACGTAAATTCTAAATATGGCCATGAAATATTCAGGTATAGATCTTTACTCTTACCAAATTTGGTTTCGATAGCTGCAGCCATTTAGGAGTTGATAGGCGGGACACGCACACACAGACAGACTGACAGAAGGATAGACAAACAGACAGACACACATTTGCCCGTATCCATCTCATAAGTCTACTTTTTCCTCATTTTTGCAAGATGAGAAAAGTAGGCTAAAAATAAATGCTTAAACGTTTCCTATGAAATTACATTTTTGTATGCTATTCTAAATTATGACTGTGTATTAGAAGCTTTTCTCAAAATGGCATTGTCTTCCCGGAATAGCTAGTAGTGGATAGTAAACATTAAAAGTTGGCATAATTCAAGGGGGACCCGAGAAAAACATTGCATAGGGGCCCTTGAATCCTTTCGTTGGCCCTGAGTCCCGGCGTTGGTGTGTTAATTATCGTGACTGTCTTTAAGAGCCTGACATCTAGGTCATCTGCCCTAACTATAATCACCCTAAATCACTCCTAAATGTCAAAAATCCCTCTCAGCTCACCGGAGGGTGGAGCTAGATTTGACCGGGCAGAGAAAAATATTTCGACTTCACTAAATTTGCCAATTGAAGACTCCACGGTAAAAACGGGGTAAGTCACATTCTGTAAATTTTTCCGGAGAGCGAATTTAAACTTCAATAGTACATTATGAAACGAGCCTATAATAGCAATAATTAACACTCGAGTATGTTTATAAAATAAGCCAGTTTTATAATTTCCATACGAGTGCCTTAGTTACAATTATCGGCGAGTTGCATACGACTGTTTATGTTCGACGATAATTATAACTACTTTATGTTGGAACATAAATATTCATAAATATCTGTCGGTATATCGCCAGTGTTATGTACTGAACAGAGCGCATGGGACGCAGAGAATACCATGGCCTCCTGGAATACCCCAATATGACACGAGCCATGCAGTGAAATTTAAAATAGAAGGCCATGGAAGTCAGCGCAGGTGCAATGCTATCCTTACCTAATTGGTCACCGCGTTGTCGCAGCCCCTAAACTGAGGAATCTACCAACCGTATTTATTTAGATGTGACAGCCACAGTGTCATCCTTCAGGCAGATTTTATGAGAATTCTAACTATTGAAATTGGCACCATGTTGCCACTTCCGGAAAATTTCGACATTTATTCACGTTCCACATCTCCCAGACCCCAAAACCATTGTTGTCAGTTCAAAAGCTTATGCGCAATTTATATATCACTTCCTTGTGGACACGATAACTACCATCATTTTCAAATATATACACAAAATATAAGCACAAAGTTTGTGCTTGTAATGTAAAAAAAAACACAACGTATTATTACTGTCGACCAAAGTATTATGTGTACTCGAGTTTGAAGGTTGTTTGTTAAGTAACCAATAGACCTACATAAAATCCAATACCATCAACATTTTCGTCGTTCTATTTTACGTTAGTTCATGTAGGCTTGGATTTTTAAATTTATATTTTAATATTTGTTATCGCAATTGGAAAACAAAAAGTGCCCGTTTTTAAGCGTGTTTCAACCATGCGTCACATTTAAGAATTATTATCTCAAAAGCCCGTCATCAGATCGAATCCAAATTTTAACACAATATACACTGTAATGTTGTATAACTGGTTTATTAATTTCACAATTTTGTGTGTCCAAGAAACAAAGTTGTTGTCGTTGTTGTAAGGTAACTTTTTCTCGGCTCAGGGTGGTTGGAAAATGTAGTTGTATGGTGTCATGCTGAGGTTTCCATTGTTATCCTCCCATACACCACTGGATTTGAACCCGGAACATTTCATGTCCATCCACAGAGCTAGGGTCAGCCACTAAGTACGCTCTGGCAATAATAAATATCTCTGTATGCCCTAGGTTATACGAGATTTCACACGTCGAATAGATTACCTGGCTTCCCTGACCATTGTGCTATGATCTCGTCCTTTAATTAGTAAGATAAATCTATCAATTACTCTTACAAGCTTATTCACAAGCTGCAAATTAAATTCTCTATTAAACTCTTCCATTTCCTAGATCCTTGCATATTTATTTCCATTATCATAATATACTCTGATATTAAATTGCTTTGCTTAGCCCAACACGTACAATATTACTGCTTGGATAGATAAATATTCCAATTAGCATATATATTTTGCTTACAATCATTTTTCCCTGATGTGTGTTCATTGATTATTATTATAATTATTACTGACATGAATTACCATAACCCGACACAACGTAACCATTTTAATAACCGAACATCCGTGTTCGTTACGTTAAGTTTCTATATAACTGAATTGCCATTTTACAATAGTGGTAACGATTTATCCACTCAATGATGTACAAAAACATCTCAACTTGACTAAAATCAACACAACAATAATATCTTGAGGTTCTACCTCAAAAATTGACTCTTACTGGCATATTCTATAAATTTTGAAATCACTCAACATACAGTGGACTATAATTGCTACAAAATCATGGTTTTTGGGTACTTACATCGGCTAATCTGGTGGCTCCAACCACGCATTTCTTCCAGTAATGCCCGCCATTATTTGCAAAATTAGCAAGGCATTCTTATACATATTATTATTCTCATACATATTTTACATAACTTTTGCCTTACAAACCACACGGCACTCTTCCTTTCCATATTGAAGCTGTCGCTTCCTTATTCACACAACACGTTATAGCACTTGTTACACTAATAATTTTACATATATTTAACAAATCATCACTACAATCACACGCTCACTATTTACATTTCTTAATGGTTGACTTTTCCTGGCAAGATATCAGAAATGCAGGCCCTGAAGATCTATTCTTCACTGCTATCCGCATCTCGATTGAAAGTCTCGATTCTCTGCCTACGGATTCCTATCGGTCCACCAAACTGTCTATCAATATCTATCCTTAGATAAATTTCCTGATATCGCATAAATATGCTTGCATATCGTCCTAAGCATTAATTACATTGGTATTCCTATGAAATTTCACCAATCGCATAACCCAGTTTATATCCGCGCAGTCCGACATCAATAGTAACCAATAGTTTACATACTGCGCTCAACCCTTGTACATTGTACGTGTACACATTACCACTTTCGATTGTCCTACCTTGTATATCACACGGTACATTTCCTACGTGCTCAATAACAATCGCTCGTAATGCCGACTATACAAGTATGGCACGACTGTCCTTAATAATTGTTATAAATAAATGCCTTACTGCATGGCTCTTCATGTTTAAGTCCGAGTGTCCCTTCCTTAACTCGGTAACGTGCATTTCGCATTAGACTGCGGTTCAACTGACTTCGTTACTCGTTATTAATTCATGCCTTAATGCATGATTATTATGTTGCTGCACTTAGAATGTTGAAGTCCACGCGTCCTTTTCCTGTACTCCTGCAACGTGCGCTTCGCACTCAAGTATGGTTCGACTGACCGCCTCTGTCATTTGTTCAGCCCTTATATCCGTTTGGAGAGAAAAAGTAGACCGAAAACTTCCCTGCAGCGTCATTTTCTCTCTCAGTAAGATTCTGGTCGCTGATCACAGATCTGTATGCGTGCTCGAGGAACGATCGGCCAATTAATTAATATTAATTGCCTTTGCCAGCGCGTGCCCACGCGGCGTCACCTAAAAATCCCAGAAGACATGGTTAGATCTCGCCGCTAACCTCAGATTACTGTGTCCCTGCGCGTTCCATTAAATCTGCCTTGATTTAAATGTTTAATGGCTTGATAATTAGCCTCCCGGCTAAACATTCACATAGGTGCAATCCTCATGTCTCTGAGTTGCCCCAATCACGAGTAATCATTAAATTACACTGGTATCTTCCCCTTCTCCTAGCCTCTCTATTCACAAACGGGGAATAACTTGACAATATATTACCCTCTTGACCTGCTCCAGACGGCATAAGTAGGTCACATTGAGTGGCACGGCTCCAAGAATCCACGCCCTTTTTCCAGAGTCATTTGACAACTGTCAAGCGCTCAAACTTTCTGTGCTCAAGTCCAGAATTGTTTGCCTCATACAGCACAATAATACAGTATTGTGCTATTACTCCCTGCATTATATTAAGAAATAATGTCAGAATTAGTTCATATCACAACAGTGATTTAATATGTATTTTCTCTAGGGGTTTTCATAACTTAAACTCCCTCAAAAGATCTCGTGTTCGTTCCTTGCTGGAACCTCTATTCTGAGCTCATCTATCTCTGAGATCCACGTTCGACACCAGTCAGCCTAACCCCGTTGGGTTAAGTATTGTAGGGTTAACGAACTCGTCCGAGATAATAAATGCTTTATTTTGTGTATACAGGGTCTTTCATATAAAATAAGAGCGCCAAGCGGCGGCTTTGTTAACCGCTGCTGCGGTCACCTTGGCCGAGCTTTTGGCGCGCCAAGGCCCCCTGCTTTAAGCGTGAGTACAATCCTATATGATGCAGCGGCCTTGCTAGCGTGTGTACAATGCTGACATCTTACTTTAGTTAGTTAGTTAGTTATTGTTGATGAAACCGAAACCCCTATAGTATTGAAAGCGCGCGCATAGTGCATACGATGGCTGTTTTTTTTTCTTTCAAGTTTCTATGGACTGTATAAAAATAACAGATTGACATTACCAAACTTGACCTTGCAATAAGCGTGCAGTTGCTCAGTCGCCAGTCTAAACCTCAAGTGCTAACATGGTGAGACAGTTATCATTGCAACATCGTATTTTTTTATGTAAAACTTATTTTAAGTACGAGTCGGCTCGGCGGGTACGTGATGCATTTGTTCAGCAATTTCCTGATGAAGTGCCCCCTTCACTAGCACAGATTCACGTAAGTTTGACACTACTGGCTCGGTGCTCAATAAAAAAAACATGCCCGCTCATGAACAGTTTTAACAGAGGATGAGCTAGATGACATTGGCGAGAATCTTGAACGGTTTCCGAATAAATCACTCACAAAATAAGCACAAGTAGGGGTTTCGGTTTCATCAACAATAACTAACTAACTAAAGTAAGATTTCAGCATTGTACACACGCCTACAAGGGCGCTGCAACATATAGGATTGTACACACGCTTAAAGCAGGGGGCCTTGGCGCGCCACAAGCTCGGCCAAGGTGACCGCAGCAGCGGTTAACAAAGTCGCCGCCTGGCGCTCTTATTTTATATGAAAGACCCTGTATATTTGAAAACTATGGTATTTATCGTATCCACAAGAAAGTGATATATAAATTGCGCATAAGCTTTTGAACTGACGACAATGGTTTTGGGCAGGGCTAGATAACTTAACCGTAACCATAACGTAACGTAATTAGGGAATGTACCGGAAAACTCCATTAGTGCATTTAGGTAAATGCGTTACAGAACGAATTACTTCGTTTCGACAAGAATACCATATTTATCATATACTATCACAATAACGTTAAATTCAGTAACCGATTTGAAGAACGCTATTATTCCGGTCCCTACCAATAACGTTATTGGGAGGGTGGCTCACATAGTGAATAACTGAATAACGTTATTGGCATCATTTCGTTATTAGTTCAACCTGATGTCGAAGAACGAAATTGAACGAACTGCTGACAATAACGTTATTCGAAAGGCGGGTAAAGGAAGTTCCTCATAAAAACGTTATTCGCCGGTTTTCGTTATTTGTCTTACCCAATCTTTAAGGAACAAAATTGTGAGAGCTACCGACGATAACTTTGTTAAAAAGACGGCTAAAATTGAGTTCTAAAAATTAATGTTATTCCCATTTCTTTTTTATTATTAATCAAATCCAATCTTTATGACCAGAAATTGTATATATTCCGTCAAGAACGTTATTAAGGAAACAGCTCGAACAGAGGGCCATAACGTTATTGTTACTAAATGTGATGTAGAAAGAGCGATGTTGTGTGGGATTAGTCACATTATACAAAGAAGGGTTATATGAAACATTTTAGCACATTGCAATAATCCCATGTGGTACTAATTATATTTTTGTGAACCAAAATTACCCTTGTTGAGAAGAAAAACGAACCACGGAGTCCCAATAGCTTCTACAGAAATTTCATCATAAACGTATCAATATAAACTCTAGAAAACATAGGAATGAAATTTGTAACAAATAGAAACGTCCTAAGTCCACCAGAAACGTTTCTATCGATTTGTCTCGAATTTAAATCGGTAAGTTCCACTTCAAGTTGTCTGTGTACCACGCAGTCCACCTGGTGGCGCAGTAACAAGCATTCTTGTCTATTACCTCCGAGATCCAGTCTCCCACTTATACTCTACTAACTTAAGGCCACGGCCACCTCCTTCCCAATCCTAACTTTAATAACAGATACCGCAATAACACAGGCTAACATACATATTAATTATTTATTTATTTCTTCACACGCCCTAGTGCACGGAGTTAAATGACAACATCGCCCAAGACGCTACAATGAAAACAAAAACAACATGTCTACCATGTAGCACCATACCATTCTTCCATCAATATTTCTATGTTCGGTGTCTCCTATTGCTGCTCATTGACATAGTCAATTTCGTGTGGCCTTCTGGAAGGTCTAGTTCGTCTAATTGACACCCGTGGATGAATTGATATGACACCAACCTTACGTGCCTCGGTACTGTGCTGATCAGTACCCTCTACTTATGGACATACCACTGTGTTGTACCGCAATCATTGATCATCAGAGTACAGATGGTAGAGACGGTAACGTTAAAGCTTGTATACAGGCACAATTCCGGTATAGGTATGAATAACGTTATTCGTACCAGCATTCCGTGTTCAGATTGGCTGAGCTGCAAGAAATCAAAGATGGAGGAAAGTTGTGGATTGAGAGTAATATTTGCAGTTCATTGGCACTATTAATGCAAATCAGTCATTAAAATGCGTTACGTTGAATACATGAAGAGGCACTGACTGTTTGAAGGCATTCATGTCAGTATTTACGATTTAACTGAAATCATTCGACATTTAGCTATATGCATGAAGTTACGTAACTATGAGCTAAGACAGTAAGTGAAAAGTGTACGAGTGCTAAAGCTGTAACTTGGTATCTAATGGGTCTCTGGTTCGAGTCGCTTTAAGGCCAAAATTTTTATTCTTTTTGAATTGTTAAGTTTTCAACTTCGATTTATTCGCATGATCTACAAAGATGATGTTCATAATGGATAATGGTAGGGAAAATTATTCAATTCTATCATTCAAATTTGTACTTCCCCATTCAAAACCATGAATATTTGTACTATTTGTGAAAGTATAATAATATTTTCATAAGTGGTATGAGGACTGGAACGGTGTCTACTCAGCCTCGGGTGGTCCAAATGAGTAGAGGGGCTTCGATTCCCACCTCAGCCATCCTCGAAGTGGCTTTCCGCGGTTTCCCACTTCGTCTTCGGGCAAATGCCGGGATGGTACCTACTGTAAGGCCACGGCTGCCTCCTTCCCTCATCCTCGCCTATCCATCCCAATCTTCCATCCCTTCCCATCCCTCATGAGGCCCCTCTTCGCTTTGCAGGTGAGGCCACCTGGGCGAAGTGCTGATCACACCTCCCCAGTTGTATCCATCCCGTCCAGATGTTCCAGGCTCCAGGACACTGCCCATAGAGGCGGTAGTGGTGAGTTTCCTCGCTGAGTCCGTGTGAACCACCAACCTAGAGGGTAAAATGACTAAATAAAAAAAATAAAAAAATAAACATAATTCCATCGTGTACGTTTGACGTCCAGTCTTATCTTCACAGAGCCGGTACGCACACTTACGAGCAACGCCTTCACTTCACAGCAGATGTTCAAAGCGACCTCCTTGCATTTGCAAACACTTCGCCACTCGTTGGAGCATACTTTGCCGGGCCCTATGCAACACACCTGCATCCAATATTACCGATGCAGCATGCACGCGAGATTAGGCCTTGCACATCAATTGGTGGAGTACTATAACCTTGTTCCTTTAAGTGTCCCCACAAATAAAAATCTAGTGGATTAAGGTCCGTGGAACGTGGTGGCCAGA
The DNA here is from genome assembly GCA_946902985.2 of Meconema thalassinum. Taxonomy (NCBI): domain Eukaryota; kingdom Metazoa; phylum Arthropoda; class Insecta; order Orthoptera; family Tettigoniidae; genus Meconema; species Meconema thalassinum. The sequence continues at coordinate 1,000,609,606 of OX336388.2, read as the reverse complement.
ACATTGAACCTCCACGACCAATCCATTTCCCTGAACACGCTTCATGTATACAGTTACGCTCAGTCATTCCAAAGTATGGCGGTGAACATCATGCTGAAACCATAGCTGTCGCCGAATACCAAGTGGAACGTACGATAGAGGGGGGTAATAAACTTGTCTGGCAATAGGTAAGGGCCTAAAAGCACACCTCCCACGATTCCAACCCACAGGTTTATGCCAAAGCGTGGCTAAAAGCCGCGTTCACGAGTGACATGTGGGTTGTGGTCAGACCAATAATGACTTTTGTGATGGTTGAAAATACCTTCCCGAGTGTAGCTACATTCGTCACTCCATAGCACATTCTTGATAAAATATTCGTTATCTTTACCTTATTGCAAATACAATTCACAGAACTGTACGCGTTGAATGTGGTATTCTGGCCGCTGGTGTTGAGTTAACATGTAAAGATATGCATTCAGTTCTTCGTCGTACAACCTGTCAACAACAAGTGTTGGAGGTACCTGGAACTGCCTTGCAATATCACGGGTACTTCGCCGAGGTGATTGGTGAACGGTTTCAAGAATTGCGTCCTCCGTTTGTGGAGTAGGCTACGTCTAGTCATTGGACGTTCACTGTCCACTACTTGTGGGCGAAGATTACCGGTTTCCCACAGGCGTTGCTCAAGGCGACGAAGAACATTCTTATCGGGAAGGCGCCTTTGAGGGTACCGTGCCACATACTCACGAGCAGCACCCAACACTAAAAGCATATCGACGTATTCACCATTTGTGAACTCCATCATGAAGCCACCCTACATGAACTTGACAGGACCAGTTATGGTTGTGCAATGCGTGGTTAGTCGACTCATGCATGCCGTTTAATGGATCACACTGTGCGTTCTTATTTCCGTTATCGTTTTACGGACTAAGCGAGGATCCCACCATTACCGCCATTGAGGGCAGTGTCCTGGAGCTTGAGACTCTGATTCGGGGATACAACTGGGGAGTGTGACTGGCAGTTTGCCGAGGCGGCCTCACCTGCAAAACGAACGGGGGCCAGATGTCGGGATGGGAACAGTGGGAGGATTAGGTAAAGAAAGGGGAAGGAGGCGGCCGTGGCCTTACGGTGGGTACCATCCCGGCATTTGCCCGAAGACGAAGTGTGAAACCACGGAAAACCACTTCGAGGATGGCTGAGGTGGGAATCAAGCCCCCTCTACTCATTTGGACCACCCGAGGCTTAGTAGACCCCGTACCAGTCCTCAGACCACTTTTCAAATTCCGTGGCAGAGCGAGGAATCGAACCGCGGACCTCCGGGGTGGGAGATAATCACGCTGACCACTACGCAACGGAGGTGACTCACACTGTCATGTGACAAAATGATGTGATGTCATGCTTACAAACGCAGTTAAACGACGGGAACTGACGTAACACGCAAAAAAAAAGAAAAAAAGAACAACAACCACCTGACGTAGATTCGAACCGTAGCTCGATGGTGCATGTGGGTTTGATAACCCAACAGTCTACTCAGTGAGCTGCGACGAATAGTACGGTATTGCGAGATGATACACATTTCTCTGTACATTCCGATGCGCTTCAGTATGTGACAGTGTTGCCAGCTCCTCGCTTTCATACTTGTGGTTTTAAACAGCACCCTATCCGATTTTTTTATAGAAACGTTTGTCTTGCAATTGGATGAGGAATCGCATGCCGACCTGCAAGTGCGGCATTTTATGTTCACCCTGTATACATGTTCGAATAATCCAAATTGTGGGAAATTTAACGCTCTACAAACCAGAAAAAGAATGCGTTTGCCGTAGAACGTAAGGAAAAAAATTATTGAGGAAAACCCGGAGGAAGGACGAAACTTTTGCAGTTTTAACCCCCCTCCTCTTTTAGCACAGGGTCCTCGAGCTCCTAAACTTGAGAAAATGTTAATTAAACATCCCTGAACAACATCCCAAAGTTTCATTAAATTCCGACATTTTTCCATCTAACCCCACTTTCTCCAACCTGTCGACTGGACTACAAAAGAACACGGCAAAAACATAGAATAGCTGAATTTTAATGACTTGGCCGTGAATGTCAATATGGCAGTGTTGCCAACATGATTCTACGTGTGCTCATAGGTCCAATGTTGAACTGCACGAAACGTCCAATACTAACCAATGGATTTCATCTTTTCTTTTGTACGTGCAATGCATTATTTAGCACACATAATTGTGCTTGATATAAGGGTCAGCAGGGTTATCAACTGTGTATACTAATCTCCACTGAACACTAGATTCAATATCGCGGAATATGAGTACGGAACACTCCTCAAATTCACTAAAATAGAAGTTTGAGATAGTTTTGATATATTTAGAATAAATGGTGAAAGTTAGTGGTACCAACATAGCCTAATTCTATGCTAGCGTATAGGACCAACGTTCAAATACATGTGATATCCACACTAACAAATTAATTTCAACCCAATTGCATATGTGTAATGTATATCTAAAGAATGTAACTTAGCACAATATTGGAGTCATCAGGGCTACCAACTGTTGATAAAAACTCTTCATCATTTTGAACTCTAGTGTCACTTTATGCATGTAGGACCTATCTCTTCTTATCTGCTGCGCTTACAGTCCAAGTTTCACTTCCATAGAGAACCACGCTCCAGACAAAGGCTTTCAAAAACGACTTCCTAAGACCTAAATCTATATTCGATGTCAACAGATTCATTTTCTGCAGAAATGCTATCCTTGCCCGAGTCAACCTACTTTTCATATCCTCTTTGCATTCTTCCATCACTAGTTATTCCTAAGTCTCCTGCTTCCTTTATCTTTTCACCTGGCAATTTGACGTCCATAGGGGTTTCTTATGTAATTCGGCCGCAATTCATTATTTTTGTTTTGCATTTGTTTAGTCTCATCATGAATTCTTTCCTCAAAAAGGAGTCCATTCCATTTTTGAGGCAAATTTGTATGTTTGAGATTTTCCTAAATTTGGAGAGTTGTGAAATTTTAGGTCCCTAATAACAATGTATGGTAACTCCAAGTTTTAGCCTATTTTCAATTATGACAAAATAGGCTTATGAAATCACCTTTTGTCCGTGCGTGTGTATGTGTGTGAGTCTCCACCTAATAAAATCTGAACGGCCGGAGCGATTTCAATTAAAATCGCTAAGGCCATAGTACTATTTCGTCCAACCCCGACCATACCCTTCAAGTTTCATTAAGGCTCATCAATCCAACATGGCGGCTGTGCGAAATTTTTCACCAGCATTCTACACCACCGAAACTATTACTGATATCACCCTGAAATTTTGTACGTTGGTAAAGGACACTTCTAAAAGTTCATCTATGTGACATACAAAAACCTGTTAAATATGAAACGAACATGGCGGTCAAGCGAAGTTGAAACATTTAAATTGACTTTTCTCGCGATTTAATCATCCGAGCGTAGTGAAACATGGTACAGCAAATGTTTATACACATTGTAATGCGCTGATATCTAATTCAGTTCAATTGTTTACACAACCTCAAGACGACGGCTGTGCGAAATTTAAAAATTACCTTCTTAATTCGTGTGTCCTAATCATGCGATCTAAGTCAACGTTTGAATAATAAACCTACGCAATAATCGTCATGCAATAGTACATAACACTATGGCCTACATACATAAAGAATAAACATGGCGACCATCCGAAATATTTAGACGGTTCTCAATATTTTTTAATCTATGACAGCAATAAAACTGAAATTTTGTATGTTGGTAGAGGCTATGAACATAAGTTCATCTATGGGAGTTTCAATGATCTGGTGAGCACAAATCCATCACTGCGGTGACGCGATAGGTAAATAATTAAATGGACTTTTCTCGCGATTTAACCATTCCGAGCGCAGTGAAAATTGGTAGGGTAAATGCTTATAGAAATTTGAATTCACTGGCATCTAATTTATTTCAATTTTCATAACCACAAGATTGCGGCTGTGTGAAATTTTTAAATAGCGTTTTTACTTCTTCTGTCCTAACCATGCGATTGAAGGTTCAATAATGCACCTTCACAATAATCTTCATGTAATAGTACATAACAATATGACCTACACATATAAAAATCCAACATGGCAATCATCATAAATATTTAGACGGATCTCAATATCTATGAATCTATTACTGCAATCAAACTCAAATTGTGTATGTTGATAGAGGCAATTAATCTAATGTAGGATATATGAAAATAGGCTATATAGTTCTTCAAGGAACTACTTGTATTTTATAACTTCATATGTATTAACTGCATGCTCCATTACAATTGAAGTAATGCTACATGCATTGGTGATCATATATGTAGGTATATCATTTTTCTTTACATTATCTAACCTATATCTACATTGTTGATTATAGTATATCTAGCCTATTTATAGATACAACATATTATAGTTCATATGCAATAGTAACATTCTTGACATAATTATGTCTACATCAGATTATCAAAATTGATGCTCTGCACTAATAGTTTAAAGAATATTAGGTTTTTATCAACAAGTTAATTCATCCTTGCAGGCCAGTGGCCTTTTGATTTGTTTATGTTCGACCCTGACTACTATATGTCAGAAAACTGTACTATAATGAGGCTCATTATAACACTATTTTTCATTATGAAACAGTTTCTCCCACCAATCAGAGCTCAAGAAACAGTTGTTTGACCAATTAGATAATTTGATACGCTGAGTTCCACGGCTTTCTAATTTAAATTTCACTGCCTGGCCTAGTGTCATAGTAGGGTAATCGAGGAGGCCATGGTCAAATACAAGGCATTCTCTGCGTCTCATGCGCTCTGTTCAGTACATAAAACTTGTGAAATCTCGACAGATAGTTATGAATATTTATGTTCGAACATAAAATAGTTATAATAATTATCGTCGAACATAAACAGTCGTATGCAACTCGCCTATAATGGTAATTAAGACACTCGTGTATTAATTATTGCCATTATAGGCTCGTTGCTTAATGTACTATATTACATTATTGTCTTCATTTTTTTTTTCCTTTTGTGTTTTACTAATTCACATCCATATAAGATGTGGTCCAAACAATGCGATTCTTCGCCACACCGGCACGTCATATGCTCTAAGATCTAAAACCTATAAAGATAGGTCGCTATTTCTGACATGCCCTGTCAACACTACCGTCTTATTATGGCTTAGGAGAATTTTTGAGGCTAGTTTGAACACTTGGAAAGTAATTCTTTTGTCATGGATCTTTTGGAAGTTTCCCTCCACTCTTCTTCCCAAAATTGATTTGGTCGGAGCTGAAAAGGAGTAGCCTAAGTCAAAAAAGCCTTTTTTAAAGAATTAGTTTTCTTAAGTATTGACCCAGGGCCTTGGAACGGCATAGGAAAGAATTCTGTTTAAGCTACACACAAAACATTTTCATCTTACCAGCAGGAGAAAAAGCATGGAAGCTCACTGGCAAGACAAAATCCATCACAAAGCAATTTGTTTTCTGGGTTTATGTCAGAAACCACTGCTACATGTAGTACGATCAGAGGAGAAAAGCATTACGTCAATGTTTGCAGCCTTTCATCACTGTATTCCGTACTTACTGTTGCCACACCGCAAGATTCTCGCGAGTTACAGTGCTGTTTTTAATTACATTTGTATAGGGTTTAGGTCATTTTTAGCCTACTTTTCACATTTTGCAAAAATGAGGAAAAAGTAGACTTATGAGATCGATCCGGGAAAATGTGTGTCTGTCTGTCTGTCCTTCTGTCTGTCTGGCTGTGTCCCCCCCCCCCCGCCCCCCCCCCCCCTATAAACTCCTAAACGGCTGCAGCAATCAAAACCAAATTTAGTATGAGTAAAGATGTGCACCGGAATAGCTCACGTCCATATTTGAAAATGATGTCAGTGCTACCAACTGCTGAAAAAACGCACCAGAAATTCCAGCTCCATGTTGGATATCTTGCAAGGTATGCATGGGAGCTATTCCAAAATTGGCACACATGTAGATAATACTACTTCAGTTTAATTTCCAGGAGGCCAACCATAACAGTGTTGCCAAAATAATTTTAAGCCTTCTGATAAGTCCAATGTTTAAATGCATATAACTTCTACACTATCAATTGGATTTCAACCAAATTTTGTATGTAATATCTGTACATAAACAGATATGACTGAGCGTATTCTTAAGAGCCACCAGGGCTGCCAACTGTTAATAATTGCTCTCTCTATTTTTTTAAATCCAAATACCAATATATCAGAAAGTATGCAAGCCAACAGCTTTAAACTATGCACACGTATATTTTAGATTAATTTGGAGTAACTCATATACGTCAGTTCTACCAACATGATTATAAGCTTGCTGATAGTACCAATTTTTAAATACATGTAACTTCTATACTATCAGTTGGATTTCAACCAAATTTCGTATGTGATATGTGTACCATAACAGATATGACTATAAGTATTGTTAAGAGCAATCAGGGCTGCCAACTGTTAATAAATGCTGTCTATATTCTTTTACCCTAATATCAATATATCAGAAAGTATGCAAGCCAACAGCTCTATACTTTGCACACGTATAGCACCTGACATTCTAGATTAATATGGAGTAATTAATACAAGGCAGTGCTGCCAACATGATTATATGCCTGCTGATATGTCCAATTTTAAAATACATGTAACTTTTATACTAACAAATGGATTTCATCCAAAATTGGCACAACAATATATCATAATAATTCAGATTATTTCTGACCAGCACACGCATGGTATTGTTGGCAACATGCTTTTACGCGTGCTGATAGATCCAGTGTCTAACTGCATGTAACGTCCATTGGACTTCAACCAAATTTTGTATTCTGTACCTTAAGAGGTGGAACTAAGAATATATTCAGTCTTCAGGGCTGCCAACTGTAGTGCTCTATTAGGCTACATTATACCAGGTATATTTTGAACTAATTAGATATTTCGATATTACCAACTTAATTTCGTCATTATTCTCGATAGGTTCATATACTGTAGAATAATCATTGGCATGAAAAGTAGGCTGTATAGTTCTTCACGGAACTTCTTGTTATGTTACAAATCCATTTTAAAATAAACTATCATGTGAAATATTCATTCTGGATGGCTTTATGCTGCACTAAACTGACCACGGAGCTGAAAGGCATTAAGTCACGTTTTCAAAATTGATTAGAAAGATATGTTTATTAAATTAAAATTAGGCGGCTTCAGTGGCGGAGTTGGTAGCATGCTGAGCTTCTATGCCCAAGATAGCGAGTTCAAACCCGGCCGAAGCCGTCGGATTTTTTAAGAGCGTTAAAAATCCCTCAGTATGCCTTCCTTCGGAGGGGAAGTAAAGCTGGCAGTCCCATGTCATAGATTTATGGCATGTTAAAGAACCTTCCACTAATTACACCTCTGTGAAGCTAAATTGTATAGGTTAGGAATGTAAACAACGCTGTTCGGTTTCTACGTTCATTGCCAAGAGCCGACTGCGGTGGCGTCTAGTAGCAAAGTTTTGAACTAGGCCTAGTAGTCGTTGACGGTGGCGTTTGGCGGCAACAGTAGGAACTATTTGAAAAATTCAATGTTGCAGTCCTTACTTGAATTAAAAAACATACACACACTAATACAGCCATCACAATTAACACCGGTTATCAGACAGATTCTACACACGCCCAAAGTACACGGGGCTACATGACCGCGTTGTCGCTGCCCCTAAACTGAGGAACCAACCAACCAAATTAATATTCCGCTAACACAAATATAACCTGAATAGTTGTTTCACAACATAGCCTACATGACTAATATAGTGAGTTTGTTAAGTTCTGTTCTGTCAATGACGTTTTATCTATCTCCTGAAAAGTGGTGAAAACTGACTTAATGCTTTTCAACTCCGACCCATTCAATTGTAAAGTTCTCTCACGCAATTCCTTTTCCACAGCACTAACAGGAATTTTATCGAAAGCCACTTGTATGAGCCCACCCTCGCACATAATATCCTGTTACAAAAATAAAAGTAAAATGTATTTCGTGATATGCTCTTCTTTTGTTTGCACATGAGTGGCAACGACCCCCTTAAAACTCACCACGTACAATGCTGCAATACTAAATGCAATTTATGAGTACTTGAGCGGAAATGATGGTTCTAGTTCCTTACTGTTATTCTGTACAAGGTTATGTACCATTCATCAACTCGCACTGGACATTAATGGTTCATATTCTACGGTTATTTTCTTAGAGGTGTGGCAAGGAACAGTACAGATGTGGCCAAAGTATTACATAACAGTATTTTCTTAATTTGTTGATAAAATCGAACATTAAGTTTAAAACGTTGGATTTCTGTACCCCGTAAACCAGACACATGTAACCTGAAAGCTTTGGTGATCTATCAATGTACGAGGCGCATCCAGGAAGTAAGTTTTCTTATTTTTAGCCTATTTTCATTTTATGAAAAAAATAGGCTTATGAGATCACCTTTTGACCGTGTGTCAATGTGTGCATGCGTGTGTGTGTGTGTGTGTGTGTGTGTGTGTCCCTAATAACTTCTAAACGGCTGGAGCGATTTCAATGAAACTCGGTAAGATCATAGCACCATTCTGGCCGACTCCGACGGTGCCCTTCAAATTTTATTGAGTGTCACCAATCCAACATGGCGGCTGTGCGAAATATTTCACAAGCATTCAGTGCCTCCGAAAACATTACAGATATCACCCTGAAATTGTGTACGGTGATAAAGATTAATACTAGAAGTTCACCTATGAGACATTCAAAAACCTGCTAACCACATAACCAACATGGCGGTCAAGCGAAGTTGAGACTTTTAATAGACTTTTATCGCGATTTAACCATCCAAACGTAATGAAACTTGGTACAGCAGATGTTTGTACACATTGTAATGCACTGGCATCTAATTTAGTTCAATTGTTTACATAACCTCAAAATGGCGGCTGTGCGAAATATTTCAACGGCATTCTATATCTCAGAAACTATTATAGATATCACCCTGAAATTTTGTACGGTGATAAACGGCCCTAGTACAAGTTTATCTATGTAACTTTCATAAACCTGCAAAGTACAAAACGAACATGGTGGCCAAGCGAATTTGTAATGTTTTAATAGACTTTTCTCGTGATTTAACTCTCTGACCGCAGTGAAATGTGGTACAGTAAATGATTATACATATTGTAATGCACTGACATCTAATTTAGTTCAATTGTTTACATAACCTTAAGATGGCGGCTGTGCGAAATTTTAAATGTAAGTTTTTATTTCTTTTGTCGTAATCATGCGATCGAAGTGAAAGTTTGAATAATGAATCTGGGCAATAATTGTCCTTGAATGGTACATAACTCTATGGCCTATACATATAACAATCGAAAATGGCGAGCATCCGAAATATTTAGACGGTTCTCAATATCTACGAATCTTTTACAGCAATCAAACTGGTTTTTTAAATGTTCATAGAGGCTATGAACATAAGTTCACCTATAGGACTTTCAGTAACCTGGTGAGCACAAATCCAACATGGCGGCGACGCAAAGTATACATATTTAAATGGACGTTTCTCGCGATTTAACCATCCGAGTGCAGTGAAACTTTGCAGGTTAAATACTCATACAAATGTTAATCCACTGGCATCTAACTTATTTCAATTGTTTTTATAAGCACAAGATGGTAGCTGTGCGAAATTTTTAAATCACGTTTTTACTTCTTGTTTTCTAATCATGCGATTAAGTTTGAATACCACACGTACACAACAATCTTCATGTAATACGTAGTACAAAAATAAAAATCCAACCAGCGACCATCTGAAATATTTAGACGGTTCTTAATATCTACGAATCTATCATAACCTTCAAACTGAAATTGTGTATGTGGATAGAGGCAATTAACATGAGTATGATATATGAAAATAGGCTGTATAATTCTTCGCGGAACTTCTTGTTTAAAAAAGAGAACATAGTTATATGCAAAACTTTATTGGCAACAGGTGCAGCAATGTGTCAGCTAATTTTCGACATACAGTGCTTTCAGAAAGTTTAGGGACTGGTCTAAATTTCGTTTGATGCACATTTGTCCCTAAAGTAACAGAATATCCAATGTTGCCAGTGTTGCCAGTCAGAAGTTATCACGGAACGAAATTGACCAATTTTGCCACCAAACTTACCGGTCAAAAAAGTGTCTTTGACAAGCGACCAAATGAGTAGTATTTTTCCCCCAGGTTGTATTTTTATTTTATGATTGATACGTTGTAGTAAAACTGCACTAAAAGTTTTATAGCTGTAGGACTGCAGTTTTTGAGAAACAAAAACATTTTAGCAGGAAAAATTGTTTTTTTAGCCCTGTTTAAAAACGGTAATACATTCCATCTCAAAAAGTATTAGAGCTAGAGCAGCGAAATTTTAAATGAAACCCCCTCATATAGTGTGCCCATTTAGCAAAAAATATGCCAATCACAGTATACCAGCGTAGCTCAATTCGGGATTTCGGGGCAGCGGTAAGTTCCCCCACTCTGTGACTCACATATTTTGGATTAATTAGAGGATACACTTGCAAAAATAACAACAAAATCAACTCCTATTTAAACACATTTAATTAATAAAATTAATGGCGCTACAAACATTTAAACAATTTAATTACTGACCCAAATATCAACTGCTTGTTCCAAATGAACAAGGGATCACAAAATATAAACAAATATTGTATTCAAAACCTGTGGTTTTCACATAAACCAACAATTCTTACTTAGTCTCACTTCCATAAAGCACTAACATTAAGTTTACAAACTCCGAGCTCTTTGGCTCCATGCAATTACATTATTACGGTGTCATTCTTGTACACCTCAAACACTGTCTTTTATATTTTCTTATTTCTCAAGAACAAATATATAATTATATTTAAAATCTAGGTTAATTATCTAATTCAATATTTTTGGGCATGTCCACACATTCAGTTGTTATCATCTCTCTTTATTTCACAAATATATTAAGGTAATCAGAAAATCAACTGTGTACTCCAGAGCGTGAAGGTACTTGACACTGTCAAAAAACTATAGTTACTCCCGAACTCAGTTGCCTTCAATCAACTCGTGGAATCCCACGTCCATACATTATTACAATAGGGATTGTTATTTATCTCTTATGTCTTAATATACCATTATCATATAAGAAACTACGATCTGAACCGGCAAACGAAATATCCATCTTTAAGGACCTCGGTTCAACGCCCGGGTCGTTAACAACTTTAAACCCTCCTGGTGTATTCCTTTCTCTTTTACAACAGCTTACGAGACGGTCTCTGTTCCATCTCGCTTTAAGAAAGCTAGTCTCTACTACAAGGGGTGCGATTTATGACATGTTCGGGTGGCGGAGACATCCCGTCTGACCCAACATTTAGTAGCTTATTTTCAAGGCTTTCAAAACAAACCTTTCCATTCTATCCAGTTCTGGGGAGACCGGGCTTTATTGTACCGTAACATTCAAACAACTATTCTTTGGTTCACAGACCATTTTCATATCCTTGGCATTTATTAATTATGAGAGGGTCCTCATTGATCGGGAAGATTAAATACACATACGACGACGGAGAATTTCAGGGGCTTTTATCATAAGAAGATCCTGCATTCGAATCTCTTCAGGTGCCTCGGGAACTAATCCCGTACAGAGGACTTATTACAAAATGCGATTTAGAGTCGGCCGTGGCCCAATGACATACGCTCAATAATACCATATATTAGCTCCCTTTTTAAATACATACACAATGCCTCGTGATACCATGTCACTAATAGAGGACTTACACAATTATCAATTCACTGCAATCAACTACCCTCCATAAGTAATGTACCAAGTATTTTACCACTACGCGTTCCTAGCGTGACACTTTAATATTATATTTGCGCTCATTATGCGCTATGCATTACTTTAAGCCGAAATGTCTTCCCAAGAACTGATAAAATCTCTTTAGTAACAATTCATATTATTTTAATTCCCATATTAATCTTTCCATGGTCGATAAATCGCTCCCTGTTTTAAAATATTCCATTGAACCTCATTTCTTACACATACGTTAAAGCTTAACGTTCTTATGTTCATATCAATTTATTTGATTTTTATTTAACATTTCCATATTTAATTATTATTATTATTATCTTTATTCTTTATACAAGCTCCAAAGCTATTTCTTTCATATCTCAACTTTACTTTATTTCAATGTCTTTCATGATTCATTAATGATATTTCGCTTGCTCTTTTGACATTTGTTAAATACATTAACCCTTTATTCACATATTTCCTATACTGGATTTATTCTTTACATAATTATTCATAATTTCTCTATTTATTTTATTATTATTGTTCAGACCGTGTTCTTGATTATTCAGTATTTATTCATTAAAACACATCCCTTTCACTCAAAAACTCTGGTGGGTTTTGTACACAATCAATTTCTGACACCAAAATAAAAATGAATTTTGTACTTACATATTTTCCAGATCATCCCTGATCTTAAATCTGGTGTGGTGTTTCATTTTTGGGCCCACTTTGAACTTCTTACACCAAATTAAAGGTATTCATCTTACGTAAAAACACAAATAAACATATATCTAAAACACTTAATATTGACGACATTTTTATATACTGGTGTGTCCCTTTTGAACACATAATAACACTAAAAATATTATCTAACACACAATCTTGATTATTTTACACTTCACAATTTCTCGATCACTAGGCCGTGTTTCTGCGCCTGTCACACGTGATCTTCGTAAATTCCCGTTTCCAAGGGTGAAATTTATTCGATGTCGGCTTCCTAAATGCGAAAGTCCCGAAACATCTACTGTTCCCTGGAGTTCAATTCTGCTATTCCTATCCTGGATAACCGGCTATTTATCTAGCTTGAACGGCTTCTCTGTAGATCTGTCTATTGATCCTAACGAGAGTCTATATGGATCGAGGTCTCCTCTAAGACCTATAGATTTAGTTTCTAGCAGCTAGCACTTCTCGATTCTAGTACTGTTAGAATTGTTCGCCTGCTTTCTGGAGCTAATGTTTATAGTCTCCTATCCTCTTTGTTTGAACTGTTTTTAACACTCTTACGTTCGAACCTATTCTGTTCTTCTCTTTTAGGTTTCTTCAATTTAAATAACAGTTAATCTGTCTGGTACGATACTTCCGTACGTTATGATCTATTTGTTCGTACATATAACGACCTATCGCCTTTAAGTCCGACGTTCGCAGCCTGCTCTGACTATATCTTGCGAATTTTCACTTTAACTTGTATACAGTCGGGCCTAAATCCTATAATTAGGATTTTCCTAATACTTCACTGCGGCGATACTTTAAAATTTCGCCTTAAATGCTCCTTATGGAGGCAAGCAAGTCGTTACTACTGTGACGCCTGTGGCTATCGGATCTTCCTTCGGCGGTGTGAAACAGCGTTTTCTCCCCTCAAGGAGTACTGGTAGCTGTTATCGATGTAACGCAGAGTTACGTCCCCTCACGGACTGTCGGAATGATTACTTCTACGTCGTGGAGCAGCACTTCCCCTCACGGAATGCTCGTAGGACTGCATACGATGTGACACAGTGACGTGCCCTCTGGCTGTCTGAATACTGCATTCAATGTTGATCGTGACACAGTGTCATGCCCGCAGGCTGATAATAACTGCTTTCGTTGTGATGTGATACAGCACCTCCCCTCACGGAGTCTGTCGTGAACTGCATTCGATGCGATGTGACACAGCGTTACGCCCGCAGGCTGATAATAACTGCATTCGTTGTGATGTGATACAGCACCTCCCCTCACGGAGTCTGTCGTGAACTGCATGCGATGTGACGTGATACAGCGTTACGCCCCTCACGGGCTCTCAGAATAACTGCATTCGTTGTGATGTAGCACAGTGACGTGCCCTCAGGCCGTTTGAAACTGCATGATTGGCTTGGATACGCCCGAAGCTTTATACTGTTTTACTACAAAAAAATAAGACTCAAGCCTTTCCTGTGGTCAACTTCTAAAATAATGGTGCCACAAATATAAAAATTATACCTTCCGAAAGCTCATCTTCTCAATGTCAAATGATCTTATTGCACCTAAGAATCGATCGTGCAATTTGGAGATATTAATTAATTTCTCGTCCTCAATTGTGTGGGTGTTGCATTCTTTTTGTTCTCTCCCCTCCACAGAGGCTTAGGTAATTCACCGATGACGTCGTCTTACGTCGGCAGTTTATTTCTGCACAATTATTACATGGTTTCTCTATACTGAAAAATCTCTCATTCAAAATGATTCACTGTACTGTGCTTGTTTACTCATTATTATGCTCGTAAACGTGTTAATTTTAATTATTCCTCTTCTGGTGCATATGCGACGTTGTCAATTTCCAGCCACGTCAGCTTGAATTCCGATTCAGGCTTCTCTTTCTATCACGGTGGAAGATTCCACTCAGTTATTAATACTCGTGACCAGCCCTCTCTGGCATGTCGAGTGGGGTGATCTCATCTAAGGAACATCTGTCCCTAGTCGCTTGCACAATGTTAAGCTATATTCCTGGCTTAAAATCTCTCTCCGTTCCTTTAAGAAACTATACGTTTCTTTCATTTCTTCCTTAAGGACATGGGTTCGACCATCATGGACCCGATGGCCCAAGGGTTCATCTCTCCCCTCCTTAGGTAAATAAATTTTCGAAAATTTTGAGGAAATTTATTTCAATTTAATTTGTATTACTCTATTCGTCGAATCCATCATGACGTCATCCGTATTTACTGTTATTTTATTTTTTTAGGGTTCCTTCCACTAATTGTGTAGGTTGGGTATGCTCAAATCTTTACCCTTTCTTTCTCCTTTATTACATTAAAATTTTCTTTTTCAATAAAATCAATTACTTCTTTAAAGTTCCTTTCCTTTCTGGTCTATGTTTAGGTTGGGTCTCCAAGAGTTCCCATTCATTCATTTATTCCCTAGTGGACGTCTCCACTCAGGCCATAAATCTCTTGTCACGTTCAGTGTTTACAACTCTCTACCCTCGTCTGGCGCGCTCCTCCAAACTCGAGTCAACAGTTGGTTCCCTTTCTTCCTTTCTCAGGTCAGACTTCAAATCGGTCTGTTCTTTATTCATTATATTTCTTCAACTTAATGCCTTTATGTTAATTATCTTGCGGGTGCAATTAGCTTTACCCGTAATTTACTCCATTACAGTTATCAGACTTCAAGTCTGTTACACTTCAATTAAAATTTTTAAGAGCTCAGTCTGACTTCACCTGACTCTTTCTGGTTCTCTTCCCTATTCCTCATCTCTCTTTGAGATGGTATTTCAGCACATATTATACTTATTTCTCATATTCTTTGATGGTTGCAGATATCTTTACCCGTTTGTTCCTATGGGATAATTCTCTTCCTTCACCTCGCATTGAGATGGCACTTTCTAAGAGTATTTCTTTTTCCTACTCTTCCAATTCTTTAGATTTTCCAAATCTCTTTTCTTTCTCTTCTTTTTATCCTTCCCTTTCTTCTTACGATGCTTCCAGCTGAAATATGCCTGGGCATCCTCTTTCTCCAAGACATCGTTGGTTATCTCAACTCCTTTCCTTGTTTCCATGGGGTATCCATTTCCTGGTACACCAATTATCAATGGCGGTTTTCTTCCCTTTGGCTCTTCTTCAGAGACGTCTCCTCTCATTTTTTCATTGCTCCCAACAATCTCATCTTTTTCTTTTAGGGTTTCTTGGCTCTTATTTGCACTTTCCCTTTCTCTATTCTTGTGTTGCCAGTCCTGGTATTTAATCAACAATTCAAGGATCTGAGCTTTCAATTTTGGTCCTTCTAATGCCGTTTTATCTTCTTGATCCTCCTGAATGTCTTCTAGGTTTTCCTTTTCTACCTCCTCATTTTCTTCGGAGTTTTCCTTTTCCCTTTCTGTGAAATCTTGAACCTCTGTTTCCATCGATGCTTCATTGAAATTTTCTATATTTATTTCATTTAATTTCTCTATTTCTTCTGGAATTATCATTTCCGTTTCTTCAACTATCAATTCCTTTAGCATCTCCTGTTCCGAGATTACTTCTTGTTCTTCCAGCTCACCCTTCTCCTCAAAATGAGTCTCTTCCGTTTGGAGCTCATTTTCATTTTGGCTATCCTCCTGTTCGGGAGTTACGATCTCTTCCTGAATTTCCGTTTGTTTCTCTGGAAGGATCTCCAAGTTTTCTTCAATTCCCACTGGAGTCATGATGATTTCTATTTCTTGTTTCTCTTCTTTAATCTCAACTTTGGGCTGTTCTGGCACCGTGACCTCTTTTTCTTCTTCAATTTCGGCTTGTTTTTCAACTTCCGTCTGGACAGCTGTTTCATTTTTCTGACAGTTCTGCGCCATCATGTATTCCTCATATACCTTCTGAGCAGCCTCTAATATTTCTTGATATTCTGGAATCTTAACTTTCCTCAATTCAGCTAACTCCTGAATAGTTATTATTCCATTTTCATCATGCATGCTCATTCTGAAGCAATGCATCTGTTTACGTTCTTCCTGTAAATAATCTTTCTGTTCTTCAACATACCTTTTTCGGTCGCGCTCTTCGTAAGGGATCTTCCACCAAATCTCATCCCATTCATCTCTTATTTTCCACACCTGCTTCATTATTTCACTTACGTCATCAGTAAGTATATTTATCTGTTCCCACGGAGCTAGTTCTATTTTCCCTTCTTCCGCCATGCATTTCGCAAATTTCCTTTGTATTTCCCTTAATGACTTTCTAACATGAGGGATTTCCTTATACAATTCTTCTAATTCCTGTTTGGGTATCTTAAAGTTATTTTTACCTGCCCTCTGACGAAATTCGAGTGTCTTAGTAGTTTCCTTAGATATACTTTTTCTTAGTTCCTCAATTTCCTCTGTTTTACTTAAGCCTACACCTCTAAATTTCCAAAGTTCACTCCTCATCTGATAATGCTCGTCTCGTATTTCATCAATTTTATCCAAGAATGTTTCTACTTCCTTCCATTCCGCCATTTCTACCTTTTCCTGATCCTGAACATCAGTACTATCGTTCTTTCCCCCTTCGTTTTCGGAGCCTACCTGGACCGACATTACTATGTGAGACTTTGTATTATCCTTATTCTTATCATTATCAATTACATTTTCCCTTGGAATTGGTTTACAAATTTCCTTTTCTTTTCCGAGCTCTAAAGGCTCAACATTTACCCTTTTGTCTGCAGACATGTTACCATCTCTTCGTGTAACTATGTCTCCAGGTGCACGCATGCTTTCTACAGAAACATTTATCATTTCTTTGGTTGGGTACTCTTTCTCACCTGTAGTTTTACCTTTCCCTGGGCTCTCGGCCCTTACATTCTCAGAGAGCCTCCGCCTCTCTTCACTTAACAACATCATATTAAAATACAGTGGGCCTCTAATGCCACCACACTAGTACATGTTTGAGAGATGATACTCTGAATTAGTGTGTCCCAATTTCTTTTAAAATATTCCTTTGGTACGGGTATTCACTTACAACGTACCCTTTTGATACTTTTATTCAATTTCATAAAACCTTTATGGAAGTGTTTAAATTCAAAATTTCGAAAAACCATTTTTTTCAAAAAAAATGAAAATTTTGATTTCTCGAGAAAACTCGGGTTTTCCCTAGGAAAACTCAGCCCTGCGTACTGGGCGCCAAAAGAGTTAGGTTTGCTAGTATCCCCACGTTGGGCGCCAAAATCATACATGATTTGCTAGGGGGTTCATAATATAATATATTCAGGGCGGCTCGGTAGGAGTTTCCAGGGACCCATGCGGTCAGTTAATATTTTACGTTGTAGCTTTTCCTATCATCACTTTATTTTTACATGATATGACCGACTTAAGTGTTCCTCCAGTTATTAATCCAGCACAGTATTTATATATCCCCCTGTGCCCATTTAGCAAAAAATATGCCAATCACAGTATACCAGCGTAGCTCAATTTGGGATTTCGGGGCAGCGGTAAGTTCCCCCACTCTGTGACTCACATATTTTGGATTAATTAGAGGATACACTTGCAAAAATAACAACAAAATCAACTCCTATTTAAACACATTTAATTAATAAAATTAATGGCGCTACAAACATTTAAACAATTTAATTACTGACCCAAATATCAACTGCTTGTTCCAAATGAACAAGGGATCACAAAATATAAACAAATATTGTATTCAAAACCTGTGGTTTTCACATAAACCAACAATTCTTACTTAGTCTCACTTCCATAAAGCACTAACATTAAGTTTACAAACTCCGAGCTCTTTGGCTCCATGCAATTACATTATTACGGTGTCATTCTTGTACACCTCAAACACTGTCTTTTATATTTTCTTATTTCTCAAGAACAAATATATAATTATATTTAAAATCTAGGTTAATTATCTAATTCAATATTTTTGGGCATGTCCACACATTCAGTTGTTATCATCTCTCTTTATTTCACAAATATATTAAGGTAATCAGAAAATCAACTGTGTACTCCAGAGCGTGAAGGTACTTGACACTGTCAAAAAACTATAGTTACTCCCGAACTCAGTTGCCTTCAATCAACTCGTGGAATCCCACGTCCATACATTATTACAATAGGGATTGTTATTTATCTCTTATGTCTTAATAGACCATTATCATATAAGAAACTACGATCTGAACCGGCAAACGAAATATCCATCTTTAAGGACCTCGGTTCAACGCCCGGGTCGTTAACAACTTTAAACACTCCTGGTGTATTCCTTTCTCTTTTACAACAGCTTACGAGACGGTCTCTGTTCCATCTCGCTTTAAGAAAGCTAGTCTCTACTACAAGGGGTGCGATTTATGACATGTTCGGGTGGCGGAGACATCCCGTCTGACCCAACATTTAGTAGCTTATTTTCAAGGCTTTCAAAACAAACCTTTCCATTCTATCCAGTTCTGGGGAGACCGGGCTTTATTGTACCGTAACATTCAAACAACTATTCTTTGGTTCACAGACCATTTTCATATCCTTGGCATTTATTAATTATGAGAGGGTCCTCATTGATCGGGAAGATTAAATACACATACGACGACGGAGAATTTCAGGGGCTTTTATCATAAGAAGATCCTGCATTCGAATCTCTTCAGGTGCCTCGGGAACTAATCCCTTTATACAAGCTCCAAAGCTATTTCTTTCATATCTCAACTTTACTTTATTTCAATGTCTTTCATGATTCATTAATGATATTTCGCTTGCTCTTTTGACATTTGTTAAATACATTAACCCTTTATTCACATATTTCCTATACTGGATTTATTCTTTACATAATTATTCATAATTTCTCTATTTATTTTATTATTATTGTTCAGACCGTGTTCTTGATTATTCAGTATTTATTCATTAAAACACATCCCTTTCACTCAAAAACTCCGGTGGGTTTTGTACACAATCAATTTCTGACACCAAAATAAAAATGAATTTTGTACTTACATATTTTCCAGATCATCCCTGATCTTAAATCTGGTGTGGTGTTTCATTTTTGGGCCCACTTTGAACTTCTTACACCATATTAAAGGTATTCATCTTACGTAAAAACACAAATAAACATATATCTAAAACACTTAATATTGACGACATTTTTATATACTGGTGTGTCCCTTTTGAACACATAATAACACTAAAAATATTATCTAACACACAATCTTGATTATTTTACACTTCACAATTTCTCGATCACTAGGCCGTGTTTCTGCGCCTGTCACACGTGATCTTCGTAAATTCCCGTTTCCAAGGGTGAAATTTATTCGATGTCGGCTTCCTAAATGCGAAAGTCCCGAAACATCTACTGTTCCCTGGAGTTCAATTCTGCTATTCCTATCCTGGATAACCGGCTATTTATCTAGCTTGAACGGCTTCTCTGTAGATCTGTCTATTGATCCTAACGAGAGTCTATATGGATCGAGGTCTTCTCTAAGACCTATAGATTTAGTTTCTAGCAGCTAGCACTTCTCGATTCTAGTACTGTTAGAATTGTTCGCCTGCTTTCTGGAGCTAATGTTTATAGTCTCCTATCCTCTTTGTTTGAACTGTTTTTAACACTCTTACGTTCGAACCTATTCTGTTCTTCTCTTTTAGGTTTCTTCAATTTAAATAACAGTTAATCTGTCTGGTACGATACTTCCGTACGTTATGATCTATTTGTTCGTACATATAACGACCTATCGCCTTTAAGTCCGACGTTCGCAGCCTGCTCTGACTATATCTTGCGAATTTTCACTTTAACTTGTATACAGTCGGGCCTAAATCCTATAATTAGGATTTTCCTAATACTTCACTGCGGCGATACTTTAAAATTTCGCCTTAAATGCTCCTTATGGAGGCAAGCAAGTCGTTACTACTGTGACGCCTGTGGCTATCGGATCTTCCTTCGGCGGTGTGAAACAGCGTTTTCTCCCCTCAAGGAGTACTGGTAGCTGTTATCGATGTAACGCAGAGTTACGTCCCCTCACGGACTGTCGGAATGATTACTTCTACGTCGTGGAGCAGCACTTCCCCTCACGGAATGCTCGTAGGACTGCATACGATGTGACACAGTGACGTGCCCTCTGGCTGTCTGAATACTGCATTCAATGTTGATCGTGACACAGTGTCATGCCCGCAGGCTGATAATAACTGCTTTCGTTGTGATGTGATACAGCACCTCCCCTCACGGAGTCTGTCGTGAACTGCATTCGATGCGATGTGACACAGCGTTACGCCCGCAGGCTGATAATAACTGCATTCGTTGTGATGTGATACAGCACCTCCCCTCACGGAGTCTGTCGTGAACTGCATGCGATGTGACGTGATACAGCGTTACGCCCCTCACGGGCTCTCAGAATAACTGCATTCGTTGTGATGTAGCACAGTGACGTGCCCTCAGGCCGTTTGAAACTGCATGATTGGCTTGGATACGCCCGAAGCTTTATACTGTTTTACTACAAAAAAATAAGACTCAAGCCTTTCCTGTGGTCAACTTCTAAAATAATGGTGCCACAAATATAAAAATTATACCTTCCGAAAGCTCATCTTCTCAATGTCAAATGATCTTATTGCACCTAAGAATCGATCGTGCAATTTGGAGATATTAATTAATTTCTCGTCCTCAATTGTGTGGGTGTTGCATTCTTTTTGTTCTCTCCCCTCCACAGAGGCTTAGGTAATTCACCGATGACGTCGTCTTACGTCGGCAGTTTATTTCTGCACAATTATTACATGGTTTCTCTATACTGAAAAATCTCTCATTCAAAATGATTCACTGTACTGTGCTTGTTTACTCATTATTATGCTCGTAAACGTGTTAATTTTAATTATTCCTCTTCTGGTGCATATGCGACGTTGTCAATTTCCAGCCACGTCAGCTTGAATTCCGATTCAGGCTTCTCTTTCTATCACGGTGGAAGATTCCACTCAGTTATTAATACTCGTGACCAGCCCTCTCTGGCATGTCGAGTGGGGTGATCTCATCTAAGGAACATCTGTCCCTAGTCGCTTGCACAATGTTAAGCTATATTCCTGGCTTAAAATCTCTCTCCGTTCCTTTAAGAAACTATACGTTTCTTTCATTTCTTCCTTAAGGACATGGGTTCGACCATCATGGACCCGATGGCCCAAGGGTTCAATAGATGTCTAATAACATCATGTAAAACAGTGACTGAAATGCTGTTTCTTTAGGGACAAATGAGTCGTCCAGTTGCAAAACTCGTTTAATCCACTTGTGAATAAAAATCATTTTCTTGAGAAACGTTTCCCTGGACTTTGCCTCACGTATCTTTTGTGTTTGTTGTTTTCTACTTTTTGCTTTGTGTTTTTGGTTTTTGGTTTTGTGTTTGTGTTTTGCTTTTGAATTTTACTTTTTGATATTCATTCTTGGTTTAGGTTTTGTGTTTGTTTTCTGCTTTTTTTGAATTTTTCTTTTTGCTTTGTGTTTCGTGTTTTTGGTTTTCTGCTTTTGGTTTTGTTTTTTAATTTTGCTTTTTACTTCGTGTTTTTTGTTTCGGTGTTTGTTTTCTGGAAAATCAAAATAAAACAAAACAAACGAAAATAAAATACACAAAACAAAATATAATAAAACAAAACAAAATAAACAAAACAAAATAAATACAAAAACAAAATAAAACAAAACAAAACAAAACAAAAACAAAACAATTTGAAACAAAACAAAACAAAATAAAATAAAATTAAACAAAATAAAACAAAATAAAATAAAATAATAAATAAAGAAGTACAGTGTATACATGAGATGTTTTTGGGAAAAAGTAGAAAAGGCTAGAGTAAAACATGAATATTGATTGTGTTGTAACACTCTCCTTATGGGGAATTAACGAATAATAGTACATTATGCAACGAGCCTATAATGGCTATAATTAAGACACGAGTATGTTTATAAAACGAGCGTATGCGAGTTTTATAATTTACATACGAGTGTCTTAATTACCAATATAGGCGAGTTGCATACGACTGTTTATGTTCGTCGATAATTATAACTTTATTATATGTTTTAACATAAATATTCATAAATATCTGTTCAGTCACTAGAATGTTATGATCGGATGCTGCGCTGGGTAGTATATCTCTGTTTTCCAAGCTCTCTGGCCGACCGACGCATGCGCTCTGTGTGCTTCAATGCCATATGTTCAGATTGTGCACCAGTATTCTGTAAAACTGTCACCGAAGTCGTTTGAAAGCAATGCGCTGTGTAGAAATTGGATTTGGGGATATTAAGGTACAGTTCTATTTCTTGTCTCATATTCACCAGTTTATTTACGCGAACATATGGACAGTGTACTTTCGGTAATTTATATAGACATGCCGGATTTTGAGCGCATGCGCGAAGGTATCCTTATCTAATTGGTCACACAAATATTTCTTGAGCTCTGATTGGTGGGAGAAACTGTTTCATAATGAAAAACAAGATGTTCAGTAAAGAACATATAGCCTACTTTCTTCTAAATGTATGGGTATTGTTATAACTCTTTGTCCTTTTCAAGGAGTATAATTGAATGTTGGTTGTAGTAGCTTGTTGAAATACAACGTGCTATAGGGATATTAAACATGAATATGATGTGCCCTTTGCTAGTGCTACCTCTGTAAAAAATTTCATTCAATTAGGTTTCACCGTTTTTGAATTGATATGGGGAATGGATTTGCACACATACATGGCCGCTATTTGCAAACTATTGGGCTGATGACCTTGTCATAAGATGCTTTCCACAAAAAGGCATGTTGTTGCAAAATCTGGTAGAGATCAAATTATCAGGATGGTCGTAATTTGATTTAAGCTTTTAATATTTGGGTGGCCGTCATTCCGTTTCCGTCAAGATGGTGGCAATATAAAACATGACACTGAGGTGCCCTTTGCCAGTGCTACCTCTGTACCAAATTTCGTTCAATTCGATTTCATCGTGTTTGAATTGATAGGGGGATCGATTTGCACACATACTTGGCCACCATCTGCAAACTATTGGGCTAATGATCTTGCAGTTTGGTCAGGATATGCTTCCCACATAAAGATATGTTGTTGCAAAATTTGGTAGAGACTAGATTATTAGGTTGGTCGTAATTACATTTTAGCTTTTAACATTTGGGTGGCCGCGATTACGTTTCCGTCAAGATGGCGGTGATTTAAAACATGACACCGAGGTGCTCTTTGCTAGTGCTACCTCTGTACCAAATTTCGTTCCATTCGGTTTCACCGTGTTCGAATTAATAGGGGGAATCGATTTTCACACAAAGATGGCCGCCATCCGCAAAATATTAGGCTAATGACCTATTAGTTTGGTCATAGGATGCTCCCTCCAATAAGGTATGTTGATGCAAAATTTGGTAGAGATCGAATGATTAGGTTAATCGTAATTTGATTTAAGCTTTGAACATTTGTGTGGCCGCCATTACGTTTCCGTCAAGATGGCGGCGATATAAAACATGACACTGAGGTGCCCTTTAATAGTGCTACCTCTGTAACAAATTTCGTTCCATTCGGTTTCAACGTGTTCGAATTAATAGGGGGATTCGATTTTGACACAAAGATGGCCGCCATCCGCAAACAATTAGGCTGATGACCTATTAGTTTGGTCAAAGGATGCTCCTCCCATAAAGGTATGTTGTTGCAAAATTTGGTAGAGATCGGATGTTTAGGTTAGTCGTAATTTGATTTAAGCTTTGAACATTTGTGTGACCGCCATTACGTTTCCGTCAAGATGGCGGCGATATAAAACATGACACTGAGGTGCCCTTCGCTAGTGCTACCATTGTATCAAATTTCGTTCAATTCACGTTCACCGTGTTCGAATTGATAGGGGGGGGGCAGATATTCAGAGTACACACACTCACACACACACAGACACACTTTTTTTTCGCCCTGCGTTGATCTCATAAGTCTACTTTCATTTTTTGCAAAAATCGTAAGTAGGCTAATAGTGTTATAATGAGCCTCATTATGATATAGTTTTCTGACACATAATAGTCCGGGTCGAACATAATAGTATATTATGCAACGAGCCTATAATGGCTATAATTAAGCCACGAGTATTTTTATAAAACGAACGTATGCGAATTTTATAATTTCCATACGAGTGCCTTAATTACCATTATAGGCGAGTTGCATACGACTGTTTATGTTCGACGATAATTATAACTTTATTATATGTTTTAACATAAATATTCATAAATATCTGTTCAGTCACTAGAATGTTGTGATCGGGTGCTGCGGTGGGTAGTATATCTGTTTTTCCAAGCTCTCTGGACAACCGACGCATGCGCTCTGTGTGCTTCAATACCATATGTTCAGATCAAGACCAAGGCATGGCCTTGTTCAGATTGTGCACCAGTATTCAGTAAAACTGTCACTGAAGTCGTGTCAAAACCACGCGCTGTGTAGAAATTGGTTTTGGGGATATTAAGGTACAGTGCTATTTCTTGTCTCATATTCGCCAGTTTATTTACGCGAACATATGGACGGTGCGTATTCCATGTCGGTAATTTATTACAGTTCGGTGTTGTGTTTATGTCTGACATGTTGGATTTTGAGCGCATGCGTGAAGGTATCGTTACCTAATTGGTCAATGAACGAGTTCTGATTGGCTGGAGAAACTGTATCATAATGGAAAACAGTGTTATAATGACCATCATTATGATACAGTTTTCCGACACATAATAGTGAGGGTCGAACATAAATAAATAATTTTACGACATGATCCTTATTCACAAGTGGATTGAACGAGTTTTGCAACTGGACGACTCAAATGTGCATGAAACGTAATGTAGACCTGTCCCTGAACATTCTGCCAGCACTGTAGGCATCAAGAGAATTACGTCACTTGTCATAGCATGATATCAACATTTGTAGTCTTGTGTCATAAAAGTCTGTGGCTGCGAATGGAACCAGCGTTTGATATTACTGTAGTTTTCAGCTCTTCGTCAGTGTGAAAATGCTGACCGGAGGGCACGAATATCTTGAGTTCCAAGGAAAGGTGAAAATCGCTGGGAGCAAGATGAGGACAGCAACAGTTCTGCAGAAGTTTGGCTGGGAGCTGTTTTATCATCCACCGTTCAGTCGTCATCTTGCTCCCAGCGATTTCCACCTTTCCTTCCTTATGTAACACAAAAGGGTGAGGGACTTAACAGGAACCCTTAAATCCCACAGTAACCCAATTGCACAATCTGTATACTTATCACCAGGGAACGTATGTATATGTAAATACATATATCAATAGTGAAGCTAAACTTAATTATTTTATGTACTAGCAGTTACCCGCGGCTTCGCCCGCGATCAAGACAACGGGGACGATGCATTATTGCTGATAATTGGTCTATTCTATTACAGCAATCGCGGCTATAGGTGGGTCCACTCTAATTCTGAATATTCTGATACATACACTATATTGATATGAGCAGGAAAGAGGGAATTTTATAGAGTTGTGAAAGTCTGCAGGGTTCGAGGTTACATTATGTTAACACATTTTAAAATAATTTTTTTGGTTTTGCCATCTTCTGCTGGGACATAACGATTTTGTTGTCCGCATGCTCGCGAGCACGCCACATACAGTTTTGTCTAAATGTACACGTGCTACTGTTAAGTGTGTGTCATTGCGCTTTGTTAAAGAAATTGCGAATATTGTTTGAAGAGGGAACTGCACTCTTGCACACAGGAATGGCAAATCTATCGGAAAATGGGGAATTAAAATTATTCTTACTTACGCTATTCTGGATGTAATTTGGCCATACTTATTGATGATTTGAACGTCAACATATCGCTATTATTAGACCTATAGTTAAATATCTCTCACCTTGGCCGCTGATGTACATTATGCAGTCTCTTCCAGTGTTACATCCCAGGGATTGAAATTCTCCAACCACCCTTTTGCCTTACATGCCTCTCTAAGTAATTAAAATTCCTGATTGTTGTTGTTTGAGTCTTCAGATTTTTAACTGATTTGATGCAGTCCTCCATGTCTCCCTCTTCTGAGCTAATCGTTTCATCTCTACATAGCTACCACACCCTACATCCGAGGCATGTGTTTAACCCTGGTTTACCCCTAAAGTTCTAGTCCGCGACCCTCCCATCCATAACTAAGCTTGCTATTCCTGGGTGTCTTAATATGTGTCTTACCCTCCTATCTCTTTTCTTCATTAGCAGTCTCCAGAAACATCTCTCCTCTCCCACTCGTCTTAAAACCTCTTCATTTGTTCACCTATCTACCCATCTGATCATCATTCTCCTGTATCACCACATTTCAAAAGCTTCAATTATCCTCTTTTCTGCTGCACCATTAGTCCATTAGTCCAACTCAGCAACATTTCTAGGTTTAAGCCGTGCCTTGTGCGGGGATCGAATGGCCGTGAAAGACAAAATACCAACTTTATTGAAATAAGTTTGCCCAATTCGTCAGTAAGAGTAATTAAGAAAAAATAATAATTAACGTGACAGCCGGTAGAATACGACACATTCGACGGTAAATATGGGTTGCTGACCATGGTAAAAAACGAAAAAGAGCAGATCAAAATTGGCAAAAAATATATTCAGTTAACAAAAAACAAATTTATAAAAAAAGCATACCGTGCAAAATAGAAAGCATAGGCTATAAACATTGTAAATTAGAGTATAGATCTCAAAGCTCGCTTACAATAACCAGCTTTGAGAGTATAAAATTAGACTCAAAATCACGATCGTATCCGACGCCAAAAGCCACCTCTATAAATAAAATATATCTCACATTACCCGTATCAATGCGAGGAGCAGCTTGCCACGGTGGATGAGTGGATAGCGTGTCGGTCTAGTAACCCCAAGATTGCAGATTCGCCCCTGACCGTGGTAAGTGATTTATGAAAGGCGGCAAAAATACGATACGCATGTCATACGATGTTGGCATGTCAAAGAACCCATTTGAATTCAGTAGGCCGAGTTCATAATGGCAAAATTAATCTCGGGAGTTTCCGCCAGCACAAGTTCCTCATTTCTCTACTAGAAAGCGCTATTGTGTTCAAGGAGATTAGATATCTAACATCTAACCTCCTTGACTATCATAGTCAAGGAACTACGAAATTCGACATGCAAGCTACCCTCTGGGTGTCAAATAGCAAAGCTTGCACCAGGCACCCGAGGCCATACGATATTATTATTATAATGCGAGGAGCAATATTCGTGGTTAGAAGTGGGACCCGAACCCCGCGTTTTAAGGCCCTAAAACGAACGGTTTTCGAGATATTGCCAGAAAACTATCCCCGGTCTGCGAAATTTCAGCGGTTGCCATAGTAACGTTGATCTGTTTCTCAGAGGGAACACAGTTATTTGGGAATATATCCAAAACCGTTCATTTTAGGAACTTAAAAATTGTGTTTCGGGGTCCCTACAGGACCTCCGAGTATTGTTTCTAGTATCTGGCGGCTTAAAATGAGCTAAATCCGAACTTTGTACCGACTGTCCTTGCTCAGTGCCAAAGGGCCGATAAAAGTCACTTACAAATTGAATTTTCAAAAACCGTTTCTTAGTGGGCCTCTACATACTCGGATCAACCAACATGCAAAATTTCAGCTTTCTAGGTCTAGTGGTTTGAGCCCTGCGTCGATGAGTCAATTTTGGATGGTCTATGCCAAAGGGCCGAAAAAAGTCACTTACAAATTGAATTTTCCAAAACCGTTTCTTAGTGAGCCTCTATATACTCGGATCAACCAACATGCAAAATTTCAGCTTTCTAGGTCTAGTGGTTTGAGCCCTGCGTTGATGAGTCAATTTTGGATTATATATAATAGATTATCTTCACAAATCATGGTGTGTGGAGTTGAAAAATGGAGTATTTATTTTCAATGTTTTTCCATATTTTGGAGTTTATTTCGGCAAAAAATTATTAAATTCTATTAAATTAGTAGTCCTGTCGATAATAGAGAAACATTTAATATATTAACTGGGGTGCAACTCTTCATCACGCCTGTCCACACCTGAGTTGATAAGGTAAGGTGCTAAACGGAGTGGTGAAGGAGAGATGAGTGAACCTGGAAGAGGTGAGATCAGCTGAGCATCAGAATCACACATAACATCGACTAAGTCTGTCCCATAATTTCGTTACTCAGGAAATCCCATTCATCGACGATATTCCAGTAGTTTCCGGATTATTTCGTAATTCGGGCATTCCCCTTGATGGCGAAATAACTCCATCTACTGTAGTTCCTGAGACATTTGTTTCTGACACAACCATCAACTTCGAGTGTAACGTCCGAGTTCAACACCGATCTCTCATCTCTGCTGACATCCCTCTCTTCAAACTGAATAATCAGTACTTCAGGGAATTGCTCGAGAAATATACTAACCGAACTATCCCGGACGAGTCAACGTTGAGAAAAACCTGTTTCAGCCATATGCGATGAAACTGTTCAGAAGATAAGACAAGAAACTTCCATTGACAAAGAAGGTGGGCTAATTGGCAACGTAATCATTGGTTTGTTAAGTGAAGATTATTGTAAACGGATTCTTTTACACTGTGATGTTCTAGAAAAGTGCAATAACAAAACTATAGCAAAATTCCTCAATGAAGTTACGGGTATCCTCTGGCCACAGGGCGTTCAGTATGATAAAGTGTTACATTTTATTAGCGATGCCGCACCTTATACGATGAAAGCCGGAGAAGCATTGTGTGTTGTATATCCTAAGATGACTCATTTAACTTGTGTAGTACATGCCTTTCATCGTGTGGCAGAAGTGGTAAGAGGCAGTTATCCCAAAGTAGATGTATTGATTTACTCAGTGATTTTTTTTTCTCAAAGCCCACAAAAGAGTTCATATTTTGAAAGAAATGTATTCCATTGCCACCTAAGCTAGTTCTAACTAGGTGGGGTACGTGGCTGCAATCGGTTGAATACTATGCTGAATATATAGACTCCATTAAGAACGTTCTGCATACTATGGACTCTGAAGATGCAGCCTCAATTGAAGCTGCGCCAACAGTTGTTTGCGACACGAGTGGGAGGAATGACTTGATTTACATTCAGTATAATTCTCATGCATCACAAAAACACTCAAAAGTCTCCAAAACTCGTATCTCTCATTTTCTGAAAGTTTCGAAATTGTGAATAAAACTGTGGAACAGCTAAATCATGGTACAGGTAAAGTTGCAGATGTAGCAAAAATGAGGATGGACACTGCACTTTCAAAGAACCCTGGATATGAAAGAATGGGAAAGGTTGCTGCAATTATGTGTGGAGATTTAAGTGTCAGATTATCGTTGGATTTAACCCCAGCATCGTTGTAAAGTTTAAATATGCCCGCATTACCTCTTCTGATGTTGAACGAAGTTTCAGTCAATATAAATCGGTACTTAGAGACAATAGGAGAAGATTCACTGTCCAGCACTTAAAAGAACTTAAAAGTGATCCATCGTTTTGGTAACAGAGATTAAAATATTGCGTGTTCAGCAAAGATCACAGTAAAATGAGAAGTACAGCATTATGGTTTTTGAAGATTTACTTTCAATAGCTTCTTTGAACTTAGATATCAAATAGAAATGATAGTGGTTTGTAATTTTACTTATACGTCCATATATAATTCCATATTTCAATAAAAATAACTAAATATATATGTACATATTTCATGAATTATTAGTACTGTCCGTCCACCAGCTTAAGGTCCGTGGCAGGAATGCAACGAGTCAGCTGAAGACAGCTGGCCTCTGCGCGAGCGACAACAGTGCCAACCTACTACTGACCAGTACGATTTCACGATTGAAACTAAACGAATGTAGCAGTGAGTAACCATAGCGTGAATAACATCGGTGCTGAGTTGGCAAAACCTGCAGCGGCACGTCCACTCAATCAACGCAGCTGGAATGTCTCTCCTCTCCCCTTCAGTCCCCTAAGACCATGAGCTGGTGGACGGACAGTACATATAAATCCGTTCCCTGCATCACACAGCAAGGCAAGGTGTGAGAATGGCTTGCTCATGCTGATTCAACGCTAGGTGACATGAGGGGACTGTCAGCAGCCCGCCGTGTCATCTGGCATTGGTGTCTATTCCAATACAGTTCACGCCAAGGTTTTTGGCCGGGGGTTCTTAAAACTGAACTCAAGCTTGGAAAATCAATAACATTATTAGTATCCTTCTTTCTTTCTATCTGTCTCGGATTGGCATTGCAACGCTTGCTGGTTATACAGTGAGTCCGGGAATGTTCTCCGCAGCGCCTACATGCGTCTGCGAGAGCTAGCTACAGCAGTTACGTTGGTATAGTCTGGGACAGCTTAAATGAGTTACTAGATCAAGACAGGGTAGGCAACATTAACAGCCGTTCCCTATGCCTACGTAAATGTTGGTTTATGGTTGCATTTCTTGAAGGTAAGTTGTTTTCAGGTGCGAGCACATTGTCGCCAACCCTGCTTAAAATCCCGCCATCTCCAAAGACCATAATACCAGTAAAATTCCGTACCACACAGTTGCCGACATATTTCTGGCAATAACTCCCAGAATGCATTTTTCACAAAGTCAGCCAACATTATAATTACGACTGTAACTAATGACTTATTATTTAAATAATTTCACAGTTTTCTTTGGAAATTCAAGTCTAATGAAGTTGTAACAAGTTGTACAAGGTAAGTACTAGTAATATACATCGATAAAAACAGTTCATACAGTTATTATTGACTCTTGATATGTGTGTGGCAAATCCACTTGTCTGAGATGTTTCGAAGCTTTTATTTAATTAATTTTTGGATAAATTCTTATTTAGATTTCATCATGACGCCTAAAAAATACGAGAACAAGATTGGAGATGGATTGGAGTAACAATACAAAGATCACTACAATTTAAGTAAGTAGGCCTAGCCTAGACCTACACAATTTAAAGTACAGAGTTATTTAATCGTTGTTTTATTTATTAGCCTACTTTCGATTTTTGCAAAAAAATGAAAGTAGACTTATGAGATCAACACAGGGCGAAAAAAGTGTGTCTGTCTGTATGTGTGTATGTGTGTGTGTGAGTCTGTGTGTGTGTGTGTCTGTGTGTCTGTGTGTGTGTGAGTGTGTGTACTCTGAATGTCTGTCCCCCCCTATCAATTCGAACACGGTGAATGCGAATTGAACGAAATTTGGTACAAAGGTAGCACTAGCAAAGGACACCTCAGTGTCATGTTTTATATCGCCGCCATCTTGACAGAAACGTAATGGCGGCCACACAAATGTTCAAAGCTTAAATCAAATTACGACTAACCTAATCATCCGATCTCTACCAGATTTTGCAACAACATGCCTTCATTGGGGGAGCATCCTTTGACCAAACCAATAGGCCATCAGGGTAATAGTTTGCGGATGGCGGCCATCTTTGTGTGAACATCGATTCTCCCTATTAATTCGAACACGGTGCAACCGAATGGAACGAAATTTGGTACAGAGGTAGTACTAACAAAAGGCACCTCAGTGTCATGTTTTATATCGCCGCCATCTTGACAGAAACGTAAAGGCGGCCACACAAATGTTCAAAGCTTAAATCAAATTACGACTAACCTAATCATCTGATCTCTACCAAATTTTGCAACAACATACCTATATGGGGGGAGCATCTTTTGACTAAACTAACAGGTCATCAGCCTAATAGTTTGCGGATGGCGGCCATCTTTGTGTCAAAATCGATTCCCCCTATTAATACGAACACGGTGAAACCGAATGGAACGAAATTTGGTACAGAGGTAGCATTAGCAAAGGGCACCTCAGTGCCTTGTTTTATATCGCCGCCATCTTGACGGGAACGTAATGTCGGCCACACAAATGTTCAAAGCTTAAATCAAATTACGATTAACTTAATGATCCGATCTCTACCAAATTTTGCAACAACATACCTTTATGGAGGGAGCATCCTTCGACCAAACTAATAAGTCATTAGCCTAATATTTTGCGGGTGGCGGCCATCTTTGTGTGAAAATCGATTCTCCCTATCAATTCGAACACGGTGAAACCGAATGGAACGAAATTTGGTACAGAGGTAGCACTAGCAAAGGGCACCTCAGTGTCATGTTTTATATCGACGCCATCTTGACTAAACGTAATGGCGGCCACACGAATGTTCAAAGCTTAAATCATATAACGATTAACCTAATCATCCGATCTCTACCAAATTTTGCAACTACATACCTTTATGGAGGGAGCATCCTTTGACCAATCTAATAGGTCATTCGCCTAATAGTTTGCGGATGGTGGCCATCTTTGTGTCAAAATCTATTCCCCCTATTAATTCAAACACGGTGAAACCGAATGGAACGAAATTTGGTACAGAGATAGCACTAGCAAAGGGCATCTCAGTGTCATGATTTATATTGCCGCCATGTTGACAGAAACGTAATGGCGGCCACACAAATGTTTAAAGCTTAAATCAAATTACGACTAATATAACCATCCGATCTCTACCAAACTTTGCAACAACATACCTTTATGGAGGGAGCATCCTTTGACCAATCTAATAGACCATTAGCCTAATAGTTTGCGGATGGCGGCCATCTTTATGTCAAAATTGATTCCCCCTATTAATTCGAACACGGTGGAACCGAATGAACGAAATTTGGTACAGAGGTAGCACTAGCAAAGGGCACCTCAGTGTCATGTTTTATATCGCCGCCATCTTGACGGAAACGTAATGGCGGCCACACAAATGTTCAAAGCTTAAATCAAATTACGATTAGCCTAATCATCCGATCTCTAGCAAATTTAGCAACAACATACCTTTATGGAGGGAGCATCCTTTGACCAATCTAATAGGTCATTCGCCTAATAGTTTGCGGATGGCGGCCATCTTTGTGTGAAAATCGATTCCCCTTATCAATTCAAACACGGTGAAACCGAATGGAACGAAATTTGGTACAGAGATAGCACTAGCAAAGGGCATCTCAGTGTCATGATTTATATTGCCGCCATGTTGACAGAAACGTAATGGCAGCCACACAAATGTTTAAAGCTTAAATCAAATTACGACTAATATAACCATCCGATCTCTACCAAACTTTGCAACAACATACCTTTATGGAGGGAGCATCCTTTGACCAAACTAATAGGTCATCAGTCTAATATTTTGCGGATAGCGGCCATCTTTGTGTGAAAATCGATTCCCCTTATCAATTCGGACACGGTGAAACCGAATGGAACGAAATTTGGTACAGAGGTAGCACTAGCAAAAGGCACCTCAGTGTCATGTTTTATATCACCGCTATGTTGACGGAAACGTAATCGCGGCCACCCAAATGTTAAAAGCTAAAATGTAATTACGACCAACCTAATGATCTAGTCTCTACCAAATTTTGCAACACCATATCTTTATGTGGGAAACATATTCAGACCAAACTGCAAGAACATCAGCCCAATAGTTTGCAGATGGTGGCCAAGTATGTGTGCAAATCGATTCCCCCTATCAATTCAAACACGGTGAAACCGAAATGAACGAAATTTGGTACAGAGGTAGCACTAGCAAAGGGCACCTCATATTCATGTTTAATATCCCTATAGCACGTTGTATTTCAACAAGCTACTACAACCAACATTCAATCATACTCGTTGAAAAGGACAAAGAGTTATAACCATACCCATGCATTTAGGAGAAAGTAGGCTATATGTTCTTTACTGAACATCTTGTTTTTATATTCAGTCAGAGCACAAATAACGTAATAAAAAACCTTAATGGTCTTTGGAAATTTTCAAATAGTCTTCCGACTGCATTTTCCGTATAGGCCTAATTCAAACATAACCTAAAATGTAGCCTATGTAAGTTCTCTCTCGGGAATGTATTCTTAGGTTCAATTCGCCTTCTAATATAGTAATGTATATTATTCTCGACTTCCAAATGCCGTCAGCCATAATATTATAATACATTGCACATGTAACTCTTTAAGCTTGGAAGTAGGCCTAGTCTATGATTCACACTCGGTTGGTGGTAGTGAATGTATTGGTGATTAGTTATGAAGCTTATAACTTATGTACTTGGCTACTGACCTATAGCCTACTTAGTAGTAGGCAGATAAAATATTTATATCAGGCCTATTTTTATTTGTTTCAGTCATGGTTGCGACAGAGTAGTGTGATGCCCTTCAACGAACTTCAAGGGTTGTGCAACATGAATCAATCATCATTCTGAAGAGCCATACACTCACATGTGCATTGTATATGTACTGCGCTAGAGTCACATATGCAAATTTTCAGAGAATACCAACAATATCTCATAGCTCTCTTTTAGTTCTCGACATAAGTTACTGCGCCACTGAATGTCTGGGTGAAAATTACTGATGTACTAATGTTGGGTGAGACAAAGTCATTGTTCGCTACTTGGTTAGATGACACGGTTTGGGCGAAGCCACTGGTTGCAATAAGTTATAAATATTGGACGCAGCTATAGCCTACTTGTATTTTTAATTCTGAATGAAAGTGGAAAGTGGCTTATACACCTGCATCGGACATGATTGTGACTGTATGCTGTGATGGCTGCGCTTGAATTAGTAGCACACAGGTAACGATATTTGTAGGCTATACATTATTCGGTAATAGAAAACTAAAAATTTCATAGATCTCGTAGGCCTATACTACACAGCTTGGACATTGGACGTGAATAATGAAATAAAAGGCAAAACCATTGGTCTGGTTAAAGATTATTGATGCTTGACTACCCCCACTGTGCATGACAAAAACCGGGGGTGTTATATATTAGCTAACGCCGCCTTACCTCAATTTTTCATATTAAAGCATTGTTGTTGTTTCTTATGGCTAGCCCAGATTCCAGTCCATCAGCTTTCTTGCATTCCAATAGAGTTGTGAGGTTTCCTGAAGTTCTAGCAGTCACATCAAGTTTGTTGCAATGTGGCAGGTGCCCCTTATCCATTTTACTTCCAGGTTCGTGACAAAGTGTGCATTTTTCAGATCTCAGGATGTCCCAAATAGGATCACGACTTATATAGATGGAATTCCAGCTGAGTCTGCCATTTTCGCTGTTAATTATGCACAAGTACAGTATTGCCAATCCCACACTTACGGGACTACTTTGTACAAGCGCGGTGCCATGAAACAAAATAGCGCCAAGTTTGAATCAGTTCGCAATGGATTGTGCAAGCTGTTTTTGTCTAAACCAATAATTGTTAATTCATTAGGCCATACAAACACCCCTGGATTCTGTCACGCACAGTGGGGGTAGACACGCATCAATAATTTTCATCCAAACCCATGGTTTGTGCCTAGACCAATAACTTTTAGGCAGTGAGGCGCTGTTTTTTTTCCGATTAGTTCGAAACATGAAATTCTTGCGATCAGCGTTCATTACAGTGGTAAATACTGTTCTACATACAAAACAAACTTATCCTGGGGCTTATGCCCAGACCTCCTTGCTTGTAGTGCAATCGGTAATTTTCGTCCAGACAGTTGTCTAAACAAGTAGCGACCAATGGTTTCGTCCAGTCAGTCATCTAACCAAGAAGAGCTTGTTTATTTCTTTTTCTCACATAATTACAACATTACATGTGTCGTCTAATTTAGGCCTATTTAGTATCGGATATGTTGGTAACTAATGACGTCGATGTGATCGCTCACTGCGGCAGTTTCACATACCAAATATGCTGTCGAACATGGCTGCGGTTGTTAAATATACAATAAATAAAAACACATGTTTAAGTGATTTAGCACATATATCCGGTGCAGAAGTGATCAAGGTTAGTAGTTACAATTGATAATGTCCCCCTCTCCCGCCAGAAGATGAAATAAGGTATGAAAATGATATATTATCAAAATGAAAGCAAGAAGAAAAAGGAGTGATACATGGTACAGAATTAATCTGAGATTTCACTACAGTATATGTCGTTTTATAAAAGGGCATAGCGGGTGGGTTACAGACAGCTAAGGAGAAAGCATCTATTAGGACATCACTTCCATAATTATTATTCATCATTACACAAGGTATTTAGGCTAAGTTAAGTATTCTACTTGGTTCATCACTCGTGAAGTGTTACCTCTATTACTTATGTCGTTTTGCCTTGAACATTTTTGGTTGAAGGCAGGCTATTATTTTATTTTAGAATATGCACTGAAAATTTGATGTAATCAGCGTAACCGCAGCCTTCGTAAAGAGGTTTACGCAGGCCAGCGCGTATCCCATTTTTGAACAGCTGACTGCGGTTGACTGTAGCGTTGGGGATCTGCTCCACTAGCGCTGGCCAACAGCGGGGCGCACTTGAACTCGGTCAGTGATAACACTATGTATTGTATTCGTCATGATAATGCTATTATTATGATCATGTAGAAATGAGTGGAAGTGTAGAGGACGTACCCATTCGCGACAACGCTGCCTCGGTTCAATTCCCTCTCATATATTCCGCTCTCGCAAATTAAATAACTCAGCTCTCCACAGAAAATTGTTTTGTGTTGGTATCTTATAATTATAATTTTCAAGATATTACTCCGTCGATAAAGCTTGCCTTTCAACGCCTGTACTTAACTCGTCAATTTCTCAGTGAATTCATTGAATTTTCTACAAGTGGCTTTTAATGTGCCGGTTGATGAGAGGTCAGGAGACTATTCTACCAACCATCTCGCGTTGTGCGGCTAGCATTTTTTGGCAGTTGGTCCAGGTTCAATTTCCAGCTCTGCCAAGAAATTTTAATTTTGGTCTGAGGGATGGAACAAGGCACACTCAGCCTCATGAGGCAAAACTGAGAATAGGAGGGTCCGATTCCTATCTTAGCCATCTTGGAAGTGGTTTCCACGCTTCTACTCCTGGCAAATGCCGGGATGGTTCCTAAATTAAGGCCATGGCCACCTCGTTCCCAATCCTCATCTGAATAATAAATGCACACACTAATCCAGCCATCACAATAACACAGGTTATCAGACAAATTCCACATGCCCAAGTACACAAATCTACATGACCATGATGTCACAAAGCCCCAAAATCAACCAACCGCTGCTTTCTACCATTCCAAGACGAAATCTTCGAGTTGCCATTAGTCTAATGCCCCTAAAATCCACGACTAGTTCGAATGGTTTTAGGCCTAAGCATTGGATCAACCATCTTCTTGCATCTCAATAGGGATTTGCCAACAGGCTTTCAACAGCTTGTCTCAATTCTGCCTTCATATATGTAGGCCTATTGGCAACTCCAGCTATCTGATATAACATCTAACGGTAACTTACCAAGTAGGGTACATTTGTCACGTGGTGACTGTATATGGTTTCTTGTATTCGTAAGCAGATCGAGGTAATTTCTTCGTGTCTTTATACATAAGTAATAAGTTTTACTCGTTGATGGAGTGTAAAATGAGTAAAAGCAACGTATATTGCTCAGTTTACGGCTGTAAGTCGATGCATAAAAGAGGGCTGCGGATATAAGTTTTCATCACTTTCCAAAAGATGTAAATAGCAATAGCCAAAAGGTGACGATACCAAATAAATACGGGCAACAGGAGCGGGTTGGACCACTCACCGCTACACTCACTGACGACAGGGCGGGTTGTTCACTGTTTACGCCGAGCCAAGCCGTACCAAGACAGCTAGGCCTACACCAGCCGACTACAGCCAAGCTTCATTAGTCAGGTATCCTTCCCCCTCCCTAGTTCATTTCCAATTACCCTACCAATCGCCATCACCTCGCTCTGCGATATCCGAGCCATTCCACTACGAGTCATATAGGCCTAATTTGACTTCGCAGGGTAAATATCTACTCTGCGAGAACCTGCTACCAGTCCGATATTCTACACCAAACCCACCAGCTAACCATCTAAATCAAGCAATTCCTGTGTCCCCCGAGCTTTAATACAAGTTAAACTCATCCCTTCGCCCTACCAAGCAGCAAATAATTTCTACAGTCTATGGTACAGTGAGCAAACTCAAATATAGCTTTTAAAGTAACAGCGCCATGACTCGAACTGCTCAAAAACTGATACCAGCAGACAACCGATGCTTGATATTATGCAATTGACACATAAAATCCAGTGGAACACACAAATTAGATCACGTGTATCGCACATTATACATATATACAATCAAAAATAACACTGTCATTATTTTAGGGACCACATTTACTGATTATAACCGAAAAATAAAAAGTGTTCCATATCAAACGCGTGTTATTGAGTTTTTTTACCCTACTTATCCAGACCGACCGCAGCGCCCCAAGTGTTAGTTTGAGTTGCCAATACATGCAAGAAATGAGTACGGTACTTATCAAAAATAAAGAAATAATAAGCTAATATGTACCCTACTATTATATTTCTCTCCTACTCCTAAATCCTTCTCTGAACACTCATCTTAAAACAGAATGGTCTGCATTTTTGGACTAATTATAAAAATATAGCCTATAAGAAGAAATGAACATGCTCATCTTTAGCTCCCTGGCGAAAATAATTGAGTAAGTATTAATGTTTCTGTTCTTATGCATTTTATATGATGCTTTAAAAATCAATCTAGAAGAGATAATTTAAGTTAACTTCACTACCATAATACTGCTTAAGAGTTACTGTCGAGGACTGATGACCAAGATGTCCCTAACTTGAGCAAGGACTGCTTCACAACTTCATGTAAAACGTATTTTCGTAAAAGAGCCTTTACTTAGTTTGGATCATTTGCGATACGTGTTACATGGATGTGTGTGCTGACTTTTTGGTGTTAAATGATGTAAGTTGGCAACACCAAATGTGGCGGCCATGTTGGTTTTCTAGTAACTTATTTAAGGTGTCCTGGACTATAGCACGGCTGCCGCTTGCATCATAACAAATAAACAGTAAACTTTGTACTCACCACAGACATTCATGACAGATGCTGGAACCATGCACATTACATCACTCTTCTTCCGTAATCAGTTTGTTTTAATTCTTGAACCACGGTAACTTTATAAGGGAACAACTGAAGCTTGTCTCTTACAGCTTTATGTGCTGTCGAGTTAGAGATTCCTGTTTCT
Organism: Meconema thalassinum; assembly: GCA_946902985.2. Taxonomy (NCBI): domain Eukaryota; kingdom Metazoa; phylum Arthropoda; class Insecta; order Orthoptera; family Tettigoniidae; genus Meconema; species Meconema thalassinum. The sequence goes on along the minus strand of OX336388.2, from coordinate 1,000,570,242 downwards.
TGAGCTAATTTTCGTGTTGATTTACTTGGACTACGCAGCATTATATCGGAGATTTCATCAATGTTTTCGTCTGTTAAAAGCGTAGGCCTGCCTGTTCCCGGTACATCGTGAACTGAGCCAGTCACACAAAATTTACTTACCAAATCCCGAATGGTATCACAGTTTGGGCACTTTGAATTAGGAAACCGCACGTGAAATCTTAATTTTACATTTTCTGTAAACCGATCGCCTTCGCGAGAAACGTAATCCACCAAAATACCTCTCTCTTCAGTAGTAAACATTACCGCCTGTATACTGTTGCACTCTTCCAAAATCTATCTGAACGCTCGCTGACTGTAATACGCACTGAAGACATGCAGGCTCGCTCGCTTATCGCGATACACACTGACAGCCAACATGGGGAAGTCCCGCTTACAAGGACACAGTGCAGCCAACTAAATTCATGACTCAACCTCACGCAGCTGCTCGTACCCAATGCGGAGAACATTCTCGGGCGCCCTGTAGCTAGTCAATTATAAAATAAGGATCGTAAGAAAAGAAAGAAGGTGGTGGTGATCTTTGCTTTAATGAATGGACATGTGGATTATCTTAAATATGATGAAAAGGTATTTAATTTCTCTTTAAAATATTCTGTTATTTACTATTCTTTGTGTTTTAATTATTTAATTAATAGCATTGTTCAAGAAATTGGAATGAAGTCACCGAACAGATCCACGGTCGACTTCCTTCCAAAATCCCCCCCCCCTGAAACTTTTATAATTAGACCCAAGTTGGCGGTTGCCCACGGCATTTGCTTGCTGTTGAAAATGGGAGTTCGCAGAAAACCACTTTCAGGACCACCAACGGTGGGGTTCAAACCCACTCGTTTACTTAGTGCGGAGGCAACCTGCCTCTATGGTCTAGTGAGTAAACACGCACTGCTACTACGCTTGGTTGTTACAAGTAATTAATGAGTAAAACAAGATGTTCAGTAAAGAACTTATAGCCTACTTTCTCCTAAATGCATGGCTATTGTTATAACTCTTTGTCCTTTTTTAGGAGTATAATTGAATGTTGGTTGTAGTAGCGTGTTGAAATACAACGTGCTATACGGATATTAAACATGAATATGAGGTGCCCTTTGCTAGTGCTACCTCTATAAAAAAAATCATTCAATTCGGTTTCACCGAGTTTGAATTGATATGGGGAATCGATTTGCACGCATACTTGGCCGCTATCCGCAAACTATTGGGCTGATGTCCTTGTAGTTCATTCAAAAGCTGCTTCCCACAAAAAAGGTATGTTGTTGTAAAATTTGGTAGAGATCAAATGATTAGGTTGGTCGTAATTTGATTTAAGCTTTTAACATTTGGGTGGCCGCCATTCCGTTTCCGTCAAGATGCCGACGATATAAAACATGACACTGAGTTGCCATTTGCATGTGCTACCTCTGTACCATTCGTTCAATTCGGTTTCACCGTGTTTGAATTGATAGGGGGAATCGATTTGCACACAGACATGGCTGCCATCTGCAAACTATTGGACTGATGACCTTGTCGTTCGGTCAAAAGATTCATCGCACATAAAGTTATAACGTTGCAAAATTTGCTAGAGATCAGATGATTAGGGTGGTCGTAATTTGATTTAAGCTTTTAACATTCGGGTGGCCACCATTACGTTTCCGTCAAGATGGCGGCAATATAAACCATGACATTGAGGTGCCCTTTGCTAGTGCTACCACTGTACAAATTTTGTTCAATTCGGTTTCATTGTTTTCGAATAGATAGTGGGAATCAATTTGCACACATACATGTCCGCCATCCGCAAAGTATTGGGCTGATGACCTTGTCGTTTGGTCAAAAGATTTTTCATACATAAAGGTAGACTATAATATTGAAAAATTTGGTTGAGATCAAATGATTAGGTTGGTCGTAATTTGATTTAAGCTTTTAACATTTGGGTGGCCGCCATTACGTTTTCGTCATGATGGCGGCGATATAAAACCTGACACTGAGGGGTCCTTTGCTAGTTCTACATCTGTACCAAATTTTGTTCAATTCGGTTTCACCGTGTCCGAATTGATTGGGGGGTGGGGGACAGACGTTTAGAGTACACACACTCACACTCACACTCACACACACACACACTCTCTCTCTCTCACACACACACACACACACACACACACACACACACACACAGACAGACACACAATTTTTGGCCCTGTGTAGATCTCATAAGTATACTTTTATTTTTTGTAAAAATCGAAAGTAGGCTAATAAAATATAATATTGGTTGATTTGAAATTTTGTTCAATACTTTTGCGTATTACCGACCGCGGTGGGCCAGATTGCAGAGGCGCTACCTCGTTTCTCCCTGGCATCAGGAGATTGTGGGTTCGAACCCCTCCTCGACAGTCCTGAAAATGGTTTCCGTCGTTTCCCCTTTCCACCTCCGGGCAAATGCCGGGACAGTTCCTTTCAACAGATTCACGACCGACTTCCTTCCAAATTCCTTTCCCTGACCGTTCCGTAATTAGATCTAAGTTCGCAGTCACCTGCTTGCCACGGCGGGTGAGTGGTTAACGTGTCGGACTACCAACCCCAAGCTTGTAGGTTCGCTCCTGGCCGTGGTAAGTGATTTTTGAAAGGCGACAAAAATCACGACATGCATGTCATACGTTGCTGGCATGTTAAAGAACCCATTTTAAATCAGTAGGCCGTGTTCATAATGGCAAAATTAACCTGAGGATTTTCCACCAACACAAAGTTCCTCCTATCTCGACTAGAAAGCGCTATTGTGTCAAGAAGCTTAGATATCTAACCTCCTTGACTTTCATAGCGTTCCAAGGAACGACGAAATTCGACATGCAAGCTGCCCTCTGGGTGTCAAATAACAAAGCTTGCACCCGGCCACCGAGGCCATACGATATTATTATTATTATTATTATTATTGGTCACCTGGGTGATCCACCTGTCACCATCCCCAGTTGTATCTTCGGGCAAAGTGTGTCCAGCTCCCTGACATTGCCCTTGTGACGGTAGAGGAATGATCCGTCGCAAAGTCCGTGGGTGATGACGAGATGGGAGGCTAAGCGATTAAAAAAATTCCGTATCATAATGACTTCGTTATGGTACAGAAAGGGTGAATTATCGTACGTGTACCATAATTATGGTACGTTTGATATCGCTGCTTGGGAGTGCCTCAATAATATAGACAAGAATACAGCCTAAAGTGAGATATTAAACACCCTAACGGTTGGAAATGACACTCGAGCAAGCACAGGTGTAGAAAAATGTGGGATTGCATTTTGCGTGGGATATGATCGTGGGTTCATTCTCCAGGCGAATACCGAGGCAGTACTTAGTAAAATGACCTGTCCTACGAGCTCTGTATCGCTCTCAAAGGAGCCATTTGGTGCGATTTGTATAATTTGAGAGCAGAACATTTCAACTGTCAGGAACTGTTTTGCCTGATTAACATACTGCAGGTGCTTTCATGGGGGAAGAGCACTTAAAATACACTTGTCGTTGTTATTACGCTGTTCCATACGGATCATTAAATACTCACAATATGTGCAACACCCCTTAGGGAAAGAGGCCTACTTGTGCGGAGGGGAAGAAGGTCATCCACCACTTTAATTTTATTCGCTACTTCCTACAACAAGCGTTCTCAACCTGGTGCTCGCGAGAACCACACAGCTCTTCAAATAAAATTTAGCTCTCACAATACGACCCAAAAAGTGCTCGCAAGCACAAGCTCCATTAAGATCCTTTCTTCACTTCAAATTCAAATTCTGTTGCATGAACCGGAATAATAGTGTTAATGTTCGACGATGTCGAAATATAAATATTATACGTCAGAAAACTGTATCATAATGATGGTCATTATCAGGGCACGGATTTTGATGACATAAAATGTTAAAAAAACGAGCTATAAAATTACTGCAAAAATCCCATAAAATGACCCAAAAACTTTAAAAAATGAGCTAACAATTTGAATGGGAATGACATAATTTCAATGCAAACCGACTACGTCATTGTATGTTGAAATTATTTTAATAGCTACCTAAAATAATTTAATTATTAATTGACAAATACAAATTATTTGCACACAAATACTGATTATTATTTCTGTCAAGTGTGTCTCCTGAAATGTGGATAATCCAAGAAAGAAGGGTTCTCGTGTCTTCGTATCCATCCTCACTTTCAGTTCCATACACAAAAAGTGCATCATAAACCAATAAAAATGTGAGAAAAAGACTTAAAACGTAAAAAATATTCTAATAAATTCCATAAAATGACATAATAATGACGCGAAAAAGCGAGAAAATGAACTAAAAGCAAAATACTTAGAAAAATGACGAAAAATGACTTAATAAATATGCATTTCTGTAATGTGGGGGCCATGAACAGGATTTGTATATAATTTAGCAATGTCTGTGGTGAACCATTTAAAAGATGACATGTCATCAGAATCCGGGCCCTGGTCATTATAGTACTGCTTTTCATTATGAGACAGTTTCTCCACAATGATGGTCATTATCAGGGCACGGATTTTGATGACATAAACAGAGCTCATTCATTGACCAATTAGGTAAGGATACCATCTCGCATGCGCTCGAAATCCAACAAGTAGGGCATGAATTACATGATTTGAAAGTTCAAATTGGATATCGGGTCAACCATTGTAGTTACAATCCCAAATACAAAGACAAAATCAGCACAAACCTTTACGGTAACAAGAAAATACTATGATATATGCAAGAAATTTATGAATCTACGTCCAGAAGTTAGCAACACAGTATCCTTCTATATAAATTACCGACATGGAAAGTGCACCGTCCTTATGTTCGCGTAATTAAACTGGCAAATATGAGACAAGAAATAGCACTGTACCTTAATATCCCAATTTCTACACAGCACATTGCTTTCAAACGACTTCGGTGAAAATATTAGTGAATGCTAGAGCTGGACGGCACTAGTCATCATGCAGGCTGTAAACAATAGCATTGCCAAACAAAGTAAATGGTGTCTGCTTTCGAAGTGCTTTGACCCACGCATGCGCTCTGTTCAGTCAGCAAAGCCAGCGCGCCCTGTTCACTAACTGAAGTAACTGAATCCCACAGATTTTACGAATATTTATGTTAAAACATATAATAAATTTATAATTATCGTCGAACATAAACAGTCGTATACAACTCGCCTATAATGATAATTAGGACACGAATATGTTTATAAAACGAGCGTAGGTTTGACAGTCAGAAATTTTATCATTTTGAGAAATATTATTTTTAATCTACAGTAAAAATAATTGGATATATATATATACAAGATTTATTGAACATAATGTGTACATATGAAGAATACAATTGTATGCAGGGCCGGATTTACCAATAGGCCCCATAGGCCCCAGCCTAGGGGCGCACCATACTGAGGGGCACAAAATTAATCCGCAAATTATTTTGTCAGAAAATTTCCAAAAACTGTTATAGATTACAATTTACGTCTACTACCAAAAATGTATTGAAACAGCAGATTTTTCGACTTCAGCTTTAGAACAGGAATGTTTTAGGATTTATTAGGAGAAAAATTAAGTCTTGAATATTAATATCAGTTTAATTTGAATAGTCTGGCTGCGTGGCTCAGGGGTAACGTTCTCGCTTGCTGAGCCCAAGGTTGCAGGTTCGAAACCTGGCGCAGTCAGCTGGCATTTGAGGGTGCGCAAATGCGAGGGAGCCGTGTCAGTAGATTTACTAGCACGTTAAAGATCCCCTTCGGGGCAACATTCTGGCACCCCGGCGTCTCTAAAAGCCAGTGTAGTTAAAAGGGACGAAAAACCAATAACATATATATTAATTTGAATAATTAATTATGCATAGCGGTAGGATGTATGATGTAGTGTATATGTGTATCTGAATATCTGTAAGTGTATAATGAGTCTTAAATGTTTTAAACTTATCTTAATATCTCGTTGACCTATTTATTTAGAGTTTATATATATAAATTTAGTAACAGTTGATTCTCTCATAATTTTAATTTATTTAATTTATTTTATTTCCCGATACATTAGAATAAAATAACATTTACCTTCACAAAGACCTTTCTGAGATCTAAATTCTACCTCCTTCACGAAGGTAGGCCTATGAAGAGGGGGCGGCAAACCCCACGGGCCTAGGAGCGCATAAAATCTAAATCCGGCCCTGATTGTATGGTCAACTTCAAATTTGATCGTATTTGCATAGGCTGCCTATGATTTAGTCCTTGATTTGCATGTAAGTACAGGGTCTTTCATATAGAGTAAGAACGGTAAGCGGCGGCTTTGTTATCCGCTGCTGCAGTGGCCTTGGCCGAGCTTGTGGCCTGTCGCGGCCCCCTGTAGTATTGAAAGCGCGCGCTTAGTAGGTATATATACTGTACTCCACCTTGCAATAAACGTGCAGGTGTTCAGTCGCCAGTCTGAACCTCAGATGTTTACATGAGACAGTTATCATTACAATATCGTATTTTTATGTATAACTTATTTTAAGGACGAGTAGGCTCGGCGGGTACGTGATGCATTTGTTCAGAAATTTATTGATGAAGTGCCACCTTCACTAGCACAGATTCACGTAATTGTAAATAAGTTTAACACTACAGACTCTGTGCTCAATAAAGAGCATAAAATTAAAAATCAGAAACTTTACAGTGACAGAACTCACTCGCGTCAGCCAGAATGTGGTTACCAGATACAATGCCTGTATAACCCAGAAAGGACAACACTTCCAGCATCTTTTATAAGGTAATATTTCATACAGGATTGTACACACGCTTAAAGCAGGGGGGCGTGGCGCGCCACAAGCTTGGCCAAGGCCACCGCACCAGTGAATAACAACACTGCCGCTTGCCGTTCTTACTTTATATGAAAGACCCTGTATTGAACCCATGTACCATTGGTTCAAGGGGTCGAATCCATGTATTATGGTAAAAAGAAGGAAGGAAATATACATTCTTCAGTGGAACATAGAAAGATTTTATACAAGAGGGCGAGCATAATGTTGTGCAAGAAATGAGAGCCCAGGTGGCCAGGAAATGATATCACGCATGACGCACCGATAGGAGCCGATCATGGCTATAATTAGAACGAGTGGAACTTTCCGTTCGGAGTGACTGCGAGCATGTTTCGGAAATTGATCTTACGTTGCAGTAAATTGTCATCGTCGCAGTTGTGCAAGAAGAAGAAGAATTAGATTTAAAGCACTTGCGAGCATATAATTAACTAAAGAAATACATCATTGTGAATCATTTCGGAATAGAGATTTTTGTGTGGAGAAAAAGGTTTTAATAATTGCCTAGAAAAGAAGTGCAAACGTGGCCATACGTCATAAAATGTTCCCCGAGACCCGAGATGGAGGGGATTAAAAATCAACCTCAACACCCACGTACCTCAAGAGTAAATTTCATTTAATATCTCGGAATTGTACGATCGATTTTAACGTACAAAGAAATCAGTTTACGTTTAGAAAACAAGCTTTCCAGAGATATAATTTTTAAAAGTGTGCGACCATTACTTCAAAAGTTGGTTATGAAAAAGACAAGAAATTTATCTTTTTGACGCCGATTTGTATAAAAGCCCTGGCCGTGCCAGGCAAATCATGCAGTTAAGAACAGACCTCGTGCAGAGGTGCTGCATCACATCGTATATGCAGTTTCGGACAGCCCGAGGGGGCGTCAGGCTACATCAAACATCGAATGCAGTTATTGTCAGCCTGCGGGCGTGACACTGTGTCACTATCATCGTTAATGCAGTACTTACTAGACCTCGAGAGGTCGTGATACTCTGTATCACCAACGTGCACCCGTAGGGAGTGGCCGAGAAGTATCATCATAGTATCGCCGTGTGAAGACTTAGGAAAATCCTAGTACAGGATTTCGTTCCGCCAGTATCAGTCTTTATAGTGAAAGTTCCGTATTACAGTCAAAATAGGCTGCGAACTTAAAAGAACAGGCGATAGGTCTTCAAATAACAGTTTAGTAAAACGATAGAAAGTATCGTAACGCTTGAAGTACCAACGATAAAGAAACGAACAGTTCTATTAAAAGTTAAGGAACCCGATCAGGGTCAGACGAAATAAGTGCCGCCTAGTATTCTGAATAAGATAGGGTCTAGAGCGAAGAAAATAAGAAGGGAAAATTTAATCCAAGACATTGTCTCACTGGAGACAAACGAACAGTGATTAAAAGCAGTAAGGAAGAGCAGTAAATGCTAGAGAATCATAGGTCACCGATAAATATTCGAGAGGCCGTAAATAGGACAAACTGTATTTAGACCAACTAAATAGTGTCTAGAGAGAAACGACTTCGAGCTAGTTAAAAATAAAGCCGAATAGTCAGGAAACCGGATCTGAAGAATTACCGTTCCAGGGAGGGGTAGATTGATCGAGACTTTCAACTTCTTACCAGATAGGGAGCCGACATCTAAGAGTTTCACCCTTGGAAACGGGAATCAAGAAATCACGTGTGTAAGGCCAAATCAAAGCCTCAGTGATTAGAAGCAGTGTAATATAAATATATACAATTTGTGTTAGTATAGTAATTTGTTAGTGACTTTATTTGTGTATAATAGAAGAATACAGAATTGTATTCAAAATGTTACCAGTGTTTAAGGTATATAAGTTATATGTGTGTCAAGAAATGTCAGTGTATGAAATGGGATTAATCAAAATGGCTTAAACACAATAAGTGGGCGAAATGAAACATCGTTGGAAAATACGGTCGGGGACCGTCCTATCATGTGAGTAACCATTTCATTATGTTATGTGTTGGGGAATATTTGTGTACAATCCACCTGAGAATGAGAAATAGGGATGTTTTTGAATAACAAATAACAGAATAATAGCGCGATCTGAACGATAAAACTTGAGAAAGTATAAAATGATTATGTGAAATGAATAAATCCCTTAGGGGAAATGTATGAAATAAAATATCAGTGTATTTGATAAATGATTTAATGTTATGAAAGCAAGCGTAATAATAATAATAATAATAATAATAATAATAATAATAATAACAATTATATAAATGAAGATTAAGTTGAATTTTATGAAAGTAGTAGCTTTTGAGCTCCTGTAAAAGAATAAAAACATGTTGTGAATACATGGTCTTAAAGTATAGCGATTATTGCCACGGGAGAGGATTAATATGAAAATTGAGATGTAGATCAAATGTTGATTTTGAATTTATCAGTTCTTTGAAAAAAAAACTTGGCCTTAAAGTAATGTATAGCGCATGTCGCGCATTGAAGTAATTTGTCACGCTAGGAAGGCGTTGAACCTAAATATACTTGGTAAATTAATTATGAGGGGCAGTTGATCGCGGTAATTGAGCTATGATAAGTCCTCCATATAGTGATGTGATCACGAGGCAGTTGTGTGTATTTTATAAAAGGGTGCTATTTATTGTATTATGAGCGCAGGTTAGACAAAGGTCGCCCTAAGTCGCGAATGTTGTATAAGTCCTCCAGTATGGGATGTGGTTCCCGAGGCAGTGAAAGAATCGAACCCAGGTTCGTCTGTGTGAAGCCCCTAAATATTGTTGTTGTATTCTTACCCACCAATGAGGACACTTCATAATTAATAAATGCCAAGGTTACGAGAGTGGTCTATGAACCTAAATAATGTTGTTAAAATAAATGAATGAAAAGCCAGGTCTGTTCAAAGAACTGCGTATAAGAAATAGCTGTATAAGCAGAGTGTAGCCCGTCTCTGTGGGCGAGACTTGGGGTCCTGCTCCCGAACAATAAATCACGCTGAGTGGTACGGTCTGACCCTTACTATTAACGGAAGTTTGGTAGGTCGGGTGACCGTCTGTTTGAAGTAATAATACACCATGAGTGTCTAGAGTTTGTTAATGACCCGGGATTCGAACCGAGGTTCTTGTAGATGAAATGTACCGCTTGCAAGTTCAGATCGTTGCTTTCTTATGAGATAATGGTCTTTGAAGACAAATAAATAATAAATCCCTAATGCAATGTTATATGATGTAGGAATTCACGAGTTCAGGGAAGGCAATTAGATTTCGGGAGTGATCTTAATTTTTGACATGGTCAAGTAGTCTTCTATAACTTGGAGTACACAGGTGTTTTCCCAATCACTGTAGTGAATTTGTTGACTTGAGAGAGATGGTAACATAAGAACATTGTGAAAAGCCCAAAAATTAAAGTGAAGGAGTAACAGTACTTTAATAAGAATTATATATTGTTTTGATTATAAGATACTCATTTAATAGGAAGTGAGGTGTTGTATAGAATAACACAGAGTATGTAACAGTATCGAGCCATTGGGAGCTCTTGATTATTTGAATTTTAAAAGGGATACTTTATGGAAGTGAAAAGAATTATAAGTTTGTTGGTTTGTAGGAAACCATTTATTCTGATTTAACATTTGTTTTATTTATGTATTCCTTGTTCACTCTGAACAAGTTAGAAGTATGGGTCAGTATTTTATTTGTTTTATTTGTTGTAGCGCCAGATATTGGAATAATTAAAAGTTTTATAATAGGAGTTGATTTTGTTTATTTATTTTTGAAAGTATATCCTCTATTTAATCCAAAATATGTAAGTCACAGAGTGGGAGAACATACCATAACCCCGAAAATCCCGATTGAGCATTGCTGGCATACTGTGATTTGCATATTCCATGCTGGAAGGGCACAGTATATGATATTGCCTACAAATCTGTCTACAAATATTGCAAATACACAAGTCCGACGCCAAGTGATATCCTCCTAGTCCACCGATTTTATAATGGAATCCATGAGCTGCTGTTCTCGTGAATTCATGTCTTAACTCAAAGTTAGACTTCTTCTATTCTTCAGTGTTCATGGCTGGGGTTAGTTGGGAGCTCGGGTCTATGTTTGCAGCTTTATCTTCTCTGCTCTTGATGTGGTCTTCATAAGCCAATGTAACGGAAGACCGTATCCCTGTTTCATCTTACAAAATAATCTGTATCCTCCAGGAAATAGGTTATCCTCGATCTAGTTTATTTAGATACTTCCAGAGCTCTCTTGATGAAGGATGCTTTCACTGCCTCAAGTCTCTTTAGATTCGCGGTAAAGTGAACCCATATTGTGCTGATCGCGTAACACACAATTGGGGCAACTTTGATATTGAAAATTTTTAATACAGTGCCCAGAGAGAGTTTCTGGAGCTTCTTAATAATTGAATATCCCCGTTTTATGAGTAACACTAAAGATGCTGATTCGACTCAACTGTCCACACGTACATGCATCTTATCTGCATTAATGCAAGCAGTTGCAGCATGTCTGGTGAGCGGTGAATCCCTAGCTATTTCAGCACTTCAGAGGGAGAGGGAATTGAATTGATTTTGAATTTATTGATTATACATTCCACTGAGGCTACAAATCCTCTTTATACAGCTCTCTTCATTCAAAGGGTGATTAAATACAATAAAATAAATGAAGGGAAAAAAAGAGACTTAACATAAAAATTCAGTTGATAATAAAAGTTCTAAATACAGGAAGTTGTTCTTACACGAATCACCGATGCGATAGCAACTGTGACTCCTGACATTATTCGGCGGACCTGGACGGAGGTGGACTATCGCTTGGCTGTGTGTCGTGCCACAGGTGGGGCTCACGTCGAAACCTACTAAATAGATAATCAAAACTTTATGGTTTTCTTTATCTTTTGATTTAAAAATAATTAAATTAAGGCCAGCTTTTACGATGACCCTGTATATAATATTTTACAATAATTATTTGTATAATTATGAGTAGCTCATTAAAATGTAGTGCTAAAATATAAAAACCTAATGTTAGTTAATAAGTTAGTTATAAGGTTTTAAGATGTGGAACAGCGACGTCATCTGCCCCTAACCTAATGTTACAGTCATCAAAAACAGCTCAAAAACACGTTGCGAATGTTTTGTGGTTATTTTGAATGTCGTAGTGCTTTGGGTAAGAAATGAAGCTTAATGCGTTAAATACGTAGGTGCCAAAATTGTAATCGAAGGTACCCTAGTTATAACCAGGTAATTTATGTGTTAATATTCTTAATTGAACTATAAGCTGAAGATGGCTCCAATTTCAAGCCGAAAAATGTACAAGAATTATTAAGCAATTGCATAGATGTACAACAATTGATTAGTTGTTTCTTAATTTGTATTGATTTGCGTAGTTTTATCAAGAATTATTCGTGGAAACCCCAAGGATGCTATGTATCAGTCTAAACAACAAAATATACAATTGCATAAAAATCCATCACTAGTTATAACTCAGTGATGTGTTCTTCCAGGAAAATAACAACATTCATTTTACAAGTCAGTACTATGGCAAGGAAGAAAGAAAGAGGGATGACATCAGTTGGTGGAATGGACATGAATAAATTTCCATACGACCATATTTTATTGATTTTTAAATTAACTTACGCAACATTACATCTACGGATAATAAAATCGGTCAATTAATTTTTCAAACTTATATAAACGGATGTAAAAGCCACCGACAATATAATTTAGAGAAATATAAAAACACAGTGAATAATTAGTATTGGGCAAACGGAGAGGTTAACTTAATGCAATATAACGGCACAAAATGCTATTCACCCTAACTATGCTCTCCTTTTGTCGTTAGAGGTGGGTGGAGCATATTTAGACATTTCAAAAAAATTGTTATTCTGCCCGAAGGCAGGTCCGAGACTCGAGCCGAAGTTTACTTGCGGTAGGGTGGCCAGGACCTTTCCGCTCCTCCTTATGTTGGCCAACAGCGCGCAGTGCCTAGAACCGGCATACCATCCACGTTCCGACTGCGCCCAATGTTGCTTAACTGCGGAGTTCTCATGGGATCCGGTGTTTCAACACGGCTAGGCCGTTGGCCTTAATCAAGCATAATGTCTTTTTAGCCTTTTTTCATTTATGAAACAAGATGTTCTGTAAAGAACATATAGCCTACTTTCTCCTAAATGCATGGGTATAGTTATAACTCTGTGTGCTTTTCAAGGAGTATAATTGAATATTGGTTGTAGTAGCTTGTTGAAATACAACGTCCTATACCGACATTATACGTTGAATGACTAAATCCTCACTTGAATTATATATGTACACACTAATACAGCCATCCCAATAACACAGGTTATCGGAAAAAATTCAACACTCACCCAAGTACACGGGGCTAAAATAACATGATGCCGCAAAGCCCCTAAAGAAGCAACAACAACAAAAACAATAAACTCTACCTAGATCAAGGACAACGAATTGTATCGCTGTAGTCGAGTGTTGAAATATGTGGTTATATATATATATATATTTTTTTTTTTGTCGTTTACCCGCCAGGTTGGTGGAACCCACGGACTCAACGAGGGAACTCACCACTACCGCCTCTACGGGCAGTGTCCTAGAGCTGAGAACATCGAATCGGAAGGGATACAACTGGTGAGGTGGGATTGGCACCTCGCCCAGGCGGCCTCACCTGCAAAGCGAACAGGGGCCTCATGAGGGAAGGTAAGAGATAGGTAGGATGGAAAAGCAAGAAAGAGGGAAGGAGGAGGCCGTGGCCTTGAAGAAGGTACCATCCCGGCATTTGCCCGAAGATGAAGTGGGAAACCACGGAAAACCACTTCGAGGATTGCTGAGGGGGAATCGAACCCCCTCTACTCATTTGGGCCATCCGAGGCTGAGTAGACCTCGTTCCAGTCCTCGTACCACTTTTCAAATTTCGTGGCAGAGCCGGGAATCGAACCCAGGACCTCCGGGGCGGCATATTATATTTTCGATTGCAAATACACATTATATATGCTTAACATTATAACGTGTGACTAATTATAAATCAATAAATACAAAAACACACCGAAGTAAAATAATCGAACCTCTTTGGATTTGATGCGCGAACCTCTAGACTATAAGACCACGATGCTACCACTACGTTACACACGCCCAGTACTAACTCTAGGTAAACAATTGGTTTAGTATAACTGCATAACATATTTTATCTTGGAATGAACGATTTCATTGGCGTTTTCTGCCGATTCTATAAACCACTTGATACTAAATATGTATTATTTTCGGGGGGGCGTGGTGGCGCAGCGGTCAAGTTGTATGCCTCTCACCAAGGCGGACCGGGTTCGATTCCCGGTCAATGCATGTGAGATTTTCGATGTGAAATGCCATGTCCTGTGGTTCGGATTCCACGTAAAACGGAGGTCCCGTGGCTTATGATCGCGAGATTAACAGTCACGTTAAACTACAAGCTTCCTTTTTTGTATTATTTTCTTGAGTACATTCCTAAAAAGATATAAACTTACGAATTTACTGAAATATGAACTAGCGAGCAAACAATATCCTCCATTTTGACCCAACGGGACGGACGGCCCAGCATGATATGGCACGGTGAGCCTGAACTGTTAGTCACTACTGCGGTTACATATTCTATTTTAAAATGCTAATATCGTACCGGTCACATCCTTGTGGACAGTTTCAATCTCCCTATGTACAATAAACGGATTAGGTGCGGACAGGCCTTGTTGAATCATAAGTTACGGTTAGGCTATAGTACTTGCATAAATCATAGGCCTACATCCGCCATCTTGAAACTGTTTGGCTGATGACCTTGTGGTTTTGACAAAAGACGCTTCCCACATGAAGGTACGTTGTTGTAAAATTTGGTAGAGATCAGATGATTAGGTAAGTCGTAATTTGATTTAAGCTTTGAACATTTGGGTGTCCACCATTACGTTTCCGTCAAGATGGTGGCAATATAAAACATGACACTGAGGTGTCCTTTGCTAGTGCTACTTCTGTAAAAAATTTCATTCAATTCGGTTTCATAGTGTTTGAATTGATATGGGGAATCAATTTGCACTCATACATGGCCGCTATCTGCAAACTAATGGACTGATGACCTTGTAGTTCAGTCTAAAGATGCTTTCCACAAAAAGGTATGATGTTGCAAAATTTAGTAAAGATCAAATGATTGGGTTGATCATAATTTGATTTAAGCTTTTAACATTTGGGTGGCCGACATTCCGTTTCTGTCAAGATGGCGGCGATATAAAACATGACACTAAGGTGCCCTTTGCTAGTGCTACCTCTGTACCAAATTTCGTTCAATTCGGTTTTATCGTGTTTGAATTGATAGGGGGAATCGAATTCCACACATACATGGCCGCCATATGCAAACTATTGGACTGCTGACAATATAGCTTGGTCAAAGAACGCTCCTCACAAAAAGGTATGTTGTCGCAAAATTTGGTAGAGATCAGATGATTAAGTTGGTCGTAATTTGATTTAAGCTTTTCACATTTGGGTGCCCACCATTACGTTTCCGTCA
This sequence comes from Meconema thalassinum, assembly GCA_946902985.2. Classification (NCBI taxonomy): domain Eukaryota; kingdom Metazoa; phylum Arthropoda; class Insecta; order Orthoptera; family Tettigoniidae; genus Meconema; species Meconema thalassinum. The sequence continues at coordinate 1,000,554,946 of OX336388.2, read as the reverse complement.
AGATGGCAGCGATATAAAACATGACACTGAGGTGCCCTTTGCTAGTGCTACCTCTGTACCAAATTTCGTTCAATTAGGTTTCACCATGTTTGAAAAGATAGGGGGAATCGATTTGCACACATACATGGCCGCCATCCGCAAATTATTGGGCTGATGACCTTGTAGTGTAGTCAAAATATTCTTAGACATAAAGGTATAATGTTGCAAAATTTGGTAGAGATCAGTTGATTAGGTTGGTCGAAATTTGATTCAAGCCTTGTACATTTCGGTGGCCGCCATTAAGTTTTCGTGAAGATGGCGGCGATATAAAACATGTTGCTGGAGTGCCCTTTTTAGTGCTACCTCTGTACGAAATTTCGTTTAATTCGGTTTTACCGTGTTTGAAATTATAGGGGGGGGGGGGAGGGGGGCATACATTCAGAGTGCCCACACTCACACACACACACAGACACACACAGACAGACACACGATTTTCGGCCCTGTGTAGATCTCATAAGTCTACTTCCATTTTTTGCAAAAATCGAAAGTATGCTAACTAGTTACAGGACTATACATACCTATATATGAATCCATAGCAACACGGAGAGCGAAATCAAATTAAACACTGGGCAAGCATCGAAAACCATCAGGTCCTTGGAATACATGGTGATCGGTAAGATTCTGAAAGCGCAAATACCCGAAATAAAGTAATCCCAGTTACAGCTTCATGCTAAACAATATCACCCAAGTGGTAAATCAAATGTTAGATGCCAAAATATAAATGGAAATGGGCAAAGGCGTCCCTAGACTGTCCACGCAACAAAGTTCTGATTGACTGTCGTTCCATTCAATAAAACAACGAAGATATTTCAGTGAAATTAATTCACATGAGGTCTTGCCATAATACAATCAAACAATATACAGTAAAACGCCTCAGCTACCAGTATCCTGGTAGAATGCTATGCTGCAATGAAATTCATTAAAAAACAATCAAAATTGCGATAAATTTTATTACCACGACTCTTGGCACTTGGGAGTTAAAAGTGCATTAATATTAAGATACCACCGCTTTCTACGTTTTTGCCGTGCTTTTTTTTAATTTTTGGAAGGCTTGGAAGAGAGAATTCGTACAATCCAAACGTTCCAAAAGTGCCGTATATTCAGTCATCAAAGTTTCGCACAAAAATACCCACCAATAAAAATTAACGTCGTAGATATTTTATGGAATTATGAGCCTCGTGGAATACAATCAAAACATGAACGCGCGAACAGAAACCTCATCGTACTCATTTAAAATAACATGAAGCTCGGCACATCACATAATTAAATAAAGCCCGTACAAAATTATAAAATTGCACATTGAGAGTCTACTAAACCGACGCGCACAAAAAACCAAGTAGTTCCGTGAAGAACTAAAGCCTATTTTCATATATCCTACTTATGTTAATTGCCGCTATCAACATACAAAATTTCAGTTTGATTGCTGTAATAGATTCGTAGATATTCAGAACCGTCTAAATATTTCGGATGGTCACCATGTTGGATTGTTATATGTATAGGCCATAGAGTCATGTCCCATTAAAGGAAAATTATTGCGTAGGTTCATTATTCAAACGTTCACTTCGATCGCATGATTACAACACGAAATAAAAACTTAATTTTAACATTCGCACTTCGCCATCTTGAGGTTATGTAAGCAATTGGACTAAATTAGATACCAGTGTATTACAGTGTGTATATACATTTGCTGTAGCCTACCAAGTTTCATTGTGTTTGGATCATTAAATCACAAGAAAAGCCTATTTAAAACTTTGAAATTCGCTTGGCCACCATGTTGGTTTTGTAGTTATCAGGTTTTCAAAAGTCACATAGGTGAACTTCTAGTAGTTCTCTTTATCACCGTACAAAATGCCAGGGTGATATCGGTAATAGTTTCGGAGAGGGGTCTTCCGGAATAGTGCTATGAAGTTATCGAGTTTCATTGAAAAAAAATATTGTGTATCCAAAAGCACTTCAACAAACAAAATTACAACGCCAACACTTTGTTTGATTGGCATTGCAATGCATGCCGGGTACAGCTAGTTAAGAATAAATAGCCCAATAGGTGAATAACTTTACTTCAAATCTAGATTCCTGAGATAATTCTCCTAATTTGTGTTATCCTTCTTTTTGGTTGGTTCCTTAGTTTAGGGGCTGCGACAACGCGGTCATGTAGCCCCGTGTACTTTGGGTGTGTGTAGAATTTGTCTGATAACCGGTGTTAATTGTGATGACTGTATTAGTGTGTGTATCTGTTTTTTTAATTCAAGTAGGGACTGCAACTTTGAATTTTCGAATAGTTCCTACTTTTGCCGCCAAACGCCACCGTCAACGACTACTAGGCCTAGTTCAGAACTAGCTACTAGACGCCACCGCAGTCGGCTCTTGGCAACGAACGTAGCAACCTAAGAGCGTTGTTTACATTCTTAACCTATCCAATTTAGTTTCACACAGGTGTAATTAGTGGAAAGATCTTTAACATGCCATAAATCTATGACATGGGACCGCCGGCTTTACTTCCCCTCCTGTTATCCTTCTATTTAACCCTAGAGTGGCCTCCGAGGCCAAGGGTGTGATTCATTAATCATTTAGGAAAAAAACAAACCAAAACCCGTGGCGATAGAGCCCATGAAGGGCCTAGGCCTACCAAGCGACCGCTGCCCAGCCATTTGGCCTTCATATTATGTGGTGACGCGTGTTCAGCGCGTCGGGTCCCCTCGGCCGTTAATCTTGGTTTCCGTGACCGGGGCGTTGTCTCACTGTCAGATAGCTACTCAATTGTCCCCACGAGGCTGACTGAACCCCGTGCCATCCATCACGTCAGTTTCTAAAATCCCTGACGGAGCCGAGAATCGAACCCGGGGCCTCCGGGTGAGAGGCAGGCGTGCCACCCCAACGCCACGGGGCCGGCTTAATCACTTAGGCCTATGGTAAAAGTGTTTGGTCCTCTAGTGTGAAATTCCCAACATTACTCTCACAGTGAAGGAGGCTAGCAGTAATAAAACCAATGAACCATTATTGCTTACTAGTGGACCCGTAGGAGAACTCTCGCATAATGGGTTGTGTGCGTCCCCATGTGTACAGACTACCCGCCCGGCTCTATTGCCATGCGGACTGTAGGCGACAGAGTTCTTGCAGGGGCTATTGTCTTCTTTATTTGTTTAAAAGCACTTTCTAAACAAATAAATATATTTCCGTTGACTTTTCAAGAAATGCAAGAGTTATCATGTAGGCTACTATTGAGACAATTTGGAAGATGTTTGTACAAACCTCACCTTCTAACTCCTTCTGGTTTAGGAGCTTAAGTTTTGTGAAACCACTAGCGTATTATTTGTAATAAGATAGTTTAGCAACAATGTAGCTTTATGATAATTTACCACACATTTACATGTGGCAGGCCTTTCCGTGTCATGTCTTAAAATCATTCAGTTGCTTATTCATTTTATGATACATGATGTGCGTATGTTGAGAGAAAAATTAGCCAAAACCTTAGTTTGTTAATTTAGTGATGACTTCATGTGAGGACGTCATGGTTTCCTTCTGTGTGATGGTGTTTTATTACAATTTCGTAAATATATTTTCACATTTGACTCATTTATTTCTTCATTTCGATGTTAAATTTCCATTTTAGAACCCAAATGATTCTAGTGAAATATTCACATTTCATTCGTATAACTATTATTGACCTCACACCAGTCCCTGTGTGGTTAACAGCCGTGAGGCTGGTTGGTAGCAGCTCGCCATTCTTCCCGTCTCTCAGTCTTCCTCTTCAGTTCTCAGTATGAGCCACAACCCATATCTTGCAGTATTTGACTCATGTACTCCAGTCTGGGTCTTCCTCTATAATTCTTGCCGTCTACTGTTCCCTCGATTATTAGCTTAATCAGTCGATTGTGTCGCAGTATGTGGCCCACACGGTGATTCCTTCTTCTTTTTAAATATTTATGGAAGCATCTTCTCTCTCCCACTCTTCTAAAGACTTCCTCATTTGTGACTACTTCTTTTCAGCTGATTTGTATAATCCTTCTATAGCACCAGGTGTCAAATGCTAGTAGTCTTTTCCTCTCTCTCTCTCTCTCCTATAGTCCAAGATTCGCTGCCATATAGCGCGACGCTCCATACATAGGTCTTCAACATTCGTTTCCTCATATCAAGACTTACGTTCCTTGCAGTAAATAGGTTCTTCTTTTTATAGAAAGCGTCCTTGGCTTGGACAATCTTACTTAATATCTCTCTGCTGCTTCTTCCATCATTCGTTACTTTACTTCCCAGATAATTAAACTCGTTCACTTCTCGTATCTTTTCATTTCTTAACTCTATTGCTGCCTGGTTTTCGCCATTTCTACTGCAGACCAAAATTTCTTGTTTTGTTTGTATTTATTCTCATATTAAATTCTTCCTCCATTATTTTGTCCATCTTGCCCAGGATCTTTTGTAAGTCTTCTTCACTTTATCACACCAGTATTTCCTCTATAGTCCATACTCGGGCCTCGCAAGCCTGGCTTATGTAAATCTGTACGTTTATGCACTCAAGGGTTAAAAACGTATGTGATTTTTAGAGAGTTACCGAGTTTTATTCGAGCTTTCCTATTGAGTGTAAGTTAAGAGCGCAACTGGTGAAGACAGCGCAGAGGAAAGATAGGAAGTCGAGTTAAACTATGGGGTAAAGTCAAGTTACTCCGTGATATCAAGTAACACCGTGATAAAGCGTATTTCCTCTGTCACTACGTAGGTTCAATTCCGAAAGTTCTAAGTTTTTACCAACAGATGGCAATAGAAACCAGGATTCCAGGAAGCCCTTGCGTTTTATCTTTGACCAACTCAATGAGGTTTAAAAATACATTAACAGCGAGTTGGCATTTCAACAAGTGATCCACATCCAGTGAAATCTGTGGTGAAGATTTTAATTTCTTATAAACAGCTGTTTCAATATATTAGTTTCATTTTAACTCCAGTCAGAGGTAAGATGCAGACCATTCGCTTACAAAACTTGCATGCATGTAGTGTTACGCATGCAAGGTGTGTGAGCTTAGCAATAAGTACGATTTTCTTAGGTTAGACGCTAAAATGGCGCCAAAACGGTATAAAGAGGCTCGCTCCTACACTGCTCAAACACTTAAAGAAGCATTGAGGTCGATGAAGGAAGAGGAACGGTCAGTATTCAAGGCCAGTAGACGTTTTAATAATCCGTGGAGTACACTAAAGGAGTATTGCACAAAATATTCAGCCGATCCAGGAAGTGCAACCCTTGCAAAAATTGGAAAGCCATTCGTTGTGTCACCTGAATTTGAAGTGAAGATAGTGTGTCAAGATAGACACAATAGATCGGTCTTGGCCTAATTCCAGACCCCAGAACAATGACGATGATGGTAGTGGTGCGTGAGGTTGCTCCCCTGGCGGATGCCACCAAGAGGAAGAATGGAGACGAATGGATTGATTATCAGTTTTGTATTGACTGGTACCTATAATGTCTATTTTATGTGTGATAGGTGTGAGGAATCTGATAGTGACTTTAATAAGACTTAAAACATGTTGAATGGAATATTTTTAATAGAATGTTTTATTTTCTATAAGAAAAAACTATGTAGTGAAATGTTTCAATATGGGCAATATGGGGTAATAGAAACTTATAGTCTACATACGATTTGAACACTTTTAATACATTAAACATTAGTTTTCGCGATTAAAAAGTACACTGAAAGGTGAACACCATGCTATCACGGAGTAACTTGAACACTATCACGGAGTAACTTGAATATCACGGCGTTACCTACTTCTACTACCGGATTTTGTTAGTTAATAACTTGAAATAACTTATGGAGTATTTGTAAGATATATGCCAGAAATGTTCCGTGATTTGAATCGAAATAACTGAAATCTAAAATTTCAGGAATAGTAACAAAAAAGCTTAGTATCACGGAGTTACTTAACTTTACCCTGGTTGTTTTCTCAGCTCATGTCAATGCACGTAAGTTTATTCGAGCTAAAAGTGCACTAATATTAAGGTATCACCACGAGCATGGCATTATTATAACTCGAACACCCGTTTCTGAATGTAGACCTGCTGGTAGTATTAATGATTTGAGTAAATTAGCCTATACGTAAATCTCTGCGCGGATGCGGATATCCGCGGATAAACCCGTGGATATCCGCAACATTTTTCGCCATGCGGATATACTTTGCATGTCTTTGCGGATAGCGGATAACTGCGGATAATGTTTGGAGTAAATTTGCGGATAGTTTTTAGAATACTGTTAAGGACCGAGCCCTTAGGACTCAGGACCCTACGACCCTAAAAGGGAGAGGGGACCTACGCCACTGACCTCACACGCTGGACATCGACATCTAAACCTACGACCACCAGACTTCCCCAAAAACACCTAAACACCTTCTTCTACCCAAAATCCACCCCCAGGCTGGGAATAGAATAAGCCTATACATTTTCTTCACACTGTAAGGAGACGGCCACTTGACACACGGTGGTTAGTCAACATCTTACATCACACATACACAAAGACACTATCGCTGGTATCTGGAGCATCAACAATGACGACACGCCGACTCAGCAACTCTAGAACCCTTAAAAAGGAAGACCCGAGAAAGCTAGACGTCGGTTGTCGCCCTAGGCTCTGCAGGACGTCCCGGTCATCCAGTCATCACCTCAGGTAAGAGTGTGCTCGGCAATCCTTACATTTTATTGTAATCCATTCCCTTCACACCTATACTAAAATTGTACTTGTAAAACAAATTGATTGACATTGTCCCACATTGAAAGGGACCGCACATAACACTCATACTGATCAAATAAACCTTTGATCAGTAAGCTACACTTTGTCCATCATTACATTTGCCTTCACGTCCTTACTCCCTCTCTGACAGTCTTAATTGCCCGTGACCGTCAAACCAGAGAAGTGCAAGGTAAGGCCTTCCATTGTGTTCGTACTAGCGTACTCGAGTAGCCAGGCAGGCGCTAGGTCAGCAGTTAGGCTCCCCACACACTTGCAGCTGTTTGCTCATACCCGCGAGCACTCTCGTTTTGATCGCACATCCCTTGGTAAGTAATTGCACCCCCATAGAATTGCGCCCCCATTTCATTACATCCTTTTACAAACACATACACTTGCAGTTCCCACAATCACGTGGAAACTTGCACCCTTTCGGAAACCACCCCTAAATTGGACATCAACACACCCTTGTTCGTCCCATCCCCTAACACCGGGACTGAACAAATTGGTGGAGGCCGGATACCACGCAATTTAAGGGTAGGGACTCATACAACGAGCCCTCGTGGTAGATCGGTAGAAGTACCTAGAGACAGCCAAGCGAGAGCACGGAATTTTTTTTTCTAGAGAGCACGAGGCATATTTTTCCTTTACGCAGGGCGTATATTATTTTTTACATTAGACATCCCACCCACCTCATAGGGCAAGGTCGGTAAAAATCATATGGCAACGTTCAGAACTACACTAAGGGATTTCGCACACCACTTGTCCGCCAGTACAACACCACTCCTACCAAAGCTAAAAATCAGGAATAAATATTTAATAACAGAGGATACTGCGCCACGCCTGCTCCAGGAGCTTGAAACGCAAGCATTAGAGATCCGCGCTAAATACCCTGAAGCGTCAGCACAAACTATATACTTTACACGGTCCAAGGCCCAGACCAGTTCGCAGGAACAGCAGTCACCGATATCCAGTGCTAGTTCAGCGGATTTACCACTAACACTCCCTCCCTATTATTACAGCAACTCCAACTAACGGAACAAAAGACCGATAGCCTACTCTCAAGCATTACACAAATATTAGAATTGAACAACATTAAGGGAGACACCCACACAACGGAGGCGGTCCTAGATATACAGACTATCTTAGAGTCAATAAAACAGGATATAGATAGGACGGTGTCGGTATTAAGGGCTACACAACACGATATTACAACCCCCGTCAGCGAAGACATACCAGGGGACGAACACCCGGGTAACATAACACACGTTTCGTACACGGGGAGTGTAGACAATCCCCACCGAAATAACACAAATTCAGACGCCTCATCATACAGTAGGGAGGCAGACAGCATTGACGATTACGAACCTTTACACAGGCAAGGGGAAGTAATTCAACACATAATGGAAATGCCAACAAAATACCCCATGATCCAGCCTGAAAGGTTCCTGGGAAATGGGCAGGATCTGGAGGAATATTTAAAGGCATTCAACCGGACGGCCAGGATAAATGGCTGGGGGGACGAGGCCAAGAGACGCCTTTTACCCGCCTATTTAGCGGAAGCGGCATTAACGTGGTACGAGCTTCATGAGGCCACATTAGAAAACGCCACATGGGAGCAAATCGCCTTCCTATTAAAACACGAATTTCAGCTCACACCGGATGAGGACGATTTTTACGAGAAAATCCGTGGAACTCAGGGGCCAGCAGAGACGGCACAAGCGTATATCAACGCGAAATTGCTGATGTGTGACAAATATAATATCGCGATGCCCAATAAACAGAAAATTAAACTTTTAATGCAGGGGCTTAGGCCGGCGTTAGTTGACAAACTCTGCATCATGAACAATCTAACAGTGCAACATATGTTGGAAAATATAAAAATAATTGAGGCGGGGAGAAAAATCACCGAGAAGGCGACAGAAAAGGCCATTGACCAACATGTCGATCCACCCAAAGAGGATATAAACCATAAAATGGACGACATGATACGGCAATTGGAGCAGCTTAGAATTTCTGCAATCCAGCCGAGGGAGAATACACTAAGGGATAATAGGGACAGCACAGTGTGGACACAATACCGCGACAGGGAAAACAGGTACACAAGGGATCAAAGTTACGTACCAGAAATGCAGACATACACTACACGATACTCACCATCCCCCTATGCACAGGACAGGCAATACTACCCTGCATGGTACTCACCGTCCCCATATACACAAGAGGACTACCCTCCGGTATACGTGAACGAGATTCCCCACCGGGAAGACCCACCCCCGAACAGACAGGCCTATGCTTCCCCACACTACAGGGGAAACGGGGAATACCGGGAAGACCCACCCCCAAGCAGGCAGGCCTATGCTTCCCACACTAGAGGGGAAACGGAGAATACCGGGAAGACCCACCCCCAAACAGACAGGCCTATGCTTCTCCACACAACAGGGGAAACCGGGATTACCGGGAAAACCCACCCCCAGGCAGACAGTCTTATGCTTCCCCACAGTGCAGGGGAAACGGGGATTACCGGGAAAACCCACCCCTAGACAGACAGGCTTACGCTTCCCCACAGCACAGGGGAAACGGGAATCGCCGCGAAAACCCGCCCCCGCAGCAACAGGCGTACACCCCTCCCCATCGAAGACAGGAAAGTGGGCCACAGAATAGGACACACGGCGTGCGACACAGCAAAACGGCCGAACAGAATAAGCGGGATGATCCTAACAAATATACAAAGGGGCCGGAACAATATCCGCTCCCCGATGAATACCCGCGGGAGTTCAGAGAGGATGCAGTTCAGCAACCAGCTAAGAGGGTACTGCTTCCCACACCAAACTACCCACCGCAAACGGGGAGTTGGCGTAGCCACCCCGAGGGGGGACAAGCATATAACACGGGGCGACGTACACCCACATATTCAAAAAACTTCTGAAGGGGGAGGTTCGGCCAGCTAGAGAAGCGGCGGAGGTTCCTCCCCTAACACAACCCCAGAGAGGCCCTTTCCCTACACAGACACACAAACGCAGGGGGAAGGAGCAGCCAAATAGCAAAATGGCTGAAAATCCGCCCCCGAACCATTTCCAGTCACACCCCGTAAAAGGGGATGGCAACTGTTTATTCAGAGCCATCAGCTTTCTGCTCCGCAATGACGATAGCCAACATAGGGGGTACAGGCTGGAAACAGTTAGGCACATCCTGAACAACTGGAATGAATATCGGTATTTCCTAGCGGACGAGGGTGACAACCCATTCAGAACAAAGAAACAATACAGGGAATACATGAATCGGGACGGCATCTACGCCGGAGCTGTAGAAGTAACCGCTCTCGGTAAGGTCGTACACATACACGTACACACTAGCGTTCGGTCACCACCATTGCTCACCACCACAGGATTTGACAGGGTCCTACACCTACTGTTCACAGGGGACCCTAGATCCGGTCATTACACTCCTCTGACGGTCCCGGGGAAACGAGGCACAGAAAGCAAACCCACATCAGGTCGGGATGCAAACGTAGTCCCTGCACAGCGAGACACCACAGGGATAGAACCCCTACCATCAGTAGGCAAGGGGATCCGCCCTACACTACAACACAAAGACATTAAGGGGCCTACATCATCGCCGGACACGAACACAATCCCTAAACCAAAACAAGGGAAGAACCTTGAACCCGCACCCTCGAGGACTGAGAAACGGGTTGAAAAAGGCAGACGAAGGGTAAGATTCCAAGACACACCCTCACAAGACAAAGGGAAAAGCATTCGGATAGGACAGAAACAGGGGATCGAACCCACACTAGCTCGACACAAACAAACAGGTATTCTGCCAAACCAGGCCAGAAACAAGGAGTATCTCCGAGTTGGTACAAGACACACTTGGGTAAACGGCCAAGCCAGGGAACTCAACGAAAAAGACGCTGACCTATGGCCGGGCTATGTGGAAAAACAAAAACACAATATCACTCGCGAATTCATGCCTACGGTACAATCACACCTCACAGACAGGCTTGAACAGCTGGCACTAGAATTCGCGAACGTAACAATTTCCACACATAGCAACGGGAAGGAAAAGATTACCGTGCCTTCACAAGGTACTGGCTTCAAACCCGCGGCAGGGCAAAAGCAGGAAGCAAGCATTACCATGGGAAACACGATGAAGAGTACATACAATGCAGGGCCTGAGTACATTTCGCTGAGCGAGACAGAAAAACTGAGCCAGGAAATGAGTCAAGCGGCCAAACGTATCAGGTACGATAGGCGACAAGCTCCATGCCTCTTCAGCAAAAATGGGACACAGGGAGTAAACAATGACACACACGGCGAGAAGGACACTAAAGCAACAGCAATACTTATCACATACACGCTTATCAACACGTCTGTACACTGGGAGGAGAACAATATATCGGCGCTAACAATGCAGGCTAACATAAATGGACATAGGGCACAAGTCCTTATTGACACGGGGGCAGCAGTCAGTTGTGTGGATAGCAAGTACATTGCTAAAGGGCAGACACACAAATTGACTGGCAACGTACGGCTTGTAGCGGCCAACTCGCCAAGAGACCTCGCGGTAACAGATCTTATTGAACACCATGTCACACTAACCAGTGATCGGCAAGTTCACCAGCCGCCCTTCAGGGTGAGCCAGAAGGAAAGACATGCTATCGACACTCAAATTCAGGAGATGCTCGAGGCAGGGATTATAGAGCCCACAATCTCAAATTATAGTGCTCCGGTCTTGCTGACCAAGAAGAAGGATGGTTCCCATCGATTTGGCACTGATTACCGCAGGCTCAATAAATTAATAGAGAATGACAGCTATCCACTGCCACGTGCCGACACCTATTTTGATGCCCTCAGTGGGGCCAACTGGTATAGCTCGATGGATTGTTTTCCGGGTTCTATTCAATCCCTATTTATGAGCCGGACAGGCACAAACTGGCATTCGTTACGGAGAACGGCCTTTATACGTACAGAACGTTACCCATGGGGCTCCGTAACGCCAGCCAGACATTTCAAAAATTGGTGGATAAGGCGTTTTCAGGCCTGAAGTGGCGATCGATACTCGTCTATATAGACGACATAACAGTTTTCTCTCAGACCTTTGATGAGCATCTCGTACACTTGGAGGAAGCATTCGCAAGGATCAGAGAGGCCAAATTAAGGCTTAAACCTGCGAAATGTCGATTTTCCCGACAGCAAATTAATATCCTGGGGCATATTGTAAACAGAGAAGGGATTATCCCCGACCCAGAGAAGACAGACGCAATAACGGGTATCCAGATGCCCACAAATTTAAAACAATTGCGTGGCTTCATGGGCCTGGCATCCTATTACCGTAAGTATATTTATAGGTTTCCACACATCGCCCACCCCCTAACAGAGCTAACACGCGAAAAGACGCCCTTCCATATTACACAAGAACACGTAGATGCCTTTAATACACTTAAGCAATTATTGGTCACCCCGACATTACTACAACACTTTCAGAGCGATAGACCCACGTTTCTACACGTTGACGCAAGTCAATATGGGCTAGGAGCAGCCCTATTACAGGAAGACACCGAAGGGCGTAAACGGCCAGTGGCTTACGCCAGCAGAAAACTAACGGCTGTCGAGACCAGATACTCCACCACAGAACGCGAGATGTTAGCATTCTCATGGGGAGTAAACTATTTCCGAGTATACCTCTATGGTATCCAATTCACGGTAATAACTGACCACGCCAGTCTGCTTTTTTGGGATAAGTTTAAAAACCCATTTTCGCGCCTCAATAGGTTTATATTCCGTCTTTACGACTATAATTTCGTGGTCAAACATAAGAAGGGCGCTACACACTTAGATGCAGATGGGTTAACTAGGCTGCCAGTAGCCGACCCACCGGACGATAGTAAGGATCACGAGTGGGATAGAATGCCCGCTTTTGCCCTAACGCTAGTAGACATGAAGCAGGAGCAAAAGCATGATCCACACTTGAAACAGATAATCATGGCGCTAGAAAACTTTGACAAGGTAGATTCCAAGACAGCACGGCTGTCTAGGCGATTTTTCCTAGACAAAGACGGGGTCCTAAAATGTAAGCCCACAGCCATGCACCTATAGCGGTTCCGGACTCATTGAAAGAGAATATCATGAGCGGACATCATAATACACCAATGGCAGGGGCGCACTTAGGTACGCATAAGACGTATCACAGAATCCGAAACAAATACTACTGGGTAAACATGAAGGCAGACATAGACAACTTCGTAAAAACATGTCACACCTGCCAGCGTTATAAAGCAAGACCTGGCAAGCCACATGGGTTAATAACCCTATTCCAGTAGGAGAACTATTCCCACAGGGTAGGAATGGATGTCAAAGGCCCCATCACCACATCCGAAAAGGGTAATAAATACATACTCGTAGCTACGGAATATCTTACCCGGTACATGATCACGAAGGCCATACCCAAAGCAGACACGAATAGCATAGCGGAATTCCTATTTGACATAGTTACACGATATGGCCTATTCCAAATCGCATTGTCTGATAGAGGGACTATTTTCACCTCAAGAGTACTCCGGCAGTTTCTTGAGATATTGAAAATAAGAGCATACACAACAACGAGCTTCTCACCCCAAACAAATGGGTTAACTGAAGCTATGAATAAAATAATAGGGACCGCTCTAGCAAAATTCACGGGGGACACGGGGACAGACTGGGATGATTACCTGCAGCCCATCACATTCAGTTACAACACATCAATATCCACTGCCACGAAATACTCTCCACACTTCCTGTTACATGGCTATACACCCAGAAGCCCAATAGACAATATATGCATTCCCCAGGACACCCTCACAGACAATACAGCCCAGCTAGAACACTTACAGATAGCGCGAATGAACGCGAGAGAAAACATAGCCACAGCACAGAAAAGGCAAAAAGAGCGGCACGACAAGCAACACAGACACGAGGAGTACACAGCAGACCAATTGGTCATGATTTCGAGTCCAGCCCGCAGGAAGAACGTGTCCGAATTCCTGCTACCACACTGGACAGGCCCCTTCAAGGTTTGCAGGAGGATATCTGACCTAAATTACATAGTGAACGTACGGCATGGGCACAAACTTATCAAGGACACAATCCACGCCCGCCGAATGGAAGCATACCATACAAGAACACCAACACTAACAAATAAAGCCGGAAAAGCCATAAAGAGAAATGGAGATGGCTCTACTCACAGAAAGGTAAGAAAGCCAAAACCCAGGACTCGGACCGCGAGAACCGCATCCAAATACGAATGGCATAATAAAAAAAACCGTCACCCACACCTAGTTGCCAGACATGCGACTAGAGGCCCTGAGGTACAAGTACACAGACGCATGAGCTCCACAGTCAGAGATATCATAATCAAGGGGCAGACACTTATCAAACACAGTAGAACACAAAAATTGACAACGCGGTAATTGTAAACAGGCACAGGATCTTTTACAAGGCACTCGGGAGATTGGTTGGAACAAAGCACACGACTCTCACCGTACACGTAGCGTCATTACGTAGACACGACAAGGGATAGTACATAATCAAAGTACACGGGGCAAAAACTTATTCCAATTAGTGTTATACGACGGTAGAGCCACTCAGGCAAAATGACAACATGAGTACTTTACATATGAAGTATCAGACGCCCAGGAAGCAGGCCGCTATCCAGCATGTGTTATCGCATAAGTAGCACGAAACTGTTGCAAGGTCAGCGTGAACGCGCGTTGTACAAGGCGGCCAGAACTAAGACCGTAGCATGATTATAGTAACATTACGGTCGCTAGAAACTCATTCATGACAGATTCAAAACCGCACTGCGCCCACATTTCAAAATCGGAGACCACAAAAATTTGCACAGACACTACAAAATGGGGGTATTTTTGCATACGGATGCCTCCTTCACGATATTCGCTACGATAACGTAATTAGAGCGTTAGCGACACCGGGATACCAATAGGGGACGTATCTGCCGTACGTACAGGGGTTGAAAGTTAGAATCGCCAGGCTACTCAATAAACACGATGTGACTACTGTGATGCATCCTATAAACAAGCTGACGCAAGTGGTGCGTAAATCAAACGAGATAAAGCTGCCAACCAGGACGCAGGAGTTTACAAAGTGCCTTGCTCCTGTGGACAGGTTTACATAGGGCAAACAAAAAGACGCGTTTCCATTAGGATTCCAGAGCACATTCGGGACACGAAACAGATAAACTGCAGATCTGCAATAGCTGAACATGCTGACGTCACGAGACACGCCATCGAATTTGATAAGGCCGAAACTATTGCTAAAATTCCCGGATACCAAAACAGGTTAATTAGAGACGCAATAGAGGTCGTGAAGCATCCCACTAATTTCAATCGCGAAGATGGATTCAAACTCAGCAACATGTGGAAAGTTCTACTAGCGCGCGACTGCCAGGGACAGGGACCAATCAGCGAGCAGCGTGACGTCAATGCAGGGCAAGCAAGCAGATCTGGCTGGCAATAAACGTTAGTTTGAGTACGGACACCAACTCGTACCTACCCATGATTAAGGCTGCTGCAATATCAGCCCAAACGTCGGGAAATAATAACCGATATGCAACGCGGCTCAATCCCGTAAGCCAACATGATAAAAATTCAGTTTGATTTCTGAAATAGATTCGTAGATAGTTAAATCGCGACAAACGTCATTTAAAAGTCGCAACTTTGCATGGCCGCCATGTTGATTTGTTACCAGGTTTTCCAAAGTCACATATAGGTGAACTTCTAGAAGGTCCGTTTATCACCGTGATTATTCCAGGGTGATATCGGTAATAGTTTCGGGGATATTGAATGCTGGTGAAATATTTCGCACAGCCGCCATGTTGGATTGGTGAGACATAACAGAATTTGAAGGGCACGGTCGGGGTATTCCGGAATAGTTCTATGAACTTACCGAGTTTCATTGAAATTGCTACAGCCGTTTGGATGTTATTAGGGGGAGACACACACCATCACACACACACACACACACACACGCACACACAGACAGACACACGGACAAAAGGTGATCTCATAAGCCAATTTTTTTCATAAATAGGCTAAAAATATAATAAATTAAATTTCGGGGCATAAGGAGCATATTAGAGCACCAGGTCCCCACTTTTTCAAGGGCATTTATATACAGTGGAACTTGGGTAATTCGAGCCTCAAGGGACCAGTTAAAAAAATTCGAATTATCCAAAAATTCGAATTAAGAA
Organism: Meconema thalassinum; assembly: GCA_946902985.2. NCBI lineage: Eukaryota > Metazoa > Arthropoda > Insecta > Orthoptera > Tettigoniidae > Meconema > Meconema thalassinum. The sequence goes on along the minus strand of OX336388.2, from coordinate 1,000,538,957 downwards.
AGTTCTTTCAAAAGGGTAGAGAACATATGCAAATTTTACGTTTTCATCGAAGAACCTTTATTAAACATAATATTACGTGGGTTTTTAATTAGTTAAGTGATTATATACTATGTATTACGTTTACATATTGATATACGTTCAACAAAGCAGATTAACAAACAACGGTACTGAATGACTGTAATCTCAAAAGTTTCGAATAATAAAATAAAACAAAAATGTACTATTCACCTTTTTAACGACTGTAGTAATCCAGCAACCTAGTTAAGTAGAGAAATCTACTGTTTTTCAAAAATGTTTGAGATTTTTACCTGTTTCCTACAATTAATTCTCTCGGCCATCAGAAAAGAATTTAACAAATTTAAGGAACGAAAACAGAACCACTTTCGTCATTTCTACTTTAAAAAACGCCTGAGTTCTGTGATGTGGTTTGTTGCTTGGGCTGCACTCGGAACAGTTTATTAGGGAACTTCCTCCATGAGTTCATCGCCAGATGCGTCGTCACCATCTTGTTTTTCGGAGTTCAGTACATCGGCGATGATTTCTCCATCAGTCAGCTCACCACAAACTGAGACATTTTATTCCACGTTGACAAAGTCCGTACGAGATGGCAAGATCGGCTTTTTACACGTAAAAACTTCGAATTATCCAAAATATAATTCGAATTAACCACGACTTTTTAGCATTGATTGTATATAAAATGCTAGGGACCAAGGGAAAAATTCGAATTAAAGAAGATTTCGAATTATAGAAGTTCGAATTAACCACGTTCCACTGTACTGTATTTTCCTACCGGATTAGTAGCTCATTGTATAAATTAAGACGTTTGAATTGTAACGGTTAGATACAAATCAGTCTACAATGCAATCACTTCAATATCTAGTAACGGTAATACAAGTTAATGATACAAAAGGGTTTTCACAATTAAAACCATAAAGAGTACTAACAACAACAACAACAACAAAGCACTTGTATTGCAGTGTTATAGTCTAACGGTGTGAGTGTTTGAGTGTTCAGTCTTTTGACTAGTTTGATGCAGACTCCACGCCCCCTTTCCTGAACTAATCGCTTCATCTCTAGCTACTACACCTTACATTCAGGACAATCAGTTTAACATATTCTAACCTTGGTCTACCCGTACGGTTCTTGTCCTCGACCCTTCCTTCCTTCCATAACTAAGTTTGCTATTCCTGGGTGTCTTACTACGTGTCCTACCAGCCTAATCTCTTCTGGCCAGAAACATCTCTCCTCGCCCAATCGTCTTAATACCTCTCCGTTTCTTACTCTATATACCCATCTGTTCTTCATCGTTTTCCTGTAACACCACATTTCTATTTCTTCATTTCTCCTCTATTCTGCTACGCCAACAGTCCAAGTTTCAGGGGATACAAAACTGACAAGAGACGGGTTTGATTCTCACCTACCTCATAGGAGTGCTTTTCCGTGGTTTCCCCACTTATATTCCAGGCAAAGCCGGGATGGTTCCTAACTTAAGGTTATGGCCGCCTATTCCCAAATCCTCCCTTCAATTACAATCACACACACTGATACAACCACCACAGTGACATTGGTTATCGGATGGCTTCTAGATACTCCCAAGTACATGGGGCTACATGACCACGATGTTAAAAAGCCCCTAAATGAACCAACAACAAGAGAATAATAATACAGTATTTATGCCTTCATCAATGATTGAAAAATACTTATTACTGGTTCTGAGGGCGACAATATCTACAGTACATAAGCAAGGATAGGCTAAATATTACTCAAAGCACGAGGGAAGTTCTTAAAGTAAGGTTTGTCATTTTATTGCACGAGAAGTTGGTATACCAGGTGACGCAAATAATCGCCATAAGAATCCACACCCGTGGCTGGTTCAACGACGGAAGGAGCGTCAGCGGAGGGGAATGACGCATGCGCAGAGCACCGAAGAAGTGAGAGGAGCAGCAGACCGGCGGGCCCGATATCATTCGAGTACAACTCACGATGGCCGACAAACGTGCAGTGACAACGTGGTCGCCAATGGTAGTGCGTGCTATTATCCGGTATGAATGGGCACGTGGGACTAGTGTATCAGTCATCCATGAACGCCTACAGACCGTGTATGGTGAAGCGGTCATGTCCAGTCCAATGCTCGGTCGCTGGTGTTGTATGTTTAGTGAAGGACGGCAGAGTGCGGAGGATGAGGATCATAGTGGGCGTCCCTCCACATCCACGAATGAAAACAACATTGCTCGATTACAGGACATGGTGTTAGCGGACAAGCGGGTTCACAACGGTGTCAGACGTGAGGTCCACACTGCATATTGGTCATGCCCGAGCCCATCACATGCTCCATGCACTCTCGGGACGTCACTTTCACACCAATTCTGAGGTGGAGCAGGCTGTATGACAATTCCTTGCATCGCAGGGCACCGAGTTTTACCAGAGTGGTTTCTTCAAACTGACTCCACGCTGCACTACGTGTTTCAATGTCGGTGGCGACTATGCCAAAAATGAGTGTAAGGTCTATTATAGTTCATAATGCCATGGTGTATGTCAGTTTGGCAATAAAGGGTCCCGGGGAAAATAAAAATGACGAAAATTATTTTAGGAACTTCCCTCGTATTTTTCAAATTGAAGTAGGCAAATCTAGCCCTTAAATTACTGTCGTTAACACACTTTAAATTTTATTAGAATTTTATCTCGCATAACTGATTCGTCTTTCTTTGATCATAAATTAATTAATTTCCACAGAAATCATCCTCGTGGTATCCCTTACAGAATGTTGAAAACCGCATCAAAATCCATCCAGTGGTTCTCGAGTTTACCCGTAACATCTAAGAATCGGGGACTTTGTTTTATACTAAGTAGAGATAGAGATTAGCCTTGCGTGTTTTGTCGAACAGCAACATTTGATGTGGATAATGGAAGTCCGCAGATAAATGCTTAGAATCCCAGCTTCATAATAATATATGCACTTGATGATGGAAATATTGAATACCGAAAATAAGAAAAATATACTAAATATCATCTAAGAAGCTACATATCCACCTACACTAAAATAAGAACTACTCATACGAGTGCAGAGAAATCATGTGGCAAGATACAAACTAACCCTATTCAAAACACCCAGATGACCAAATCTAGAAGTGAAAACCATACACGAAAATGACCCAGGTTCTATGTGATGAAATACTTTGACGAAAAAAATTGTGTGATAAGTAACAAATCATATCTGAAGCTATATTTACCAAAACTCTCCTTCCTCAGATGAAATCAATACTGAAACACTCATACACGAAAACCAACACACGTAGTAGGCTATAATAAAATACCCTAAAACAAAACAAAATCAAATAAAGTATGATTATCTTCTGGAAAAAGGGAACAATTGGAACAATTCAGACAACAGAGGAAAGAAACATCCAGAATTTTCCGTAGGACCAAGCGATCTTTTGAAGCAGCACAGTTAGAAAATCTTCAGAGCAACTTCGTTAAACACAACTCCAGAGACTTTTACCAGACATTCAAAAACAAACTTAAGGGTTACCAAGCCCCAAGTATGAGTTTTAGAAATGAGCAGGGGAAAATTGGACTGAACAACCATGAAAACTGCGAAATACTAGCTGGATACTTTCAAGATCTTTTGAACTGTCCAACCCCCACTTCTAGATTAGAAATAGCAGACTCACCAGAAAACTCAAAAGAGGATGCACCACCAACAAAAGAAGAGATCAGGGATGTCATCAAGAACCTAAAGAACAACAAAGCAAGTGGAGAAGATTCGATAACAGCAGAAATGATTAAATGGGCTGAGCCAGAAATTCTAGACGACTTTCACAGAATCCTTGGTGCAGTCTGGGAAACCGAGAAAATTCCAGAAGAATGGAAAACAGCGCTGATCCATCCGCTCCACAAGAAAGGGGATAAGCAAGACGTGAACAACTACAGAGGTGTGTCCCTCCTTTCAATTGCTTATAAAATTCTCTCCAAGATTCTTCTAAACAGAATAGAAGATACGCTGAACAAACAACTAGGCGAGTACCAAGGAGGGTTTAGGAAAGGACGCTCCTGTGTTGAGCAGATCTTCAACTTGAAATCAATAATCCGTCACAGACTGCTGAGTAATAAGAAAATTGTGGTATCCTTCATAGACTTTAAAAAGGCATTTGATTCAGTGGACAGAGAGACCTTAGACAGGATCCTAAGGGAATTTGGAATCAAAACCAAACTAGCAAATATAGTCAAAGAGACCCTAACAAACACAACTTCCTGGGTGAAGTTCATGGGAGAGCTTTCTCGGCCGTTCGAAATTAAGACAGGAGTCAGGCAAGGGGATGGCCTATCACCAATCCTTTTCAACTGTGTCCTAGAGAAGGTTGTGAGAATTTGGAACTCGGAATTGGAGAGTCGAGGAATAAACCCAATCTGCCTCGGGAGGAAGTCGGTAGGAATTAAAGTCAACTGCCTGGCGTTTGCAGATGATTTTGCAGTACTATCGGAAACCACGGAAGAAGCAGTCATACAAATCAACCTCTTGGAAAAGATCGCTAGCCAAACAGGACTAAGGATATCAGTTGAAAAGACAAAATTTATGACAAATGACAAACATGGACCAAAGTTCCTTGACACGGAGATAGGACGGATTGAAAGGGTAAAAAAGTACAAGTACCTAGGAGAGACTATACAGGAGAATGGGTTAGAAAAAGCAGCTGTTGGAGATCGAGTTATAAAAATGGAAAGAGCGTATGGATTAACAAAAAATATCTACAACAAAAAGTGCATCTCCTGGAATGCCAAAATAAGGCATTATAACACTGTCGTAAAAACAGAGTGCCTCTTTGCCAGTGAATGTCTCTCGATGAACTATAGCCTCGAAAAGCTAGAAGTCATGGAAAGGAGAATTCTTAGAAAAATCATGGGTGCAGTTCAGACTGAAGATGGATGGAGACTGAGAAGCAACGGAGAAGTCTACCAGAACGTGGAAAGAATCTCCGCATCTATGCGGAAGAGAAGGCTGACATTCCTCGGACATCTCTATAGAATGAACGACCATAGATTAACTAAACACATATTCGACTATCTCTGGAAGAAAAAGACCACCACAACATGGATTAAGGAAGTTAGGAAAGATTTATAAAAGTTAAACATCACAGAATCTCAAATGCTAGAAAGAAATGTATTTAAGAGCAAAGTGAACAATCTGGAAGGGTTTCAAGATGAAGGGAGACCTAAGAGAAGTGGACGAACTTGGACAGAAGACCAAAGAAAAAATGCCAGTGAACGCATGAAGGAATATTGGAGACAGAGGAAACTCCAGGCAAAGAATAAGAAAAAGAAATAAAGTTGTTGCGTGATCCTAAGTAGTCAATTCGCTTGAAAAAAAAAGTATGATTATAGGCATAATAAAATACTGTTTGTTTTCAGCTCATACTGTGAAATAATGATGCCTCACCAATGCTGTAAGTCCCCATCCACGTGATGACGCCCCTAAATGAAATTATAAACCTTGTGGGGCATGCAAATTCAGTGTTTTAGCCTCATATTTACAACTTTTACTGAAAAAATACGAGCCTTACAGTAGTCGCATATGATGTGTAACATCTGACATGTTATTCTACTACACACATCAAAAAAAGTTTTGCATCACCTCGGTTCCAAGAGTTCCGGAACCGTTAAATACAAAGGGAATAAAGATCAACACAAACAACATTTCAGCTCGTTTTATTGCTCATGAGACCCACACATTGCATGTTGTACCATCATACAGCTAGACTTTCAGCATTTGTGGTCCAGATTGCAGTACACACCACTACCTCTAATACCCAGTAGCACGTCCTCTTGCATTGATGCATGCCTGTATTCGCCGTGGCATACTATCCACAAGTTCATCAAGACACTGTTGGTCCAAATTGTCCCACTCCTCAACGACAATTCGGCGTAAATCTCTCAGAGTGGTTGGTGGGTCAAGACGTCCATAAACAGCCCTTTTCAACATATCCCAGGCATGTTCGATAGGGTTCATGTCTGGCGAACATGCTGGCCACTGTAGTCGAGCGATGTCGTTATCTTGAAGGAACGCATTCACAAGATGTGCACGATGAGGTCGAGAATTGTCGTCCATGAAGACAAATGCCTCTCCAATATTCTGACGATATGGTTGCACTATGGGTCGGAGGATGTCATTCAGGTATCGTAAAGCCGTTTCGGAGCCTTCCATGACCACCAGTGGCGTACGTCGGCCCCACATAATGCCACCCCAAAACATCAGGGAACCACCACCTTGCTGCACTCGCTGGACAGTGTGTCTAGGACGTTCAGACTGACCAGGGTGCCTCCAAACACGTCTCCGACGATTGTCTGGTTGAAGGCATATGCGACACTCATCGGTGAAGAGAACGTGATGCCAATTCCGTGGGGTCCATTCAGCATGTTGTTGGGCCCATCGGTACCGCGCTGCATGGTGTCGGGGTTGCAAAGCTGGACCTCGCCATGGACGTCGGGAGTGAAGTTGCGCATCATGCAGCCTATTGCGCACAGTTTGAGTTGAAACACGACGTCCTGTGGCTGAACGAAACGCATTATTCAACATGGTGGCATTGCTGTCAGGGTTCCTCCGAGCGGCAATCCGTAAGTAGCGGTCATCCACTACAGTAGTAGCCCTTGGGCGGCCTGAGCGAGGCCTGTCATCGACAGTTCCTGTATCTCTGTACCTCCTCCATGTCCGAACAACATCGCTTTGGTTCACTCTGAGACGCCTGGAAACTTCCTTTGTTGAGAGCCCTTCTTGACACAAAGTAACAATGCGGACGCGATCGAACTGCGGTATTGACCTTCTAGGCATGGTAGAACTACAGACAACATGAGCAGCGTACCTTCGTCCTGGTGGAATGACTGGAACTGATCGGCTGTCGTACCCCCTCCGTCTAATAGGCCCTGCTCATGCATGGTTGTTTACATCTTTGAGCAGTTTTAGTGACATCTATGAACAGTCAAAGGGACTGTATCTTTGATACAATATACACAGTCAACGTCTATATGCCGGAGATCTGGGAACCGAGGTGATGCAAAACTTTTTTTGATGTGTGTATAAAATTGAGATGAAATGTATGCATGTGAATTCATCTGACATGTTATCCTGCTCGTGTACTACACATAACAGCTTGGACATTCTTAAAATGTTAATTTACGCTCCGTTTTCATACTGGTATTATGATGAACGTATAGATTGAATTGGAGATATGCTACTGTCACACTTGTTTGAGCAAACATCACATGTTATATTGTAAATTGAGAGGAGGAATGAAACCATAGTCTCTAGCCTATCTATTGTACCCAATTAGAGTTGGTACAGGATATGAACTTCCGACCTTTAAGATGAAAAGAGGTCCAACATGAACTGGCAGTGAGGAAACCAGGAAATGATTCTGAGCATGACGCAGAACATTGATAGCTTTATCCAGAGGCATGTGCTGCAAGCGATATGTGAATCACGCAAGCAGTCACGCTGGGATGAATCAGCCCGAGCAGGTTAGCAGGGGAACAACCATTGAAGTGCTGACATTAACATCTTTTTGGCAACGTTGGATTGCACATCGACACCGCAAAATTGGGAAATAAGCCGTTTTCACGGAAACAATGCAAAATTATAACAATAGGCCCATGGGAATCAGAATGATCCAGGAATTTATGAATTAAGCGAAGTTAAAAGTGAATAATTTAGGCCCAGGAAGGAAGTACTTAGTCAGCAGTTACGTCATTAGGCGGAGCCAAGTGAAGGTAGTGGGATGAAGGTAAAAAAAAACTCAATCACCCACGCAGATGAGGAGCTATATAGATTTTATTTAAATTAATTAGACGATCGATTTTCTGAAAACGAAATGGTAATGAGACGTTTGAAATATAGGGAATATAATGATGTACTTTTCAAAAACGTACGACGCCTGGTTCAGAAGTTAGCTCCAGGAAGAAGGTAAAAGTAGTTTATTTTGGCAAGTACCCTATAATTAGCCCAGGTTTTAACCACAGAGCATGCAGTATCCGACAGCCAAGTGAGGCTATAGGCTGTGTCAGAAGCAGTTCACCAGAAGCGCGGATAGGCTCCACGCTGTCTCTCAAAATGCAGAGGCGTTGCATAACATTCGTCGCAGTTCAGTAAGCCCGGGGAGGCTCAACGCATTTCCGCACAGTATACAAGTATACCGCACACAGTATTATCAAATTGTCGAGACGGAAGTCCGTCCTCACAGTAGTCAAGACTCATCGTACTCCTGTGTGGAGAAGCCACAGCAAGTAACGCAGTTAGTTACCAACCACCAAAGTAGAGCGTGTTAAAACAAATCAACGATCATCAGTATCCGCGGTAATAACAAAAAGTTGTATGTGCGTGGTAAATTAAATCCACTACAGTTGTTACCAGTGATCACTAAAGCAATTGTGCTAGATCAACATTATAATACGCTACTCGAAAACCGTAACAAAGTAAAATTGCGCCGCGACAAATTCTAGAAAGCTAGAATACAGCCGTCCAGATCAGTAATGACATTAAACTGGAGGTCATCATTTTGAAATACATAGACAGGTCTCCGTGAAGGTTAAGTGAAAGACTACAGTATTGAGGGACCGAGATTGGAACAATACAAGTAAATGAACACGGGTTCGAGACCCTAGAACAAATATAGTGAACTTTAGCGAAGCTACAGCGTTTCAAATAGGAACGTAGCAATAAAGACATTCTCGTAGGAGAATAAAAGGAAAACTTGTCGCAAATAAGGACAATACGGTCACAAAATAAGCGGGCCATAGTTTCGATAGACCGCTAAGCAAACGTAGGACAAGTAAAAGTTAAAAATCGCTAATAAAAGGACGGTAATAGAAGTCAAATTAGACTATCTAAAGAACAGGACAGAGACTAGATCCAGTGAACAATTAGGAGCCGTTTCGAGTTTGCATCACGTCCAATGCAGGGTCCGGGGATCTCAACAGGGCGTGAATACCGATAAAACGTGCCAAAAGTCACTGAGAGGTGGTGAAATTTATGCAGTGTAAATAAGCTTCAAGATATATGTGTTTTAGTGCTACATGGGGTACATGAAAGGAACCTCCAAGAAGATTGCAATTATAGATGTAAAGACATGAATAGCAGTCGGGTGTACCCTGGGCAACGTCAGACGATGCAACGAAATGCACTGACGGCAGATCCTTTGACAACCGGTCTCCATCCAAATGGATTGCATAATTCCGAAAGGTCTTTTTCAAGACCACTTGTGTTTATCTCTATAAACATCGAGGGACTTTCTCGAGAGAAAGAGGTCATATTAGCTAATCTGTGCCAAAAACATGCATGTGACATCCTGCTAGTCTAGGAAACACACAGGGGGAGTACTAGATACCGTCCAAGAATCGCTGGTATGGAACCAATCCTGAAAAGGCCTCACGACAAATATGGCAGTGCCATCTTTGCCAGACCTAACATGAACATCATCTCAGCCTCATTGACTGAAGACAATGACATCGAGCTCCTCACAGTGCGTACTCCATTCTCCTGTATCTCATCAGTCTACAAACCACCTGACACAACTTTCAGCTTTGGAACACCAGCCAACTTCAACCACCAGGACGTAAACTTTGTCATTGGCGATTTAAACTGTAGAAGCACAGCCTGGGGATACCCAGATTCTGATGCAAATGGAACAAAGCTAGAAATATGGACTGAGGCTCATGACTTGCATCTGATCCACGATCCAAAGCTCCCTTTTTCCTTCAACAGTAGCAGGTGGAAAAGAGGGTACAATCCAGACAATATCTTTGTGTCCTCAAAAGTATCTCGGCAATGTGTGAAGACTATGGGTGACCCTATCCCTCGTACTCAAAATAGGCCTGTCATCTGCACCGTGAATTCCGTGGTGATGCCTGAAGAGGTACCATTCAAGAGGAGGTTTAACTTCAAGAAGGCTGGCTGGACGAAGTTCAGCGAAGAGCTTTACTCGGAGATAATAAACATTCCTCCACAACCTTAAATGTACGACACCTTTGTTGAATGCATCCAACAAGTTTCAAGGAAAACTATTCCGAGGGGATGTAGAACTCAATACGTTCCAGGCATGTCCGGTGATGACAAACAGCTGCTAGAAAAGTATCAGGCCCTCTATGAAGAGGATCCATTTGCTGAAGAAACTATCCAAGCTGGAGAAACACTATTGCAAACCATCACGGCAACTCGAATGTCCAAGTGGAGCAACCTGGTAGAGAACCTCGACATGAAGCTGATTAGTAGACAGGCCTGGAAATTGCTTAAAAACCTTAGCGGCGACCCTGTAAAACTACAGAAGATCTTCACTGGAGTGACACCTGATAAAGTGGCGACCCAGCTCCTGCTGAATGGTAAAACAAAAGGGAGGGTTACCACAGGAGCTCTTCAGCGTGATTTGGAAGCAGAGAATCACTTTCTTCGAGATCCCTTCTCGATGCTTGAACTTGAAGCTGCCATCTCCAGCTTGAAGATGTACAAGGCTGCTGGTGTCGATGACCTATGAGTAGAACAGATAAAGAACTTTGGCCATAAAACATTGGAGTGGTTACTAAGCCTAATGAACACATGTGTTGCCAAGCTACATATCCCTAAAATGTGGAGGAAATCTCGAGTCATTGCACTACTCAAGCCTGGGAAAGAACCAAACGACCCGAAAAATGTTCGACCTGTATCCCTGTTATGCCATACCTTCAAGATACTGGAACGCCTCTTACTTAACCGAATCAGTATTATCCTCGAAGAGAAGTTCATTCCACAACAAGCAGGTTTTCGTGCTGGCAAATCATGTTGTAGCCAGATCTTGAATCTCACCCAACATATCGAGGATGGTTTTGAGCGCGGTCAGATAACGGGAGTCGCCTTCGTTGACTTAACAGCTGCATACGACACTGTGAATCATAGGAAGCTTTCAAAGAAAGTGTATGACCTTACCAAGGACCACCAACTGACATCCCTAATCAGCATCTTCCTTCAGAACAGAAGATTCCAAGTCTCGATACAGGGGAAAAGGAGTAGATGACGAACCCAGAAGAACGGTCTCCCTCAGGGTAGCGTGCTGGCTCCAGCGCTGTACAATATCTACACAAATGATCAGTCAATTCCAGCAAGTACTAGGCTCTTCATCTATGCCGACGACACAGCAGTGGCTGCTCAGGGCTCATCCTTTGAAGAAGTGGAAGGAAAGCTGACTTTAGCGATGGACGAACTCTCCAAATACTATGATGCCAACTATCTGCAGCCGAACCCTAATAAGACACAAGTGTGTGCGTTCAATCTACGAAACAGGGAAGCACGGCGACAGCTGGATATCACATGGCGAGGTGAGCGACTGAAACATTGCCCAACACCAGTTTACCTAGGTGTCACACTAGACCGTGCTCTAACCTAGAGACAGCAATGTCTGAACACGAAACAGAAGGTCAGTGCTCGCAATGGCATACTCAAGAAGCTTATCGGCAGCACCTGGGGAGCCAGCCCGCACATCCTGAGGACTTCCGGACTTGCACTGTGTGTGTCAGCCGCTGAGTATGCCACTCCTGTTTGGAACGCTTCAGCACATGCTAAGCAGGTTGATACTGCTGTCAACGACACTGCAAGGATAATCTCGGGATGCCTGAAACCAACACCAGTGCACAAACTCTACCCTGTTGTTGGAATAGCCCCACCCAACATCCGGAGGGCCACTGCTGCGGACGCCGAGAGAACAAATCAGGAGAATGACCATCGACATCCACTATATGGTTACCAGGTAGCAAGGTCTCGCCTCAGATCCCGCAGGAGTTTCCTTGCTAAGACTACGCCGCTGGAGAGAACACCAGAGACAACTCGTCTTAACAGATGGAGGAGCTCACTGCCCACAGACATGACACCAAAGGAAGAACTGGCTCATGGCGCCGACTTACCTTATCCTGTGTGGAGGTCCCTCAACCGCTTAAGAGTGGGTGTCCCTCGATGCAAGACCAACCTGCAAAAATGGGGGATCCTTCCAGCAGACGCAGACACCTCTTGTGAATGTGGAACTGAACAAGACCCAACTCATCTACTTACCTGCCCCTCCTGGAGAACCCATGCACAATGGAAGATGTTTTAGAGGAAGTAACAAGGCCATCACAGCTGAAATTTTTTTGGAAATGTTGACCGGACACGGAAATGAATGATGAGTGCTAATATAGTGTTTTACTAATTAGTGATGTGTGTAGATGTAAGTAAAGGTCGATTGGACCTAAGTGAGGTGTCGCTCACAATAGAAAGTGTCATGGAAGAGTACTAATTATGTCGTTAGGTGGGTGAAATCCTTCCCAAAAATGGATCAGAAGATGGATCACGAGGGTGAGTCATGATTTTTCGTTAAAATTGCAAATATACGATGTACTGGCCAGATGAGATCGGTCGTAACTGGGAGTTACACGATCGAACTCATCGGGTATTTGAATGCGCTTATATGATTGAAATGTTGAAAATATAATAATAAATAATTGCGAGAATGACCTCGCAAATTAAGTATGTGGTTAAATAATGTAATGTAATAAAAACCCAAGAAATGAATTAATTAAGAATAAATGATTTGGAGGTAGGAACCGAAATAATCATGTAAATGGCTTAAAAGTTTCGCCATAGTAAAGGCAGAAAAATGAAATAAATATGCATCATAAATAAATTGTTGAAAATAACTAAGGAATATAGAAAATGGTTGATCTTATAATTAAATGGCAAATAAGACGAAAGTTGAAATGATGAATACTCGAAAGTTCGTAGTGAAAATAATAATAATAAATATTATCGAGTGGTTATGCACTAAAAATAAAAGTGATAATGAAATTTGTAATGAGAAAGTCAAGTAATGAGCAGAACGAAATAAATTAAAATGTCTTGACGTATTGTTGTCAAATGATAAATGTTATAAATCTTTAAAAGCATTTGGTGAATTAAACACCTAAAGACTTGTATTATCACTGGCTAGCGAGCCAGAATTATGAAATAAATGATAGGAATGCCAAGGTCTTACCGCTATAAATGAAATATGAATTTGAGTTGTTAAATAAACCGCGAAGAACCAAGCAAGATATAATTGATGCCAAAAGGGCCAAATTAAAAAATTGAAGCTAAACGCTAATAATTGTGCGTTAATCAGGATAATTACTCTGGAGATGGAGAGTCTCATCAAAATGTTGTGGGTGAAAGATTCCCCTTTTGTATTGTTGTTTTATGTTGACGTCATTGTTGTGTTGGTTCGGTGAAATTCCCAAAAATTTGTATTGCCATGTTGAAGCGTTAAAAATAATAATTACATTGTAAGTCCGAACAGGCTGTGTTAAATAAGTATAGTGGGCCAAAATCGTCGAATGATGTGCATGTGAGACCTTGAAGGGCATTGTTATAATATATATATTGAAGGCCAAAATCGTCGAAATAACGCGTTGTAAGTGAATATACATGTAAGGCCATAAGAGCATTGTTATATCTAATTGTGGTAGGCAATAATCGTCGAATGAAATGTGCAAATAAAACCGTTAACGGCTTTGTTATAAAATAGTATTGATAGAAGGCGTCATACGATTAGGCATCATCTCCGGAATAAGTTACAAAAATCCTGTAAAAACGAATATAAATGAATAATAATAATGTTAAAAGCAGGGACAAATAACCGCTTTTAGAAATCTTGGTAATCATATGTTTAAAAGATAAACCTTGTAGGAAGCGTGGTGGCCGATCGAGACACCATAAATCAAGTAAAGTACCACCACGGAGGCGAGACAGCTGTCTGAGAACCGACCTACCGTACTGTGGGAGTGAGATAGAGAGTAAATGAGTTTCACGGTCGACTGAGGGTCTGTGTGAAGACTAACATAAATAAAATTACCATTAGATAAAGTTTTTATAAAAAGATGCAAGCTGAAATTAACGTATATAATCACAATGCTGGGATGGAGACATTGCTCCAAAATATACGTTTGAAACATTCACATGAATTTTTACAAGTTTGTCAAACATTCATGTTACAAGTAAAAAAGGATTCCTTCCTCGAAAGAGTAAAAGATACGGGTTATGAAAAATATAATTTAATGATGAGTAAAGATCCCATAAAAATAAATTACACAGTGCATCGTACATTGCAAAGAAAGGTCACCTAATGCATGAGAATGAAACTGGTAGAACCAGGGTTCGATTCACAGACATGGCATGATCTTGTACAGTATTTTAAATGTGTAAAATCTAAGGCTTTGTGGAAAATTACTGGTAAGGTCCAAAGGACTAAATGAATAATAGATAAATGAATAGTAAGTAACGTTAAGGAAACCCAGAAGGGTAAAGATTTTTGAATGAATATAAAAATCCAAAGCCTTGGAAAGTTGTAAGACTTAAATGATAGGCGCGCTTGACGCCTCAGTGATATATAATACAAATAATTATACTTAGATTTAAGCAAGACAAAGTGATTACAGAGTGGTTATAAAGTTCATAGAATGATGAAATGACATTATAGTGATATTGATAAAATTTTGCAAAGTGATTTTGTTTGAATGGCACTTGAAGAGACTTTGGCAAGTGATTAACTTATAGTATTGGATAACACTTGAAGGAACTATGCCAAGTGATTGATTTTTTCATGTATTTGAGTGAAATATTTTTCTTTTATGAATTAAATTTTTGTAATATTTAAAATGTTGAGTTTTTCCTTAATATCCTTGTGAACCTGAGTATTCCATATCAGATGTTTAATCAGCGGGGGAAGGAACGTCCCATAACCCGAAGCCGCAAGAGCATAAGCCGAGTGCTGATTAATCATCATCCGTGTATACGGGCACACTATAGACTACTAGAAATAATGTTCAATACAATCAAATTTCCCAACTCCTGCTTGGTGCAAACCCGGCCAAAGTCGTCGGATTTTTAGCAACATACAGATGTCTCCACTGAACTAGAATGCATAGGCCACGATGATGAACATTTGTAGCCATTGTAACCACCAAATATCTGTGTGGGTCTTTTGTACATGCTAATCACAGATAGACCCCCCCGTCCTGAAGCATATCCATATTAAAACTAGAGCTGTCTCAAGAGTTGAAAACAGCCTACGTTACTGGGTAGAACTCTCTAGGACCTTTCTGAGATAATCATGACCGATGTCATCAAACGTCTTTTGAATGTCATTGAATACAATCATCAGTTTTCTTCTCATGCGCCTTGGCCAGAACCGCTTGCAACAATGTTTTGTTCGTTGTTGTGCCAAGAAAGGCAATGAAACCCCTTTGATTATCGTTGAATGCCACAAAATCATCTCAACCGGTTGTCTAGGGCTCTCTCGATAACCTTGCATAAAACTTCACAATGGAAATAGACCTCCAGTTCAACGCAATTTTCTCATTTCCTTATGCCTACTTGTAATTGAAAACAATCCTTGCTTTCTGAAGCGACGTAATTAACATTCTCGATGCTATCATGGCAATAATGCTGTACACACAATCACCTTTCACAACCCTCAGTAATACACGGTCAGGTCCTAGTAATGTATCTTTGGCTATACCTTTCATTGCGGTAATGACCTCTTCCTCAAAGATGCTGAGATGATAGGTGTCATCAAAAGTGATTCGCTCTGATGAGGACAATAAGCTTGGATAATCATTTCGCATTGTTGCTAGTTGAATAGGAAGAGGAGAAATGGATTTCAATTTAACTGAAAGTTGTTTTTTTCATTTTCTCTCCGGGTAACAACGACAAGAGATTTAACTGTGCACATTCCCGGAGGTAGCAGTCCTATCAACTATCTAATAACGCTCGCTGACACATTTGGTCCCAAGGCTCTCAAGATCACAGAATCTTCTTCATCTTCTTTCTAGTGTTTTTCCGCCGGGGCAGGGTTGGTTGTCCTGATCTTAGCTCGCCATTTTGCGCGATATTGGTCATCAGTTGGTCTTAAATCGACAGCCTTTAAATCAGCATTTACTGTATCTTGCCAGCGATGCTTCGAACTTTCAAGTTGGCGCCGCCCATTGATTTTAAAATAATGGGCGGATTTGGTGACTGTTTCAGATGCAGCTCGCATGACATGGCCATAACATTGGAGGCACCTTTCCCATGCCTCCCACTAACTACACTTGTGTGAGGTCAAAATGTGTAGGTTAGAATTGATAATGCTCTAATAGTTCCAATGTTCACCGCCAGGTGCTTACTGCGATGCGATCTAGTAGCCAAGTCCGCAAGAAAGACGTCGTGGACGGTAGCATTTGGTAGCAAAAGTAGGAACTACTTGAAATTATTGTCTGCAGTCTTTACTTGAATTAAAACAGACAACACACACTAATACAGCCATCACAATTAACACCGGTTATCAGACAGATTCTACACACACCCAAAGTACACGGGGCTGCATGACCGCGTTGTCACAGCCCCTAAACTGAGGAACCAACCAACCTTTCGCATGCCTTCACAGTGATGGGTGCAATGCCCATTTGCTGACGAACGGCGTCAATCTAGACATATTCAGGTAGAGTGACGCTCATTGATTTTAAAATAGTGGGCAGAATTGGCGACTGTTCTAGGTGCAGCACGTAGGACATGGCCAAACCATTGGAGGCACCTTTCTCATGCCTTCATAGTGATGGATGCAATGTCTATTTACAGGTGAACGGTGTCGCTCTTGACATGGTCAAGGAGAGTGACGCTCATTGGCCAACGAAGCATACGGAGGCATTCGCTACCGAGTAAAGCAAAAGGATGTACCACCATGGGGTCTATTTTGTACTTCAGATGTATGGGCAACCTTCTATCGCAGAGTACATCTGTGACTTCCCTCCATCGCATCCATGAAGCATTTATTCTACTTCGCATGTCATCACTAATCCTGAGGTCAGCATCAATGTCTCTGAATGCATGCAAGGAAACCACTAAAACAAGTTGTAGTGACCTATTAAGCCACTATATTCAGACATTCGTTTGAGTCTTCAGTCTTTTGACTGGTTTGACGAAGCCTTCCATGCCTTCCTGTTCTGAACTAATCGTTTCATCTCTACATAGCTACCACACCCTACATCCGAGGCAATCCGTTTAAGATATTCAAACCTTGGTCTACCCCTACAGTTCTTGTCCTCAGCCATTCCTTCCATAACTAAGCTTGTTATTCCTGGATATCTTAGCATTTGTCCTACCACCCTATCTCTTCTCTTCATTAGCAGTCTCTAGAAAGATGTCTCCTGTTCCACCGGTCTTAATAGCCTACCTCTTCATTTATAACCCTAGCTACCCACCTGATCTTCATCATTTTCCTGTAACACCACATTTCAAACGATTCGATTCTCCTCTTTTCTGCTGCACCAATAGTCCAAGTTTCACTTCCATAGAGTGCCACGCTCCAGACAAAGGCTATATTTAGGTCTATTTTGAGCAAATCTCAAATTTTATAAACCGTTAATCTAGAGGTATGAAAATTAAAATTACCCACCTTGGTTGGTTCCTCAGTTCAGAGGCTGCGAATACGCGGTCATGTAACCCCGTGTTCTTTGGGTGTGTGTTGTATTTGTATCATAACCGGTGTTAATTATGATGGCTGTATTAGTGTATGTTATCTGTAAATCAGGTAAGGACTGCAGACGATCAATTACAAGTAGTTCCTAGTTTTGCTACCAAATGCTACCGTCAACGACACCTAGACGCGAACTTGGCTACTAGATGCCACCACAACTGGCACCTGGCGGCGAACGTTGGAACTTTAATAGAGCGTTTATCAAATATAACCTACAAATTTACCTTCACACAATTGTTGTTAGCGGAAAGTTCTTTTAAATATCATAAATCTATGACATTGGCCCTCCAGCTTTACTCCCACCCCCGAAGGAAGGCATACTGAGGGATTTTTAACGCTCTTAAAAATCCGACGACTTCGGCCGAGTCTGAATCCGTGATCTAGGGCATAGAAGCTCAGCAGGCTACCAACTACGCCACCAAAGCCGCAATTATCCACCTTATCAAGACATTAAACGGGTCGGATTGTTGAACGGGTGCGATGATGCAGTTGGCGGGTCGGATTGTTGAATGAGGACGATGATGCAGTTGGCGGATCGGATTGTTGAATGAACACGGTGATGCCGTTGGTGGATCGGATTGTTGAATGAGCACGACGATGCCATTGGTGCATCGGATTGTTGAATGAGCACGATGATGCAGTTGGCGGATCGGATTGTTGAATGAGCACGATGATGCCGTTGGTGGATCGGATTGTTGAATGAGCACGATGATGCCGTTGGTGGATCGGATTGTTGAATGAGCATGATGATGCCGTTGGTGGATCGGATTGTTGAATGAGCACGATGATGCCGTTGGTGGATCGGATTGCTGAATGAACACGGTGATGCCGTTGGTGGATCGGATTGTTGAATGAGCACGACGATGCCATTGGTGCATCGGATTGTTGAATGAGCATGATGATGCCGTTGGTGGATCGGATTGTTGAATGAGCACGATGATGCCATTGGTGCATCGGATTGTTGAATGAACACGGTGATGCCGTTGGTGGATCGGATTGTTGAATGGTCGCGGTGATGGCGTTGGTGGATCGAATTGTTGAATGAACGCGGTGATGCCGTTGGCGGATCGGATTGTTGAAGGTGCGCGGTGGTGCCGTTGGCAGATCGGATTGTTGAATGAGCTCAGTGATGCCGTTGGCAGATCGGATTGTTGAATGAGCGCGGTGATGCCGTTGGTGGATCGGAATGTTGAACGGGTGCGGTGATGCCGTTGGGGGGTCTGATTGTTGAACGGGTGCGGTGATGCCGTTGGGGAATCGGATTGTTGAACGAACGTGGTGATGTTCTTGGTGAATCGGATTGTTCAACGGTCGTGGAGATGTCGTTGGCGGATCGCATTCTTGAACAGGCTCATTTTTGCTCCTTCAGTGAGAAGCTTTAACAGTTTGAAACAACAACAATTTACAATATAAAACAAATGATAAGCTTTTAACAGTTTCCTACAATTTATAATTGTTAAGATTATTTATGTTGGCTGTTTTCTTAGCCTACTTTTCTAAATTTGCAAAAATGAGGGGAAAAATACTTATGAGATCGATCCCGGCAAATGTGTGTATTTGTCTGTCCTTCTGTCTGTCACTGTGTGTGTGTCCACCCCCTCCCCTATCAACTCTTAAACGGATGCAGTTATCAAACCCAAATTTTGTATGAATAAAGATCTGTACCTAAATATCTAACGGCCATATTTGATAATGACGTCAGTGTTATCAACTGCTGAAACATCGCAATTGAAATTTGGGCTCCATCTTGGATATCTCTGAAGGTATGCATGGGAGCTATTCCAAAATTGGCACACATATCGATAATAGTATTTCAGTTTTATTTCCAGGAAGCCATACATGACAGCGTTGCCAATATGATTCTACGGCTGCTAATTTGTCATATCGTTACGCATGTAACTTCCGTACTATTAATTCGATTTCAACCAAATTTCTTATGTGCTATGTGTACCATAACAGATATGACTATGTGTATGTTTAAGAGCAATCAGGGCTGCCAACTGTAAATAAATGATCTCTCTATCTATTTATCCTAATACCAATATATCAGAAAGTATGCAAGCCAACCGATTGAAACGTTGCACACGCATAATACATGACCTTCTACATTAATTTGGAGTACCTATTATACGTCAGTGCTGCCAACATGATTCTAAGCCTGCCGATAGGTCCGATTCTTAAATGCATGTAACCTCTATACCAATAAATGGATTTCAAGCAAATTTGGTATGTGCATCGTGTACTACAATAGATTTGAGAATTCGTATTCTTTAGAGCCAACATGGCTGGAAATGTTAATAAACTCTCACTTTCTCTATTTTAATCCTAATATCAATATATCAGAAAGCATGCAAGACAACAGCTCAAAACTTTGCACACGTATACTACCTGACATTATATTGGAGTAACTAATATACGTCAGTGCTGCCAACATAATTCTAATGCTGCTGATAGGTCCAATTTTGAAATACATGTAACTTCTCTACAACTAAATGGTTTTCATCCAAAATTGGCACAATAATAGATCATAATATTTCAGATTAATTATGAGCAACACATGTATGACATTGTTGCTAATATGATTTTACGCGCACTGATGTCTAACTGCTTGTAACGTACATGCTATCTATTGGTTTTCAACCAAATTTTGTAAGTATATCATGTACCATTAGAGATGTAATTAAAAGTATACTCAGTCACCAGGGCTACCAACTTTAGTGCTCTATTAGGCTTTACTATTTCAAGGTATGTTTCGAACTTATTGAAAATTTCAATATTACCAACTTAATTTCATCATTAATCTAGATAAGTTTATATAGATTAATCATTGGCACGAGTCTTAAATTTTAAGAAAATAGGCTCGTTAGTTTGTCACGGAACCACTTGTTTACTTATGCTTTAGACTGGATGCATGGCGCAGCGGTATATTTCTCGCCTGCTATCCTGACAAGGGAACTGTCCATAAGGGTATATCGAAACCCACAATGAAATTTCGTAGAGATGATGAGGAAACCATAAATTGGCGATGTACAAAAAATTAGCTGCCATTACGAACTGCAAGGTATCGAAATCTTGATACAAAATCCGTATGACAACGCAAATACTGGACAACCGTTGCATCTTGCTGGCTCGTGCCGCGCACAGCGGAGTGGAGTTGCAGTTGTGCTGGAGAGAGAGAGAGAGAGAGAACGAACTGGCAGGCTACCACGCGCCAAGGACACTTCATTGTTAGGGAACGAATGTGAAACATAAATAAGCTTCGTTAATCGCATGATAAAAACAGAAATATTATTGGCACCATGCACAACGAATATGCACTTTGAGGCCACATTGTTCTTCACAGTTTTCATTACTTATTTGAAGACAAAATTTCGCAGGCACTTCGAACTCGGAAGGTCTCTCCCGTTAAGTAATTGTTTGCGAACCACGAATATTTAACCATGTCCTTGAACCGTGGGGAAGAAAATTGAAAATGAATGAAGGATTGCACTTTCAGTACGCTGTTTCTCTGATATACAACAAACTGAACGTCTTCACAAGCCGACACGATGTCTGTTAAACGGCGATACATAGCTTTCCATTGCCGGGAGAAAAACTTATCCAAGGGCTGTATTTTCCCTGTAGTTCCGGAAGGAATCTGGAGAATTTCTATGCGGTTGCCTGGAGGAATGTCCTCAAGACATTTTTTTTTATCACTATAAGTAGTCCAGAAATCTAACAGTAGTAAACACTTTTCTTCCGCAAATGGGGAAAAAAAATTCTTTAAACCAAAATTTTAATTCCTTTTTCCCCATTTTTCCTGATTTTGTGGCTGTTACAATTATATTTCTGGCATGAAACATTTCTTTGGAAACTCTCGGACCGAAAGTTCCAGTTGCCTCCTGTAGTACAGTGAATAATTTTGGGGAAAATGTACCGGGCATACTAATTGTAGGCATAATTGTGAACGAATGGGTGAGTGGAGGAACTGATTGAGCAACTGTTTCTGTATGTTTCTCTCCAACAAACGATAGAGTCCTTTTCGCTTTCATTTCGCGCACGAAACAACTCTGATCTGTGTTGTATATTGAAGAAGGGGTGAGTAGGGGGGTAAGGAGAATTCTAACCCCACCACCACTATTCCCAATGCGAGCCGATAACTCCCGAACCCGTGGTCGGAGATTCACGAATGACGTGTCGTTGGACTCGGGCTGATGGGGGCGTTGCTATGGACCACTCGTTATATTTCTGATTATTTTTTTGAAAATTTTTGTTTTCGAAAGTAGGTGATAGTTTGAAAACCAAACATGGTAGAACGTTGTGCCATGGTTCAAACGAATGGTCTTTATGACCTTTATTTTCTGTAATAAACTTTTTTATTTTTTATGGTTTTTGGAAAACACTCGAATTTTGAAAATCCTATATTTTGGAAACTAGGATTTCTACAAAAGAGTTTGTTTGACATAAATGAAAGGTTCCTACGCCCTCTACCACCAATATAAATATCTATGTCTCTAGGATAAAAACTTGACAGTAGTGCTAGTATGGGGAAGCTGTCTCACTTAGCAAGTTGTGAGCCCCTGCGACCTTGGAATGGAAGGAGTCATGCTAGGAGGGCGTGCTTGGATTCGTTTTTTTCGTCTCGTTGCGCTCTTTACGAGAATGTAGGTGTCGAAAAGGTGAAAATCTGGAAACATGTTTTTTTTGTGGGTAAAAACGTGATTTTAGACTTTTTGTTATATCTCGCGAACCAATGTTGCCAGAGGCGTGTACGAGAGGTCCAAGGACTCGCAGTGATGTCCTCTTTGCTATGGACCACTCGTTATATTTATTTTAAATTTGGAAACTCGATTTTGATGTAAACAAGTGTTTTTGTGATTTTTGCTGATATCTCACGGACCAATAAGCCTAGAGACTTGTACGAGGTGCCATTTTTTCGTCGCGTTGCCCTCTTGTCGAGGATGTTCATGTTGAGCAGGAATGAAAAACCATGTTGAGGTAAAACTGTGATTTTAGACTTTTTGCTCTATCTCACAAACCAATAACGCTAGAGACGTCTACGAGGTGTCCTAGGACTCGGGCTAACGCCCCTTTCGAATGTGGTAGACATTTTTTCCAAAAAATAATTCACAAAGGGCCTAGTGCCATACATGGTGAAAAAACTTTTTTTTCTTTACCTGTTTATAATGAACATGAAGCGTGGTGGTTGAGAGAGACGATACTGCTGTGTGTGTGTGTTTTAACGAACCTGTCGCTAACCACAGTGGCAGTGCTCAATAGAACAATCGCTATTTCGGCGGGTCGGTTTATGACAGAGCGAGGGTTCGTTTTTCTGATCTTTCCTATGACAGATGGATGGAGGCAAATATTTGAAAATGTGTGAAGCATGCTAAGATTTTTTACACCCCTCCCCGAAGAGAGCCTTTAACGTGTAAACTGTGATGAGACATGGTTCTATGTTGGTCGAAGCGAGTACAGAAAACAAACTTGCAGAGGAGCAGACTAGAAGGAGGTGAATGTCATTTGAGCTTATTGGAATGCGCTGATCTGACTTGCCAGCAGGTGCAATGGAATATGACAAAGACGCAGAGGACACTTGAAGGTGAAATAATCTGACAACCGTGGTACAGGGGAGTGCGAAATGCATGCATACACATGTGAAACCACATGAGGGCTAAGCAGGATACATCCTGTCTTGCTTCGTACGTGACAAAATGCAAGTTGACGTGTAATATGACCTGGCACAGGTGTTCACCTTGGACGTTAACTGTCCACGTGCACGATAACAGAATGTTCAAAGCGTGAGAAAAAATGATTATAAATGCAACGTAACATATATAAAGACAAGTCATTATCATTTCCACTCTCACCTAGGTCACTACCTTTGAACACACTGCATTGCGTGAAACACCTGGTCTTGTTTAATAGTTTTGATGTTGGTGGGATAATTATTTATTTAATCATTTATATATTTATTGATATATATATTTTTACAAGCAATTATTTATTGATTGTTAAAGTTATAAATAAATGTTTATTTATTTGTTTGCAGATAACGTGTATAGCCTACCCGTTGTGTGTCTGTGGGAAAGAGATTGAAAAAAGAGAGAGAAAGGCGGACAGCTAGAAAAGGAAACCATTACCACACTAGCCCACGAGACGGGAATAAAGCAAAGCATTACAAGTCGAGGTGAGATTTGTTTTTTATATATATATACAAGCTGACCCAGCAGACGTTGTCCTGCCAATCAAAGAAAGTGTAGTAACTTTGTTTCTTGAAGTGCTTTTGGATACACAATAGTTTTTCAATTTCTGTTAACTGCCTCTAAACTATCGTGAATTGAATTAACTAATTTAGAAACATTCGTTGGAGCGTGCACAACAACTCTCCAAAGTTTCATCGCAAACGGATAAATGGCATTTAACGCATACGGGATTTGGTTTAAATGATTCGTGCGCTGTCACTCATTTGTTGAATCTACGTGTGCTCTACCAACTGTGAAATGGATTTACTAAGTTAGAAAGCTTCACGTAAGTGTACACAACAACTCATCAAAGTTTCATCGCTATCGATGAATAGTATATGAACGCATACAGGATTTTGTTGGAACGCATCGCTCGTCGTCACTCATTTGTTACATCTATTCGTGCGCTACCAATATTGTAAAATGGATTTACCAAGTTGAACACCTTCCCTGGCGTGTACACAACAACTCTTCAAAGTTTCATCGGAATCGGATGAATGACATATGAACGCATAAACGTTGTTCTTTAAACGATTCGCGTGCCGTCACTCATTTGTTGAATCTACTCATGCGCTACCTATTGTAAAATAGATTTACTAAGCCTGAAACCCTCTCTGGCGTGTACTCAATGATTCACCAAGGTTTGATCGCAATCGGATGAATGATATATGACCGCATACGGGACATTGTGGAAACGATTCGCGCGCCGTCGCTCATTTGTTGAATCTACTCGTGAGCTACTGATTAAAAACTGGTTTTACTAAGATAGAAACATTTCCTGAAGTGTACACAACAATTCACCAAAGATTAATCGCAATCGGATAAATGGTATATGGACGCATACGGTACTTTGTTGAAATGATTCGCGTGCCGTCACACATTTGTTGAATCTACTCGTGCGCTACCTATTGTAAAATGGATGTATTAAGCCAGAAAACTTCCGTAGGGTGTACACAACATCTCACCCAAGTTTCATCGTAATCGGACGAATGGTATTTGAACGCATACGGGACCTTATTGAAACGCTTCGTGCGCCGTCGCTCATTTGTTGAATCTACTCGTGCGAAACCTCCTGTGAAATGGATTTACTAAGTTACAAAACTCTCACGTAAGTGTACACAACATCTCACCCAAGTTTCATTGCAATCGGATGAATGGTATATGAACGCATACGGGACTTTGATTTAAAGTTCGCGCGTCATTGCTCATTTGTTGAATCTACTCGTGAGCTACCTATTGTAAAATGGATTTACTAAGTTAGAAACCCTCACGTAAGTGTACACAACATCTCACCCAAGTTTCATCGCTATCGGACGAATGGTATTTGAACGCATACGGGACTTTGTTGAAACGCTTCGCACGTCGCCGCTCATTTGTTGAATCTACTCGTGCGCAACCTGCTGTGAAATGGAAGCCTTCACTTAAGTGTACACAACAACTCATCAAAGTTTCATCTCAATCTATGAATGGAATATAAACTTATAAGGGATTTTGTTGAAACGCTTCACGCGTCGTCACTCATTTGTTGAATCTAGTCGTGCGCTACCTAATGTGAAATTGATTTACTAAGCCAGAAGCCTTCCCTGGAGTGTACACAACATCTCACCCAAGTTTCATCGCTATCGGACAAATGGTATTTGAACGCATACGGGACCTTTTTGAAACACTTCGCGCGTCGTTCATTTGTTGAATCTATTCGTGTGCTATCTATTGTAAAATGGATTTACTAAGCCAAACACCTTCCCTGGAGCTCACTCAACATATCACCTAAGTTTCATGGCAATCGGATGAATGGTATATGATCGCATACGGGACTTTGAAACGCTCTAACGTGCAGAGACAAACAGTAGAATTCGACATCAATGCCACCTTTGGTATAAGACACAACTTTTCGCCACGGGCGGAGTGTATGTAATGGCAGTAGTTGCACAGGTTGCGACCAGGTGGCTCTAACGTGCAGAGAAAAACCGTCCAAAGACATCAGCTTTCACGAAGGCCAAGGCTAGTGTTTTTCCATGACGACTGTTTTTGACTGTATATTGAGGTTCTAAAATTGTGTGTAAATTGTGGTTCTAAAATTTTGTTCATTCCACCTACCGGATCAGAATGTGAATCTAAACCATACATGGACCCACCCTAATATACATACCAAATTCCATCAAAATCGGTCCAGTCGTTTTGGAGGAGTTCAGTCACATACACACGTGTCGAAGAATTATATATATAAAGATAACCTGTTTGATTTTGTTTGGTTTATGAAATGCATAAACTATATGGAATGGATATACTTATGGTGGTTTATTTTATTTCTTTTTAGATATTTGGAGAAAAACCTCTACTGCTTTAGCCACAACAGCTGAAAACCAAGTGGCTTTAGAGTGGAACCATTATCAAGCTGTCTACAGCTGAAAACTCAGGTGAGAGTGTTCTTTCAAAATAATGTATTTTACTGCTGTGGATACGTTAACTTGGGAACCCTTAAACAGTTGTTTCAAATCGCGTGTGTGCTTTGGTCGTGTGGTCAATGTTAGAAAAAGTTTGCTTCCCAAAGATTTTTTAGAATCTTGTTTTGACATTTTTAAAGATGAAATTTGATTAGCGCAACGTTTGCATATGGCTTTAAAGGTGAATACTCAACTGGTGTGCGATTTCATATATAAAAAGAAGGACGTGGAACATAGACATTTTATATTTGCAGTAAAATGAAAGAGCTTTTGATAGCCGATAATCTGAACGAGTGGTATCAAAGCCATATGGTCAATGCCTTGCTATCAACATTTGATAAACTGCAACATGGACCGAGTTGTTTAGCGTTAAACAAAATTCATTACCTACAAATCAACATTTGTCATTTCAACCCGTTGAATGCTGGGTCTAGCTATATTAAAACAACACCAGCAATTGCTTCGAAAAAGGCTGTGGTGAATATAAAGAATCATTACAATGAATGTTTTCTGTGGGATGTGGCTGCGTATTTGCAGCCAGCACAAGACTATAATGGTTCTCGCCCAGGAAAGTACAAGGCCAAGTTTGTTGAATTGAAACAAACGTTAATTTTAACTCGAGTGTCGTTCCCTATGGACTTAACCGAGATCCATAGGTTTGAACAAGACAAACATGACTTTTCGTTCATGGTGTATGGCCTTGATGGTGAAGAGATTGTGGGTCCTCTTTATGCCACAAAAGAACTGAAACGACATCACATTCATCTTTTATATCTGCCTTACGGAGAAGTGAATCACTATTGCCTCATTAAAAGCCTAAGTAGATTGCTAAGCAGTCAAAAGTCCAAACAACATAATAAAAAGCATATTTGTGACCGTTGCTTGCAATATTTTGGAAACCCTACGCTTTTAGAACGTCATAGGGTAGATTGTGTTTATCAGGAAGCGGTGAGATTGATATTGCCACAAGGCGACAAGGCTGTGTTGAAATTTAACAACATTCACAAGCGTGACACTGTCCCCTATGTGGTGTATGCAGATTTCGAAGCTCTCACTACACCCATGGCGGGATGTGAACCAGTTCCCACCATTAGCTCAACCACACCCATTCAAAAACATGAACCCTTTGCCATAGGATTTAATGTGGTGTGTGCTATGACCCCACACAATCCGTTTAAAAATACCGTGAGGGCCCAGATTGTGCCAGATGGTTTTTGTATGAACTTGTCAAGTTCGCTCATGATGTACAGGAATTACTGGACCACCCAGTACCCATGAGCCTATCTCCAGAACCGCAGCAGCAGTGTGAGCATGCCACGACATGCCATATTTGCGAAAAGCCACAGATCAGTGCTGAAGACACCGTTCGTGATCACTCGCACTCTACGGGGGAGTTTCGTGGAGCAGCGCATAGTAAATGCAATTTGAACTTTCCAGCTCCTCGTTTCATCAGTGTCTTTTCCACAATCTGGCAAATTATGACATTCAGTTTTTGATTCGTGAATTGGGTCATGTCAGCAAGGGCTCGTTTACCATTATTCCCCAAAACCATGAGCGTTTTACAGCCCTGACATGGAGGTTGAGCGACTTTTGCATTCGATTTTTGGATTCCTTTAAGTTTATGGCATCCTCGCTGGATAGTCTTGTGAATGGCTTGAATGAGGAGGAATTAAAAAATACTATAATGCATTTTAATGATCCTGAGCAATTTCAATTGTGCATTCGGAAAGGTATATTCCCGTATGATTTCTGCAACAGCTGTCCGTGTTAAAGCAAACAAAACTCCCACCACAAGAGAAATTTTGCTCAAAACTAACACGCAGGACCGTTTCCGATGAAGACTATGCACATGCATGTCAAGTTTGGCGAGTGTTTGGCATTAAGACGCTAAGTGAATATGCTATGCATTACCTAAAACTGGATGTATTGCTGCTCACCGATGTGTTTCAAAAATTCCGTGAGTTGTGTCAACACATTTACAGTCTTGACCCGGCTCACTATTATACGAGTCATGGGCTCTCGTTCGATGCCGCTTTGAAATACACTCAAGTGGAATTGGATTTACTCACTGATGTAGACATGGTTCTATTTTATGAAAAAGGCATTCGTGGCGGCTTTGTGTCGCTTAACCAGCGCCATGCCAAAGCGAAAAATGTCTATATGCCTGATTATTCACCAGGCAAACCAGAATCGTACCTAATGTACTATGACGTGAATAATTTGTATGGTTACGCCGTGAAACAGCCTTTGCCCTATGGGAAGTTTGCTTGGCTGACAGACAAATAAGTGTCACAATTTCATGTGATCAAGGCTAGCCAAGAAACAGGCCGCGGATATGTCATAGAAGTGGATATTGAATATCCCTCATCCTTGTATGATGAACATGCCGATTTCCCATTCTGCCTTGAGCAAATGGTTCCCCCTGACAGTAAAGTGAAAATTGAAAAACTCATGGGCACACTTTACAACAAAAATCGGTATGTGCTACATATCCAAATGTTGGTGCAATGCCTTGCCCAAGGCTTGGTGTTGAAGAAAATCCACAGGGGTGTTTCTTTTGCTCAAAAAGCATGGCTCAAGCCATACATGCAACTCAACACAGAGCACCGACAAATGGCAACACAGCAGTTTGATTTTTTTTTTAAATTAATGAACAACTGCATCTATGGCAAGTCCATGGAGAATGTCCGCAAATACCGTGACAATAAATTGGTGAATGTCTGGGAGGGGCGGTGGGGTGCCCGGCGGTGCATTGCCAAGCCAAATTTCAAATCGATCAACATTATCGATGAGGATTTGTCTACAATTGAAATGAGTAAGACCAGCGTGACCATGGATGAACCCATTTACTTGGGCCAAGTCATTGTAGACTTTTCTAAATCGGCCATGTATCGTTTCCACTATGAGTTTGCCAAACGCCATTTTGAGGACGTCTCTCTTTTGTATATGGATACGGACTCATTCATTTACCACATTCGCCACTGCAACCCCTATGACGTCATGAGGCAGCATAGCGACTGGTTCAACACCTCTTCGTATAGCGCTGTCAACATGTTTCAGCTGCCCATAAAAAACAAGAAGGTAATGGGTGTTTTAAAAGATGAATGCGGTGATTCCGTCATGACGGAATTCGTAGGTTTGGCCTCAAAAATTTATGCATATCGCACACTCGACTGTAAGGAAGCCAAAAGAGCAAAAGGTGTAGGTAGGGCAGTAGTAAAATCGCTACGTGTAGACGATTACTTAGCGGGTTTACGCACTGGCAAAGCGATGTCCCATACACAGTGCAGGATACAATCCAGCAACCATCATTTGTATCTTGTGGAACAGAGAAAACGCACCCTCGCCTCCATGGATAACAAACGTGTGTGGGCTGATGACCTTCTCACCAGCCTGCCCTGGGGTTATGATCGCAAGGAGGTGGAGGTGTGATTTTTCTGTTTGTTCGTTTAGGGACATGGCTTTGTGTAACTTGTAGATTTAGTATTTTGTAAATATTGTTTTTTGTCATTGTAAATAGTAGATTTTGTAAATAGTGGCAATCCACGTGGACCTTTTGCTCTTTAAAAAGTTTTATGCAACCTTATTTATTTAATTTTTTGATTGGTAAATAATTTGATTCTTTTAAAGCTGTACAAAAGTGTTATTTTTGTGTAAATATTTAATGAGTAATATTTTTAGTAACTTTAACGAATAGTATTTTTTAATGAAAATTATAAATGGTAAACTAAAAAGTTCTTTTGGGATTAGTGTGCATGTCGAGAATGTGATTTTGGGAATAAATAAAGTGGTTGTGTTTGTTCCCAAAGACAGGTGTGAATGTATGAGTAGAGAGAGAAAGCTGGTGTGTATGTATGACCAGAGCAAACACGATGAGGTAGGGTGGGTGGGAGGGGGTTAAATGGTCACTTATATACTCATTTTGTTTTCAATAGTTTTGTTTTCTTTGAAATGTGGCAGACAATAGACATTATTTTTGTAAAAACTGTCTTACCTGCAGTAGTCGTAGACCTCGACGTTTCCGCAATCCCATAAACTCACTGCAGCATCGCCATGGTCAAGCACTTGCATCAACATCATTGTCAAATCTCAACTTTCGACATACACCAAATGGAAAAATGTGAAAAGAGCAAAATGGAAAATCCATGTTTTCATATCACCAAAAACGCAAAACTTAAAACGGACATTTTTAGCCTATTTTCAATTTTGGAAAAATAGGCTTATGAGATCACCTTTTGTCCGTGTGTGTGTGCGTGTGTGTGTGTGTGTGATTCGTGTGTGTGTCCCCCCCCCCTAATAAAATCTAAACGGCAGGAGCGATTTCAATGAAACTCGGAAAGTTCATAGCACTATTCCCGGCGACCTCGACCGTGCCCATCAAATTTCGTTACGACTCACCAATGCAACATGGCGGCTGTGCGAAATATTTCACCAGCATTCAATATCTCCGAAACTATTACCGATATTACCCTGACATTTTCTATGGTGATAGAGGGAACTACTATAAGTTCACTTATGTGACTTTTGAAAACCTGGTAACTACAAAACCAACATGGAGGCCAAGCGAATTTGCGACTTTTAAATAGACGTTTCTCGCGATTTGACCAACCAAACGCAATGCAACTTGGTACAGTATATATTTATATACATTGTAATGCACCGACATCTAACTTCGTTCAATTGTTTACATAATCACAAGATGGCGGATGTGCGAAATATTTCACCGGCAGTCTATATCTCTGAAACTATTAGCGGTATCTCCATGAAATTTTGTACGGAGATAAAGAGCACTACTGGAAGTCCACCTATAAGACTTTCAAAAACCGGTTAACTACAAAACGAACATGGCGGCCAAGCGAATTTGAAAATTTTAAATAGACCTTTCTCGCGATTTAATGTTCCAAGCGCACTGAAACCTGGTAAAGGAAATATTTATACGCATTGTAATCCACTGGTATCTAATTTAGTTCAATTGTTTACATAACCTCAAGATGGCGGCAGTGCGAATTTTAAAATTAAGTTTTTATTACTTGTGATGTAGTCATGCAATCGAAGTGAAAGTTTGAATAATGAACCTACGCAATAATTTTCCTTTAATGGTACTTGACTCTATGGCCTATACATTTAACAATCCAACATGGCGACCATCCGAAATATTTAGACGATACTGAATATCTAAGAATCTATTTTAGCAATCAAACTGCATTTTTTAATGTTCATAGGGGCTATGAACTTAAGTTCACCTATAGGACTTTAAATAACTTGGTGATCACAAATCCAACATGGCGGTGACGCGAATTATAAATATTCACATGGACGTTTCTCGCAATTTAACCATCCGCGTGCAGTGAAACTTGGTACAGTAAATCCTTATACGAATGTTAATCGACTGGCATCTAATTTTCTTCAATTGTTTCCTTATCCTCAAGATGGCAGCTGTGAAAATTTTTAAAATCTCCTTGTTTTTTCTTGTGTCCTAATTATGCGATTGAAGTTTGAATAATACACGTTCACAATAATCTGCATGTAACAGTACATAACTCTAGGACCTACATATATAAAATCCAACATGGCAACCATCCGAAATATTTAGTCGGTTCTTAATATCTACGAATCTATTACAGCAATCAAACAGAAATTGTGTATGTTGATAGTGGCAATTAACATAAGTAGGATATATGAAAATAGGCTGTATAGTTCTTCACGGAACTACTTGTTAAAAACTGGAAATGGCCATGTGTGTAATATGAAAATACAGAAAAACTTCAAACAGACATTTTTAAGATCTGTAAATTGCAAATTGACAAATGGCAATGTGTGAATTCATCATGTGTGAAAATGAACAATCAGCCCATCAATATCATAATTTTTTTAAATAAAACAACATCGTGCTCTGGTAAACCTTTTGTTTTTATTTCATAACCATAGGGATTGACAAAAGAAAAATAGAATACAAACACATTGCAATTCCTCACTCCTCAATGTTCATGTCCACGCATCATCAATTTTCCATTCATAGCACTCATGACAATAAGGGCTGCCATCCTCTCACCCACCGAGGCATCACAGGATGTGAAACGTTGTTAAGCTTTTTTCAATAACAATTTATCTGCCACATGTCTTAAACCAGGATGATTATGGCGATAAGATAGGTCATGTTCTTTGCATGCTTGATCTAAAAGATTAATGGGTACATCACCACGTTGCAAACGTTTTTGAAAATGAGTTCCAGGGCCACAAAAACGATAACCTGGAAGATGGATTTCGAAAGGTAAGTATTCAATCACTTTGTCAATGACGCCATTGCCAGTACAGGACTGGCATATCCTTTTCCATTGATGGTAAAAAGGTTTGGTCTTCCTCCTCCTCTATGGATGATGTTTGTGTTTATTGTTGTTGTTGCTTTTTCTCGCCATGACACCCGTGGAATGATTCAACAAAGTCTTTACACGGACTTTTATGACCGTGATACAGTTTCACTAGCTGACAAGTCGCGCACTGACACATAGAGGGTATTTTTGCCATGGCCACTTGCTTATGATGATCGTAATCCGAACAGGGTTGCAATTCACTCAACACAGGGTCTTGAGCCCATGATATAGGTACATGTTGCCAGATTTCCTTTACTGCGTTGGCGGCTACATAATAAATGAACGACTTGGGCAGCGCCAAGAGTTCCTCTTTGGTAAAACTGTCTAGTTTCTTTTTGCATACAAAGAATTTGCCAATGGCTTTGTCCGTAACATTGCGTTTCTGCATGATATCACGTGCTGTAGATGTTGACATGTTGCTTGTAGAAATCTGACTGGCGTCATTCACAGGTAAATCTTGAGTTATAATTTTATTTAACAACTCCCAACAGGCATGGGTGGTTATCCAATGAAAGAGATGCCACACATGGGCTAGGGCTGTATTGGTAATGTTGCCAGAGGAACAAGTATCCATGAGCGTTTGCAGGGATGGGCAGCCCAACTCCATGTGGCCGATACATTGACAGTAAGACGCCAAGAATGGTTGCCACCATTGACGTTTTTCATTACCTTTCACAAATACCACATTACCCGAGGACAAGTGTGCTTTCATGACCACGTCCAAATATTTATAGGATATTGTTCCTTGATTCCAGTTTAGTTGCCTATGATTTTCAATCCACTCGGTTTGTTTACGGTCTTTTTCACACAACAAATCAAAAGCATGAGGCGGTATAAATACCAAATGCGTAGCTTGCGATATCCAAAACGTGGTACGAGTTCAACTGACGACTGACTGACTATCAATGACTAAGGTGTGATCATGACATGGATTTACCTGACATGCTAGTTTCAAAAAAAAAGAGGTTAGGGTTGGATATGGGGTCATGAAAAAATAAGAATTTAAGAATTACATTATTTTATTATCATAACACGTCTTACAGGCTTTTGTCATTTTGGGATAGGGACGATACCAACTGATACAACAATATAGTCTCTTGTATTTGTAACGTCCGTAACACCTATGATGTCCCAATGTGTCTAAACTAGGCGTTTATGATGGTGAGATCCTCCCCGAAGCACAGTTGACACCATACGGTCAACACGTATCGTAACTTGTTTTTTTTTCATCACTCAGAGGGACGAATGAGGGATAGCTTGAATGACAGGGTATATTTCCCACCTCCATTCTGCACAGGTGGGTGACCAGCGCAGATGTTCCTGCATGGGTTCATCGCTCTCTTGCCATTGGTCGATGATGATGGGACAAAAGGCACATTTTACTTCAGTTCTTGTTTTTAAATAGTAGAATCCAGCGGCCGCCAAGGCTTGAGGGTTTATGAAAGGCACTGGCCATGTTGCAAAAGTCTTGAAACGGTGTTCCTCAGAGTTTAAATTCATGGGTGTGACTTCTGTTGAGGCTTCAAAGCAAGACATGACTGAGCGGCTTGACGTGGGTTGACCTGTTATTTATACACTCGACACTTGGTTGGACAGTGGATAATAGTTGACTTGTTTGTGATAAGTAATCAAACAGTAGGCCGTCGTATTGGCTGGTACATTGTTATGCGTTTCAAAATCTAGTCGAATGTCAATATTGGATGGCTTGACAGACTCTTCGAAGTAGGAACAGTCATAGACAATCAGTGGTACTCTTGCCTTAAACGCTTGGGGTAGCAGCATGGGGCCGTTCTCTTTTTGATAATACGACCATCGAAATTTAGAAAACAAGTCGTACAAGGGGCCAAACTTATTTTTTGAAAAATCCAAATCCACTCCTTCATAGGGAAACACAGCTCCGTTGAGGAAAAGACGTGCATTTCTCAATTGCAGGTGATCAAATTGTGTGGCATCTTTGGTTTGTTGATACTTGCGATTCGTTTGAAAACCCACGATCAGGTAGAGTGGTCTCTCTTGTAACGGTTTCTTGTATATTGAAACTGATTATATGCAAAGCTAATTATTTAAATAGTCGCCCACTTTTGGGTGATCAAAATGAAACATTTAATTGTGTATTAATCTAATAGTGTATCTGTATTGTTGTCAGCTTCACTAAAAAAAGGTACATAATGTGTAGTATCATATGTATTGCCAGGGCGCCAGATCATTTATATATCATGATCAAAATAATATATTAAACCTCGGTTAAATAGACGTAGAGCATCGAAATTCCTATCTCCAGCCGTAGTGAAACTTACGTAATCTAACCTTACGATAATTAGTTCAGGAGTATGGTGTTGCCTTATAGTAATTTCTAGCTACTAAAGGAAACCAGTCAAACATTTGAATTTAAAATGAATTTAATATATAAAAACAACAAGTGCAAAAAGAATAAAATACTAAAGATGATAATAATAATAATAAATTTAAATGAAAAAATCTACTGAATTTACTTGTATTACGGGTCTTGATAGGAAATTGGAGTATACTGAGTTAATTGAATAAAATATAGATTGAATTTAATATGGATGAGAGCCTTCTGACTTGACTGGAGTATAACTGTTTACATCGCTCACCGCATTGAAGATCTTTGTAGTTGGATTGTTGCGTAGAGAGTTCCAGATGGCCCTGATCTTCCTCAAAGTAATTAATTTATATGTGGATGACGGAATAAATTCCAAAAATCATCCCTGTGACAATAGCCTCGTACACAACCATGTCACAGTTTGATGAGACAGAATGTCTTATCAAATTCACATACTTAATAGTCAACTGTCTAGTTTAGAACTGCGTTATAGACTCCCTCTCGCTACAAGTTCCTCTGCTCTACTCAGCATCATTCCCTCTCCTCCAGCAATTCAATAATAATAATCACCTTTCAGTTGGGAGGCCGTCATATATATAACGTTCCCAGGTAAGGCACGTGTCTGTCACCTCTTCAGAAGTCGCTAGGCGATATAAGCCCGCCTTTCACATATCAACAATGACAATACTTCATTGTACCATTTCTCTGAAGGTCCAGCCCACCTTTTGTATACAGTTGTAAAGGACTCATTCATCGGCCCAGCATTGTTAGTGGCAAGTCTTCTTAGAATCCCTTCTTAGTATGATTTGTATATTGGTAGAATACTTGATGTGACAGACATAAGTGTCTATTTATGTCAGTTCCAAGAAGCCGTGAATAAGCCGCCCTTCTGTGAACAACCCTCTTCTTCTCTTGTTCGAATTTTCTTCAGAAATAATATTCAGTCAAGCGTCTTAACTTATTTCAAATATAATGTGTATCGCTCCAAGTCCTTTCATTTGCCATAATATTCTACATTACCGCATAATAATAGATATAAATATATTAGTTAACATAATAACTAATAAAAGGTAAAATGTAAACTTAAAAAATATTGATAATAATAATAATAATAATAATAAAATATATAAAATTATTTCATTCTGGTCACAAATTGGGACCATCACATATTCGCCCCAGAGAATTATGGTATATGTCAACAATCATATCACCATACTTCTCTTCAACACTTGTACAAATATGAAATATTATACCCTACAAAGAAATTACCAACATCGACAATATTATACTCTTCAAAGCAATTACCAACATACAAAAAATATACCCTTCAAGTTTAATATATATATATTTTTT
This sequence comes from Meconema thalassinum, assembly GCA_946902985.2. Taxonomy (NCBI): domain Eukaryota; kingdom Metazoa; phylum Arthropoda; class Insecta; order Orthoptera; family Tettigoniidae; genus Meconema; species Meconema thalassinum. Next base: position 1,000,502,690 of record OX336388.2, on the reverse strand, counting down.
AAATTTCATCATTTCAGTCTTTCACTGTTCATAGTGTCTTTTTCTTTCTTCTTTACATAATTAAAGCGACCTGTAAACAATGTACATCAAAATACCCTTCACTTTTATATTCTTGTTTTGGACATAAGTCATCGTTGCACTTATGTAAATTTGGGTGGCATACGCCTTTGCTTTATATCTTGAGGACGTAGAATTCAATTTTCAGCCTGGTGTCGAACTGAATACACTATGGCTAGTTGGTGGGACTGCCAACTGATTAATTCACTTTATCACTTCACAACACTTGGTATGTGATGCGAATCACCAGATCTACTCCAGTCTCTCAGGAATTATATGTATCTAGTAACACAGGCATATTATAGAAAAAATGAAACTTTATCTATGTATATAAAGCACAATGTCTGTCTGTCTGTCTGTCTGTCTGTTATGTAAACAAATCTACACCGTTTCACCAATCTGAACCAAAATTTGTATACATACCCTTTGGAACCCTGCGGGTAACCCTGTCAACTTTAAATTTCGGACAGACGACCCCATTGCCTGCATTTAGGCCCTTTTGCACAAATCTACACCGTTTCACCGATCTCCACCAAAATTTGTATACCTACCCTTTGGAACACTGCGAGTAACACTGTCTACTTAAAATTTCGGACAGACCATCCCATTCCCTGCATTTAGGCCCTTTGGTTCAAATCTACACCGTTTCACCGATTTGAACCAAAATTTGTATACTTACACTTTGGAACCCTGCGAGTAACACTGTCTGCTTGAAATTGCGGACAGACCATTCCATTCCCTGCATTTAGGCCCTTTGTCCCAAATCTAAACCGTTTCACCGATCTCAACAAATAATTGTATATTTACCCTTTGGAAAACTGCGACTAACACTGTCTGCTTTAAATTGCGGAGAGGCTACTCCATCCCTTGCGTTTAGGCCCTTTGGCACAAATCTACACCGTTTCATCGATCTGAACCAAAATTTGTATACTTACCCTTTGGAACCCTGCGAGTAACACTGTCCACTTAAAATTTCAGACAGACCATCCCATTTCCTGCATTCAGGCCCTTTGGTCCAAATCTACACCGTTTCACCGATCAGAACCAAAATTCGTATTCTTACCCTTTGGTACCCTGCGAGAAACACTGTCTGCTTGAAATTGCGGACAGACCACTCCATTCCCTGCATTTAGGCCCTTTGGAACAAATCTACACCGTTTCACCGATCAAACCAAAATGTGTATACTCCCCCCTTGAAACCCTGCGAGTTACACTGTCTGCTTGAAATTGCGGACACACCACTCCATTCCCAGCATTCTAACACTGTCTGCTTTAAATTGCGGAGAGGCTACTCCATCCCCTGCATTTAGGCCCTTTGGCACAAATCTACACCGTTTCATCGATCTGAACCAAAATTTGTATACTTACCCTTTGGAACCGTGCGAGTAACACTGTCCACTTAAAATTTCGGACAGACCACCCCATTTCCTGCATTCAGGCCCTTTGGTCCAAATCTACACCGTTTCACCGATCAGAACCAAAATTCGTATTCTTACCCTTTGGTACCCTGCGAGAAACACTGTCTGCTTGAAATTGCGGACAGACCACTCCATTCCCTGCATTTAGGCCCTTTGGAACAAATCTACACCGTTTCACCGATCAGAACCAAAATGTGTATACTTCCCCTTTGGAACCCTGCGAGAAACACTGTCTGCTTGAAATTGCGGACAGACTACTCCACTCCCTGCATTCTAACACTGTCTGCTTTAAATTTCGGAGAGGCTACTCCATCCCCTACATTTAGGCCCTTTGGCACAAATCTACACCGTTTCATCGATCTGAACCAAAATTTGTATACTTACCCTTTGGAACCGTGCGAGTAACATCGTCCACCTAAAATTTCGGACAGACCACCCCATTTCCTGCATTCAGGCCCTTTGTTCCAAAACTACACCGTTTCACCGATCAGAACCAAAATTCGTATTCTTACCCTTTGGTACCCAGCGAGAAACACTGTCTGCTTGAAATTGCGGACAGACCACTCCATTCCCTGCATATAGGCCCTTTGTCACAAATCTACACCGTTTCATCGATCTGAACCAAAATTTGCATACTTACCCTTTGGAACCCTGCGAGTAACACTGTCAACTTAAAATTCGGACAGACAACCCCGTTTCCTGCATTCAGGCCCTTTGGTCCAAATCTACACCGTTTCACCGATCAGAACCAAAATTCTTATTCTTACCCTTTGGTAACCTGCGAGAAACACTGTCTGCTTGAAATTGCGGAAAGACCACTCCATTCCCTGCATTTAGGCCCTTTGGAACAAATCTACTCCGTTTCACCGATCTGAACCAAAATTTGTATACTTACCCTTTGGAGCCCTGCGAGTAACACTGTCCACTTAAAATTTCGGACAGACCACCCCATTCCCTGCATTTAGGTCCTTTGGCACAAATCTACACCGTTTCACCGATCAGAACCAACATTCGGATTCTTATCCTTTGGTACCCTGCGAGTAATACTGTCTGCTTGAAATTGCGGACAAACCACTCCATTTCCTGCATTTAGGCCCTTTGGCACAAATCTACACCGTTTCACCGAACAGAACCAAAATCTGTATACTTACCCTTTGGAACCCTGCGTGTAACACTGTCTGCTTGAAATTGCGGAGAGAACACTCATTCCCTGCATTTAGGCCCTTTGGCCCAAATCCACACCGTTTCACCGATCTCAACCACAATTTGTATATTTACCTTTTGGAACACTGCGACGAACACAGTCTGCTTGGAATTGCGGAGAGGCCACTCCAACCCCTGCATTTAGGCCGTTTGGCACAAATCCACACCGTTTCACCAATCTGACCCAAATTTTACATACTTTGGAACCCGACAAGTAACACTGTTCACTTTAAATTTCGGACAGACCACACTATTCCCTGCTTTTTGGCCCTTTGGCACAAAACTACACCGTTTCACCGATCTCAAATAATTACCCTTTGTAACTCGACGAGTAACACTGTCCACTCGAAATTTCGGACAGACCACTCCATTCCCCGCATTTAGGCCCTTAGGCACAAATCTACATCGTTCACCGATCGAAAACAAAACGTGTATACTCACCCTTTGGAACCCGATGAGTAACACTGTCCACTTGGAATTTCAGACAGACCACTCCATTCCCTGTTAGGCCCTTTTGCACATATCTACATCGTTACACCGATCTGAACCTAAATTTGTATACTTACCCTTTGGAACCCGACGAGTAACACTGTCCACTTAAAACTTTGGACATACAACTCAATTTCCTGCATTTAGGCCCTTTGGCAAAATCTACCCTGTTTCACCGATCTGAGCCAAATTTTACATACTCACCCTTTGGAACCCGACGTGTAACACTTTCCACATGAAATTTCAGATAGACCATTCCATTTACCGCATTTAGGCTCTTTGGCAAAAATCTACATAGTTTCACCCATCTCAACCAATCTTTATGTTAGTTACTTACCCTTTGGAACCCGACGAGTAACACTGTCTGCTTGAATTTTCGGACAGAGCACTCCATTCCCTGTATTTAGACCCTTTGTCACAAATCTACATCGTTTCACCAATCTGGATCAAAATTTGTATACTTACTCTTTGGAACCCAACGAGTATCACTGTCCACTTTAAATTTCTTACATACCTCTCCATTCCCTGCATTTAGCTCAGGAATTCCTCGGGGTTGCCAGCTTCCTAACTCACCCGCCATGAGCCCTTGAGGGTGTACCAGAAATGGTGGGGCTACACACAACCTGCCTCTTTGAGGGCCTTGAGCAGAAGACAGGAGATATAATGAAACGGAATAGAAAGCAGACCCCTCGAAGAATGAGGGCATCAGGAAAGATGAGACAACGGCCAATTAAGCGGGAAATTGAAAGACTCCCTAGCCCATTGGATGCCCTAATACAGTCGGGGTCGGAAGAGAACAAGAGTTGACCAAGGGAGGCCGACAGGAAAGAGAACTGAATGGAGCCTGGCACCAGGAAGTAGAAGCGATGCCAGACTCAGCTGGGGTCCGGTGGTCGCCAACCCACGTCCCACAAGTTGTGAGACTCTGGGGGGGGGTGGCGTTGTGAGAATAGCTTGCTGATTCATCGCGAGGTGACATGAGAGGACTTTCCAGAGCTGTCTATACTGATGCCAGCACAGGGCCGTTGCTCAAGCCACTGTGGTGTTGCGAAAGAGTGAGTGATACCCCGGCCAATCTAAATACGACGGGGAACCCCGAACGTGTGTCATCGTATTTCGTCATCATCTACGATCATCTCAGGTTCGTGCAGCTTGGACCCATTTTCTTTGCCGAGCAGTGCGCCATTAGCTCTTTCACTAGACGCATCGAGTACAGGCCTAAGCCAGAAAGTAAGGTTGACACTTTGGAAGACATCGAAGCTAGACATCTGAATTACCTATATCAGTTGTAAATTACACCATGTTCGTTTAGTAGTCATTTTTTCATTACCTTATTATTATCATCATCGTAAGTGCAAATGACCTAGATGTTACGCGCATCATACCACTAATCACCGCCGCATAAAGTCTTTCTCGACTGTGATTTTTAAAATATTTATTTTTATTACAGTACATTGTGTACATTATAAGTTGAAGTGTCAATTCAATACAGGTAGTAGTTCCCCTCATCATCCTCATCATAAGGACAAATGACCTAGATGTTACGCCCATTACACCATTAATCACCACACACAATAAGTCTTCCTCGCCTGTGAATTTTGAAATATGTATTTCTATTCCGGTAGTTGGTAAGTTTGACGTGTCAATTCAACAGTAGTTTTCATTATCATCCTTATCAAAAGGGCATATGACCTAGATATTACGCCCTCATTGTCTTTGGGGGGGGGGGAATGACCTAGATTTTATGTCCATTATATTTCTAAGTAGACTTTGATACATTATCATCATTCCACCGGGCGAAGCCGGGTACTACTGCTAGTTAGCTTATATTACCTAAGGCAACATCGTTCAGTGCAAATGTAGTGCGCTAATTTACCCCACATATGTATATTTATATCCTACTCAAATACACCAGCCTATAGCCGACAAATTATTCTTTATATTTCCTCTGTGCTCTCCAAGACACACAATATCATAGGTTGATGCAAACCCTCGCCATTACCTGCTCTTTTAGACCACAATCATTCACTTATTATTAAGCGACTTTCCTTACTTACCATCAACTTCACTTCTTATTACTCATGATACATATTTCCTTAAGGATCTCACATTGTAAGTGCCGTTTAATCGTTTTCCTGCGTCTTCTAGGACATATGCGGAATTACCTATCCTCTTCTGCACAGTATAGGGGCCTTCAAAAATAAGGAAAAACTTCGTTGTAACTTTCTGAAGAATACTGGATTGCCTTGGAACTCGCAACAAGACTTTGTCACCGACCTCAAATTGATCCAGCTTTTTACCTTTTTGTTGGCGAATTCTGCGTTCAGCTGCTTTACCTAAATTCTTTTTTTGCCATCTGGATAATGACATCCAATCCAAGTTCTTTTCCCACTGTTAATCCCAATATTCTTGCTAACTCATTTTGTGGCTTACTGCCAAAATGCACTTCATGTGGCGTCATTTTCGTGCTTTCGTGTTGGACAGCATTCAACCACGTTTCAACTCTGCAAAGTTGCGATACCCAAGACGAGTGTTTGTCTTACACGAGAGCTCGTAACAAGCGACCAAGTTCCTTCATATTTCGTTCACAAATATTCCCTTGTGGATAGCGAACTGATGAATGGACATGTGATAACCCGGCTTCACGCATCTTGGTTTTCCAGTGTTTTGATGTGAATTGCGGGACGCTATCAGTTAATATTTTGAGTGGAAGACCGAACTCAGGTATATATTTCTGTATGATCAATTTGCTACAAGCTTTCCCGGTGGCCTTCCTTAAAGCATATAGTTTGACATATTTACTGAATGAGTCAACTATTACAAAAATGTATTCATAGCCAAATTGACCTTTCACTATAGGCCCAAATAGGTCCGCACATAGTAACTCTCCGGGTTTACTTGTGAGAACGGCCTGCATTTCGCCCGTTAAAGATCTATTTGGAAATTTAGATTTCTGACAGAGGTCACACTTTGCAAGAATAGTCCTAATTTCTCTCCCCATTCTACACCAAATGAAGTTTTGTTGGAGTTCATAGAGCACTTTATTAGCTCCAAAATGCCCTTCCTTATGGATAAACCAAGTAAGTTCCTCCGTTAAAGATTTAGGCACACAAATAGCCCATTTTTCTTCCCCACATTTCCGTGCTAGAAATCCGTCCAACATTTTGTATATGAATCTCCCAGATTCCACACACTCTAAATCACTTCCTTCTAACAATGACAAAGGTTCTTTTAATACCTTATCTTCTCTCTGTCTTACCAACAGATTTCTTAACACCTTTAAAGATTCTTTATTGGTAGGATCCAAGCATGCGCATATCAACACCCCTTGGTTCGCCTTAACAACTGACTCACTGTGATTTAAATTGACGTCTCTAGATAACATGTCTGCCAAAATGTTATCCTTACCTTTAATATGATGTATGTCGAAATCATATTCCTGCAGTGCAAGAATCCATCTGCTAACGCGGTTACTACTCAGTTTACATGTGTTAATAAATGCTAGGGCGTGGTGATCTGTGAAGATTTCAAATTTCTCGCCAAGGACATACATTCTGAATTTACTTAGGCTGTACACAATGCCTAGTAATTCCAACTCCGTTATAGTGTAGCGCTTTTCAGCGGCAGAAAGACCACGTGAGGCCAGGGACACAATCCTCAAATTGCCCTCCTCATCTTTCTGGCATAGTACACCGGAAATGCCAATGTGGGATGCATCAGTCATCAGCACATATGGTCTGTCCTTTAAAGGGTACTTTAACACTACGGCCTTCTCAAATCCAATTTTGAGAGCCTTAAATGCTCCCTCGTGCATTTCAGTCCAACACCATTTATTACCTGATTTTAATAACTCACGGAATGGTTCCACCATACAAGCATATCTCATAATACATCGACGAAAATAATTGCACATGCCCAGATATGTTTTCAGTTCTTTTACATTCCTAGGTGATTTAGCATCTAAAATCTTACCTACCCTGCTTTCCTCAGGCCTCACACCTTCCGCTGACACCGTATGACCAAGAAAAGTAATTTCCTTACGACAAAAAAATGACTTACTGAGTTTGAGAGTGAAACCAGCTTTCGGTAATTTCTTAAAAACCCGGTCCAGGTGCATTAAGTGCTCACTGAACGTTTCTGAACTAATCACCAAATCGTCTATATATATAGTTACAAATTTGTCCATGTCGCTTCCTAAAGCGATCCCTAGAGCTCTAATCAGTGCTGCAGAACTACTCTTCAGGCCAAAAGCTACTCGACAGAATTGATACAGATGATTTTGAAAGGAAAAAGCGGTTAAAGGCCTATCTTCCTTTTTAGCGAAACTTGCCAAAAACTTGAACTTAAGTCAACACATGTAAACCATTGTTTACCTGGAAATCCCTGAACTAATTCCTCAATTGATTGAGATCTAAGCTGATCCACAGATATATGGTTGTTCAAATTTCGTGCATCTAAACAAAGTCTTACTTTTCCGTCAGACTTGGGAACAACAATTAATGAATTAATATATGGGCTAATCGAGGGTTCTATAATTTTATCCTGCAACATTCTTTCAATCTGCCTTCTCACAGCTTCCTGGAATTTGTAAGGCACGGGGTAGCGATGACCTACAAAAATACTGCGATCAAGTACATTTAATGAATGTTCGTAGCAATTAGCTAATCCAATACGGTCCTCAAATATATACTTATTCTCTATCAACACCTCCAATAGTTCATCCACTCGATTACTCTCTAACTCACTCGGTAATGCAGCTTTACGCAAGGTATCCTCTAGAGAATCCTTCGGCATCATACTGCATAAAAAATGTAAAAAATGAGGTTCCTTTTCAATAGATACCCCGACAATCTCACCACTAACCTTACTGCAAATATCGACTCCTTTAGTCGTTAATATCTCCTCAAGCGTACATATATTCTTAGAACCACCATAAAACTTACTCGAATTATTAAATGATATGATCACATTTTCATTCATCCATCTGAATTTAACATTACCCTCCTTATAGCATAGTTGTGCAGAATGTTGCGACATCCAGTCCGAACCCATAATCAGTGAGTAAACAAGATTTGGAATCACTAAACAAACATGAGTTCCAATCTTACCTCCTATTAAAATTTCTACAACCACTTGTTTAGAAATTATGTGAGATTTCTTGCCCACCGCAGTTAACACGAAAGTAGTTCTAATTGGAATTTCCCCAATTTTAATACCATTTTCCTTCCTATTATTATAAAATGCTGCACTGATGCAAGAAACCTGACAGCCACTGTCAAAAAGTGTATCGATACACGCCCCTAACACTTGTAATTTTAACACTGAGTTAAAATTAATAACGGTAGGTTCTTTAGATACCTCCATAAATTCACTTAATAAATCATTACGGATATTTAGGTCATACGGTTCGCTCAAAATGGTGTGAGCTAGAAAGAACTCAGACTGACAACTTGACCTTACGTCACAGTCTGGTTCACATTTAAAGTATCAGTACCATTATTTTGGTTTTGTGTCTCCCCGTTATTTTTGTTGTGGTTCTGACGAGGGTTGCTGCCATTACCTTGATTTTCTTCTCTCTGCCTCCCTGAATTTCCTGCATTATTTCTTTGATTGTAATAACGCTGCCCATTGTTAGGACCTGCATTATTATCCTGATTACCATTGTGGTTATTATCATGGTTTCTCCTATTGCCATGATACTGGCCACGGTTATTCTGATAACCATCTCTACCTTGAAATTGCCCCCTGTTATTTTGAGCATATGAATTTTCAAAATTACGCCCCCTATTGTTGCCTTGAAAATTCTGGTGTTGTTGCCTGCCATTATTATTTTGATTCCTATTCTCATTCATATATCGACTATTCTGCTGTCCTGCCGGTGTTTCACCAACACTATTCCCTGGAGCATCAAATCTCCCTAATAATCTTTCTAACTCTGTGATAGTCGAAGTGCGTTGCATGCATGCAGCCTCTCTTATTCGGAATGGGAAATGCTTTATCATTTGCCTGACTATATCGCTGTCTTGTGTCATGCCAACTAGATATTTGCAGATGATAACCTTATTCAGAAAATATTCAGTCATATTGCAAGTACTTTCAGGCGGATATATCCCACAAATAATACTTTCCCTTTTCTGGACCTGTATTTCATCATTCCAATATTTTTCACAAAATTTATTTTTAAAATCATTAAAGTCCACTAAAGTGTTTTTATAGACAGAAAACCAGCTTTTTGTTTCCCCCACAAAAGCCTGATCTAATATCTCCACTACCATATTCCACTCTATCTGTCCTTCTAGTAGCCTTTCCTTGAATTTATTTTCAACTATAGTTATGAATTCCATAGGACATCCCTGCTCGTTAGAGAACTTAACTAGTTCAGTTTCCTTCATTCCACCTCCTGATACAATAACTCTACCCTGTATTCCCTCCTGCCTTCTTAACTTAATCTCAATTTCTGCTATCTTTTTATCCGCCACTTTTTCTACCATTTCCACTCTTTCTTTCAAATTATTCTCTTTTTCTATCAATTCATTTCTTAATATCTTCTGCTTTTCCTGAATCTCCTAATAATTTTCTGAATTTTTCAGGTGACTTTCCTCTACTTTCTTATCAAATTCTGACTGCACTTTCTTTATCTCTCCTCCCAATTCTGTTCTTACTTGTCTAGTTTCTGTCTGTACTATCTTCTTAAGATTCTCTCTTTGATTGACTAACTTTTCCTGAATTTTCCCTTCCACTTCTACTAATTTCAGATCTACTTCCTCTATGATATTTTTAGCATTTTCTTCTAACACATCCTTAATTTCACATCTGATCTCCTGTTTCGCTCCCTGAATACTCTCCTGCAGCGTCCCATACTTTCTATTTAATTCCTCATTCTCCTTGACCATATTATCTAGCTTCTGATTGATTTCTTTATTATCTTTACAAATCGCTTCTCTTATCTCCCTACTCATCTCCTGATTTTGCCTACTTATTTCCTCTCTCATCTCCCTACTCATCTCCTGATTTTGCCTATTCATCTCCTGATTTTGCTTACTTATCTCCCTACTCATCTCCTGATTTTGCCTACTCATCTCCTGATTATTTTTATTGCTATCTTCTAGCTTCTTGTCTATTGCCTTGCTTATCTCCTGATTTTGCCTATTCATCTCCTGATTTTGCCTATTCATCTCCAGAAACATTCCCATGATCTCATCTAATTTATTTTCCGAAATATCCAAGGCTTTTGTTTCTCCTTCCCTCCACTAGTCTCAGGATTTATTTCAGTATGTACCTCTATATTCGTCTCAGGGTTAACCTCGGGATTATTCTCAGGATTACTCTCAAGATTTACCTCCGACATCTTGGTATAATCCTCTACACTCTCAGCCTCAGTACCACTATCAACTTTCGTATAATTAGCCTTCTCGCCTTTACCCCTACTCCTCAATTTCCTTTGTTCCTCATCCGCCATCTCGAAGTACACCGTATAAAGTTTACCGTTCCAAAATTCACCTCACTTTCCCCCAAAATCAATCACTAATAATACACTAATTCACTTCACTTTCCCCCAAAATCACTGACAATTTGCACTGAATTAACACTCACTCCTTCCGTAAATATCGTTAGGTTTTCGTGCCACATAGTTGGGGGCCATTTGTAATGGTTTCTTGTATATTGAAACTGATTATATGCAAAGCTAATTATTTAAATAGTCGCCCACTTTTGGGTGATCAAAATGAAACATTTAATTGTGTATTAATCTAATAGTGTATCTGTATTGTTGTCAGCTTCACTAAAAAAAGGTACATAATGTGTAGTATCATATGTATTGCCAGGGCGCCAGATCATTTATATATCATGATCAAAATAATATATTAAACCTCGGTTAAATAGACGTAGAGCATCGAAATTCCTATCTCCAGCCGTAGTGAAACTTACGTAATCTAACCTTACGATAATTAGTTCAGGAGTATGGTGTTGCCTTATAGTAATTTCTAGCTACTAAAGGAAACCAGTCAAACATTTTAATTTAAAATGAATTTAATATATAAAAACAACAAGTGCAAAAAGAATAAAATACTAAAGATGATAATAATAATAATAAATTTAAATGAAAGAATCTACTGAATTTACTTGTATTACGGGTCTTGATAGGAAATTGGAGTATACTGAGTTAATTGAATAAAATATAGATTGAATTTAATATGGATGAGAGCCTTCTGACTTGACTGGAGTATAACTGTTTACATCGCTCACCGCATTGAAGATCTTTGTAGTTGGATTGTTGCGTAGAGAGTTCCAGATGGCCCTGATCTTCCTCAAAGTAATTAATTTATATGTGGATGACGGAATAAATTCCAAAAATCATCCCTGTGACAATAGCCTCGTACACAACCATGTCACAGTTTGATGAGACAGAATGTCTTATCAAATTCACATACTTAATAGTCAACTGTCTAGTTTAGAACTGCGTTATAGACTCCTTCTCGCTACAAGTTCCTCTGCTACACTCAGCATCATTCCCTCTCCTCCAGCAATTCAATAATAATAATCACCTTTCAGTTGGGAGGCCGTCATATATATAACGTTCCCAGGTAAGGCACGTGTCTGTCACCTATTCAGAAGTCGCTAGGCGATATAATCCCGCCTTTCACATATCAACAATGACAATACTTCATTGTACCATTTCTCGGGAGGTCCAGCCCACCTTTTGTATACAGTTGCAAAGGACTCATTCATCGGCCCAGCATTGTTAGTGGCAAGTCTTCTTAGAATCCCTTCTTAGTATGATTTGTATATTGGTAGAATACTTGATGTGACAGACATAAGTGTCTATTTATGTCATTTCCAAGAAGCCGTGAATAAGCCGCCCTTCTGTGAACAACCCTCTTCTTCTCTTGTTCGAATTTTCTTCAGAAATAATATTCAGTCAAGCGTCTTAACTTATTTCAAATATAATGTGTATCGCTCCAAGTCATTTCATTTGCCATTATATTCTACATTACCGCATAATTATTATTATTGCATCATTGTTGCCCTTATGGACAGTGTTTGAACTTAAGTATCTCATGATGTCACAATTTTCACTTCTTTCCCTTCTTCTCTTCCCAAAATCTCTTCATCCTTTGACTGTACTCCTGTTTCCTTTGTTCCGTCCACAATGTTCCTATCTTCTTCCTTTCACTTACTAAAAATTTGGCGTTCTTAATTTTGTTTCTGAATTCTTCTCGGTCTTCTATCATTTGCTTGTTGATCCCTAATTGCTTTAAATCGTCTTCTATTTCATGATACCAATTTGTTTTCCTTTTTGAACTGTTTACTACATCAAAGATTTTCTTTGTAAGTCGTTTATTGTTCATTCTCTGTATGTGCCCGTAGAAAGATAGTCTGCGTTTTCTAATGATATCTGTGAGTCTGACTGTCTGTTCATATAGCTCTTTGGTAGGTCTATTCATCCATATCCCATCTCTGTGTACTGCTCCAAATATTTTTCTCAGAATTTTACGTTCAATTTTTTCTGTTTCTGTGATGCCAGATGCTCCAATTGTGGTCATTTCTGACGCATACAATGCTTCTGGTAATACGACTGTTTTGTAGTGTCTATGTTTGGCCTGTCTTGATATGCTTTTCTTATTATAATGTGACCATGTAAGTTTGTATGCTTTCTGGAGCTTTTCCGTTCGTTCTATGTTAGACATCTTGTTTGAACCTCCTATTTGTATATATTCTCCTAAGTACTTAAATTTTTCAACTCTTTGTATTGTACCCGATACCTAGTTTAGGCTATCGGCTACGCCAGCAGACATTAAGCTGTAGTTGAGGTTTTGGAAAGAATTAGGAAAAGATAGCGCACCGATCGCGTCAAGAAGAATGCCAAGATGACGTAGGAGGTCTAGGATCAAGGAGGCACTGAGACCTGTGAGAAGATGGAATTATGGATAAAGATGTGAAGCTTTATTGAGATATTTATGGAATTATAGCAATTAAACATCTTAGAAGAGGATATATAACATGCATTGTATGTGGAAATAATTTTATGGAAGTCAGATAACCCTTAAGTTATTTTATAACGGAATAGCCGAGATGATCTGGGTTCGAGACTATGACCGTGACGCGAGAGCACAGTGGTGGGGGACTACACCACGTGCCTGCGCCGAGCAGATAAGCAAGAAGACAGGACCAGCAGATTCAGTTGAGCTCAGTCAGACGAGCAGGTAGGAGCAGCTCTATAGCGCAAGCGAGACGCACAGTGAAGGTCACGTAACATACAGAAACTGTCACGGCAAAGTGTAGGCGACAGTTCCTGCATCACCGAGCAGCGAAGGCCAGGCGGGTCATTGATCCTGGCGGGCTGGCCGAGGAAGCAATTATAGACGGCCGGGATATGTCAGAACCGCACTGCAAGTAGTTGAAGGCTTTATTACAAGCGACATTTCAACATAGTTGGTAAATAGGTTTTATGAATAACTTTATGACTATGCTGTTCTATAACGCATTCGAAGCTGCTTTAACTATTTCAAGTAAACGGAATGTTGTTAGCATAGGCACTGATGAACATTAGATCGTGCATTAATGAGATTTACTTCTTATGCAGTTTCATGAATTACCAATTACAGACAAATACAGGGTGTTTCGTAATCTTGAACACTCTCAAGTAAAATTTTATTTTACGAAAGTGGGACTTAGCAGTCATTTGAGATTGAACTTGCAATACTCAAACTGAACATTTAACGGAACAGTGGCGTATCTTAGAAGAGGAGTAGGGGGTCCGCTGTTTCCATGAACTTTTCCAAGAGGAGTTGGACAATATCCGCTATGGGTAATCCGAAGTTCAACATGTCCGAGTAGACACTGATAGAGACAAGATGGCACCGCAGAGCGATGGATTCGATTCCTGACGAGAGGAGTCCACCAGCTGATTCACTTGGGATTTCGAAGGCAATCGTCATTTCATGGATGGAATGCTATTCACGCCGATCTTTCGAGAAATTCTTTATGTAGGGAAAATCGATGATCTTGGAAATTTAATTACAGCTGATTATGAAAGGTACTGTAAGAGTCATAACTACCTGATACGATTATTTTCATGAATACTCGGCACACATGTATATTTTTCTAATAGGAGTGATACGATTATTAAGACATGGTTTGAATTTATATACTTCGAATTTGCTAGAATATGGAGTGACCATATGATATGGCAGGCATCATTATACGAAATTCTCACCATTGTTTGGCTTTATTAAGCAGATGTTTGGTCTTTTAAACATTTTTCCAGCTAGGATATTTTTTCATGAATAGTTTTTTTGTGTAACGAGTATTTCGAACTCGTGATCTGCAATTGATTATCAATAATTACTTCGTCAGTTCATTGCATACTAGCGAGTGTGTATTATTCATCAGTAGGGATTTTTTCCATTGGATTGTTTGGAGATATTAAGAAGTTATTCACTTTAGTGAATGAACATCGCTTTTATATGACAACTAGAAACTTGTTGATTCCTATCTGATACATTCACTCATATAGCCTACGAGATGGGGTCCTTCGTATTTATACGATTGTATGGTGGCTACTCATCTTACCCATCGTTCAGGGAAATATCATCCAAGTCGACGGGGCGAGGTCTTTCGTATTTATACGACTGTACGGTGGTTACCCATCTTACTCGCCATTGAGGGACTCATTTTTATCATCCGAGTGTACACGAGATGTAAGTGAATCAAACAAGGAACTACTAGTCACATATCAGTCGAAATTTTGTTAAATAAAGTAACGATAAATGTCAACAGGATTGCATTTAGTAATTCTTGTTTGCCAATCCAATATTTTGTTGCTATACTCTTTTGAGAGTAATTTCAGTTTAACAGCAGTTACAGCTGATGCTTTTGATGATTTTTATAATTGTGTTTGATACGTTTGAGAAGGATTTAAAGTAATTGAATCTTGTAAGATTAATCATTAATGGTCATAATTATTTTAAGGCAGATCAGTATTGCAGATTCTGATATGAGAGATTATAGCACATTGGTGTTTTTCTGCGATGTGAGTTATGAAAATTGTAAGAGAATTTATGCTATTTGAAAGCAGATCTTAAATTACTGAGGTAATATATCTTTTCCAATTGTTTAAGAAGTTGTATAGATGTGATCAGATTAATTACAGTTATTGGAGATTGTGGGCGTTGATAATTTGAAGCCAGTTATATATTTTTTGTAGATCATGCAACATGGTTAAGTGGAGTTTGTGGTAGGCATTTTGTGGAATTTGCCATGTGATAGTTGCAACGTTGATAATGTATTTTGAAGCAGACATGAGGTCGTCGTACCCAGTCTAGCGTAATTGTTGAGATTCATGCTGTATGTGCTGAATATTTATGGAGTTTTTGTGGAATAATTCTTGTATTCAAATGTGATATTTGAAGTATTGAAGAAATGTAATGTCGTTGTGGATAGTTAGATCCAACGTGATGTCGTGGAGGCAATAATATTTTTTGGCATGATAAATTAAATACGAGATATAACTTGGAAGTGGTAAAACTGTAAGACAACGTTCTATAAACCTTATTAAACAATTTGTTAGGAAATTAAACAAATAAATGAAGTTGATAATACAAGATTTTCTGAAAATAATAATTAACGAAATAATAATCTGAGATTTAAGCATATTAACGATCTGACCTAATGAAATAAAAATCAGAATGACTAGATGAAATAATGAAAAACTAAATAACCAGATGATTGAAATTTAAATAATTTGATAAATTAAATTTTGGAATAAATCAATGAATTAAATAAATGGATGAATTAAAGATTGAATAAATAAACTGATTGAAATAAATTAATAGACGATTGTAATGATGATGAATAACTAAATTAGAAGGTGATAATTAATTAAAGAAGCTGATGATTAATGAATTTACATGGAATTAAATAAATTTAATTGAGATATAATTTGAAGGAATTGCAACTTGAGTTGAGAATTTAAATGATGTAATGGTGATGAATTAACGATTCTAACAGGAACATGTATAATTTTGAAGTGAGAATTAATGTGAGAAATATTTAATTTTGATGATGACGATAATGATGACCAATGAGAATTTGAATTTTCTGTACTTCACAGATAAGAGATTATTAATGACGATGTAAATAGTGTAAATTAATTATTCGATGTTTAGGAGCATTTGATTAACATGTTCAACATTCAAATTATACCATGCAAACCATAAATTACGTGATATTTAATATGTGTGATTATTATATGTGTATGTTTAGACAGATCAATAATTTATTTTAAATCCACATTGATGTTAAATTAAAGAGAAATTAGGTCTCAGGTTTCACAAATGTCAGTGACGAAAGACATAGTGCTACAGTGATCCTGAGAACCCAAGAGTACTTTATAAATTTTTCTTGTTATGTGGATAAAAAAATAATTTTGGATTAGAAAAGAGATGGTTCGATTTTTGGACAATGACAATTTAACTTTGGCATTCGTCCATACTCTTAGGTAGGAGTTATATTTAAAATGTCTGTCTGACTATCAAAGTAAAATAAATTTGTTTTTATCTTAGTTGTGATCTGATGATGGTGTGATGTTCCTTTTTCTTTCCTTGTCTTGAGTAAGGCTTATCCGGAAAGGAAGTGGTTTGCTAGGAATTCAGTTGATGGCGCCCATTTATATTTGCATTATTTCTATTAAACTTAAGCCCGTAACGACCCTAGAGATACTTTGTCTCGTGATACCCACTGCGTTTTCGAGAACTCAGCTGAATTTCCGACACATTCCTTATTTGACTAGAGGTTCATTTAACTCCGCTCTGTTCCGGAACTCCAGGAATGCGATGTTATAGCAGATGGGTCATCGCATCCCCAGGACGAACGGGTACAGAGAGAGAGGGAGAATTGGCTTTATCCAACTAGTGGGGCTCTTCGATTTTGTTTATTCTATGGAATCACATCAGATTTAGATTACTGAGAGATTGATCTCAAGTTCATTTAAGTGTGTTACAAAATTTATTAAACTTAGTCAGACAATGTACTTGTGTGCCCAATCCAGTGTTCATGTTAATCGTATTAGTATAATATCATGTTAGTTATAAGACATTTTTTCCTATACCCAAGTGAATGCAGGAATTGAGACATTGTGATGTGTTGTTGTCTAACGTCTCTATATAAAATCTATATTGAAAATATAATTATGTTGCCAGAGGATTTAGCTAAGGTGTTAGGAGAGTTACAGACGGGTATGTCTGGTATTGCAGAAACTATTTCTAAGATGGAAACGGAAGTTAAAGAACAAATTAATAATTCAGAAGCTAGATTAGAAGCTAAATGTAAAGAGAATGTACAAGCATTACAGGCTAATAGCGAAGGCAATCTAAACGACAGTTTAAAGTCATTAGAGACTAGGCTACAGACTAGTACTGAAGAAAATTTAAAATTATTGCAGTCAACTAATGAAGATAATTTAAAGTCATTAGAAGAAAGATTACAGTCAAATAGTAAAGATGAGTTGAAGTCATTAGAAACTAGATTACAGACTAGTACTGAAAATCATTTAAAAGCTAGTGAAGCTAACTTGAAAGATAATTTTAAGTCATTGGAAGAAAAACTACAGTCAAATAGTGAGGACAATTTTAAGTCATTGGAAGAGAAATTACAGTCTCGTAGTGAAGAAACTAACACTGAATTAGAAAATAAGTTAACTAGATTAGAGAATAGTTCAACTTTAAAGAATAATGAGATGCTGAAGACTTTACTATTAGACATAATTGCAGTAAACATGAAAGGAGAGGAAAATGTTCAAATATTAAGAAAAAATATTATTGAATTAGAAAGTAGAGGAGAAGAAAATATTTTTACTTTAAGAACAGACGTTATGTCCATACAGAAAGACATTAAATCAGATGTATCGAAGTTGAGATTCGACATCGATGGTTTAGTGGCAGATGTAGGCAAAATTCAAGAGTGGTCTACCGAAGTATCTTTCGAGACTAAGATTAAAGGTCTAGAAACGAATCTAGGTAACGAGATTAAAGATTTAAAGACAGTAATTGGGACCATTAAAGAGGAAGTCTTGGGAGAGGTCAATTCTAATTTAAAATCATTAGAAAATCAATTGCAGAAAGATATTAGGAAGATAGACGACGATATAGAGCAAAAGGTTAATGAAAACTTAGCTTTATTCAAAAATAGAGTCGGTGCAATTGTGGAAGAACGGTATAGTGAGGTCGATGCCGAAGCAAAAGAGAAACGTGAAGGGTTAGATGAAAAATTAATCGCAGGTATGGCAAACTTAGAAGCGAGGCTTACGGAAAACAAGGAAGCGATGAAGATAGATTCAACTCTATTTAGAACAGATGTTGATCTGTTAAAAGAACAAGTCGCGTCAGTAAAGAACACGTGCGAAGGAAAAATTGACAAGTTAAGAAACGACTTAGACGAGAGTAACAAAACGCAGGATGTTACATCGTTAGATGAATTGAAGACTCAGGTCAAGAAATTAGCAGAAGACAGGATGACTAAACTAGAATCGATGTTTAACAGTTTCACCAGTCAGAATATCACATCAGGGGAAACATTGATAAATCAGACAGCGATAGACCGCAGTATGACTAATCAAGAAGCGAGCATGGGAGAAGACCGTCAAATGCAACCGAATGTGACATTCGAAAGGGCTAGTTCAACCCCTCAGGATAATCCAAGTTCGAATAGGAGTACGTTGGGTCCAAGCGAACGACACTCAGGTCCAGTCACCATTATTAGGAACCTGGATGACAAGCCGAGAAAGTTTTCGGGAAATACAGGAGTCACACCAGTCGAATTTCTGCGAGATATTCGAGACTACATGGCGGAACATAGGGTAGCCAGAGAAAGAGAGCTAAGGATAGTCGAACGTGCCTTAGACGGATCTGCGCTTACCTGGTTTAGAGCGTTCAGAAGCAATTTTGCGAACATGGAGCAATTTGCCATAGCTTTCTTGAGGAGATTTTGGAGTGCCGAGGATCAACTTAACGTAAGAGCGGAGATGTACTCAAAGCGCTATTCTACGTCACATCCGACGCATTATGCCAACTATTTCACGTCACAGCTGGCTAAATTACAGTTCCTTATTCCTCTATTGCCAGAAGAAGAGCTTTTGCAAGCTATAGCGAGACAGTTACCGATTGAGGTACAGCGATCACTAATAGCGTCGGGAGCCAATACACTCGAGCACTATGACGACATTTTACGGCGATTGGACTATACAAGCGCACAGGTTACGCCTAGAAGTAACAGAAACGACAACAGAAACACGCAAGAAGTGAATGCGGTAGTCGTAGACAATGCAGCTCAAACGGACAGAAGGGATTCCTGGGAAAACCGACGGAACGAAGGGAATCGAGGTAACATCCGTAACGCTCGAGGAAATGATCGATATAGAGGACCATATGAGAGGCCATACGATCAAGAAGCGAGAGATAGCCGATATAGGAATTATAACCAGAATTCCAGATATCAAGACAGAAATCGATATAACAATAGATATCGGGGCAGAAATAACTGGAGCCAAGGTCAACAGTATAATGGGAACGACAGGCAGGATGGCCGAAGAAACGATCCTAACGACAGACGGGATAATCGTGGACATGAGAGGTCGAGGCAAGAAGATAGACAGCCTAGTGCACCACTCGAGGAGACAGTGAGAGATGTCAATCGAGCGAGCACGAGTGGCGAAGGAAAAAAAAACGTCAAATTAACTCTAGAGAAAAATGCAAATCATTGGGAATCGATCGTCATCGTGGAAACGTATCAGGTCAAGGACGAGGATTTAATCGAGGAGGAAGACATAGTACAACGGGAAAATAGACATGAATTGCCAGTTATTAGTGTGGAAGTCATGGGAAAAGAAATAAAGACACTTGTAGACACAGGGGCTATGGAGAGCTTGATATCCATAGGTTGCCTGGATGAATTGAAATTATTAGGAGGAATTACAATGTTGCCAACTGTTGTTAGCAAAATTCAAGGGGTGATCCCAGACAGGAGTATGAAATGTAAAAGTCAGGTACTTTTAGATGTTGGGATTGGAACCAGAAGTTTTGAACAAACGTTCCTAGTAGTGGGTCAACTACATTTTGACATGATCCTAGGAGTGGATTTCTTAAGTGAGAGTGGCCTGATCATAGATATGCAGAGTAGGCGCATGTACTTTCAAGAAGGGGTCATGGAAAATCAGGAATCGGAGATTACATTCTTTAGAGAGGATATATTGGATGAGATTGTATACAGCGTTGAAAGGTCTATAGAAGATAAAATTGGCATGACAAGTAAAATAAATCCAGAAATTAAGGAGCAGTTTGATCAAGTAATTTCAGAATATGAGGATATATTCAATGACAAACCAGGTCTCATAGAAAATTTTACCTACAGCATCAAGTTGATGGATGACAAACCATACCATAAAAATTTATATCCCATTCCGGATAAATGGAAGGAGGAAGTTAGCATAATGATAAGCGACATGGAGAAAGATGGAATAATTAAGAAAATGCCAACTGCTTATTTGAATCCTTTAGCTGTTGTCAAGAAACCTAACGGTAAGCTGAGGATATGTCTAGATGCCAGAGCCCTTAATGAAAGAGTTCTTCCTGAACATGATAGACCACCTGTTATTCGTGAATTGTTACGCAGATTCAGAGGAAAGAGTTTCTTTTCAACAATCGATCTGACTAGTTCATATTATCATGTTGAGCTAGCAGAAGACTGCAAACAATACGCAGGGTTCTTGTTTGACCATAAAACATATGTATTCAATAGGTTACCTTTTGGAGTGAAAAATAGTGGTCCGGTGATGATCCGAGCACTAGATGAAAATTTGTCAGATGCAGTTAAGGAGCATGTGGTAAGCTATATTGATGACCTGATTATAGCGTCTGAGACAGCGGAAGAACATATCAGGCACCTTCAAATGCTTTTTGAAGATCTTAGGAGAACGAACTTCAAGGTGAATTTCGATAAATGTCAGTTCTTTCATGAAGAAATTGAATTTCTTGGACATAGAATCGATGGAGATGGTTATAGGCCCAATCCAAAGAAGATCATGGCAATTTCAGAGTTTCCAACACCACGAAAGATTAAAGAGGTACGGCAGTTTTTAGGCATGTGTCAGTTCTTTTCAACACATTGTCCTGAATATACTGAGACGATGGCACCTCTGCAGGATTTATTAAGGAAGGGAAATCGATGGAAATGGGACGATAGATGCAATCAAGCGTTTTTAGCGGCCAAGAAAATGCTGATCCAAAATATCAAGCTTGAATATCCTGATTTTACAAGAAGATTTTTTGTAGAGACAGACGCATCCTAAATAGGTATTAGTGGGATCCTATATCAGTTGGATGATGACAAGAAACATAGGTATTTAGCTTTCACCAGTCGCAAGCTTAGGAATTGTGAGAAGAATTACTATGCAACTGAGTTAGAGGCATTAGCAGTGGTTCATGTTCTTAAAACGTGGAAGAAGGTGTTGTTTGGACATGACATAACAGTGATCACAGATCATAAAGCCCTCCAATTTATTATGAAGACAGACTTAGCGAGTGACCGCATCACCAGATGGGCTCTGTTCTTACAGCAATTTAACCCAACTGTTGTACATAGACCTGGGAAGTTAAATCTGTTAGCAGATGTGTTGAGCAGAAACCCTTGTGAAGAAGTAATTGTCAACCATATAAATTTGATTCAAGAGGATAATGGTACTCTAGAAAAGTTGAAGTTGTTAGCGCAAACTCAGAAGAGATATGCACCTTTGCGAAGAATTTACCGTTTTTTAACACGCAGAATGGATAACACTGATCCGGATTTTCAAAGAACTGAGATAGAGGCTAGAAAATACCATATTATGGGAGGTGTTATATGCCAATATATCGACCAGGATCATACTAAACTTAGAGTAGTGATCCCATCCAAGCTTGTCAAACCAGTCATTTGGATGATACACCGAACTGCAGCTCATGTAGGTGTAGACAAGACTTTGGCTCTCGCTCAAGAAACTTTCGTTTGGAGACAAATGGGACAAACGATTCGCGACGTCATAAAGACCTGTGACAGTTGTCAGCGAAGTAAATACTCATCTAAGTTAATGAAAGAAGTTCCTAGATCAATATTACCCAGCAAGCCAAGAGAACTTTTCGCGACGGACATTTTCGGTCTGATTCCTCGTTCGACGAAAGGCAATCAGTTCGTTTTGGTAACAGTTGATGTATTTTCGAAATACGTATCTCTATGCCCTATACAGAAAGCTACATCCAAGTACGTGATAAACAGACTTGAGAAAACTGTTATTCCGAGCATGGGGAAACCTGAGGTTTTGTTGATTGACCATGGATCGCAATTTACTAGTATGGAATTTTCTACTGCTATGGAACGTTTAGGAATAAGGCATGTTGGGTAGTTTATTAGCTGAGGAATAACCCACCCACCAAGGGAAGATGATTAAGAGAAGGAAGTAGATTTTGGATTGGAGAAAAAGGATAGAAAATAGGAGGAGAGTCCCACAAAAGTTATGAATTTGACTTTCAATACATTTAAAGGTGGTTGCCACCGCAAATCCGTGCTCGGATACCTAAAGTGGGTACGAGCTTGGTCGAAGCTGACGGGAACCGCAGCTAAGACTTGGGCAGTTTGCCAGAGAAAGGCTTTAGTGTATTTCCTTCCAAGCACGAATAAAAGTACTATAGGGAAGGGTGATGGTCTGGCCAGACAGATAGTAAAAGCTTTATTGAGTATGAACGAGGGCATAAACCTAGGAAGAGCTAGGAAATCCAGGATCCTGCCTAACTGTAGTATCAGAGAAATGATGAATCCAAAAACAAATATTTAATTTATTTAACAATTCAAAGAAGTTTGAGGAAATTAACAAGCGTGTAATATAATTTGGACAAACGTAGTTCATTTGAACTTTTTAACAAATGGGGTCGCAGACCTCTCAACATTAAATGTTTGCTCCAGGCAATTGACAATTTATGCGGTTTCAAACCTTACATGTTTCTAAAATCTTTGTAAGATTTAAACAAATAAACAATGAAGTAATTAAAGTTGGAACGTGAATTAGATTACAAAGAGTGCACCTTAAGAAATTCTTGAGAGAATGTTCTAGAGAAAGTGACAACTTCGAAAATAACAATAATAAAAACATGAAAAATAAGATAGAAGTTCCTACAACTTCTTATATTTATACAGAATTAACGTTGGTGGTTAGTAGAAGGTTGAGGAAAGATCATTGGGATATAGGATCAATGTTCATGGCCGTATTTAATGTAAACGGACGATCGCGACGCGGTAGAAACGTGGAGCAAGCACTGGTTATCACTGTAGTCTAGAAAGATGGATGCAAAGTTCACTATAGAAACACTAAAGTTTATGAAAAAGAAAGTTATTACAATGCTGGAAAGAACTGGTTGCACTAGGTAGGCGAGAGTCTGTTGCTGGAGAAAATGGTGGATTACAGTTAAATGCGCCATAGAACATCCCTACGGTGGACGAAAGTTAGCTATTGCAGTAATTTAAGGAAGATTCCTCATTTTAACTAGTATTTTCACAAGTGCGTGAACAATACTTGACGGCAAGACTCGCAGATAGAGTACAAGATCTCGAAGGTTCCAGAACGACCTTAGCAGAAAATGGGGTTGAGAAAAGCCAACGGAGGAACTAGCTTTATAATTATAGACAGCGGGTATTAGATAATATCCCACGTAGCGAGAGGATTTCTCATTTAGTTAGCGTAGGAAAAGCTACTTTCTATTGAGTTTGGCTTAGACAGACAAAAGCTCAACATAGCAAATCCCTCGAAGAATGATTTTGCCCCAAATAATCAATCCCACGCTGTCTATAAAATATCGTTAAAAGCATGTAATCTTTAAAATCATGAAGATGAGGTTAAAACTTGAAGCTGTACTTATCTTGGTTAAATGTTGATAGGGAAGATCCCCTTGACGGATGCCTAGAGTTCCAACATGGCGAGGAGTGAAGAAAGTGTCTCTTGGTTTGAGGAGACTGGCTTGAGTTGAGCCCTGACTGATCGAATCAACTGCCGACTTAGTAGTGAGAGCTGCTCAACGGAGCACGGAGGGACCGAGGAAGGGGAAAAGAGTGGGGGGTAGGAGACAAAAGGAGAACATATAAGCATTGCCAACTTTAAAACAAAAAATTGATCTCTTGCTGAGCCGGTCTTCAAAGAGTTGACAACAGATGATACCAGCGCAGCATGGTGAGTAAAAGAGTAGACGCAGCTCTCTTGCTCATGGAGATAACAGCTGGCGATGGCAGTAAAATCTGGTAGCCAGATGGAGAAGGAATTCCTCTTGCGCGAGGAAGAGTTGAAGAGCTTCAGAGATTCGCTGTTATATGACGCTAGGTGGGTCATAGAATATATATCTGGAACAGACTCATACAAAACATAAGCGACCTGAACCCCTAAGAGAGAACAGAAGATCACTGTTGGTGTCTGACAAAGAGGAAGGAAAGAACATGCAAAAACATTGAAAATTATAATCTCAGGTACCGTGTATTCCAAGAATGCACCATACTGGGAGGGGCAGACACCAACAGCGAACAAGAAAAACAAGTATAGTAATAAGCAATTGTGGAGAAGTAGTCTTGTGATCTGACCATTCGTGGTCAAGACTCTGAATACCCTGACTCTCCCATCTCTTCCAGGGTAACACTCGGTCACTTTTCCAAAAGGCCAGACTAGGGGGGGGTGAAACATCCCTAACTAAGACCAAGTCTCCCACTTTAATGTCGGGACTGGAAAGAAACCACTTCTGCCTCCCTTGCAAGGAAGATAAATATTCCAAGTTCCACCTCTTCCAAAAGGAATTGCGGAGGACTTCAAGTTTACACCAAACAATAGGTAGATTAGAATCCCTGAAAGAATTAGGAAGGGGAGGATGGGCAGAGAGAGAAGTGCGTGTAAGACACTGACCAGGTGTAAGTGGAAGGAGGTCATCAGGGTCATTGGAAAGCGGAGTTAAAAGGCGAGAATTATCAACACTTTCAATCACAAAATAGCTGGAAGCTGAAAGAAATAAAGCACTAGTGAAGATTGCGATACAATGCAAAAGGAGAATTAACAAGTTTAAACAAAGCATATAGAGACAAGTACATCTATTCAGGATAAGAATATACCAAGTAAACAAAGAAACTATGCGAGTAAAAAGCAAGAACGCTATAGGTAACAACCTAGTAGCCATAAACAATGACCTTAAGTTATAATGAGTATCAAAGGGGTTACTCAGAAAAATACTTAAGTCAGCGAGGAACGTGACATAACAAGTATGAATACAAAAACACATCGAATGTGACGACGAGAAAAAGTAAGTTTGTTCATCAATGAACAATAAGATTTCAAAATATGTAAGCAAAGTGAAATCCATAAGCGCGTGAGAAATACGCAACGAAGTTTTGAAGCAAGAATCGAAACAATTGTAAGATACGAGCGTGAGTAAGTGAGAGACGTAAACAAGCACGGCCTTGACACACATAGTACAACGAGATAAGGCATATAAATAGCTGAAAGAGTCCTTGACTAGAACAAGTTTATTTTGGGAAATAGGTGAGCGGCTTCCGAGATTACGGTAGCGGCTCGCCAGACAATGGTTGGCAATCAGCCAGAGTTGACATAAGAGAAACTTGCTTTGACCTTTGGCAATCGTACAGGAAATAAACAACAACTTGGCGTTATCCAGGCTTGTATACAAACAAGTTTGAAAAACAAGCAGTTCCAAGTACACAAACAACATTTGTTGAATCAGCTGTAACTTAAAGCAGATATTCGGGTTGGACGACATGCAGTCAATCGTAACTTGGACGTGAACAAACAATTTAAAGCTATATGAAATAAAGTAAGAAATCAATTTCGCATGATTGAGAGGATCACGGAATCCGACAATTTTCGACAGGAAAAAGCTTGATTCTTCCAAAATAGGAAGTGAAGCCGGGACATTGAGAAGAAGGTTATGCATAAGAATAGTTATTCTTGATGTTATTGAATTCAGATTTTCAAGCGGTTTCAAAAGCGACTTCCAATTTTGAGGAAGGAGGGAGGAGCCGACCGTGGCCATCCTTCTACATAGCGAAAGAAGTGAAACATAGCTTACAGCAAAGTGATGGTGACTGATAGCCATGGTTTTACACAAGGGGAAGATAGTTTTCGAGAAAGAGTTTAAGCAATTACCTGCTATAAAAATGACATGAGAAGGTAAACGAAATAACACAAAGCAAGGCGAACTTGAATTGCCATTTTGTGCGGGAAGAAGGGAAAACCATTTAAACAACTTACAGAGGTAGCGTAGTTGTTCACGATAAGACATCGTTTCGGCAAGTGTTTTTCAAAAATATTGAGATCTGAAACATGAGCGTTCTCTTTTTCAGAAATGGGATTTATGTCAGCTGTAACGAAATGACATTGCGCTTTGGTTTGAACACTGGGATGCTGAATTTCACCAGTAATAACCCAACCAAAATCGGTGTCTCTGGCGACCACGGTTGAAGATAACTTACGTGTTTGTTTGCGAAGGCACTTCCAAAAAACATTGGCACTGAAAAGTACATCAATGGGACCTTGAGCATTAAACTGAGGATCAGCTAACCTTAAGTGCGAGGGAATGTTTAAATCGGAAGTATTAATAGAGTGACTTGGAGTGTCCTTGCCAATACTGGTAAGAATGAGGCAGTTTATGTTAAGATTGGTGTTTCTTTGGCAAACGTCTCTGATTTTCAATTTTGAAGACTGCAAGACTTGAGTTTTCAAATTGTCAATGCCGGTCACACTGATAGAAGTAGGCGATGACGAAAGACCTAGTTTTTTAATCAACGATTGCGAAACAAAGTTATGAGTTGAAGCGGAATCGAGAAGACCACGGGTTCTAAACCAATTTCCAAATTTATCTTGGATTTCGAATTGTACAGTGGTCAAAAGGGTTTGCGCAATGTAAGAAGTTTCGGCATTAGAAATGCAGGAAGAAGCATTAGTTTGTTCGGAGCTGCTCTGCATGGAGCTTGAAGAGGCAGGTACTGATGACCTCGATTTATCGTGAACGTGCAATAAAGAATGATGCGGTTTTTTACAATGGAAACAGAGGTTTGATGACGTACAGTTTGAAGAAGAATGCTTAGGTGACAAGCAATTGAAACAATGTTTGCTATTCAAGACAAACTTCCTTCGATCTTCGACAGACAATTCTTTAAAGGATTTGCACGAATACAATGTGTGAAGCTTTTTACAGAGCGTGCATTTTAACGATTTGTTAAGCGGCCTGATATGTTCTCTTGCATGATTGAAAGAAGAACTGGTTTGCTTGTTCTCGACAGATGGGGGCTGATGTCCCTTTGAAGAAGCAAGTTTTTTTTCAAAAATTTGACACTGAGGATTCGTTTCGACGTTTTCGCACTGAAATGCGAGTGCTGTTAGGACTTGGCATCGGCTGTTAAGAAACGAGATTAAGTGTTCGAAGGAAAATTCTTCCTTGCGAGCGAGTTCGATCTCCCAGGCCTTTAAAGTAGCCAGATGAATGAGTATGGTGTCCCATGTTTGGACAGGTTGCTTGAGTTGGTATAATGCTCTGACATTCAACTGTATAGAGTCTAAGAGGTTTCTTAAAGAGGTGACGTCATTAGGTTTGACGGCTGGTAGGTTGAAGAGACAACGTATGTGGCGAGCTACACTCAAACGTAAATTGCCATATCTCTCTTTAATGAGATTAAAGGCGATGTGGTAGTTGTCTGCGCTTAAAGGCAGTGACTCCACTAAGGCTAAGGCCTCACATTCCAAAGAAGTACAGAGGAGGAAAAATTTATGTATGTCTGGGATCTCGATATTTTCATGAATTAGGGAGCAATAAAGTTCGTAAAAAGAATACCATTCACCTTCCTTGCCTGAGAAGTGCGGTAGGCTTATCTTGGGAAGTAACGGTTTCGGTTTGTTCTTGTGAACTGAAGCGGGTGCGAACTGGGCCGGATTGATGACCTTAGTGTCCGGTTCTGAGATATTGCGAATCAATTGGTGGGCCTTGGCAATCCCTTCAAAGTACAAGGGTTCGACCTCGTCCCGATCCGATTGAAGTTCTGGGCAAGCGGATTCAATCTCGGTTTGAATTTGATCATAATAATCATAAGACCGTTCGTACAACTTAAGGCGATGTGTTAAGATATCTAAATCACACTCGGCGGGATTTAACTTGTTGATAAAATTTCTGAATCTAGTGAGTTGCCCTTTATAGGAAGAACGTCTAGCAATGAGAGTTTCATCTTTTTCAGTAGGAGCCATGATAAAGAGAATAAATTGAAATACAACTCACGAAACTGTAGAACCTTGGAGATGCTGTCAAGTTTGCAGCAGCAAATGGGTATAAAGAACAGGACACCCCAAAGGAGACAGGAGCGGCCTCTTTCCCGTTCACAGGCTTTGCATGATGTAGTTATAACTGAAAAATCCAAAGCAGATATTAATAATTTGCCAAGTATTGCAAAATGTCACTTGACAAACAATAGAAATGAAAAATGGACTCTCCCGGGTTTCTGGTACCAAATTTTGGGTAGTTTATTAGCTGAGGAATAACCCACCCACCAAGGAAAGATGATTAAGAGAAGGAAGTAGATTTTGGATTGGAGAAAAAGGATAGAAAATAGGAGGAGAGTCCCACAAAAGTTATGAATTTGACTTTCAATACATTTAAAGGTGGTTGCCACCGCAAATCCGTGCTCGGATACCTAAAGTGGGTACGAGCTTGGTCGAAGCTGACGGGAACCGCAGCTAAGACTTGGGCAGTTTGCCAGAGAAAGGCTTTAGTGTATTTCCTTCCAAGCACGAATAAAAGTACTATAGGGAAGGGTGATGGTCTGGCCAGACAGATAGTAAAAGCTTTATTGAGTATGAACGAGGGCATAAACCTAGGAAGAGCTAGGAAAGCCAGGATCCTGCCTAACTGTAGTATCAGAGAAATGATGAATCCAAAAACAAATATTTAATTTATTTAACAATTCAAAGAAGTTTGAGGAAATTAACAAGCGTGTAATATAATTTGGACAAACATAGTTCATTTGAACTTTTTAACAAATGGGGTCGCAGACCTCTCAACATTAAATGTTTGCTCCAGGCAATTGACAATTTATGCGGTTTCAAACCTTACATGTTTCTAAAATCTTTGTAAGATTTAAACAAATAAACAATGAAGTAATTAAAGTTGGAACGTGAATTAGATTACAAAGAGTGCACCTTAAGAAATTCTTGAGAGAATGTTCTAGAGAAAGTGACAACTTCGAAAATAACAATAATAAAAACATGAAAAATAAGATAGAAGTTCCTACAACTTCTTATATTTATACAGAATTAACGTTGGTGGTTAGTAGAAGGTTGAGGAAAGATCATTGGGATATAGGATCAATGTTCATGGCCGTATTTAATGTAAACGGACGATCGCGACGCGGTAGAAACGTGGAGCAAGCACTGGTTATCACTGTAGTCTAGAAAGATGGATGCAAAGTTCACTATAGAAACACTAAAGTTTATGAAAAAGAAAGTTATTACAATGCTGGAAAGAACTGGTTGCACTAGGTATGCGAGAGTCTATTGCTGGAGAAAATGGTGGATTACAGTTAAATGCGCCATAGAACATCCCAACGGTGGACGAAAGTTAGCTATTGCAGTAATTTAAGGAAGATTCCTCATTTTAACTAGTATTTTCACAAGTGCGTGAACAATACTTGACGGCAAGACTCGCAGATAGAGTACAAGATCTCGAAGGTTCCAGAACGACCTTAGCAGAAAATGGGGTTGAGAAAAGCCAACGGAGGAACTAGCTTTATAATTATAGACAGCGGGTATTAGATAATATCCCACGTAGCGAGAGGATTTCTCATTTAGTTAGCGTAGGAAAAGCTACTTTCTATTGAGTTTGGCTTAGACAGACAAAAGCTCAACATAGCAAATCCCTCGAAGAATGATTTTGCCCCAAATAATCAATCCCACGCTGTCTATAAAATATCGTTAAAAGCATGTAATCTTTAAAATCATGAAGATGAGGTTAAAACTTGAAGCTGTACTTATCTTGGTTAAATGTTGATAGGGAAGATCCCCTTGACGGATGCCTAGAGTTCCAACATGGCGAGGAGTGAAGAAAGTGTCTCTTGGTTTGAGGAGACTGGCTTGAGTTGAGCCCTGACTGATCGAATCAACTGCCGACTTAGTAGTGAGAGCTGCTCAACGGAGTACGGAGGGACCGAGGAAGGGGAAAAGAGTGGGGGGTAGGAGACAAAAGGAGAACATATAAGCATTGCCAACTTTAAAACAAAAAATTGATCTCTTGCTGAGCCGGTCTTCAAAGAGTTGACAACAGATGATACCAGCGCAGCATGGTGAGTAAAAGAGTAGACGCAGCTCTCTTGCTCATGGAGATAACAGCTGGCGATGGCAGTAAAATCTGGTAGCCAGATGGAGAAGGAATTCCTCTTGCGCGAGGAAGAGTTGAAGAGCTTCAGAGATTCGCTGTTATATGACGCTAGGTGGGTCATAGAATATATATCTGGAACAGACTCATACAAAATATAAGCGACCTGAACCCCTAAGAGAGAACAGAAGATCACTGTTGGTGTCTGACAAAGAGGAAGGAAAGAACATGCAAAAATATTGAAAATTATAATCTCAGGTACCGTGTATTCCAAGAATGCACCACATGTGTTTAATTCTGTACGGTATCCAGAGGGAAATCCCGCCGAAAGAATTCTGCCGGAGATAAGTAAGATGTGTCGCTTATATGTGTCAAGGCAACACCATAGATGGATGGAAGTGATACCCATCATTAGCCAATGCTTGAATTCCACAGTACATGAAAGCACAGGACAGATTCCGTCCATGCTTCATCATGGATTGAAACCGGATGGACCATGGGACCGAGTCGTGAGGGCACCAGTAGATCCTCAACCCACACAAGAAAGAAGAGTCGAGATGGCAGGAGAGAGGCTCAGAAGACAAGCGGAGAAGAGAGCCAGGAGACAGGCAGGAAGGAGGTTCCACGAGCCATTTCAAGAAAATGATGAGGTGCTAATTAGGAAGCCAGTCACTTCGAACCTTCAGCTGAAGATCTACCATAAATTCGCTCCATTGTACGCTGGTCCGTTCCGTATTGAACAAACATACCAGAATAATAGCTACAAGATTGTCAGAATGGATACTGATGAAGTTGTAGGAACTTTTAATGCAGCTAGCATCAGGAAATACCAGCATGCTGAGTAAGGGAATTGTAGAGCTATCGTGTACATGTATTATATATATAGAATGCCTGAGAGTGTATTTTTTTTCTCAATCCTGATAAAAAAGGAGGTGTACGGGAGAGATGTACCCGATACCTAGTTTAGGCTATCGGCTACGCCAGCAGACATTAAGCTGTAGTTGAGGTTTTGGAAAGAATTAGGAAAAGATAGCGCACCGATCGCGTCAAGAAGAATGCCAAGATGACGTAGGAGGTCTAGGATCAAGGAGGCACTGAGACCTGTGAGAAGATGGAATTATGGATAAAGATGTGAAGCTTTATTGAGATATTTATGGAATTATAGCAATTAAACATCTTAGAAGAGGATATATAACATGCATTGTATGTGGAAATAATTTTATGGAAGTCAGATAACCCTTAAGTTATTTTATAACGGAATAGCCAAGATGATCTGGGTTCGAGACTATGACCGTGACGCGAGAGCACAGTGGTGGGGGACTACACCACGTGCCTGCGCCGAGCAGATAAGCAAGAAGACAGTGCCAGCAGATTCAGTTGAGCTCAGTCAGACGAGCAGGTAGGAGCAGCTCTATAGCGCAAGCGAGACGCACAGTGAAGGTCACGTAACATACAGAAACTGTCACGGCAAAGTGTAGGCGACAGTTCCTGCATCACCGAGCAGCGAAGGCCAGGCGGGTCATTGATCCTGGCGGGCTGGCCGAGGAAGCAATTATAGACGGCCGGGATATGTCAGAACCGCACTGCAAGTAGTTGAAGGCTTTATTACAAGCGACATTTCAACATAGTTGGTAAATAGGTTTTATGAATAACTTTATGACTATGCTGTTCTATAACGCATTCGAAGCTGCTTTAACTATTTCAAGTAAACGGAATGTTGTTAGCATAGGCACTGATGAACATTAGATCGTGCATTAATGAGATTTACTTCTTATGCAGTTTCATGAATTACCAATTACAGACAAATACAGGGTGTTTCGTAATCTTGAACACTCTCAAGTAAAATTTTATTTTACGAAAGTGGGACTTAGCAGTCATTTGAGATTGAACTTGCAATACTCAAACTGAACATTTAACGGAACAGTGGCGTATCTTAGAAGAGGAGTAGGGGGTCCGCTGTTTCCATGAACTTTTCCAAGAGGAGTTGGACAATATCCGCTATGGGTAATCCGAAGTTCAACATGTCCGAGTAGACACTGATAGAGACAAGATGGCACCGCAGAGCGATGGATTCGATTCCTGACGAGAGGAGTCCACCAGCTGATTCACTTGGGATTTCGAAGGCAATCGTCATTTCATGGATGGAATGCTATTCACGCCGATCTTTCGAGAAATTCTTTATGTAGGGAAAATCGATGATCTTGGAAATTTAATTACAGCTGATTATGAAAGGTACTGTAAGAGTCATAACTACCTGATACGATTATTTTCATGAATACTGGGCACACATGTATATTTTTCTAATAGGAGTGATACGATTATTAAGACATGGTTTGAATTTATATACTTCGAATTTGCTAGAATATGGAGTGACCATATGATATGGCAGGCATCATTATACGAAATTCTCACCATTGTTTGGCTTTATTAAGCAGATGTTTGGTCTTTTAGACATTTTTCCAGCTAGGATATTTTTTCATGAATAGTTTTTTTGTGTAACGAGTATTTCGAACTCGTGATCTGCAATTGATTATCAATAATTACTTCGTCAGTTCATTGCATACTAGCGAGTGTGTATTATTCATCAGTAGGGATTTTTTCCATTGGATTGTTTGGAGATATTAAGAAGTTATTCACTTTAGTGAATGAACATCGCTTTTATATGACAACTAGAAACTTGTTGATTCCTATCTGATACATTCACTCATATAGCCTACGAGATGGGGTCCTTCGTATTTATACGATTGTATGGTGGCTACTCATCTTACCCATCGTTCAGGGAAATATCATCCAAGTCGACGGGGCGAGGTCTTTCGTATTTATACGACTGTACGGTGGTTGCTCATCTTACTCGCCATTGAGGGACTCATTTTTATCATCCGAGTGTACACGAGATGTAAGTGAATCAAACAAGGAACTACTAGTCACATATCAGTCGAAATTTTGTTAAATAAAGTAACGATAAATGTCAACAGGATTGCATTTAGTAATTCTTGTTTGCCAATCCAATATTTTGTTGCTATACTCTTTTGAGAGTAATTTCAGTTTAACAGCTGTTACAGCTGATGCTTTTGATGATTTTTATAATTGTGTTTGATACCTTTGAGAAGGATTTAAAGTAATTGAATCTTGTAAGATTAATCATTAATGGTCATAATTATTTTAAGGCAGATCAGTATTGCAGATTCTGATATGAGAGATTATAGCACATTGGTGTTTTTCTGCGATGTGAGTTATGAAAATTGTAAGAGAATTTATGCTATTTGAAAGCAGATCTTAAATTACTGAGGTAATATATCTTTTCCAATTGTTTAAGAAGTTGTCTAGATGTGATCAGATTAATTACAGTTATTGGAGATTGTGGGCGTTGATAATTTGAAGCCAGTTATATATTTTTTGTAGATCATGCAACATGGTTAAGTGGAGTTTGTGGTAGGCATTTTGTGGAATTTGCCATGTGATAGTTGCAACGTTGATAATGTATTTTGAAGCAGACATGAGGTCGTCGTACCCAGTCTAGCGTAATTGTTGAGATTCATGCTGTATGTGCTGAATATTTATGGAGTTTTTGTGGAATAATTCTTGTATTCAAATTTGATATTTGAAGTATTGAAGAAATGTAATGTCGTTGTGGATAGTTAGATCCAACGTGATGTCGTGGAGGCAATAATATTTTTTGGCATGATAAATTAAATACGAGATATAACTTGGAAGTGGTAAAACTGTAAGACAACGTTCTATAAACCTTATTAAACAATTTGTTAGGAAATTAAACAAATAAATGAAGTTGATAATACAAGATTTTCTGAAAATAATAATTAACGAAATAATAATCTGAGATTTAAGCATATTAACGATCTGACCTAATGAAATAAAAATCAGAATGACTAGATGAAATAATGAAAAACTAAATAACCAGATGATTGAAATTTAAATAATTTGATAAATTAAATTTTGGAATAAATCAATGAATTAAATAAATGGATGAATTAAAGATTGAATAAATAAACTGATTGAAATAAATTAATAGACGATTGTAATGATGATGAATAACTAAATTAGAAGGTGATAATTAATTAAAGAAGCTGATGATTAATGAATTTACATGGAATTAAATAAATTTAATTGAGATATAATTTGAAGGAATTGCAACTTGAGTTGAGAATTTAAATGATGTAATGGTGATGAATTAACGATTCTAACAGGAACATGTATAATTTTGAAGTGAGAATTAATGTGAGAAATATTTAATTTTGATGATGACGATAATGATGACCAATGAGAATTTGAATTTTCTGTACTTCACAGATAAGAGATTATTAATGACGATGTAAATAGTGTAAATTAATTATTCGATGTTTGGGAGCATTTGATTAACATGTTCAACATTCAAATTATACCATGCAAACCATAAATTACGTGATATTTAATATGTGTGATTATTATATGTGTATGTTTAGACAGATCAATAATTTATTTTAAATCCACATTGATGTTAAATTAAAGAGAAATTAGGTCTCAGGTTTCACAAATGTCAGTGACGAAAGACATAGTGCTACAGTGATCCTGAGAACCCAAGAGAACTTTATAAATTTTTCTTGTTATGTGGATAAAAAAATAATTTTGGATTAGAAAAGAGATGGTTCGATTTTTGGACAATGACAATTTAACTTTGGCATTCGTCCATACTCTTAGGTAGGAGTTATATTTAAAATGTCTGTCTGACTATCAAAGTAAAATAATTTTTTTTTATCTTAGTTGTGATCTGATGATGGTGTGATGTTCCTTTTTCTTTCCTTGTCTTGAGTAAGGCTTATCCGGAAAGGAAGTGGTTTGCTAGGAATTCAGTTGATGGCGCCCATTTATATTTGCATTATTTCTATTAAACTTAAGCCCGTAACGACCCTAGAGATACTTTGTCTCGTGATATCCACTGCTTTTTCGAGAACTCAGCTGAATTTCCGACACATTCCTTATTTGACTAGAGGTTCATTTAAC
The DNA here is from genome assembly GCA_946902985.2 of Meconema thalassinum. Taxonomy (NCBI): domain Eukaryota; kingdom Metazoa; phylum Arthropoda; class Insecta; order Orthoptera; family Tettigoniidae; genus Meconema; species Meconema thalassinum. Next base: position 1,000,467,106 of record OX336388.2, on the reverse strand, counting down.
TCCGCTCTGTCCCGGAACTCCAGGAATGCGATGTTATAGCAGATGGGTCATCGCATCCCCAGGACGAACGGGTACAGTATGGATCCATATATGGTATGCATGGTTTGTATATTGTTGGTGTGTCGTTCCATGTATTGGGTCTTCTCATAAGATATCTGTAAACCTGTTTTAGCAGCTATTTCATGTAATCGTTCCAGTGCTTCCTTTGCCTCCTGTGTGTTATTGCTGAGTAAGGCTACGTCATCTGCAAATGCCAGACATTTTATGATTGTTTTTCTTTCACGGGTTCTTCCTAGCTATATTCCTTTAACTTGTTCCTCCCACTGCTTAACAATTTTGTCTAAGACCATGTTGAACAAGATTGGTGAGAGGCCGTCTCCTTGTTTGACACCTGTGCGTATATGAAAGGGTTCTGAAATTTCACCAATGAACTTAACTTTAGAGGTGGTGTCCGAGAGCGTTAGTTGTATAAGTGCCCTGTTTTTTTTTGTCAATGCCATATTCTTCCAGTACTGCAAATAGTGTTTGTCTATCAATGCTGTCGTATGCTTTTTTAAAGTCCACAAAGGTAACTACAATGTTTTTTGTCTGTCTGACTTTCAGTAGTGTTCTCAAGTTCCAGATCTGTTCGATGCATGATCTCCCTTTTCTGAAGCCTGCCTGGTATTCTCCTATTTGTGGATCTGCTTGTGGTTCTAGTCTGTTCAATAACACTTTCGAGAATATTTTGTAAGCGACTGGTACTAGAGAAATCCCTCTGTAATTATTTGGATCTGACTTATCACCCTTTTTATGTAATGGGTGGATCAATGCACATTTCCATTCCTCTGGCATTTTCTCTGTGATCCAAATGTCTGTGATGATCTTATGAATTGTTTTGGTGATGTTTTTATCTTGAAGCTTCCATACTTCAGCAATAATGCCATCTTCTCCTGCCGCTCTGTTATTTTTAATTTGTTGTATGATCTCCTCTATCTCCTCTATTGTAGGTGGAGTAGAATCGGGATTGGATGTGGTTTTTTGGAAGGTCAATTTCTCCGTGGGTTCTGTACAATTGAGAAGATTATTAAAGTATTGTTTGAGAATTGTACAGTTTTCTTTCGTGTTCGTTTCCAGGGACCCATCTGTTCTTCGAAAGCAGAGGCTAGGAGGCTGATAACCCCTAATATTTTCTTTGAATGTTCTGTAAAAATTTCTTGTGTTATTTCTCTTAAAATCTTCTCCAATTTCTTTAGCCTGTTGTTGTCGTACGCTCGTTTTTCTCTTCTGATTTCCTTTGATGATTGTTTTTGAACTTCGGGAAATTCCTTCCATGTTTCGGATGTTCTGTTACTGCTGAACTTCATCCATGCCTGTGTTCTTCTCTCATTGGCTTGATCACAAATTACGTTCCACCACCTATGTTTTCGTTTTCTAGGAGGTTGTGCCCAATGCATTGCCTTTTGAACTGTGGTCGCAAGATCTGTCCAAGTGTCTGTTGGATGCCTATTAATTTCTTCAATGATTTTGTCCCTGTTTATCTTGAAATATTCTGGATCAGGCTTCACTATTTTGTTTTTTGTTGTCTTTTTCTGTCTTGGGATTGGACTAATCCTGACTTGTAATAAATAATGGTCAGACTCGAAGAACCCTTGACGCGTTCTGACATTTAAAATGTCCTGCGTATTTTTGTTATAAATGGCCACATGATCAATCTGGAATTCTCCCCATACGGTGTTGGGTGCTTTCCATGTTGTAAGTTTTCGTCTTGGCTTTTGAAATTGTGTCGACATAATTTTGAGGTTACAATTTTGACAATATTTTATGAGGTGTTCCCCATTTTTGTTTGTGCGATAGTGTGCTGAATGAGGGCCTGTGATTTGTCTGTATTTTCTCTCCTTACCTAATTGCCCGTTAAAGTCTCCCATTAAAATTTTAACATGCCTTTCTGGTATATTGTTTGTTACTTCTTCCATGTCTTCCCAGAAGTCTTCAACTTCTTGTGGTTTCTTTCTATTATGCTCATTTGTAGGTGCATGTGCATTGATAATCGTGTAACCTTTATTACCTGATTTGAAGGAGAGTGTGGAGATCCTTTCTGATATGGAATTAAAGTCAATAATGTTATCCATGACTGATTTGTGTACTGCAAATCCTGTTCCAAACAATGATGGTGTACCTCTTCTGACAGCAGGTTTACCTTTATAAATCCTATAATTTTCTGTGTTGAAATGATTTTCATCTTGAAAACGAGTCTCTTGAATCGCAAGAATTTTTATTTGAAATTTTTCTAACATGTCTGTGAGTTGTTTTAGTTTTCCAAGTTTGAAGAGAGTATTAACATTGAGAGTGCCAATGTAGTGTTTGTGTAGAGATTTTGAGAAGCTCCGATTCTTCTCCTCATGATGTTCCTGGTCCCCCAGAATCCGATGACCAGGAAAGTCCAGCACGGTGACTGGGGCCTGGGGTAGCGGATTTCTTTCCTTTTGTTCCATCATGATTACTTCAAGTTGAAGGTGGTTGTGGCGATCTTAAAGAAAGATCACGATGATTGCTGACTTGATTGTTGAGATCAAGACATATTTCACAGCCGCACCAACTAGGTGAACAGACGCTGACCAATAATCGCTGGATACCAGAACAGACACTATTGGATTTTGTGTGTTTGGTCCGCGAGAGCTATTTTATTTCGCTCAAGTCCGCCGGTAAGCTGGTGAGGACCCCCCTATCCGCCACCTGGGACGCGCCACGTCGGAGTATCACTTCTCCGCCTGCTACGACAACGTAGTAGGTTCGTGGACATTACCGCATAATAATAGATATAAATATATTAGTTAACATAATAACTAATAAAAGGTAAAATGTAAACTTAAAAAATATTGATAATAATAATAATAATAATAAAATATACAAAATTATTTCATTCTGGTCACAAATTGGGACCATCACACTCTGTATATCGAGCTGTTTTTACAGAAAAACTGTGTGTGTGGGTGGTGGGCAATAGCGGGTACTCATGGAGTGCCCAGCTTCTAAATTCCATGGGTAGAGGCATATCTCTCTTTACCATTTTGAGTATGTCCAGTTTTTTGCTATCGTCAAGGGTCACATGGGGCACTTTCCATAGCAAGCGTTGTAGTTGAATTTTTGAATCTATGGGGGCATTGTCGGCTCCCTTGAGTGCATTATTATCACTCCTGTCTCTCACCAAACAAAGCACTTGCCTTGCGTTGACCACGATGCGCTGGTGATCTACGGCAAAGCCTAAAATCAGTTCAAGGGGTAAATATCCAGTAAAGGTCCCATCGGGGTGTACCATCAAGTCATTGGTTGAGCGAGGCACCAACCTGCCATGCAAAGTGTTTTACCGTCTTCCTCACTATAAGAGGGGTATAGTTTCATGACACTGGAAATGCCTACATTTCGAGTGCTATCCACCACGATATCGTTAATCACGTAACGTACTTCAGAAAATAGAAAGGCCAAACCATGGTTGGCCAACTTGGATGTGGTGGGTGTAGAGCCATCGGCTTTGGTGAGTCGGCCTTCAATCTGAATGACACTTTCATGCGGTAGGGTGTAAATATCTTGGTTGTTGATAACAAATTGAATTTCATCATTGTTATTCAGTCCATGTGTTTGAGCTTGATAGGAATGGAGCTGAATTCTTACCACCCCTGGTTGCTCCTCGATGCAGTTCGCTACCTCTAGGATAGAATTCATCATGGGGGTTGACGTGGTAAACCAAATGCTGTAAAATCTGCTTGTCTTGAGATGTTAACGTCTATTCACGTGGCAAACAACTAACACCATTCCTAGACGGTGTTGTTGCTTTATACACAAACTTCATAGTGGCTTTAGCACCAACTTGTAAGTCACTGGTGTGGTAGAATCTAGATCAATGAGTTGTTGATCTCCATTGATCAGTCTTAATGTTATATTACTAATACTGTCGACAGCCACAGAATGAAAAAGCACCACTGGAGGGTTTCCACGAATAATATAGCCATTGGGCGATGTCACAATAAAGTCATAAAGCGAATGCGATGGTTCTTGATTGGTGTACACTTGGCTAATAATATTACACGTCACCGACACATGATGGTCCTCAATCAATTTCACTTCATGGTCTGATTCATGTTTTTTGTTGGTCTCCAACACACGTGATTTAAATCCTAGTAATGGACCAATGAAATCGGAGTGTCTTTTAAAGTCAATGTTAAATGTAGAGAAAATACTGCAGCGAGGAGTGTTGGTATTTCCTACAAGTTCAAACTTGCGCGTTCCATCGAGAAATAACTTTAATCCATATTCATTGATCAACACCACATAAATGTGTTCATAAATGTCATCGATCGTGTATCCACCAGAGTTCAGAGTGAGCACAGAATCATCATAGTAAAACTTGTTGTTCACATTTTCACGTATGTTGTATATTTGATTGTACGTTTCAAGAGAAACAAGTTCCAAACCATAGGGTTTTTCACTCAATTCGATGGGCGGGTAAAAGTCTAGGCTGACTTCGGGTCCACGTCCATGTAGTGTAAACGTTTTACTTTTTGGCGACATACTGGTGGCGTTTTTGCTTATGCTGCGTCTTATATAAAATAAAATAAACACAAACGTCCACACTGTTGGCTGTTAAACGTTTGCTCACGTTTCACATTATAATATATCTTGATCCTGTTTCCAAAAGAGGTCACTAGTTCCATGGGCGGGGGCAAATTCCCAAAACTGTCAAAGTACCATACGATGGATCCCTCTTTGACATAAGCTACATAATGCGTTCCTGGTCCTCGGTGATCACCCAAATTGACAACAGCACATTCCTGTTTCCAGGGTCGTGGGGGTAATTGGTTTCGCATAAACACACCTCGAAAATGAGAAAGCTTTAGTTGTTTAGCATAGCTTTCCACTTGATGTGTCAGGGCATGTCTTGCTATGGTTGAGGTTATTTTTTTCTTATATTTCGAAATCGTGAAATCCCAAATCCTTGTTGATAAAAGGCTGACTTTAAATTGACATTTCTAGACCCCCATTGCAATCGCTTCCATCGTTTCATTGTGTCGCTGACTTTCTTTGAGTTGTTGCTTGCCCTGCTGCGCGGCTTTAATGGTTTTCGCCACCGCACTGGCATCGCCCAAAAGTGAACCCAGAGCATCCAGACCGGCAAATAAAGCAGGTAAAACTCCCGCTCGTTTGGGAACGGGAATCACTCGCCCTTGGTATGAACCCTGTCGCTGACGTTTTGGAATAACACGTCTCTGTGCTGCTCGAAGAACTTTCCATATGCTCAATACATTATTTTTAGCCTACTTTCGATTTTTGCAAAAAATGAAAGTAGACTTATGAGATCAACACAGGGCGAAAAGTTGTGTGTCTGTCTGTGTGTGTGTATCTGTGTGTGTGTGTGAGTCTGTGTGAGTGTGTGTGTGAGTGTGTGTACTCTGAATGACTGTCCCCCCCCTATCAATTCGAACACGGTGAAACCGAATTGAACTAAATTTGGTACAGAGGTAGCTCTAGCATAGGGCACCTCAGTGTCATACTTTATATCGCCGCCATCTTTACCAAAAATGAATGGCGGCCACTCAAACGTTCAAAACGTAAACTCAAATTACGGCTAAACTAATCTCCCGATCTCTACCAAATTTGGTGACAACATACCTTTATATAGGACGCGTCTTTCACCCAAACGTCAAGGTCATCGACCTTGCCATTTCAGGATGGCGGCCGTGTGAATTATGCAACCATTATGATCAATAGCTTAAGACCCACCAATTCAGATTATCAAGCCTAGGGTGGTTTATGCTATCCTGAAGGTCGTGGTCCGTTATTTATTATATTTTAATATAATAATATTATTCTGTATGAGTGGCTTAAAAGAGCTGAGCCGTATCTGCCACACGACAAGATGGCAGCTGTCCTCATGAGCCTGTCTTATATTTCAGTAGTTTTAGTATGTTGTATGTGATATACCCTACTGATACAATAATATAAACTTTGTATGAAATGATCTATAATGAAGATGTACTGCAGTAAAGAAATAGTTTATTTCAAGTCATTAGTTGCCAACAGGTTGTATCTAATATATCAGTTAAGAACGCCATCATGTTAAGGATATGGTTAGCTCTGGGCTAGCGTGTTAGTCTGTCACGCAGTTGACTGGGGTCGAATACTGCTACAGTTATCTTTTTTTTTCTTGAATTCTTTTACAAATGATGTGCACAAGCTCTTTCCACAGATACTGAATAAAATGTCATTTAGCTCAAAGGGGAGGCTAATGTATACACTCGTTTATTAATACAGTCACAGTCCCAGCATTGCACATAAACAGAATACATTAGGAAAAGGAGAATAAAAGAACTAGATACACGTTGTCATCAACCACAGCCTTCTTAATGTCTCTGTACGGTGCTGTCCTCTTGTGGGTTATGTGGGTAATATTGTTCCAAACATACCGCTGTGTAAATACCTGGCCTCCTGAAGTATGGCAATTTTGTAATACTGGTAGTTCAACTATTAGCCACGATCGCGCTCCGATTACCTTTAAACACTGTCAGCTGGATCGCCTCTCTCCTGGCTACTTTAAACTGCCTGCTCGTTGAACACCCAGAGGCATACAAGATAAATATTAATTCACTGCGAGGTCGCAGCACCAACCTACTGTGATCGGCGCGGATTTTTAAAGGGGAAGGTACCCAAAACGAAAGATTCTTAAGTTTGCAGGCTGGCTTAATATAGAGATTAACGGACGTGAATGCATTACAATAAGTTAGTAGTTTTGTTATTCAATCATCATAAAGTATATAATATTGATTTTGACACTTACTGGCTAATTATCAATATAAAAGAAAACAAACACTACATGGTGGTAGAGATGGTTTTAGGGATGAGGACAAAGAGTTATAAATATACCCATATATTTAGGAGAAAGTAGGCTATATGTTCTTTGCTGAACATCTTGTTTCTTTTTTTCTTTCGCAAGGGCTTGTCCAGAAATGTCTTAAGCCCAGGCCTTGCCAAGGACAAAGTCCTTTTTTTAGTCTTTCTCACCAGATACCTTTGTTTCACCATGATGATAATGACCAACAACCTTTCACAATAAAGTTTAAGTCACAACTAACGTCAGGTTGTTATTTCATGGCTGTATATTCCGATTCCACATAAAGTGGGAAATCGTTTATGGTTTTTCCCGCTTGCTTTTCATCCCATGTCAACATGAGATGAAAGGATAATTCGTCTCCTGCATTGACCATTTCATGGTTATGGACCAACATCCTATGACCATTTATCTGTATTTGTAAATGGATCTCATCAGGCATGGCATATTTCATGTGCATGGTTCCATCATAGTGTAATCGATAGTGGCTTAAACCCGAAGCAAGCACATAGGTCAAGTGCTGGTCGTGGACTAGCGATATATGGTTTCTCTCATTCACAGGTTTTCTATTTGTCAGATACACTAAAAATACGAATGGGATAAATTTATAAAGCCTTTTCATTTCATAGGTCACTTAACGCTTGGTACAGACATCGTCTTCGTCTTACGGGTCCTCGACGTGAATAATCCGATGGTGATTAGCGCTATAGCCATTCACCGTAAGCTGAGGCACTTTGTCATAAAACTCATACACCTTGTTATCTACATGCTTTTTTGTAGTAACGTCTGTAGACACTTGAGGATGTTTTACATGGGTTAACCGCTTTCCCTTAAAGTCATAATCTCCCTGTTTTGTGCGTGGCACTACAGACCTATCCAAATAGTGTTTATTAGCAGGATCTGGTTCTTGTTTAGGATCATGTATGGGGACAGACCTAGCTTTGGCCATCAACGCACGCCCAAAGACATCCATCGCCAACCTGTAGTATGAGTCTACTCTTTCTATGACAAGGCTCGGTGACCTGTATATAGACAGCCTGCTAGCCTGGCTAAGCCTTTGTTGAAATGAAGATTATTAAGCAGCAAGAGTCATTCCCCGTGGGGACATGGTTTCCAATCTCTGTCCCACATCACGTGAACAACGCCATGGTTCACTGTTTCCATCTTCCATTCGCTGCATCATTGTGGGGCCTTTTGGCTGTGGAAAGACGAATCTTTTGCTAACGCTCATCACAGCGCCCAATATTCTGCGTTTTCAAAATATTTATATTTTTGCAAAATCTCTCTACCAACCCCTCTACGTGTTTCTAGATCAAGTCATGTCTGGATTACAAAAAGAGAATATGGGTTATTTCACATTTTCCACGCAAGAAAGTGTTATTTCACCGGATGAGGTAAAGCATGATTCACTCATGATTTTCGATGATGTATCCACTGAACGTCAAGGCATCATTCAAAGCTATTTCAGCATGGGTCGGCACAAATATATCGATTGCTTCTATCTTGAACAAACGTATTCTAAAATGTCCAAACAGTTGATTCGTGACAATTCCAATGACATTGTTTTATTTCGTCAGGACGAGAGGAACAGTCGTCACATTTATAATGAACATGTGAATCCGGATATGACCTTTCAAATGTTTACAGAATTTTGTGCCAAGTGCTGGAACACTCAGCGTCATGCCTGTTTAGTGATTGGCAAACAAAGTGAACTCAACCAAGGACGGTATCGCTTAGGGTTTGATCATTTTATTGCTATTTAAGGCACTGACTCATTCCCTCTCAAGTCATTTGTCAAGACACCATGGCGTTAGCAGAGAGTCAATTGAAAAAGCATATTATTAGAGCAAAAAATACTATTCGCCAAAGGTTTCGTCAATTGAAACGATCACGTGCAGATCATGCTATGTTTATTCAACAACATTTAGCACCTCCGCTAAAAGCCATGTTGAAACCCTCTTTCATGTCATCTGAAACGCTACCCACCGTTTCACAAGCCACTCAAACGCTGCACGAGGACCCTGAGGAAGAGGAAGAGGAACAGGAACAGGAAGATTTGACTAGTGTTAGCGAAGTTGAGGATGACGAGGAACAAGTATTTACACCTCAAAGAAAGGCCGCACCCCTTGCAGAGTTTTTGAGAAAAAAGAAATCCTTGGCCATGGTCGAAACACCATGCCCTTCGAGAGCGTCTTCGTTTTCACAAGTCTTGGCCACCCCTCAACATAAAGCTCAACTGAAAACCATTTTAATAAAATATTATGGATCAACACTAGAACCCTATCTCATTGATTAATTTATTGGAAACACAGGTACCACGTATGGTGTTCGCTATGAGGATGATAGTTTTAAAATTGGGGATTCATCCATTAAATTTGCTCGTACTAAAGCTGTCATTAAAACCATCAACTATAAATTAACGCCAGGACTGTTAAAGCTGCTCTTCTCTCGGACCCCCTCTTCCCATGATTATACGTCAGAGGACCTTTGCAAATATAAATCCATTTTATTGGACACCCATGCCCACAAACGACAGTATGATCCCGCTCAACAAGTGAATGCCAATATATCTCAAAAATATAAAACCATCATTGCAAAAATGTTTCCCAACAGTCAAAGTACTCGTCGTAAAGTGTCCGCTTCGGGAGTGACATTTAAACCATTAAAACCCCTTGTGAATGTTACCTACTGGCACAATCCCAATAAGCTCGTCCAGCGACTACAGTCGTTGCATGCTTCACGTCAAGACGGCCATACCGGTCACGATTGGAAAATTCAAGAAATTGAACAAGAACTTCGAAATGCCAAAATTATTGTTTAAGCCCTCACCCATTAAAATGGGTATTGCTCACGAGTTGCATCGCCCAGATAGGCGTCACTATCCACGACTCAAGGTGATTTCTCGAGGTGTGGATGAACTTTGGCAAGCAGACTTGGTTGAAATGATACCCTATGCTGGCGTTAACGACGGCGTACGCTATATGTTGACCGTCATTGATGTCTATTCCAAAATGGCCTTTGTTGAACCTGTGCGTCGCAAGTCTGGTCCACTAGCTACCAAGGCCTTTCAACATATTATTCAACACTCCAAACGCCAACCTCAGTTACTACAAACTGACCAGGGGAAAGAATTTTTCAACAAGGATTTCTCCAGTTTTCTCAAATCTAAGGATATTCACCATTACACCACGTACAGTAATCTCAAAGCCAGCGTGGTCGAGCGGTTTAACCGAACATTGAAAACCCATATGTGGAAAGCGTTTACCGCTCAGGGCACGTATCGCTGGTTGGACATGTTACCAGAGCTAGTGTCACGTTACAATGACACCAAACATAGAACGATTGGGACCAAGCCACGCCTCGTGACCAAAAATATTCAGCGATTGGATAAACTGTTTAACCCCATAAAACAGCAGATTCTAAACGTCACCGACTGAACATTGGGGATTTTGTTCGTGTGAGCAAATTTAATTCTGCCTTCAATAAGGGCTACACTCCTCTGTGGGGGACTGAAATATTTCGAATTCGTAAAGTCAACGTGGACAGTCCAGTCACCTATTTACTCCAAGACCTCAACCATCAACTCATAAAAGGTAGGTTTTATCTCCATGAACTTCAAAAAACAGCATTTCCTAAACATTATCCTGTGGAAAAAGTGTTGAAACAAAAATGAAATAAACTATATGTCAATTGGTTTGGATTTAACTCTACGTTTAATTCTTGGATCAATAAATTACATGTTGTGTGAACCTGTGCACTTTTTTATTTATTTATTCTCACATGTTGTACACCACGTATAGCTCTGTGAGTACAGTTCTCTGCTCCACATATTTCTTTCTCTTTCCACCTGTGTTCTCTCATACATCACCCCTCCCCCCCCCCCCCTCCCCCTTCACTACCCACCACTGCTCACTGCTGTTCGCAGCTCTTGCCTATCTATTGGTTGTGACATCATTCCCACAAGTTGCATCATACTTTTTACTGATTCAGCGATTCCCACGCTTTGAACATTCTGTTATCGTGCACGCGGACTGATAACGTCCAAGGTGGAACACCTGTGCCAGGTCAAATTTCACATGAACTTGCATTTTGTCACGTACGAAGCAAAACAGGATGTAACTTGTTTAGCGTACATATCATCTCACACGTGTATGCATGCATTTCACACTTTCCTGCCACCACGGTTGTCAGATTATTTAACCTTCAAGGGTCCTCTGCGTCTTTGTCATTTTCCATTGCACCTGTTGTCAAGTCAGATCAGTGCATTCCAATAAGCTCAAATTACATTCGCATCCTGCTCGTCTGCCCCTCTGCAAGTTTGTTTTCTGTACTCGCTTCGACCAACAAAAAACCAAGTTCTCATCACCATTTACACGTTAACAGCTCTCTTCGGGGGGTAAAAAAATCTTAGCATGCTTTTTCAAATATTAGCTTCCATCCATCTGCCATTGGAAATATCAGAAAAACGAACCCTCGCTCTGTCATAAACCGACCCTTCGAAATATCGATTGTTCTATTGAGCACAGCCACTGTGGTCAGCGACAGGTTCGTTGAAACACACACACACCCAGCAGTATCGTCTCTCTCTACCACCACGCTTCATGGACATTATAAACAGGTAAAGAAAAAAAGTTTTTTCTACATGTATGGCGTTAGGCCCTTTGTCAACATTTCAAAAAATAGTTTCAAAAAGGGGGCGTTAGCCCGAGTCCTAGGACACCTCGTACACGTCTCTAGCGTTATTGGTTTGCGAGATAGAGCAAAAAGTCTAAAATCAAGGTTTTACCTCAAAATGGTTTTGCATTCCTGCTCAACATGAACATCCTCGGCACGAGGACAACGCGACGAAAAAAATGACACCTCGTACAAGTCTCTAGGCTTATTGGTTCGTGAGATATCAGCAAAAATCACAAAAAAAACACTTGTTTACCCAAAATCGAGTTTAAAAAAAAATCATACAGGGTCCATAGCAAAGAGGACGTCACCCCGAGTCCTTGGACCCTCGTACACGCCTCTAGCATAATTGGTTCGCGAGATATAGCAAAAAGTCTAAAATCACGTTTTTACCAAAAAAAAAACATGTTCCCAGCATTTCACCTTTTCGACACCTACATTCCCGTAAAGAGCGCAACGAGACGGAAAAAAAACAATCCAAGCACGCCCTCCTAGCATAATTCCTTCCATTCCAAGGTCGCGGGGGCTCACAACTTGCTAAGTGAGACAACTCTCTCACTACCACACTACTGTCAAGTTTTTATCCTAGAGACTTGAAATTTATTTTGGTGGTAGAGGGCGTCGGGACTTTTATTTATGTCAAACAACCTTTTTTGTAGAATTCCTAGTTTCCAAAATATAGGATTTTCAAAATTCGAGTGTTTTCAAAAAACCATAAAAAATAAAAAAGTTTATTACAGCAAATAAAGGTCATAAAGACCATTCTTTTGATCCATGGCACAACGTTTTACCATGTTTGGTTTTCAAACTATCACCTACTTTCAAAAATAGATATTTACAAAATATTTTTCAAAAATATAACGAATAATCTATAGCAAAGCCCCCATCAGCCCGAGTCTAACGACACCTCATTCGTGAATCCCCGACCACGGGTTCGAGAGTTATTAATTATTTAATATGAACGCCGCCCGAGCAACGTCACGTGGCCTAGAACTCCTATTAACCCTCTACTGGGGTGTAGTCTAAAACTCGCTCTGTAGCTACTTCTACAAATTTCTTTGCGACTTGATCTTTTTCGTCTTCTTCTTGCAGATACGTACGGGATATATATACTAGCAGAAGTACCCGTTCTTCGAACGGTGTTCGGTGTTAACACCAGACATTATAATAATAATAATAATAATAATAATAATAATAATAATAATAACAATGTTATTGGTGTTACATCCCTTTTAAGTACTGTTGCTTTTAGAGACGCACCAGACATTATCAATGGAGCTACTGTTGCAATGGTTAGCGGCTTGTAATTCCTTCATAAGTTTATCAGAACGAAGTTAATTTTCTGGGAATATCACACACACTGTTAATTTAAGGGCCTTATAATGTGGTTTTCGGAGATACTTTATAGACTCGCGAATGTTTTGTCTCACATTGAGAAGTGCAACATATGCTTTGGTCGTCCTTCTAGGATAATTTTTATATTTCGCCTATTTTAGCATGTATTTTGAGAAGTTGTTCCCTATATCCACCCTTCTACTGTATGAAAAGTACGGTGAAGAGTTTTATAAATGATTGGTGTATTGACTCATGTTTACCATACCTAATTTTACGATGCACCAAACATCCGAACATGAGTTATAGGCGTACATAAGGATACACAGAAAGACAGACAGACAATTCTATTGTCTACAACATATCACCCAGAAATCCAAATGTGGGTATATCTACCACACAGTATCAAAGAAAATCATCCTTACGATGAACCCATATGTCGACAAAAAAAAGAAAAGAAAAAAGATTAGTTGAAATGTGCTCTCAAACTAAATTCACCTAACGTGTACTTCCTGACATGAAATAGAATTGAAATTCTTGTAGATGAAACGCAATATACGTCACACAAAAACTGACCCTCTACGATGTGTTGGGTCCCCATACACAGGAAGACCTCTATCATAAATTATAAAAGCTTGTGGTGCATGAAAATTCAGGTTCTTTAGTCTCAAATGGCCCAAATTCCTAAAAGCCGCAAAAATGCTGATTCAATTCAGGAATTTTTGAAAATAATGTTGTTGTTTGGAGATATAATAGACCTTCTGTACTATATGTCGCACGTGAAAATTGCATGAACAATTCCCTGATTACCCCTTGACCCCCTTAATTGCATTGGTGAATTATAGTCTACGTTGGTTCCGTGATAACCTTATATTTGCAAACTTTCACAGAAATGTAATAAATGTAATAAATTGCTTCTTACTGAAATAGATGGAAAGTTGGATGCCACCCCTTGAGATAATGTTGTCATGCTTACGGATTTGCATTCCTTCATTAGTTTGTTAAATTAAATGTAATTAGTTTTCTGGGAATGTTTCAGAAACTGTTGGTTTAAGAGCCTTATAATGTAGTTTTCGAGGACCCTAGAGTTTTATTTCTGGCAACGAGGGGCTTTGTCTCGTCGTTGTACGCCATAAGATAATACTACTAATAATAATATAATATAGGGATAGGAATATAATAGACCTGCCATACCACACCCGCAGGTGTAAATCGCGTGAAAAAATTCTTGACTACCCCTTGACCCCCTTAAGCGCATTTTACATATTGATGAAATTTACAGCTTAATTTGGTTCCATAATAACCATCTAGCCGTTTGCAAACTTTCACACTAATGTAATTAATGGAATTGCATTGCGTCTTACAGCAATAGATGGACCTCTGAGAATCTGTTGCCATGGTTATCGGCTTGCATTCGTTCAGTAGTTTATTAAATGAAATTAGTTTTCTGGGAATATCTCAAAAACGGTTGGACATAGGACCTTAAAATGTGTTTTTAGGGCCCCCGCATGTTATCTCTCACATTGAGGGGCTGAAAATGGGCTTTGTCTCGTCCTTCTACTCCTATTTCAGCATGTATTTTAAGGGGGTATACCCCCTTTTATGATAGGTACAGAGAAGAGATACATCAATGATTAGTGTCGTGCCTCTGATGGATATCTGTACCAAATTTTGCGTTGATACACCCAGCCGTTCTCGATTTATAAGGGAACAAAGTTGTCCACAATCAAACAAACAGACAGACAGACCAAAACATTATTTACGCGTGCATCTATCATAAAACAGTCTGAAACGTGTAAATAACTCAAATTTCCGTAGAAATTCAGAAAAAAAACAGACAAATTTTCTATTTATATATGTAGAGATATACTGCACGGCTCGGTGTTGACCGTGTTTTATTGCACAAATTTAGGATTTACTCGCTAACCGTCGGAGATACACGAAAAGTGTTAAGGTCCTTTTGGATAGAAAATTGAATGTTAAAGCTCATGTATGCCATCAAAAGGTTGCTATTTCTTAGCGTTCTCTTTTTATTTGAAATGGAAATATCAAATTTTGAAACCAAAGGGTGTAGTGACGTCATAAATGTGGGTTTTACTCGCTAACCGTTGGAGATAAACGAAAAGTGAAGCTCGTATGTACCGTCAAAGGTTTGCTATTTCTTAGCGTTCTCTTTTTATTTGATAAGGAAATATGAAGTTTTGATTAAAGTGTGTAGTGACGTCACTAAAATGGTCGCCATTTTTAATAGTGCAAATTATCGAAATAAAATGTATCCTATATGTAAACCTGGTAAATCAGCTACATCCATGCAAAATTTCATTTAAATCGGACCAGTGGTTCTTGCGTTATTGAGTAGCACACAGACAGACAGAAAGACAGACACACACCATCTCATTTTTATATATTAGTATTGGCAACTCAAACTAACACTTGGGGCGCTGCGGTCGGTCTGGATAAGTAGGGTTTAAAATACTCAATAAGACGCGTTTGGTATGGAACACTTTTTATTTTTCGGTTATAATCAGTAAATGTGGTCTCTAAAGTAATGACAGTGTTATTTTTAATTGTATATATGTATAACTGTGCGATACACGTGATCTAATTTGTGTGTTCCACTGGATTTTTTGGTGTCATTTGCATATTATCAAGCATCAGTTTTTATGGTTGATGTAGATCAGCTCATTCAAATTTACACAGGGCTACACTTCGGACATTATTTCGGTACTATTATGCGCAATATAATGTAAATGTCGATCCTGAGTCAACGCCGAGGACATTCAAATAGAGAAATACGGTACATAAACAAATAAATAACACACCGAAGCTGTGCTACTATTATCATTCCGAGACTAGCATCCACGCAAACCAGATTCCACTGTTCCAAGCTCCGTCTTATATCGTGAATTGATGTCAAACTGATGATCCGCCAGCCTTTCCGCCAAGCCTACACCTCGTAATCGCTAAGTTCTTCGATATTCGAGCTATTCCACTATCAGTCATATAGGCCTAATTTGCCTCCCCGTGGGCACTGTAGAATGAGTGATTCCGCTACCATTCAAATATTCAACACCAAACCCACCTTTTAACCATCCAAATCAAGCAATTCCTGTCGCCCCACGACTTTTAATACAAGTTAAACTCATCCCTTCTCCCTACCAAGCAGCCAATAATTAATTATTTAATTAATTATTCAAGTAACTTCAATCTTACCAGCGCGTCCATCGTAACAGCTGTTTTTAAACTGAATAACCTTCGCTGGCTTTACGTCGCAGGTCTTCTGTCTGTCTACCTCGACAAGTGTTAGATCCTTCCCGGGGTGGAAAGGTTATTATTATTAGGTATTATGTATCATCACATTTTGGCTATTGCTATTTGCATCTTTTGGAAAGTGATGAAAAGGTATATCCGCAGCCCTCTTTTACATCGACTTACAGCCGTAAACTGAGCAATACACTTTGCTTTTACTCATTTTTCACTCCATCAACGAGTAAAACTTATTACTTATGTATAAAGACACGAACAATTTACCACGATCTGTTTACCAGTACAAGACACCATATACAAACAGTCACCACGTGACAAATGTACCCTACTCGGTAAGTTTCTCATTTTTACCGCTAGATGTCATATCAGATAGCTGGAGTTGCCAATAGCAGAAGTACCCGTCCTTCGAACGGTGTTATATATTAACACCAGACATTATCAATTGAGCTACTGTTGCAATGGTTAGTGGTTTTTCATTCCTTCATAAGTTTATCAGAACGAAGTTAGTTTTCAGGGAATACCACACACACTGTTAATTTAAGGGCCTTAAAATGTGGTTTTTGGAGACCCCTTATAGACTCGCGAATTTTGTGTCTCACATTGAGAAGCGCAACATATGCTTTGATCGTCCTTCTAGGATAATTTTTTATATTTCGCATATTTTAGCATGTATTTTGAGAAGTTTTTCCCTATATCCACCCTTCTACTGTTTGAAAAGTACGGTGAGGAGTTTTATAAATGATTGGTGTATTGACTCATGTTTACCATACCTAATTTTACGATGCACCACGCCTACGAACACGATTAATAGGCGTACATAAAGATACACAGAAAGACAGACAGACAATTCTATTGTCTACAACATATCACCCAGATATCCAAATATGGGTATATCTGTCATACAGTATCAAACAAAATCATCCTTACGATGAACCCGTATGTCGACAAAAGAAAGATTAGTTAAAATTTGCTCTCAAACTAAATTCACCTAACTTGTACTTCTTGACGTGAAATAGAATTGAAAGACTTATAGACGAAACGCAATACACCTCACATAAAAAATGACCCTCTACGTTGTGTTAGGTCCACATACACAGGAAGACCTCTTTCATAAATTATAAAGGCTTGTGGTGCATGAAAATTCAGGTTCTTTAGTCTCAAATGGCCCAAATTCCTAAAAGCCGCAAAAAATGCTGATTCAATTCAGGAATTTTTGAAAATAATGTTGCTGTTTGGAGATATAAAGGATGATTGTAGTTTTACGTGACCATTAATCGCGAGATCATAAGCCACGGGACCTCCATTTTACGTGGAATCTGAACCACAGAGCATGGCATATCACTTTGCAAATGTTTGGAGATATAATAGTCCTTCTGTACTATATGTCGCACGTGAAAATTGCATGAAAAAATCTAGGTTACCCCTTGACACCCTTAATTGCATTGATGAATTATACAGTCTACGTTGGTTCCGTGATAACCATATAGCCATTTGCAAACTTTCACAGAAATGTAATAAATAGAGTGACATTACTTCTTACAGAAATAGATGGAAAGTTGGATGCCACCCTTTGAGATAATGTTGTCATGGTTAGCGATTTCCATTCCTTCATTAGTTTGTTAAATTAAATTAGTTTTCTGGGAATATTTCAGATACTTTTGGTTTAAGGGCCTTATAATGTAGTTTTCGAGGATCCTTTAGGGCCCCCAAGTTTTGTTTCTGGCACCGAGGGGGCTTTGTCTCCTCGTTGTACGCCATAATATAATAATAATACAAGATGTTCAGTAAAGAACATATAGCCTACTTTCTCCTAAATGTATGAGTATAGTTATAACTCGTTATTATCAAAGAGTATAATAGAACTTTTCTTTGTTGAAGACGTTAGAAACGATTTACCTCTACCAAACGCCACAACCTAGATAAAAACTGCTACCATCATTGAAGAAAGAAAGAAAGATAAGAAGTATCTAAAGAATGTTATGGATCTGGAGACATAATCGACCGGACTGGCGGCGTGGCTCAGCGGTAACGTTCTCGCTTCCTGGACAGTATGTTTCAGGTTCGTATCCTGGCGCAATCAGCTGGCATTTGAGGGTGCACAAATGCGAGGGAGCCGTGTTAGTAGATTTACTGGCACGTTAAAGATCCCCTTCGGGACAAAATTCTGGCACCCCGGCGTCTCTAAAAGCAACAGTAGTTAAAAGGGACGTAAAACCAATAACATTATTATTATTATTATTATTATTATTATTATTATTATTATTATTATTATTATTATTATTATTATTATTATTATTATTATTATTATTATTATTACATAATCGGCCTGACGCGGGCAACATCCAAATTTGAGTTGAGGCATGTCTTTACACGTCTGGCTGCGTGTGACTTTCACAACCCTAATTGAATTAACAAATCTTTCCATGACCCTACAGAGACGTGTGTATACCAACTATGTGTGTATTTTCGATTGCTATTTGGCTGAAATAAAAGTATTAATTAATATCCTGAACTAGCACCAACGGTAGAGTTCAGATACTATGTGAAATCGTTTTGTTCTTTACTTCAATTAACATTTTCAAATAACGCACAATAGGCTGTTACAAACCCTTTAAAACAAAAAGTAAAAATGTATCGTAGTATCATCTTGTCATTCTTCAAATTCGATGCGCATAGAATGCCAATGGTATAGTAATCAATGGAGCCCCACGTAGACTAGTCGTGACATCTAGTGGTGAAATATCGAACAATATAATCCTAACAGAGCGAGTGCATTCTAGCGGCCAGAAGAAGAAACTTTTCAATAAAATCTGTTACCTTTTTGTCAGCTAGATGTCTCGAGTAAATCTGCTGGCGAATTATGTTTTAATTAAATATATATTTTACACCATAATATGCACAATATAACGGTTAATTTTAAAACATCTGAGTCATTACAAAACAATAAACATATAACATTTCAAGCAAAAAACCTAGCTCTGATCGGGTTTGAACCATAGGCATTTGAGCGATAGGCTAACGCTCTACCACTGAGCCAATTGTGTCAACGAATACCGTTCTATATAAAATGACTTACATAGAACTTGTTAGCAAATAATGATTTATACTAAACGATTTCATCACTGGAGTATATTATTTATATATAAAGCATTTCATACAAAGTTTATTTATTTTGTATCAGTACGCTAAATTGCATGCAATACTCAAATTAGTGAAATATAAGTCAGGCACAAGATATCCGCTGCCATCTTGTCTTATTACTGAATCGGCTCAGCTTTTTAAAATCACGTCTGCACTATAGTATTACAAAATAACCTTTTAATTTCGAACGTGCCTCTTCCTTTAGAACAGTTAAAACGATTCTCGGCTCGATAATCGGAACTGGTGGGTCCCATGATATGGATTAAAAAGTTTGCATAATTCGCACGGCCTCCATCCTGAAATGGTATAGCGGACGACCTTGTAGTTTGGTCACAAGACGCATCCTATACGAAGGTATGTTGTTACCAAATTTGGTAGAGATCGGATGATTTGGTTAGTCGTTATTTGATTTTACGTTTTGAACGTTTGAGTGGCCGCCATTCAGTTTTAGTAAAGATGGCGGCGATATAAAACATGACACTGAGGTGTCCTTTGCTAGTGCTACCTTTGTACCAAATTTCGTTCAATTCGCATTCACCGTGTTCGAATTGATACGGGGGGACATACATTCAGAGTACACACAGTCACACACACAGAGACACACACACAGACTCACACACACACACACAGACTCACACACACACACATACACACACACAGACAGACACACTTTCTTCGCCCTGTGTTGATCTCATAAGTCTACTTTCATTTTTTGCAAAAATCGAAAGTAGGCTAATAATATAGGGATAGGAATATAATAGACCTGCCGTACCACACCCGGAGGTGTAAATCGCGTGAAAAAATTCTACTGTACCCCTTGACCCCCTTAAGCGCATTATACGTATTGATGAATTCTACAGCTTAATTTGGTTCCGTGATAACCTTCTAGCCGTTTGCAAACTTTCACACCAATGTAATTAATGGAATTGCATTGCGTCTTACAGCAATAGATGGACCTCTGAGAATCTGTTGCCATGGTTACCGGCTTGTATTCGTTCATTAGTTTATTAAATGAAATTAGTTTTCTGGAAATATCTCAAAAACGGTTGGTTTTAGGGCCTTAAAATGTGGATTTCGGGGACCCTTCAGGGCCCCCGAGTTTTGTCTCTCACATCGAGGGGCTGAAAATTATTTTTGTCTCGTCCTTCTACTCCTATTTCAGCATGCATTTTAAGGGGGTAGGCCCCCTTTTATGAGAGGTACGGAGAAGGGTTACATCAATGATTAGTGTCGTGCCTCTGATGGATATCTGTACCAAATTTTACGTTTGTACACCCAGCCGTTCTCGAGTTATAAGGGAACAGATTTGTCCACAGACAATCAAACAAACAGACAGACCAAAACATTATTTTCGCGCGCATCTATCATAAAACAGTCTGAAACGTGTAAATAACTCAAATTTCCGTAGAAAATCAGAAAAAACAAGATGTTCAGTAAAGAACATATAGCCTACTTTCTCCTAAATGTATGAGTATAGTTATAACTCGTTGTTATTATCAAAGAGTATAGTAGAACTATTCTTTGTTGAAGACCTTAGAAACGATTTACCTCTACCAAACGCCACAACCTAGATAAAAACTGCTACCATCATTGAAGAAAGAAAGAAAGAAAGATAAGAAGTATCTAAAGAATGTTATGGATCTGGAGACATAATCGACCGGACTGGCGGCGTGGCTCAGCGGTAACGTTCTCGCTTGCTGGACCGTATGTTTCAGGTTCGTATCCTGGCGCAGTCAGCTGGCATTTGGGGGTGCACAAATGCGAGGGAGCCGTGTTAGTAGATTTACTGGCACGTTAAAGATCCCCTTCGGGACAAAATTCTGGCACCCCGGCGTCTCTAAAAGCAACAGTAGTTAAAAGGGACGTAAAACCAATAACATTATTATTATTATTATTATTACATAATCGGCCCGACGCGGGCAACATCCAACTTTGAGTTGAGGCATGTCTTTACACGTCTGGCTGCGTATGACTTTCACAACCCTAATTGAATTAACAAATCTTTCCATGACCCTACAGAGACGTGTGTATACCAACTATGTGTTTATTTTCGATTGCTATTTGGCTGAAATAGAAGTATTAATTAATATCCTGAACTAGCACCAACGGTAGAGTTCAGATACTATGTGAAATCGTTTTGTTCTTTACTTCAATTAACATTTTCAAATAACGCACAATAGTCTGTTACAAACCCTTTAAAATAGAAAGTAAAAATGTATCGTAGTATCATCTTGTCATTCTTCAAATTCGATGCGCATAGAATGCAAATGGTATAGTAATCAATGGAGCCCCACGTAGACTAGTCGTGATATCTAGTGGTGAAATATCTAACAATATAATCCTAACAGAGCGAGTGCATTCTAGCGGCCAGAAGAAGAAACTTTTCAATAAAATCTGGTCGGCGTGCAGTTACCTTTTTGGCAGCTAGATGTCTCGAGTAAATCTGCTGGCGAATTATGTTTTAATTAAATATATATTTTACACCATAATATGCACAATATAACGCCTAAATTTAAAACATCTGAGTCATTACAAAACAATAAACATATAAAATTTCAAGCAAAAAAACTAGCTCTGATCGGGTTTGAACCATAGGCATTTGAGCGATAGGCTAACGCTCTACCACTGAGCTAATTGTGTCAACGAATATCGTTCTATATAAAATGACTTACATAGAACTTGTTAGCAAATAGTGATTTATACTAAACGATTTCATCACTGGAATATATTATTTATATATAAAGCATTTCATACAAAGTTTATTTATTTTATATCAGTACGCTATATTGCATGCAATACTCAAATTAGTGAAATATAAGTCAGGCACAAGATATCCGCTGCCATCTTGTCTTATTACTAAATCAGCTCAGCTTTTTAAAATCACGTCTGCACTATAGTATTACAAAATAAACTTTTAATTTCGAACGTGCCTCTTCCTTTAGAACAGTTAAAACGATTCTCGACTCGATAATCGGAACTGGTGGGTCCCATGATATGGATTATAAAGTTTGCATAATTCGCACGGCCGCCATCCTGAAATGGTATGGCGGACGACCTTGTAGTTTGGTCACAAGACGCATCCTATACGAAGGTATGTTGTTACCAAATTTGGTAGAGATCGGATGATTTGGTTAGTCGTTATTTGATTTTACGTTTTGAACGTTTGAGTGGCCGCCATTCAGTTTTAGTAAAGATGGCGGCGATATAAAACATGACACTGAGGTGTCCTTTGCTAGTGCTACCTTTGTACCAAATTTCGTTCAATTCGCATTCACCGTGTTCGAATTGATAGGGGGGGACAGACATTCAGAGTACACACACTCACACACACACACACACACAGACACGCAGACACACACACACACAGACTCACACACACTCATACACACACACAGACAGACACACTTTTTTTCGCCCTGTGTTGATCTCATAAGTCTACTTTCATTTTTTGCAAAAATCGAAAGTAGGCTAAAAACAGACAAATTTTCTATTTATATACACACATCAAAAAAAGTTTTGCATCACCTCGGTTCCAAGAGTTCCGGAACCGTTAAATACAAAGGGAATAGAGATCAACACAAACAACATTTCAGCTCGTTTTATTGCTCATGAGACCCACACATTGCATGTTGTACCATCATACAGCTAGACTTTCAGCATTTGTGGTCCAGATTGCAGTACACACCACTACCTCTAATACCCAGTAGCACGTCCTCTTGCATTGATGCATGCCTGTATTCGCCGTGGCATACTATCCACAAGTTCATCAAGACACTGTTGGTCCAAATTGTCCCACTCCTCAACGACAATTCGGCGTAAATCTCTCAGAGTGGTTGGTGGGTCAAGACGTCCATAAACAGCCCTTTTCAACATATCCCAGGCATGTTCGATAGGGTTCATGTCTGGCGAACATGCTGGCCACTGTAGTCGAGCGATGTCGTTATCTTGAAGGAACGCATTCACAAGATGTGCACGATGAGGTCGAGAATTGTCGTCCATGAAGACAAATGCCTCTCCAATATTCTGCCGATATGGTTGCACTATGGGTCGGAGGATGTCATTCAGGTATCGTAAAGCCGTTTCGGAGCCTTCCATGACCACCAGTGGCGTACGTCGGCCCCACATAATGCCACCCCAAAACATCAGGGAACCACCACCTTGCTGCACTCGCTGGACAGTGTGTCTAAGACGTTCAGCCTGACCAGGGTGCCTCCAAACACGTCTCCGACGATTGTCTGGTTGAAGGCATATGCGACACTCATCGGTGAAGAGAACGTGATGCCAATTCCGTGGGGTCCATTCAGCATGTTGTTGGGCCCATCTGTACCGCGCTGCATGGTGTCGGGGTTGCAAAGCTGGACCTCGCCATGGACGTCGGGAGTGAAGTTGCGCATCATGCAGCCTATTGCGCACAGTTTGAGTTGAAACACGACGTCCTGTGGCTGAACGAAACGCATTATTCAACATGGTGGCATTGCTGTCAGGGTTCCTCCGAGTGGCAATCCGTAAGTAGCGGTCATCCACTACAGTAGTAGCCCTTGGGCGGCCTGAGCGAGGCCTGTCATTGACAGTTCCTGTATCTCTGTACCTCCTCCATGTCCGAACAACATCGCTTTGGTTCACTCTGAGACGCCTGGAAACTTCCCTTGTTGAGAGCCCTTCTTGACACAAAGTAACAATGCGGACGCGATCGAACTGCGGTATTGACCTTCTAGGCATGGTAGAACTACAGACAACATGAGCAGCGTACCTTCGTCCTGGTGGAATGACTGGAACTGATCGGCTGTCGTACCCCCTCCGTCTAATAGGCCCTGTTCATGCATGGTTGTTTACATCTTTGAGCAGTTTTAGTGACATCTATGAACAGTCAAAGGGACTGTATCTTGGATACAATATACACAGTCAACGTCTATATGCCGGAGATCTGGGAACCGAGGTGATGCAAAACTTTTTTTGATGTGTGTATATAGAGATATACTGCACCGCTCGGTGTTGACCGTGTTTTATTGCACAAATTTAGGTTATACTCGCTAACCGTCGGAGATACACGAAAAGTGATAAGAACCTTTTGGATAGAAAATTAAATGCTAAAGCTCGTGTATACCATCAAGAAGTTGCTATTTCTTAGCGTTCTCTTTTTATTTGAAATGTAAATATGAAATTTTGAAACCAAAGGGTGTAGTGACGTCACAAAAGTAGGTTTTACTCGCTAACCGTTGGAGATACACGATAAGTGATAAGGACCTTTCGGATAGGAAATTAACTTTCAAAGCTCGAACGTGCCATCAAAAGTTTGCTACTTCCTACCGTTCTCTTTTTATTTGATATGGAAATATGAAATTTTGAAACCAAATGGTGTAGTGACGGCACTAAAATGGTCGCCATTTCTTAATAGTGCAAAATATCGAAATTAAAAGTATCCTATATGTAAACCTGGTATTTCAGCTACATCCATGCAAAATTTCATTTAAATCGGACCAGTGGTTCTTGCGTTTTTAGGTAACAGACAGACAGACAGAAAGACAGACACACACCATCCCATTTTTAGCCTACTTTCGATTTTTGCAAAAAATGAAAGTAGACTTATGAGATCAACACAGGGCGAAAAAAGTGTGTCTGTCTATGTGTGTGTATGTGTGTGTGTATGTGTGTGTGTGTGTATGTGTGTGTGTGAGTCTGTGTGTGTGTGTGTGTGTGTGTGTGTGTGTCGGTGTGTGTGAGTGTGTGTACTCTGAATGTCTGTCCCCCCCCCCCCCCTATCAATTCGAACACGGTGAATGCGAATTGAACAAAATTTGGTACAAAGGTAGCACTAGCAAAGGACACCTCAGTGTCATGTTTTATATCGCCGCCATCTTTACGGAAACGTAATGGCGGCCACACAAATGTTCAAAGCTTAAATCAAATTACGACTAACCTAATCATCCGATCTCTACCAAATTTTGCAACAACATACCTTTATGGGGGGAGCATCCTTTGACCAAACCAATAGGTCATCAGCGTAATAGTTTGCGGATGGCGGCCATCTTTGTGTGAAAATCGATTCCCCCTATTAATTCGAACACGGTGAAACCGAATGGAACGAAATTTGGTACAGAGGTAGTACTATCAAAAGGCACCTCAGTGTCATTTTTTATATCGCCGCCATCTTGACGGAAACGTAATGGTGGCCACACAAATGTTCAAAGCTTAAATCAAATTCCGATTAACCTAATCATCCGATCTCTACCAAATTTTGCAACAACATACCTTTCTAGAGGAAGCATCCTTTGACCAAACGAATATGTCATTAGCCTAATAGTTTGCGGATGGCGGCCATCTTTGTGTGAAAATCAATTCCCCCTATTAATTCAAACACGGTGAAACCAAATGGAACGAAATTTGGTACAGAGGTAGCACTAGCAAAGGGCATCTCAGTGTCATGTTTTATATCGCCGCCATATTGACAGAAACGTAATCTCGGCCACACAAATGTTCAAAGCTTAAGTTAAATTACGACTAACATAACCATCCGATCTCTACCAAACTTTGCAACAACATACCTTTATGGAGGGAGCATCCTTTGACCAATCTAATAGGTTATTAGCCTAATAGTTTGCGGATGGCGGCCATCTTTAATTCAAAATTGATTCCCCCTATTAATTCGAACACGGTGGAACCAAATGGAACGAAATTTGGTACAGAGGTAGCACTAGCAAAGGGCACCTCAGTGTCATGATTTATATCGCCGCCATCTTGACCGAAACGTAATGGCGGCCACACGAATGTTCAAAGCTTAAATCAAATTACGATTAACCTAATCATCCGAACTCTACCAAATTTTGCAACTACATACCTTTATGGAGGGAACATCCTTTGACCAATCTAATAGGTCATTCGCCTAATAGTTTGCGGATGGCGGCCATCTTTGTGTCAGAATCGATTCCCCCTATTAATTCAAACACAGTGAAACCGAATGGAACGAAATTTGTTACAGAGATAGCACTAGCAAAGGGCATCTCAGTGTCATGATTAATATCGCCGCCATATTGACAGACACGTAATGGCGGCCACACAAATGTTTAAAGCTTAAATCAAATTACGATTAACCTAATCGTCCGATCTCTACCAAACTTTGCATCAACATACCTTTATGGAGGGAGCATCCTTTGACCAATCTAATAGGTCATTAGCCTAATAGTTTGCGGATGGCGGCCATCTTTATGTCAAAATTGATTCCCCCTATTAATTCGAACACGGTGGAACCGAATGAACGAAATTTGGTACAGAGGTAGCACTAGCAAAGGGCACCTCAGTGTTATGTTTTATATCACCGCTATCTTGACGGAAACGTAATCGCGGCCACCCAAATGTTAAAAGCTAAAATGTAAGTACGACCAACCTAATAATCTAGTCTCTACCAAATTTTGCAACACCATATCTTTATGTGGGAATCATATTCAGACCAAACTGCAAGAACATCAGCCCAATAGTTTGCAGATGGTGGCCAAGTATGTGTGCAAATCGATTCCCCCTATCAATTCAAACACGGTGAAACCGAATTGAACGAAATTTGGTACAGAGGTAGCACTAGCAAAGGGCACCTCATATTCATGTTTAATATCCCTATAGCACGTTGTATTTCAACAAGCTACTACAACCAACATTCAATCATACTCCTTGAAAAGGACAAAGAGTTATAACAATACCCATGCATTTAGGAGAAAGTAGGCTATATGTTCTTTACTGAACATCTTGTTATATATTAGTATGATATATATATGACCACGATGTCGCAGCACCTAAAATAAGCAGCAACAACAACAACAACATAGTTTCTCCCTCATTGTCACCATGCACTAGCACATCACTACCATTGAGCTATCTAAATAACATGTACTCTATTAACCCTTAATAGGGCAGAACTATTATTAATATATTTTATTCGTATTTATTTAATTATTTTATCCTAATTCTAATTTATAAATTTTATTTGTGTTGGGCTATCTTTTTATTTTTTTATTTATATGTTATTATTTTATTTTTGTATAATTCTAATTTTGTAAGCATATTTATTTTAAATGTAAAAGCTTATTTAATTTTGATTGTAATTTGATAAGATTATTAATTTAATTCTTGGAAGCATATTTATTTTCAATTTTTATTTTCTTCATCAAAATTTATTTTTTACGTTTTAATTTTAATTGTTTCTGTAAAAGGAATTATATTTCATCATGCATCTCTCTCACGGAAATAACGTAATGCATACTCTAGATATCTAGAACATTAACCGGATTCATGACTGCTCTCTCAAAGGAACATGTGTTTACTGCCTAGCATAGAGCGCTCAAGGTTACGCCCACGCTTCAGCTGGTCACCAGGGCTGTCCACGTCGAGCTATATGCTATCGCGTGTAATCCTATTAGGAATCTCCATGCCGATTTCAGGACCTTCCAGTTCGCAATGGCAGCTAATTTTTTGTACATCGCCAATTTATGGTTTCCTCATCATCTCTACGAAATTTCATTGTGGGTTTCCATATGCCCTTATGGACAGTTCCCTTGTGAGGTTGCAGGATCAATCCTTGCGCAATCATTTCGTATTTTAGGGTGCGCAAATGATAGGGAGTCGTGTCAGTATATTTACTTGGGGGCAAAATTCCAGCACCCCGACGTCTCTAAAAGCGTCAGTAGTTAAATGAGACGTGAAACCAATTACACTACACACTTATGTTTATTTTTTTACTTTTGTTTTAAGGGCATCATTAATTTTTATATTGCAAATTCGATAGTTGTTGTTGTTGTTTTTCAAACTGTTCAGGTCTTCCACTGGAGAAGGAGCAAAAAGCTCTGAAATAAGTACGGGTAATTGTCATTCATCTCACAATTACACTATTGATAAGATGTAACAGCAGCGTTTTAATTGTTGAATCCGGCTTACCTCACACTTGAAAACGGTTAGCACAGCAGACATGATTGCCCTGGGGATAAGTGTGTCACGTACGAAAGAGCATAGCACGAAGCAAGGATTGTAAACTGTATCGAATTGAAATGTCAAGGTTTTATTTACAGTTGAAATATTGCTTCATGGTTGTACCCACAGCACCTCAAACTGGTATAGCCTCAACCAGTGTTACCAACTAGAATTTATGGTGAATCACAATATGCAGTAGACTACAAAAGTGTCTTCTCTACAAGAGACCAGATATCATTTCCCTTCCAGGCAGCTACGGTTAACAAGGAATGATGCTGACTCATTTAAGGGCTTGCTACAACCTGGACATGTAGCCCCGTGAATTTGGGTGTATGTCTGGAATCTATCTGATAGTCTTTGTTATTGAGATGGTGTGTACGCTTTTAATTAGTGCTAGGTTTTGTGTAGGATGCGACTGTGGCTTTAATTTAGGTACCATCCCAGAAAAGATTTGGAGAAACCACGGAAAACCACTTCAGGGATGACTAACGTTTAAAAAACAAACCTACTGCTTCTAAATCATGTAACACGTGCATCTGGACAGTTGGAAAATGATGGTTCAGTGGTCAAGCTGCTTGCCTCTCACCAAGATGATCAACACATGTGAGATTTTTGAAGTGAGATAATACGTCCTGTGGTTTGGATTCCACTTAAAATGGAGATCCCGTAGCTTATCATTGCGAGATTAACGGTTACATAAAACTACAAGCCTCCTTCCTTTTCTCATGCAGTCAGTTGTAACCACAAGCACTTCATAAATGACATAAAAAGAGCCTTCATATTTCGATTTTTTAAAATTATCAATATCTTCCTCAAAAAGTTATCAGTAACTACGCCCCTATTTCTAGGCGTCATCTTTATCCACTAGTATGTATTAACACAATTGACATCTTCTTTGACGTTTGTGGTTCCATATTAAATAAATGACATAAAAAGAGCCTTTAAATTTCGATTTTTTAAAATTATCAATATCTTCCTCAAAAAGTTATCAGTAACTACGCCCCTATTTCTAGGCGTCATCTTTATCCACTAGTATGTATTAACACAATTTACATCTTCTTTGACGTTTGTGGTTCCATATTAAATAAATGACATAAAAAGAGCCTTCATATTTTGATTTTTTAAAATTATCAATATCTTCCTCAAAAAGTTATCAGTAACTACGCCCCTATTTCTAGGCGTCATCTTTATCCACTAGTATGTATTAACACAATTGACATCTTCTTTGACGTTTGTGGTTCCATATTAAATAAATGACATAAAAAGAGCCTTCATATTTCGATTTTTTTAAATTATCAATATCTTTCTCAAAAAGTTATCAGTAACTACGCCCCTATTTCTAGGCGTCATCTTTATCCACTAGTATGTATTAACACAATTGACATCTTCTTTGACGTTTGTGGTTCCATATTAAATAAATGACATAAAAAGAGCCTTCATATTTCGATTTTTTAAAATTATCAATATCTTCCTCAAAAAGGTATCAGTAACTACGCCCCTATTTCTAGGCGTCATCTTTATCCACTAGTATGTATTAACACAATTGACATCTTCTTTGACGTTTGTGGTTCCATATTAAATAAATGACATAAAAAGAGCCTTCATATTTCGATTTTTTAAAATTATCAATATCTTCCTCAAAAAGTTATCAGTAACTACGCCCCTATTTCTAGGCGTCATCTTTATCCACTAGTATGTATTAACACAATTGACATCTTCTTTGACGTTTGTGGTTCCATATTAAATAAATGACATAAAAAGAGCCTTTAAATTTCGATTTTTTAAAATTATCAATATCTTCCTCAAAAAGTTATCAGTAACTACGCCCCTATTTCTAGGCGTCATCTTTATCCACTAGTATGTATTAACACAATTTACATCTTCTT
This sequence comes from Meconema thalassinum, assembly GCA_946902985.2. Classification (NCBI taxonomy): domain Eukaryota; kingdom Metazoa; phylum Arthropoda; class Insecta; order Orthoptera; family Tettigoniidae; genus Meconema; species Meconema thalassinum. The sequence continues at coordinate 1,000,436,992 of OX336388.2, read as the reverse complement.
TGACGTTTGTGGTTCCATATTAAATAAATGACATAAAAAGAGCCTTCATATTTCGATTTTTTTAAAATTATCAATATCTTCCTCAAAAAGTTATCAGTAACTACGCCCCTATTTCTAGGCGTCATCTTTATCCACTAGTATGTATTAACACAATTTACATCTTCTTTGACGTTTGTGGTTCCATATTAAATAAATGACATAAAAAGAGCCTTTAAATTTCGATTTTTTAAAATTATCAATATCTTCCTCAAAAAGTTATCAGTAACTACGCCCCTATTTCTAGGCGTCATCTTTATCCACTAGTATGTATTAACACAATTGACATCTTCTTTGACGTTTGTGGTTCCATATTAAATAAATGACATAAAAAGAGCCTTCATATTTCGATTTTTTAAAATTATCAATATCTTCCTCAAAAAGTTATCAGTAACTACGCCCCTATTTCTAGGCGTCATCTTTATCCACTAGTATGTATTAACACAATTTACATCTTCTTTGACGTTTGTGGTTCCATATTAAATAAATGACATAAAAAGAGCCTTTAAATTTCGATTTTTTAAAATTATCAATATCTTTCTCAAAAAGTTATCAGTAACTACGCCCCTATTTCTAGGCGTCATCTTTATCCACTAGTATGTATTAACACAATTGACATCTTCTTTGACGTTTGTGGTTCCATATTAAATAAATGACATAAAAAGAGCCTTTAAATTTCGATTTTTTAAAATTATCAATATCTTCCTCAAAAAGTTATCAGTAACTACGCCCCTATTTCTAGGCGTCATCTTTATCCACTAGTATGTATTAACACAATTGACATCTTCTTTGACGTTTGTGGTTCCATATTAAATAAATGACATAAAAAGAGCCTTCATATTTCGATTTTTAGCCTATTTTCAATTTTGAAAAAATAGGCTTATGAGATCACCTTTTGTCCGTGTGTGTGTGCGTGTGTGTGTGATTCGTTTGTGTGTCCCCCCCTAATAAAATCTTAACGACTTGAGCGATTTCAATGAAACTCGGTAAGTTCATAGCACTATTCCGGGTGACCCCGACAGTGCCCTTCAAATTTTGTTACGTCTCACCAATTCAACATGGCGGCTGTGTGAAATATTTCACCAGAATTCAATATCTCCGAAACTGTTACCGATATCACCCTGGAATTTTGTATTGCGACAGAGGGAACTACTAGAAGTTCACTCATGCGACCTTTGAAAATCTGGTAACTACAAAACCAACATGGCGACCAAGCGAATTTGCGACTTTTAAATAGACGTTTCTCGCGAGTTAACCAACCAAACGCAATGAAACTTGGTAGAGTATATGTTTATACACATTGTAATGCACCGACATCTAACTTCATACAATTCTTTACATAACTTCAATATGGCGGTTGTGCGAAATATTTCACCGGCATTCTATATCTCTGAAACTATTACCGGTATCACCCTGAAATTTTGCAAGGAGATAAAGCGCACTACTGGAAGTTCATCTAGGAGACTTTCGAAAACCGGTTAACAACAAACGAACATGGTGGCCAGGCGAATTTGAAAGTTTTAAATAGACTTTTCTCGCGATTTAATGATCCAAACGCAATGAAACTTGGTACAGCAAATGTTTATATAAATTATAATGCACTGGTATGTAATTTAGTTCAATTATTTACATAACGTCAAAATGGCGGCTGTGCGAATTATTTAATTAAGTTTTTGTTTCTTGTGTCGTAATCATGAGATCGAAATGAAAGTTTGAATAATGAACCTACGCAATAATTTTCCTTTAAAGGTACATGACTCTAAGGCCTGTACAAATAACAATCCAACATGGCGACCATAAGACATATTTAGACGGTTCTCAATATCTACGAATCTATTACAGCAATCAAACTGATTTTTTTAATGTTCATAGGGGCTATGGACATAAGTTCACCTATAGGACTTTCAATAACCTGGTGATCACAAATCCAACATGGCGGCGGAGCGAAGTATAAATATTTACATGGTTGTTTCTCGCAATTTAACCATCCGAGTGCAGTGACACTTGGTACAGTAAATCCTTATACAAATGTTAATCCACAGGCATCAAATGTTCTTCAATTGTTTCCATAACCACAAGATGGCATTTGTGCGAAATTTTAAAATCTCGTTTTTACTTCTTGTGTACTAATCATGTGATTGAAGTTTGAATACTGCACGTACACAATAATCTTCATGTAACAGTACATAACTCTAAGCCCTACATATATAAAAGTCCAACATGGCGACCACCCGAAATATTTAGACGGTTTTCAATATCTACGAATCTATTACAGCAATCAAACTGAAATTTAGTATGTTTATAGAGGCAATTTTCATCAGTAGTATATATGAAAATAGGCTGTATAGTTCTTCACGGAACTACTTGTTTAAAATTATCAATATCTTCCTCAAAAAGTTATCAGTAACTACGCCCCTATTTCTAGGCGTCATCTTTATCCACTAGTATGTATTAACACAATTTACATCTTCTTTGACGTTTGTGGTTCCATATTAAATAAATGACATAAAAAGAGCCTTCATATTTCGATTTTTTTTAAATTATCAATATCTTCCTCAAAAAGTTATCAGTAACTACGCCCCTATTTCTAGGCGTCATCTTTATCCACTAGTATGTATTAACACAATTTACATCTTCTTTGACGTTTGTGGTTCCATATTAAATAAATGACATAAAAAGAGCCTTTAAATTTCGATTTTTTAAAATTATCAATATCTTCCTCAAAAAGTTATCAGTAACTACGCCCCTATTTCTAGGCGTCATCTTTATCCACTAGTATGTATTAACACAATTTACATCTTCTTTGACGTTTGTGGTTCCATATTAAATAAATGACATAAAAAGAGCCTTCATATTTCGATTTCTTAAAATTATCAATATCTTCCTCAAAAAGTTATCAGTAACTACGCCCCTATTTCTAGGCGTCATCTTTATCCACTAGTATGTATTAACACAATTTACATCTTCTTTGACGTTTGTGGTTCCATATTAAATAAATGACATAAAAAGAGCCTTGATATTTCGATTTTTTAAAATTATCAATATCTTCCTCAAAAAGTTATCAGTAACTACGCCCCTATTTCTAGGCGTCATCTTTATCCACTAGTATGTATTAACACAATTGACATCTTCTTTGACGTTTGTGGTTCCATATTAAATAAATGACATAAAAAGAGCCTTCATAATTCGATTTTTTTAAATTATCAATATCTTCCTCAAAAAGTTATCAGTAACTACGCCCCTATTTCTAGGCGTCATCTTTATCCACTAGTATGTATTAACACAATTGACATCTTCTTTGACGTTTGTGGTTCCATATTAAATAAATGACATAAAAAGAGCCTTCATATTTCGATTTTTTTAAATTATCAATATCTTCCTCAAAAAGTTATCAGTAACTACGCCCCTGTTTCTAGGCGTCATCTTTATCCACTAGTATGTATTAACACAATTGACATCTTCTTTGACGTTTGTGGTTCCATATTAAATAAATGACATAAAAAGAGCCTTCATATTTCGATTTTTTAAAATTATCAATATCTTCCTCAAAAAGTTATCAGTAACTACGCCCCTATTTCTAGGCGTCATCTTTATCCACTAGTATGTATTAACACAATTTACATCTTCTTTGACGTTTGTGGTTCCATATTAAATAAATGACATAAAAAGAGCCTTCATATTTCGATTTTTTTAAATTATCAATATCTTCCTCAAAACGTTATCAGTAACTACGCCCCTATTTCTAGGCGTCATCTTTATCCACTAGTATGTATTAACACAATTTACATCTTCTTTGACGTTTGTGGTTCCATATTAAATAAATGACATAAAAAGAGCCTTCATATTTCGATTTTTTAAAATTATCAATATCTTCCTCAAAAAGTTATCAGTAACGACGCCCCTGTTTCTAGGCGTCATCTTTATCCACTAGTATGTATTAACACAATTGACATCTTCTTTGACGTTTGTGGTTCCATATTAAATAAATGACATAAAAAGAGCCTTCATATTTCGATTTTTTAAAATTATCAATATCTTCCTCAAAAAGTTATCAGTAACTACGCCCCTATTTCTAGGCGTCATCTTTATCCACTAGTATGTATTAACACAATTTACATCTTCTTTGACGTTTGTGGTTCCATATTAAATAAATGACATAAAAAGAGCCTTCATATTTCGATTTTTTAAAATTATCAATATCTTCCTCAAAAAGTTATCAGTAACTACGCCCCTATTTCTAGGCGTCATCTTTATCCACTAGTATGTATTAACACAATTGACATCTTCTTTGACGTTTGTGGTTCCATATTAAATAAATGACATAAAAAGAGCCTTCATATTTCGATTTTTTAAAATTATCAATATCTTCCTCAAAAAGTTATCAGTAACTACGCCCCTATTTCTAGGCGTCATCTTTATCCACTAGTATGTATTAACACAATTTACATCTTCTTTGACGTTTGTGGTTCCATATTAAATAAATGACATAAAAAGAGCCTTCATATTTCGATTTTTTAAAATTATCAATATCTTCCTCAAAAAGTTATCAGTAACTACGCCCCTATTTCTAGGCGTCATCTTTATCCACTAGTATGTATTAACACAATTGACATCTTCTTTGACGTTTGTGGTTCCATATTAACAAGAGGAGCAAAATTCAAGATCAATGCAAATAATTCAGACATTCTCTAAGATCAAGAAAATTGTCAAAATACAGTATTATTCGAAACAGGTAAGTGGGTATGTTTATTTATATTTCTTGAATCCATCCTATGCAGGGACGAGTTAAACTTAAAACACAAACTCAATTTGAACATCAAAATCGTACATTTACCGGTATACTTGTGACCAAAAGGAATTAATGAAATTATGGCAACTCACAGGAATAGTATTTTAGTTATAAAGATATATCTCCTTTGAAAGAAAAATGTTAATTAACTTGTTACCATAAAATGAGACTGAATGAAGACACCGATGTTTTTATAGACATGTTCAACAAAGCAAGAATAGTATCGACCAGGTTTGGGTCAATCAATCAATGTCTAAAGGCAATGCCTTGTCGATTCAACCATTGTCTTCTGTCTCAAAATAGTGCTGCCTTGGGTTTTTGTGGGTATCTACTCACATAACGTAACGGCGGTACTTTTTGAGGATCCAACCAGCCTTCGGGCTGACTACCTAACAGACAGACAGACTTCTGTCTTCAGCTTGTCTTTTCATCTCACAATAGGAACCACATCTTACGTTTTGTATCAATGCTTGAAGGAATTGCTTCCTAGGTCTACCTCGTTAATTCTTTCCTAAGACCTTTCCTTTTAGTAGATTGGTTAGAAAGGTATTATGACGCACGGTGTGTTCAATGAATATAGCTGTTCTTCCATGTACTGTTACCATCAGCTGTTTCCTTCCCTGGATTTCTCGCAGTATACTTTCGTTTGTTCTTTTTTCAGTCCAACTGACCTTTAGCATTCGCCTCCAGACCCACATCTCAAACGCTTCAAGCCGTTTCCTATCCTGTTCTCGAATTGTCCAAGATTCACATCCATATAAGAGTACGCTCTACACAAATGACATCACAACATTTTTCCTAATCTCAATATCTAGATGTATATTGGTCAGAAGAGTTCTTTTGTTGCTGAATGCTTGTTTGGCAAGCGCTATTCTTCTTCTTATCTCTTTGCTGCAGCGGTTATCATTTGTGATTAAACTTCCGAGGTATGGGAAACTGGTGACTTGTTCCACTACTTTGTTAGCAAGCCTGATGTTGGTGTGATTTCGCTCAGGATGTTTACTTACAACTAATATTTTTGTCTTCTTCACGTTAATGTTTAGGTATAAATCTACTAAATATGATGACAGTACAGTATATTCAGCATCTTGGAAAATTCCTTTTCTGAGTCTGCAACCACTGCTATATAATCTGCAAAGCGAATCTACTATGGATTTGTTGTCCATTTATTCTAATTCCTTTTGTGTTCGTATTGAACTTATTTATAGCTTTTTCGATGAATACATTGAAGAGGTACGGTGAAAGGGGGCAACTCTGTCTTACTCCCTTCCTGATTTTTATCTCCTGACTGCTTCCTTTGATGTCTACTATTGTGGTATGATTTTCATAAAGTCTTAGTATCAGCCTCCTATCCTTCCAGTCTAATCCTGAAGATTTAATAATTTTGAAGAGATGGTCCCAACTTACATTATCAAAGGCCTTTTCAATATCTACAAATGCTATATATGTGTTTCTATTCATCTCCATTCTTCTTTCTAATATTGTTCGTAGAGCCAAGATTACTTCTCTTGTTCCCATTCCTTTCCTGAAACAAAACTGATCTGGGTCAATTTGGAAATCAAGTTTGTTATTTATTCTGGCTTTTAGTATTGACAGTAAAATTTTAGATGCATGAGAGAGCAGTGTTATTTGGGTGAGTTACTAATTAAAAGTAACTTAGTTACAGTTACCGTTACTTACAAAAATAATAAGGCATTTACCGTTGCAGTTAATTTGTGTAAAATGTTATTTAGTTACCGTTACTTACAAAAATAATAACGAAGTTACTGTTTCAGTTACTTTGTGTGTAAGGTAACTTCATTACACTTACTTGCAAAAATTATAACGAAGTTATCGTTTCAGTTACTTTGGGTAAAATGTTATTTAGTTACCGTTACTTAAGGGGTAGGAATATTCCTACTCAAATGTCAACCTCGCCTGCTCGTGGTGCACCCTGCTATAGACTGACGAGGCTCTGACGACCGAGTGACTCCCGGGATAAGGAGTTCCCCTCCATTATATCAACGGCTTCCTTGGACGGTGGATGAGTATGAGGAGGTTAGGGCACTCTCATGCCCTTGAGGTGGGAAACTACCTCTAAAGGCGGATGAACCAAAATGGTCAACGGCATAAAATAAGTCCTCAACGGCGGACCAGGCGTACGGGCGATTAGTACAGCCCCAACGGCTGGGAAGGCGGATGAAGGCTGCAGCAGGTTCGGAACCTCTAGTCGTCGTAATTACTATGCCACTAGGTAAAGGCTCTGTATCTGTCAAGGATTGTCTGATTGTTGATGTGCAGCAGCATTCCCACGTAAAAAGATGTCACGCACAAGCGTCTTCTGAAGGAAATAACATCTCTTCGTGCACGACTGCAAGCCCTGCGGCGATCGGGGAGTTGTGACAGGAGCAGGATTGTGTTATCTGTGAGCTTCTAGTGACAAACCGGCACGTAGGCGGCGGATGTGTGATATTCGCTTTGCTCGAGGATGGGCTGTAGAGCAATTCGTATGCTGCATTCGTGACTAAGCAGGCCTATTTAGGATCCGCTCTGCTTACCCCGAATTGGGAGGGAGCTATAAAAGGTGCTCTAAACATAGCCAGCCTAAATACTACCTGACTGGATAGCCGCGTCCAGAGGGTACACCATATGTGGTCGAAACAAAATTAATATGATTTTTGCCACCTGGAACATCCGCACTCTAATGGACACTAACACAGAAAACCGACCTCAAAGACGAACAGCAATTGTTGCTCGTGAACTGAGGAGAAATAGCATTGATATTGCTGCACTCAGTGAAACGAGACTCGCAAATGAAGGAACATGGAGGAGGCTACACCTTCTTTTGGAAGGGGAAAGAGGCTAATGAACCACGTATTCATGGGGTTGGTTTTGCCATTAAGAATGAGCTCATTGATCATCTTGATGAGCTCCCATTTGGTGTAAATGAAAGGCTTATGACCCTACGCCTCAAGCTCAGTAATAATCAAAGAGCAACTATAATAAGCGCATATGCTCCACCTCTCACCTCTGAAGAGGACCAAAAGGAAGAATTCAACTCCCAACTCGATGAGCTTCTGAAAAATATACCACAGTCTGATAAGATCATTCTCCTCGGGGATTTCAATGCCCGTGTTGGTAGGGACTCAACACTGTGGACAGATGTAATTGGGAAAGAAGGTGTTGGTAACAGCAATCATAATGGGACTCTTCTCCTAACTAAATGGTCTGAATATAACCTTGTCATTACAAATACACTCTTCCGACAGAAGGACAAATTTAAGACATCATGGCAACATCCAAGATCAAAACACTGGCACCTAATTGATTATGTGATAGTGCGTGCCCGAGATCAGCGTGATGTACTCATCACAAGAGCTCTGACAAGTGCTGATGACTGTTGGACTGATCACAGACTGATCCGATCTGTTATGGCTCTGCGATTCTCCAGAAATGTAGAAAGCAGGGAAAGCTCGTAAGACGTAAGGTCAATACCGAACTTCTTAAAGATGATAATGTTAAATCAACGTTACATAAACTACTTGGAGAAAGGCTGCCTGATGATTATCCAGAAAATATAGAAGAACACTGGCAAATGTTCAAGTCAGCAGAACTCTCAGCCTGCGAAGAGTCAGCTGGTTTTGCTAAGAAAAAGCATCAAGACTGGTTTGATGAGAATGACCAATAAATTCAATTTCTTATAGATGAGAAGAGGAAAGCGCTCAATGCATGGAAAAATAACCCTAAATCTGCATCCAAGAAACAACTTTATCAATATGCCAAGGCTGAAGTCCAAAAGAGAACTCGAGCCATGAAAAATCTTTGGTGGGTATCTAAATCACATGAAATGGAGTATCTAGCTGAGACCAACAATACACATACTTTCTTCAGTGCAACAAAAGTAGTCTATGGACCATCCCGTCACACCGTAAATCCTGTAAAATCAAAATATGATACTTTACTTCTCAGAGACACTTGTTCAATCAACTCCCGCTGGAGGGAACATTTTGACGAACTACTGAACAGGGATACCCACGTCAATGATAACATTTTAAGCAAAATTCCTCAGAGACCAGTACAAACTCAGCTTGATGAAGGTCCCTCCCTACTAGAAGTTGAAATTGCTATTAATCAACTCAAGAATAATAAGGCAGCAGGTATATATGGGATTCCAGCTGAACTATTTAAAGATGGGGGCACTGTACTAGTTCACCACACTCACAAGCTCATTGACGAGATATGGAAAACAGAAACGATCCCAGATGATCTCAGGGATGCCTTGATAGTAATAATCTTTAAAAAGGGTGACAGAGGTCAATGTGGCAACTATCGTGGAATATCCCTGCTTTCTGTAGCTGGAAAAATTCTTGCCAGAATCCTGTCCAATCGTCTTAAACCTTTGGCTGAAGAATCACTACCTGAAACCCAATGTGGATTTAGACCCAATCGAGGAACAACTGATATGATCTTCTGTGCTAGACAGATGCAAGAAAAATGTAGAGAACAAGATCGCCCTCAATATATGGTTTTCATCGATATCGTCAAGGCTTTCGATTCAGTCAATAGAGAAGCTATTTGGAAAATCCTAGCTCGAATTGGATGTCCTCCAAAATTCATTCAGATCATTAGAATACTCCATGATAATATGAAGGGCTCAGTTCTTAACAGCAATGGGCCTGGAGAACCCTCTAAGATCACAACAGGTGTCAAGCAAGGATGTGTGATCGCCCCAACATTATTCTCAATTTTTGATGGCACTATGCTTCACCTGATCAAAGAAAAAGTTCCGCATGGTGTAGATATTGAATACAGGACTGACGGAGGGTTATTCAATCTTAGCAGACTGTGTGCAAAGACAAAGGTATCGACAGGTTCCGTTCTCGAACTCCAATATGCTGACGACAATGTTATATTGGCAAACTCGCTAGACGATCTTGAGGCTGCTCTGAATGCTTTTAATGACGCGTATAAGTGCATAGGTCTGGAAATAATCACCAGTAAAACGCAAATTATCCATCAACCTGCTAGGTCCAACTGTAATGCTGCTGGTTTTCCCATTATGATCAACGGGGACAACTTAAAATACATTGAACACTTTCCTTACCTGGGCAGTCATCTCTCAGCAAAAGCTAACATTGATGATGAAATCCAATATCGCCTTAAATGTGCCAGTGCAGTGTTTGGGCGTCTAAGAAAAAGGGTGTTTGACAACCATGACATCAGTACTCCAACCAAATTGCATGTGTACCAAGCTGTACCTTCTCTGCTCTATGGTTGTGAAACCTGGACTACCTACAGAAGGCACTTAAAGTGTTTGGAATAGTACCATCAGCGTTGCATGAGGAGAATTCTTGGAGTTAAGTGGCAGGACCAACGCACCAACATCAGTGTCCTGGAGGAAGCGAATACTACCAGCATTGAGGCTATGATATTAAAGCATCAGCTTCGATGGGCAGGACATGTTGTTCGCATGCCTGAACGACGTCTTCCAAAACAAATCATGTACTGCCAGTTGCGGATTGGACAGAGAAAGCAAGGAGGGCAACGGAAACGCTTCAAAGACGTCCTAAAATACAATTTAAACAAATGTCAAATCAACACGGATAAATGGGAGACTACAGCATCAAATCGTCAGGTATGGCGTCGCTTCGTCCACCAAGGTCCACTATGTTTCGAACAACATCGACGAAGTCGTGAGACTGAGAAGTACAATGCGAGGAAAGAGCGTGAGGTTTATAGGAGGATCAACCCACAAGAGCCAGTGGCTACTCCGAATAACGTGTGTCGCTACTGTGGGAGAGTTTGTGTTTCCAGGATTGGGCTATATAGTCATCTAAGAACTCACCTTTAGAAGACAATCTTACTCGAGAACGAGTGATAGCCTATTATTATTACTTGCAAAAATATAACGAAGTCACCGTTCCGGTTACTTTGTGTGAAAAGTAACTTCATTACAGTTACTTACAAAAAATATAACGAAGTTATCGTTTCAGTTACTTTTTGTGAAAATTATCTTCATGACCATGACTTACTAAAATAATAAAGAAGTTACCGTTCCAATTACTTTGTGGAAAAGTTATTTCATTACCGTTACAATTATCAATGTAACTCATCGTTACTTTTGAGTATGATAAGTTGTCTCACAATACTCTCCCCGTTCCTCTAATATGTTTTGTTTCTAGCAATATGGAAACACAAAGTGAATTGGCAAACTGCAAATCATGTTAATAATTAATCAATGATTACTGTGACAGTCTCATCTCTGTAGAATGTAGATTTACGTCTCGTAAATGAATTCCTTTGGGACAAAATGCTAATAACATTCCAATTATAAAATTTTATTTCAATATATGAATAATACTCGGAATAAAATGAGAAACACCTGTGACACTGATTGCTCCATCTTAAAAATGTAACTTCGTAGATGTTGGAAGTACTGGCGTTACAGGTACTTGATTTAGTTTAAAAGATACGAGTTGGGCCGCATAAAACAATATTATTAGGGGCTGCTGATTCACCTGGTGTACTTTTATGGACTATTGAAACGGGAGAAAACTAAGGGATGACATGTTTCGCTCACAAGCATGCATCATCAGATCCAAATCTACAAGACAAATGACTCTCGAAAACACTACCAAACCTACAGTAACACCCACAAATAGTCTCTGCCCCCCAAAATAAATAAATAAAAAAAAAATCTGTCAGAAACTTAGTAAGTGTGGTAATTATTACTAATCTATGAAGGTGTAGCTATAGTTTCTGTGATTCACTAAGGCAATAAGCCCTAAACTACTATAGAAATGTAAACTAATATGCACTAATGACCTGCAAGTACTCTACTGTGATGATAGTAAACAACTGTATAGCCTAACATATGGAATACTGATTGTCTACAATTAATGTAAATATTTATGATATATAATTCTCCTTGTCAATACTAAAATATATACACCCTCTGTCTGAAAAGTTCAGTGCATGGGTCTATATTAACGAACGGATTGTTAGCTTACCTGAAACAGCCGTTACTATCCCTCGAAGTAATCCCCGTGGATGGTTATACACTTCTTAGAAGGGCTGTACATGTCTTGGCATAGTCTTCCTGAGGGATAGCCTTCAGTTGGGTCGTCACATTACGTTGGATGTTCGAAATGCCCGAAAACCTCTGGCCCTTCAGGTTTTTTCGGCGACCCTGGACCCCGATACTCCATACTTTGATGCTTGCCTTCAAGGTCGTACCTCAGGCACCAGATCTCGTCACCCGTGACGATGGTTTTCAGGACCATTCCATTCCACGGAACATTCACCCTTTTCACTTCCACCCGTCGAACAGGTGTGCAGGTTAGGTTGAATAAATTCACCCTTCTCACATCCGCCCGTCTATCAGGTGTGCAAGGCAGGTTGCATAGATTCACGCTTCTCTCTTGCTTTCAATTTAGAGTTTTGACGACCCTAACTGAAGGCTATTCCAAAAAAAAAGCCTATGAGAGGAGTCTCCAGGACTTGTTCAGTCGTTCTCAGAAGTGCATAACCATCCACGGGGATTACTTCGAAGGACATTAACTGCTGTTTCAGGTAAGCCAACAATCCATTCGTAATATAACCCATTCACTGAACTTCTCAGTGATAGGGTGTAGATTATAAACTAGCATGGTTCGATGTACAATGATATCATGTTCAGCATACATTAAAACAATTATTTTTAACATTAGAAAACGTTTCTTTAGAAGCATTTGTTTGTAGGTATTGTTAATGTTTAACGTTATTAATTAGAACATTGAAGATGAAATCATTGTATATCGAAACATGTTTGTTTAATTCTTAAAAAACTACATATTTTAGTAATGTAATTTTGGTAATAAATATTTAGCAATAGTCAATGCAGACTAACCTAACCAAACCAATATGGTAAATATACACTCGTTTTACTATTAAACTGTTGAAAGATCTTATGTGATTACTTATCCGAATTGAGTAATGTTTACAGATTGCTCATACAACCACTTTTGAAGTAGTCAACTATTACCATAGCCTATAACATTGAATGCTTGTATATTGGCTTTCACGACCAAGGAATTAAAACTCAGCAATTTCTCTAGGTTTATGCCGTAAATTTTGCTAGGTTTCACCTAGTAAAAGTAAGATAAGCTCTTCAGCGGGCTCTTGGGGTCCATGTCCGGATCCCCACTGGAGTATCGAACAGTGCGCGACCTCCCTTTCTACAAAGCGCACCAACGTTCCATTAACGCGAGAGCCTTTCACCTCACTATAAAGGCTTCCAAGAATACGGTATATTGGCTTTCACGGCTAAGGAATTAAAACTCAGTTTTTTTTCTAGGGTTATGTCTGGGCACGGACAACAAGAGCCCGCTGATGAGCCTATCTTGGTGTTCCTAGGCGAAACCGCGCACAAGACATGGCATAAACCTAGACAAATTCCTGAGTTTTGAATTTATTGGTGTTGATTAGCTATTATAAAAGCAATTTCTAAGAAGTTTTCAGATTATGTAATAATGAAATACCTAATATTTTTATACTTTTCAGAAGTAACTTACCCCGCCCCTAGTTCAGTATTATGTAGCATTAATTGTTCTTTCTTTTGTTTAACTGTTGTGCCACTAACAGTTTTGTTCTTATTAAAAAATTGATTTATTAGGCTATAATTATATAGCGGGATTTGAAAGGTGTCCTCAAATATGATGTTTCCTTCCAAAAAACAATGCTGTATACGCACCTGCGATGTAGGCTACACAACTAACACGTCGGTAATAAATAAGTCCATTTATTAAAGTAAGCTTTCCAGTCGGTCAATACTTATTGTGCCCAAATACATTAGGCAGGAAAAAAGTAGGCTATTTATATGCCCCAACATGAGAAATATTACATAAGATATTTATCACAAAATAACACGCATTTATGTACAAAAACTGTACCCCCTATTTTTTTATGCAATGGTACACCCAATTTTTGTACATAGTTATACAGTTTTCAAAAAAGAGTTTATATTTCCGCCTGAATCAATACTTCAATGAAAAAAATTAATCCCTTCCTATATTATTCTGCTAAGGTCCCATTCTAGTTATGTACCGAAAATAAGGTCCCATTAACACCAACCTACACATATGAGGTACCTACAGGTTCAGCATAACCCAATGCGTAAACGAAACGCACTCACTTAACTTACGCTTTAAGTGCCTCACAATTAAATAAATACCTTAAAACATGTATATTTACAATGAAATAATGAAAGAATGCAACACGGTAACCATGGTAACAGAATCTAGTTAGTTAGTTAGTTAGGTATTGTTGTCTTAAGGGGCGGAACTACGAGGTCATCTGCCCCTTAACAGAATCTCACGGGTCCATCTATTTCTGTAAGACGCAATGCAATTCCAATTATTACATTACCGTGATTGTTTCCAGACTTTTATAAGGTTATCACGGAACCAAATTAAGCTGTAAAATTCATCAATACATACAGTATGATGCTCTTAAGGGGGTCAAGGGGTACTCTAGAATTTTTCACGCAATTTTCACGTGTGAGTGTGGTACGAAAAGTCTTTTTCACCCAACTATAAAGGGTCTCCGACAGCCACATTTAAAGGCCCTTAAATTAACAGTGTCTGTGATATTCCCAGAAAACTAACTTCGCTCTGATATACCTATGAAGGAATGACAAACCCCTAACCACTGCACCAGTAGCTGAATTGATAAAGTCTGATTATTCATACCAAGGATATATCAGTCATAGAATTCATGACTGAGGTCTTGCTATGTGTACTAGAATATTCGCGGGTGATGCCACTATATATTAATATATTAACAAAGTTGTTCTTGGAAACGGTACATATTTCAGGGACTAATGAACAATATTTGTCCCCATCATCAGCCAAATATAAAGCATTCAATGAACGAAATTATTGTAAAGCGTAGCACTAATTTATCAATGGTCATTTAACCTGATATCTTGCACCATAGGTTGTTGAGGTACAGATCAAATTAATGTTGTTGACGTTATGACATATGCCTCTATATGTTCTGCAAAGGTTATTGAAGTTGCATAAAGTAACCAGTTATAATTGTTATTCTTATTACTGTACCAGTTGTCGGTGCATTCATAGTCTTGTTTGAAGCAATAGCTAAATAGCTGGAGATAATAAACCTGGTATTATAATACATCACCATATTGTGGATGATCAATGAAAATTCTTGGCTTAAATGATCTAAATGCCAATTGAAATACGGCAAGATTCAATAGAAATACGACGTAATAGGAATGGATTAATTGAGCAGGCCAGAAGTTCTTTCATGAAAATGAGAAAAGTTTTCACCAGCCGTGATTTAAGTCTGTCATTACGCACCCGACTGCTTCGATGCTAGGTTTTTAGTGTCCTGCTCTATGGAGTTGAATCATGGACACTTACCGAGGTTTTAAGTAAGAAACTGACAGCATTTGAAATGTAGACGTATCGCAGGATTTTAAGGATATCATGGACAGCTAAAGTCACAAATGTGGAAGTACTGCGGCGTATGAACAAAGACTCGAAAATTCTTAGTATCATCATAAGGAGAAAACTAGAATACTTTGGTCATTTTATGCGCAACAACAAATACCAATTCTTGCAATTAATTATCCAAGGGAAGTTTGATGGCATTAGGGGTCCAGGACGCAGACGAATATCCTGGCTAAAGAACTTAAGCCAGTGGTTTGGACTTAATACAGTGTCACTGTTTAGAACAGCTATGGACAAACAGCAGATCATGCTACTGATCGCCAATGTTCTTGGAGGACGAGGCACTTGAAAGAGAAGAAGAATAATGAGGTTAGATCAATGTTTTGGCATGATGTCAGATCAAAGTTCAGACTGAAAAATGATTTGTCTTCTGTTTTTTCGAGGGGCGGAACTACGAGGCCATCTGCCCCTTCTTAGTACATAAAAGCATGTTATTTTGTGATACATATCTTATTTAATATTTCTCATGACAGGTTGTATATAAATACTTGTTTTCCCGCCTAATGCAATTGGGCTCAATTTGTTTTGACTGACTGGAAAGCTTTCTTTAAAAGAATTTGGCAACACTGAAAAATGGCTTCTATCACTACAATAAATAAGGTCGTCCTTCCTATTTCAGTTATCAAATATGCTTGTGGGAGGGGCTCAGTTCCTCTCCCCCCCCCCCCCACCCTCCCCACTTTAATCCAATAACTCCCACTTCTTTTATTTTCATTCTGAGATCCTTGGCTGCTGAACGCAGACGCAAGCAAGCATTCTGCAGTAGCATTGAGGCGATTCCAAGACGGACGTGACATTTCTTCGGAATGGTACATACAGTGGAGGGTTCATTTCGTTTAGCATGTTAGTGGCCTGTATAAACTCATAAAACCGGTACAAAAACCTTGGCATTTTATTCGAGTGGCTGGACACAGGGAGGCAGAACTTCAGAATAGGACCTGCCTAAGAAATGGTTTGAGTTTGATCCTCAGCATAGGTGATTGTTTTCTCGTGAAAAACGTATTTCCAGTTGCCGTTATTTATGTTTAAAAATCATAACGAAATTACTAAAATTACTTAGTGTGCACAGTTACTGCGTTACGGTGAAAATTGTTACTTCATAAAAAATCTATAATTTGCCTAATTAGAACGGAATAGTGGTTTTCCTTAAATATGGAAGAACAAAATGAATTGCCAATGAATAAATCATATCTTAGAGAAAATATTACTGTGACAGTCACTGTAGATTTACAATTGACTATTGGTCTCATTGGGTACACCTTTTGTGTATTTTTGGTAGTCCCCTCTATGACGGTACTTTCGGGTTCATATTTATTAATTTTGATTTTTCGACTTGAGTCAATATATGTTCTGTTTCTTTAAACGCAATTTTTTATTTGTTTTTGGAATTTGTTGGTGGGGTCTTTTCCTAGTTCCTTGATTTTATTGTTGTTCAGAAACTAACAACAGAGACCAATAGTCAATTGCAGGAACGCACCAAATCACAAACTCAGTAAAGAATTACTAAACATTTTAAAACACCGCCTTTCCTATGACAAAAACAATTCTGTAAAGAACACAACGGAATTAGTAACTGCATTATACATCTTACAAATGCAACCTAGCTTTCGGCTAGTATCCTTCGATATAACTAACATGTACACCAATATTCCAATTAATGAAGCAATCAATATTATCGAAAACAACTTAAAGTTAAACAACTCAGCAAAAGAAACTGAAGAGGTCGTGAGATTACTGAGGGTCATACTCAGCCTAAACGTGTTTCAATTCGATATTAAAATATACACACAAACGGAGGGCCTAGCCATGGGGTCACCACTAAGTGGGCTAATCGCCGACATCTTCATTAACGCACTGGAAAATACGTTCCCAGAAAATACCTCAAGAAAGGGAATAGTAACGTTCATTCATTCATTCATTCATTTATTTGCAATGGGGGGTGTGTCCCCCGGTGGCAAATTGGATATACATAACAAATAAATAATTATACATAACAATTCAATAACAATTATACAACAATTAAACTGGAGTATTTACACAAATAGTCAGTCTTTTCTTAAACACACCTATATGTTTGGGAAAAGGCTCTAAGACTGCGGCAGGTAGAGAGTTCCAGTTATCAATGGCACGGTTTACAAAAGAATATTTACCATAATTTGTTCGCTGTGGTCGGCCCTTAACTTTGAAAGGATGATCGCTCCTACCCATGTAAGTGGCCTTTCCCAATCGTTTGCTAAGCTCACCCCATGCTGGTTGATTTGTATACGTGTTGTACATAGCGCAGAGTCTAGATTTCATCCTCCTAGCCTTCTGTGATTCCCACCCAAGTTTCTTTAACATACGGCTCACACTGCTCCTGGGATTAAAGTCACTGAGCACAAATCTAGCGGCCTTTCTTTGTACCATTTCCAACTCATTGATGAGCCCTACTTGATATGGATCCCAAACCGCCGAGGCATATTCCAGAATAGGTCTTACAAGTGACAAATAGCCTAATTCTTTAGCAGAGGCACTACTTCCTTTTAATACCCTCATTACGAAGTGCAGGGATTTGTAAGCTTTTGAAACTACACATCCTACATGACAACTCCATTTCATATCATTCCTTACGTGAACGCCCAAATATTTGCAAGAATCTTCTTCTACAAGTATTTCCGAACCAATGTTATATTGAAAATCCTACCTTCGCACTTTCCCTATTTTTAAGAGACTACATTTTCTTATGTTTATTTTCATTTTATTTTCAATCGCCCACTTATAGACCAGGTTCAGGTCCTCTTGAAGCACTGCATTGTCTTGTGAGTCATGTATCTTTCAATATATTACACAATCATCCGCAAACAATCGACAGTCACTGCGAATCCCATTTGGTAAGTCATTTATAAACGCCAAAAATAACAAAGTTCCGATTACGCTGCCCTGAGGGATACCCAACGTTACGGTAATTTCATCCGAGAATATGCCTTCGACGTTCACTTTCTGTGAACGACCCGTCAAAAGTTCTTGGATCCTTAAAATTACTCTTCTATCAATCTTCGTCGAAGCTAATTTATGGAGTAGCATGTCATGCGGCACGACATCAAATGCCTTCGCAAAATCTATAACCACGGCGTCGACTGAAACTCCATGGTCTAGCGATTCGTTAATGTCTTGAAAAAATGATAGCATCTGACTCTCGCATGAGTAACCTTTCCGAAATCCATGTTGCCTATCATTAAACCATGATAATGTTTCCCACTGTTCCCTCAAGTAGTCGCAAATGAGATGCTCTATCTGTTTACAAACGATGGACGTAAGGCTAACCGGCCTGTAGTTGCCCAATTCAAGTCTGCTCCCTCCCTTAAATATTGGGACTACCGTAGCTCTTTTCCAGTCATCTGGGATTTGCGCATTGTTTATGGACACATTAAACATCACCTCCAAGTATCGTGCCACGGCCCTACCTCCTAGTTTAAGTACTTCACTAACAATATTATCAGGACCCTTTGATACATTGAAACGTAGTTTTTATATTAGCTTTACAATTGCTGACTGGTTTATTTGGAACAGGTGAGCCCCTGATTCGTCGTTAAGGTCCAACACACAGCTATTGGAATTATTGAACATACTACCGTAAAAGACATTTAATTCATTAGCAATGGCCTGTTTCTCAGTAATTAATTTACCGTCACCGGACATTATCATCGACAAATTATTTGAATTTCCCTTTCTTCTCCTAACATAACTGTAATTTTTTTTCCACCCATCACCTCCTGAACCAAGTAAACCTTGCATGGAAAAGATACGTGGATGATGTAATTTGCATCTACGACACTGAACTAACAAGCGAAGAAATAATTCTCCAAACCATTAATAGCCTACACCACTCAATCAAATTCACAAGGAATCCGAAACCGATCGGAAAATAAATTATCTCGACATAACTCTCGAACGTAAAGACAATGAGCTTTCATATTCCATATTCCGAAAAGTCACACAAACTTTGCATGCAATTGACAATCAGTCCAATCACCCCAGTACGCATACATTAGCGGGGTTCAATTCAATGGTGCCCAGGCATTTAACCATACCCATGTCAAAAGTCAATTACAATAAATCACTTATTATTATTAATAAGGAAATCAGAATAATAAAGCAAATAGCTAAAGAAAACAATTTTCCGTCCAGCAAAACAGATCAAATTGTAGCCAGACTTAAATATGAAAATTCAAATGCCGGACAATTATGAGAAAAAACTCGCGCGTTTCAATTACGTGAACGTGAATACATATAAAATCACTAATTTGTTCAGAAAACACGGCATAAAAATAGCATTTACAACGAATAACACAACCGCAAAGCATCTGCACAATAGTAATCTAAAGAAACAAGACCCGTATATTCCATTACGTGCCAAGATACAGGGTGTCGAGCAAATTACATCGGGCAGAGTGGGAGAAGATTGGATACACGATACAATGAACATATAAATGCGATAAAATATGGGTCACACTCGGCCGTATGCGAACACATGTGCGACGCGGGACACAGTTTCACAAACATTGAAACCGACTTAAAAATAATTCATCACGAACCGAAAGGCATCGAGACACACTTACCTAAATCAAACAACCCCAATAATTTAAACGAACACATCTTCATGGAGAGTTCACCCCTCTTCACCCTACTAAAAGCACACCCCGTCGGAAACAAGACTCAACATAACAATGCAGCCAAGCTACCAAGGAACTATCCAACTTCGAGGTCGTATGTGCAGTTCGAAAGCATTATTAATCCTTAAGTAAATACGATACATTTTGGGACTGCAAACACACGTGTAGGCTATTTTTCAGCCCAGGTTATATACGTTCATAAGTTTGAAATAATTCTTTAATCATGAGTTGTAGGTTACACATTGTACAAATGACTCTTTCCTGGGCATCTGATCAACAGTAGCTTTTTCTGGTTAGCTTTATACGGGTAAAATGGAACATACGTATTTTTCATTATGACGTATTTTAGCTATTTATACCAAATATTTGGTAATTCTTAAAGATTCAACGTCTATCAATAGAAATTATGAAACATATATTGAATTGTTGAACATGTTTCGGTCAACGGTGAGACCATCTTCAGCAAAAATTAGATCAAGAATATATTTTAAGTAAAATATAATTAATTAAAGTTTAAAATTGTTATGTAAGAAAATTATTGCTATAGCTGTATCTTAAAATGACTTTGGTGGCGTAATCAGTAGCATGCTGAACTGCTATGCCCAAGATCGCGGGTTCAAAACCGGCCGAAGTCGTCGGATTTTAAGAGCGATAAAATCCTTTAGTGTGGCTTCCTTTGGAGGTAAATTAAAGCCGGCGGGCCCATGTCATAGATTTATGGCATGTAAAAGAACATGCCACTACAATTGGTAGTATCAAAATGTGTAAGCTATATTTGGATGGTTAGAAACGCTCTATCAGGTTCCAACGTTCGCGGCTAGGTGTTAGTGACAGTAGCATCTGGTAGCCAAAGTTGGAACTAGTTGGGAGACTACGGGCATTCAATTAAATTACCCAGTTACGGGTTTTTGGATGCAATTCATATATAATATACCCTACGATTAAAATGTAATAATATAAAACAAATGGATACCCTTACAAAATGCACTTGATTTGTGGGGTTTGAAGCCATATTTTCAGTGTTGCCTTAGTAAACAAGAGTTTAGTGCTTTTCAGTCGGTCAACACGAATGTACCCGAAAGAGCTGGGTTATGCCCTAATCCTGAAATAAATTACATGAGATTAATAAATACACCTGGATGACCAGTTTCGATCGTCAAGTGATCATCATCAGATCCATTACACTTAGGCTATACAGTAAAATCTATGTTTGAAAATACAGGTGAAAATATTTACAATAGGCCTATGTACAATTATTTAGTTGCAGTATTGGTACTGCAACTGTCAGTGTATGCTAAATGCAGTATATATGATGTTAGGTGAAATGCTAAATGGTGATAGATATCCGGAGTTTGTAATTTGGAGTGATTATATGGTTGTAAATATCAACTATGGTTGAACTGTAAGTAGCCTGTAATATTACAGTTTAACCATAGTTGATATTTACAACCATATAATCACTCCAAATTACAAACTCCGGATATCTATCACCATTTAGCATTTCACCTAACATCATATATACTGCATTTAGCATACACTGACAGTTGCAGTACCAATACTGCAACTAAATAATTGTACATAGGCCTATTGTAAATATTTTCACCTGTATTTTCAAACATAGATTTTAAAGCCTAAGTGTAATGGATCTGATGATGATCACTTGACGATCGAAACTGGTCATCCTAGTGTATTTATTAATCGCATGTAATTCATTTCATGATTAGGGCATAACCCAGCTCTTTTTGCGTACATTCGTGTTGACCGACTGAAAAGCACTACCCTCTTCTACACTTGATTTATAATAAGAAAGGTGATATATCTCATTGAATAACATTCTAAAATATAAAACTCATATTGTTGTAGTCTTGAAAATTATCCAAATACGTTGCCAAAATGTTGTATGATGTTTCTTAAATGATGTATATGCTGTTAGTAGATAGTAGACTGACCGGCAAAGAAAACCAATCACTTGAAAAATTCAACATTTCTTACATTCAAATCATATGATCGCCCCTGGCCTAGTACAAAAGTTGCTGTTTATAGCATGGACGTAATGTTAATTGTTTTCCTGGGTGTATTATCATTCTTCAGGTCATTGTTTCACTTAACAATAGCGATTCATTGGCATGATGTTGTTTCACGCGGAAAGATGTGCGCGCCACCATTTTCGATCCGAGCCACTGCCCTGGCAAAATCTTCAGGACTCAGGAGCAAATTCGTTTCTGAATTGCACAAGAACAACTGAGGATATGGCTGTATTGATCTTTTCCTAGGCCAACAAGTGGCAAAAGAAAAAAGAATAAAATATTGCATTGTTGACGATAGCGATGGCGCGCACATCTTTCCGCGGGAAACAGCATCATGCTAAAGAATCGCTATTGTTAAGGGAAACAATCACATGGAGAATGGTAATGCATCCAGGAAACCAATTTAACCTTACTTCCATGCTATAACAACAGTATGTAGGCCTACTGTACTTGGCCTATACCGTTCATATTTATGATTTGAATGAAAGTAATTTTGAATTTTTCAAGTGATCGGTTTCTTTTTGCCGTTCAGTGTAGATTGATTAGATGTACAACAATTGAACAGGTGTTTCATAATTTGTATTGATTGGTGTAGTATTGTTAATAGAAGTTATCTATTTATCAATACGGATGGGGCTCACGCCAAGTCCAACATTCTTCTCTTTTATCGTTCCCGTCAACCTCGATTTGTATGCCCTCTGACGTCGCCTTCCGGCGCCTCTAGGAGGCGTTTAAATGTGTGGCGGAGGTAGCACAATGAAATCTGTAATGGCTGCCATTACGTTTATTCTCTAAAGGTGCTCAAAGTTGAGATAGCTAGTACCAATACGTGGATGACGTCACTTAGTCACTAGTTAACAAATATATGATGAGACGCAGTCTATGCACTGATAAAATCCGACTATTCACGCCAGTGTGGTATACCCTTTCGGTAATTCATAGTCCGATTGCCTCAGTTATTATTTATTTATCGTATAGATATATTACAACAGTGTATACAAAATAAAGTATATAATGAATATTCCTGAGCTCTAGTCTTAAAGAGTGATGTCGAGTGAGTCTATCCATTCCAATGCTATTGGAGAGGCATTGATTACATCCTTCCAGTCACCACTGAAACGTCTCTTGCGACATTCCCCTACATCTACAATGTCGTTAAAAAGCTCTCAGTATGCCTTACTTCGGAGGGGAAGTAAAGCCAGCGGTCTCATGCCATAGATTTATGGCATGAAAAAAGAACCTTCCACTAACTACACTTTTGTGAAGCCAAAATTTGTAGGTTACATTTTATAACGCCAACGTTTTCCAGGTGCAAACTGCGATGCCATCTAGTAGCCAAGTCCACAAGCTAGGTGTCGTGGACGGTATCATTTGGTAGCAAAAGTAGCAACTACTTGAAATTATTGTTTGCAGTCCTTTTGAATTGAAACAGATAACACACACTAATACAGTCATCACAATTAACACCGGTTATCAGACAGTTTCTACACACATCCAAAGTACACGGGGCTACATGACCGCGTTGTTGCAGCCCCTAAACTAAGCAACCAACCAACCAACCTCTACAATGTGGTCTATGGTTTGCTCTGAAGTGCCATAGTCACACAATTAATAATAATAATATCGTATGTCCTCGGGTGCCGGGAGCAAGCTTTGTAATTTGACACCCAGAGGGTAGCTTGCATGTCTAATTTCGTTGTTCCTTGAATCACTATGAAAGTCAAGGAGGTTAGATATCTAAGCTCCTTGAACACTATAGCGCTTTCTAGTAGAGAAATTAGGAACTTTGTGTCGGCGGAAACTCCCGAGATTAATTTTGCCATTATGAACACGGCCTACTGAATTCAAATGGGTTCTTTGACATGCCCACATCGTATGACATGCGTGTCGTATTTTTTCCGCCTTTCAAAAATCACTTACCACGACCAGGAGCGAACCTGTAATCTTGTGGTTAGTAGACCGACACGCTATCCACTCACCCACCGTGGCAAGCTGTTACACAATTGAGAGTCTGAGAGTGCCCATTTGTGCATGAAGTAGGCTTACTTCGTCTTTCCGTGTCCACACCGGATTCTGTTTAGGCAGTTGCAACCCTGATATATATTTGTGGGGTCTTCGAGGCCGTGATGATGTATACTGGCGTTGCGTTTACATGTCTCCTTCCACACATCTTCTATCCTGAGTGGTTGCGCAAGTGATAACATGCGTAAACATTAATTATTATGACAATGGTAATAATTAATATCCGTGTTGACTGATAGTAGCCTACTATGTGATTCAAAACCACCTTGTATATAAACTACATTCTTTAGTGTATGGCAAGGTGGTTCTGAATCACATAGGCCTAGTGCGCCAGTGATAACTAATTACCGACCTACCCTCTCTTCTCCCACCCTTCAGCCAACACATACTGTACAACACTGTCACATGTCGAAATTTTACGTCATGTAGACTCCTGGGGGAAGTCTCTCCAGTTTTGTCATTTGTAGCTCTTCAGTCGGTCAACACGATTGTGCCCAATGAATGGGTGGGGTGCGAGATATAAATACGAGGCACGTCCAGAAAGTAAGTTCCGTTTGGTAATAAAATTAAATTGTGTACAGATACAGAAAAAATATTTATTGCACAACATTCTACACCTCTTAAACTACTTTCCCACATAACTGTCGAACCTTTGCAGGCATTTGTCATAGCGTGGCACACGTTTTTGGAAACCTTCTTCATAGAAGTTTGCCGCCGACCGTAAACGAGAGTGAAGACTCCCCTCTAAGATATCCTACAGTTTGGCCACCACTGTTAGGCAAATTGCGTGCTTACCAGGAGAACTGCGTATGTTTAGGAGTTCTCCTGACCACATACGCAATTTGCCTAACAGTGGTGGCCAAACGGTAGGATATCTTACAGGGGAGTCTTCACTCTCGTTTACGGTCGGCGGCAAACTTCTATGAAGAAGGTTTCCAAACACTTGTGCCACGTTATGACAAATGCCTGCAAAAGTTCGGCAGTTACGTGGAAAAGTAGTTTAAGAGGTGTAGAATGTTGTGCAATAAATATTTTTTCTGTATCTGTACACATTTTAATTTTATTACCAAACGCAGTGGCGGCTGATGGATAATTGTTCTGGGTGTTGCGCTATTTTCATTAAGGGGGATTAAGTTGGTACATGGGCACCCGCAGGATTTTTTCAAGGGTGGGGGAGTAATATGTTTTTCATTTCATTACCTCCTCACTAGGTGTTATTGAGACGTACACCCCCGCGCAATTTTCGTTTCATTTCTTACTTGCTTCGTGGTATTCATCATTTGGCTGCTCTTAAACCGTTGGGTACATGATCTTTATGGCATGAATGGGAGGAATATATTTTTTAGTTCCGAGTTTTTGTCCATAGGAGTTCTTTGTGAATCATCGTCATAAATCATTTTTTAAACAGGCAAAATTACTTGTATCACCATGTAGGCCTACCGACAGAAATAAAAATCAAGCAGTTCATTAAAATGGTAATGTTAATCCAGTTCGCCGATTTTCTAAATAACTGAAGATATTCTCAAATAATCCAAAATTTCTGAGTTAAATATAACTGTGGAATTATCCCTACATGTAAATCAGTTAACCATCAGTAACTTCAATTTATGAAATAAACTGGTGTGACAATGAACAATTTCAGGGGGGGGGGTCACGGTGCCTCCTTGTGCCCCCCCCCCCCCCTCCTGCGGACGCCCATGAGGTGATAGGTCTGCTTGAGATCGGAGAAAACTGTATTCAATTGCGCGGTAAAACGGATGTACCGGTAACTCATTCATAACGAATGCCGCAGTTCAGAGACATCACATTTTCATAGGATTAAATGGAATATATGTTAGTCTACATGAAAACCTTCATGAGAACAAAACAATGTAAGTTATATACGAGGGTGAGTATCACAAGTACGCCCAACATTGCAAAACATAGTAGCCTATCGGCAGTTGACGGAGCATCTCGGATGTCTCCGGCCGCGCCTCGGCTTCCTGGTTGCAATGAGCTGGCAACGACTAGCCGTGTTAACTGTTGGGATAGGGCTTACTCGGTCTAGCATCTCTGCCATACCCTTCACTATTGAGATCTGGTCGGTGCTTGGGGTTGGCAACGACCAAGCGGACGAGCGCTCCTAGACGGCTGGCGCGCTTCGCTTTCTCAGTCAGTTCACAGTACTGTAACTCACTCTGAGATTTCCTGAATTATTAAAGAACAGAATTATGAATTTCTATACATATAACAGGAAACATATAGCTTTTAACACTAAAAATATTATCACGGTATTAATTGTTTTTCATGAATTAATCTGGTCGTTGTGCAACACTGCAACCTTATTACCGGCCGCCACTGACCAAACGGAACATACTTTCTGGACGTGCCTCGTATACACCCTCTGTCTGAAAAGTTCGGTGAATGGGCTATATTACGAACGGATTGTGCGATGAAATGACAAGATAAGAAAGATGAACTCGGAAGATTAGCTGGCGCAATTCTCCAACCCTGACATGATGATTCCTAAACACACCACGCAGCGTAGCCGTGAGCCTTAAATCGCTTACCACGACCCCGATGGGGAGTTGCAGTTAGTCCGTAGATTGGGGATTCGAATCCCGGCGTTGACAGTGGTTATCTTGAAAGTGGTTTCTCCCCGTGTTCTCCCGCACCCCCTCCAAGCAAATTTCTCAATAGTACCTTATTTAAAATTCCGGGGCACCTTCCAACCCCGATCCTTATAATTGCAGCTACAGAAATAACTTATAGGTCATCTGACCGAGCACACAAATAAGTATACGAGGTTGATGACCAAAGATGTTCCAAGTCTCTAAAAGGAATTAACAACAACTTTCTGCACACATCTCCTACTTTACTTTGTAAGGGGGTTCATTGGATGGCATATTTCGCTCATCAAGTGGGCATCGTCAGATCAAAAGCAAGAGTTCAGGAAAGAACATATAGCCTACTTTCTCCTAAATGTATGGGTATAGTTATAAATCTTTGTCCTTATCACCTCCTATTTTCTTCCTATTCGAAATGCAAATTAGCTCACTGGATTTGAGCAGCGGCGTTCAAACCATAGTTTAAAATTTACCCCAGTATTATGCAATTTCATCAGCAAACACTCCAAACAACGTAGGAATTCGGTATATTAACACCGAATTCTAACAATAATTGAAACTTTGTTGGTCTAAACGTATCATTGGGAGAAACACATTTAATATACCTACTGCACACCTAATTTTTAATCGCGCCTATACTTGGCAGTGCACTCTATCGGCAACAAGAGGCCATTTTCAATAACACCGCTGGCATGGGTTAACTAACTGGCCGCTATAGAGAGCAGCTCGCATCTGGTAGGCAGTGGATAGCTCCCATATACTGTAGTTCAACTAGTTCATGGTAGATGTCACTCCTGCAGATCCATTGGACAACTTTATTTTAATTAAATACAGTTTCCCATTGCAAAATGCACAATATATCGCTCAATTGCATAACGCCTCAGTACTCAAAAAACAATAAATATAAAAAATCAAGCAAAATAATACAACCTGTTAGGATTAGAACCCCAGCCGGCCAGGTGGGAGACCAACGATATAACCACAGACCTAATTATGTCCTCCCAAGTTCAATGCTATCAATCGAATTAAATAGCCTACAACGTCTTAGCAAATAATGACTTTCAATAAATGATTTCTACACTGGAGTATATTTCAAACAAAGTTGATTTCATACAAAGTTCATATTATTTTATATGTAGGCTATATTGCATGCAACATACTCAAATTAGTGAAATATAGGTCAGAACGAGAGATCAGCTGCCATCTTGTCTGTAACCGAGACGGCTCAGCTTTTTAAAGCCACTTCCGCACTAACATAATCTCTTATATAAAACCAAGTGTCCTGACTGACTGACTGACTCACTGACTTACTGACTCATCATCGCCCAGCCAAACCTATTAAAGTTAGAAACATGAAATTTCGGGGATATGTTCGTTGTAAGTCGAAAACGCCCACTAAGGAAGGATTTTTGGATATTCCGGTTTTAAAGGGGTGTTAAGGGGGTACACCTGCATTTCATTGAATAACAATATCTCCGGCTTGGTTTCATTGAGGGATGTGATACTCGGTATATCAACTCACCATTAAAAATAAGAAGACACGTGTCTGAGGGTTTTTCGATGGTGTATATTATGAGGTGAAAGGGGTGAAAAGTGGGGGTTGAAGGATTCCTAACGGAGCGTGTATCTATTAAACGACATGGGCGGGGAGTTTGAAACTCAGCGGAAAAAATCAACTTAAAAGTAAGTAAATAGGTGTTTGAACGTTTTATCATAAATCCAATCTAAGGGGCCCATGCGGCGGGGTGAAATTCAGGGGGGGGGGAACAGGAAAGAAAGTGTCCTGATTGACTGACAGACTCACTCATCAAACTCAGGGGAAAAACTGCTTAAAAATAAGTAAATAGGTGTTCGACAGTTTTTTTTTCATAAATCCAATTTAAGGGTTTCATGGGGAGGGGTGAAATTCTGAAAAAAGAAAATTGAAAGAAAAAGTCCTGGCTCACTCACTATCGCCCGGCCAAAATTATTGAAGTTAGAAACATGACATTTTGGGGATATGATCATTGTATATCAAAACTGTCCACTAAGGGAGGATTTTCGAATATTCAGGTTCTAAAGGGTTCTTAAGGGGGTTAAACCTGCATTTCATTGAATAACTATAACTCCCGATAGGTTTCATTGGGGGATGCGATACTCGGCATATAAACTCATCATTAAAAATAAGAAGACACGTGTCTGAGGATTTTTCGATGTGGTGTATATTATGAGGTGAAAGGGGTGAAAAGTGGGGGTTGAAGGATTCCTAACGGAGCGTGTATCTCTTAAACGACATAAGGGAGGAGTTTGAAACTCAGCGAAAAAAAATCAGCTTAAAAGCTAAGTAAAGAAGTGTTCGTCCGCTTTCTTTTTCATAAATCCAATTTAAGGGGCCCATGGGGAGGGGTGAAATTCTGGGGGGGGGGGGGTGACAGGAAAGAAAGTGTCCTAACTGATTGACTGACTCACTCCCTCTTCAAACTCAGGGACAGAAAACTGCTTAAAAATAATTAAATAAGGGTTCGACAGATTTTTTCATAAATCAAACTTAAGGGGTTCATGGGGAGGGGTGAAATTCTGGAAAAAAAAATGAAAGAAAATGTCCTGACTCACTCACACACTCATCATCGCCCAGCCAAAATTATTGAAGTTAGAAACATGACATTTTGGGAATATGTTCGTTGTATGTCAAAACCGTACACTAAGGGAGGATTTTCGGATATTCAGGTTCTAAAGGGGTCTTAAGGGGGTTAAACCTGCATTTGTGGATGTGATACTCGGCATATAAACTAATCATTAAAAATAACAAGACACGTGTCTGAGGGTTTTTCGATGTGGTGTATATTATAAGGCGAAATGGGTGAAAAGTGGGGGTTGAAGGATTCCTAACGGAGCGTGTATCTCTTAAACAACATAGGCGAGAAGTTTGAAACTCAGCGGGAAAAAATCAGCTTAATGTAAGTAAATCGGTGTTCGACCGTTTTTTCATAAATTCAATTTAATGGGCCAATGGGGTGGGGAGATATTCTGGGGGGAAAAAAGGTGAGAAAGTGTCCTAACTGACTGACTAACTCACTCACTCATCAAACTCAGGGGAAAAAAGACAGCTTAAAAATATGTTCATAGGTGTTCGAACGTTTCTTCATAAATCCAATGTAAGGGGCCCATTGGGAGGGGTAACGTTCTGGTAAAAATAATTGAAAGAAAATGACCTGACTCACCTACTCATCATCGCCCAGCGAAAATTATTGAAGTTGGAAACAAATTTTGGGAATATGTTCGCTGTATGTCGAAAACGTCAACTAAGAAAGGATTTTTGTTTATTCGGGTTCTGAAGAGGTGTTAAGGGGGTAAACGTGCATTTCATTTAATAACGATATCTCATGAATTGTTTCATTGGGGATGTGATATTCGGCATATAAACTAATCATTACAAATAAGCAGACATATGTCTAAGGGTTTATCGATGTGGTGTATATTATGTGGTGAAAGGGGTGATAATTGGGGGTTGAAGGATTCTTAACGGAGCGTGTATCTCTTAAACGACATAGGCGAGAAGTTTGAAATTCAGCGAAAAAAACCAGCTTAAAATATTAATAGATAGGTGTTCGACCGTTTTTTAATAAATCCAATTTAAGGGGCCTTTGGAGAGGGGTGAAATCTTGAAAGAAAAAAAACAAGAAAGAAAGTGTTCTAACTGATTAACTCACTCACTCATCAAACTCAGGGGGTAAGAACCGATTATAAATAAGTAAATAGGTGTTCGACCGGTTTTTTTTTTTTCAAAAATCCAATTTAAGAGGTTCATGAGAGGGTGAAATTCTGAAAAATAAATGAAAGAAAATGTCCTGACTTACTCACACACTCATCATCGCCCAGCCAAAATTATTGAAGTTAGAAACATGAAATTTTGGGGTTATGATCGTGGTATGTCGAAAACGTCCACTAAGGAAGGATTTTTGGATATTCAGGTTCTAAGGGGGTGTTAAAGGGGTAGACCTACATTTAATTGAATAACAATATCTCCCGATTGATTTCCTTGGGGGATGCGATACTCGGCATATAAACTCATCATTCAGAATAAGAAGACACATGTCTGAGGGTTTTTCGATGCAGTGTATATTATGAGGTGTATGTGTGAAAAGTGGGGGTTTATGGTTTCCTAACGGAGCAATTATCTCCTAAAAGACAGAGGAATAAAGTATGAAACTCAGGGGGGAAATCAGTTTAAAAATATGTAAATATGTGGTCGACCGTATTTTCATAAATCCAATTTAAGGGGCCCATGGGGAGGGGTGAAATTGTGGGGAAAGAAGTCCACTAAGGAAGGATTTTTGGATATTCACTCATCATCCCCCAGCACACCTATTGCAGTTAGAAACTTGAAATTTTGGGGATATGTTCGTTTTATGTCTAAAACGTCCACTAAGGATGGATTTTTGGATATTCATGTTCTGAAGGGGTGTTAAGGGGGTTAAACTTGCATTTCATTGATTAACAATATCTCACGAGTTGTTTCATTTGGGGATGTGATATTAGGCATATAAATTAATGAATAAAAACAAGATGTTCGGGAAAGAACATATAGCCTACTTTCTCCTAAATGTATGGGTATAGTTATAACTCTATGTCCTTATCATCTCCTAATTTCTTCCTATTTGAAGTGCAAATTGGCACACAGGATTTGAACAGTGGCGTTCAAACCATAGTTTATAATTTACCCCAGCATTTTGCAATTTCATCAGCAAACACTCCAAACACCGACTACTTACAATAATTGAAACTTCGTTGCTCTAATAAGGCCCATCTACAATGCGCAGTCGGCAGTCCGTAGTTGGTAGTCCTCGGTCGGCAGTCGCGATCGACTCCGTGTATACTATAGGCACCATACACAACATGAAGTTGCAGTTGGTAGCTGGCAGTTGGCAGTCGCGAATTTTATCCTTAACTGCCAACTACCCGACTGCAGCAATGTAATAGCCAATCGGAGCAGATCAGAAACTGACGTCACGTTGTTGTTCTGTGTCGTATACGAATGATATAGGACTAAGTGAAGTAACTTCGCAACCCGTTAATTTATAGGCTAATCTTAAATACACGGTATAACACAAAAAAAAACCATCTCCAAATCATCCATATTGCAAGTTTTGAGGTTATCAACAACGCCTCTGTGCACAAGGAATAAACGAATGTTACTGTATTATTACTCCTAGCAGTCGTTAAGACTGGGTTCACTAACTGGCCGGTATAGAGCGCTGCTCGAGTCTACAGTTTTTGCATAGTACAACTGAAGGTGGTAGATGTCACTCCGGTGGAGAATGTCGTTTTTTTTTTAATATATAATTTCCATTGCAAAACGCACCATATAACGCTTTATTTTATAACGTCTCAGTACTCAAGAAACAATAAATATAAAAAAATCAAGCAAAAAAGTTCTACTCTGATAGGATTTGAACCCCGGCCAGCCACATGAGAGACGGGAGCTCAAACCACACAGCCAATCGTACACTCATAACTCACGCGTTATCGATTAAATACATATAACGTACTGTATTAGCAAATAATCACTTGGACTGAAGATTTCTTCACTGGAGTATATTTCAAACCGAGTTCATTTCATATTAAGTTCATATAATTTTTATCAGTAGGTTATATTGCATGCAACATACTGAAATTAGTAAAATATAGGTCAGAACGAGAGATCAGCTGCCATCTTGTCAAATAGCCGAGACGATTCTGATTTTTAAACTCACTTCTAGATTATAATATTACAATATAAACTTTTAATTTCGAACGAACCACGTCGCTTAGAACAGATTAAACGATTCTTGGTTCGATAATTGGAACTGGTGGGTCCCATGTTATGGATTATAAATTTTGCATAATTCACACGGCCGCCATCCTGAAATGGTCCGTTTGATGACCTTGTAGTTTGGGCACAAGACGCGCCCCATATGAAGGTAGGTTGTTACCAAATTTGCTAAAGATCCGATGATTAGTTCGGTCGTAATGCATTATTAAGTTTTGACCATTCGATTGGCCGCCATTACCTTTTGGTAATGATGGCGGCAATATAAAACACGACACTGAGGTGCCCTTTGCCAGTGCTACCTCTGTACCAAATTTCGTTCAATTCGGTTTAACCGTGTTCGAATTGATAGGGGGGGGGGGGGACAGACATACAGAGTACACACACTCTCACACACACACACACAGACTCACACACATACACACACACAGACAGACACACTTTTTTTCGCCCTGTAGTGATCTCATAAGTCTACTTTCATTGTTTGCAAAAATCGAAAGTAGGCTAATAAGCAGACATATGTGCAAGGGTTTATCTACGTGGTGTATATTATGAGGTGAAAGGGGTGAAAATTGGGGGTTGAAGGATTCTTAACGGAGCGTGTACCTCTCAAACGACATTAGCGAGAAGTTTGAAATTCAGCGAAAATAAATCAGCTTAAAATATAAGTAAATAGGTGTTAGACCTTTTTTTTATTAAATCCCATATAAGGGATTCATGGGGAGGGGTGAAATTCTCAAAAATGAATGAAAGAAAATGTCCTGACTGACTCACTCACTCATCATCGCCCAGAAAAAAATATTGAAGTTAGAAACATGAAATTTTGGGGATATGTTCGTTGTATGTCGAAAACGACCACTAAGGAAATATTTTTGGATATTCAGGTTCTAAAGGGGTGTTAAGGGGGTAAACATGCATTTCATTGAATAACAATATCTCACGAGTGGTTTCATTTGGGGATGTGATACTTGACATATTCGTAAACTAATCATTAAAAATAAGGTGACACATGTCTAATGGTTTTCCGATTTGGTATATATTACGAGTGAAAGGGGTGAAAAGTGGGGGTTGAAGGATTCCTAACGGAGCGTGCGTCTCTTAAACGACATAGGCGAGGAGTTTGAAACTCATAGGAAAACAATCAGCTTAATCTATATATATATAAAAGAAAGTCGTGTTAGTTACACTATTTATAACTCAAGAACGGCTGAACCGATTTAGCTGAAAATTGGTGTGGAGGTAGCTTACAACCAGGAGACGGACATAGGATACATTTTATCCCGTGACGTGACATAAAACGTTAAGGAGAATACAAGTCACTTTAGAACGTAACGCAAATGACAGCTAAAATAAACTCATGAAGGAATGGCAAGGCAAGTCGTTTCCAGGCAACAGTAGACACGGCCGACTGGATGCGAATAGCGCTCTGCACTACCGGCATAGAAAATGAGGCTCAACATGAAATCCAGTTAGTTACTCAACGTAATTTGTATTCTCTTTGAATCACCATTAACAATGCCGCGACAAAGACGATCGAATCTTTCCCGACAAAGCCATAATTCAAGAAGGATATGAAACATTTCGAATGAAAGGACTGAAGAGGAAGAAGATATTGCCCGTGAAGAGCTCCGCGTTAGTATGGCTCGACTCCGTGCTTCCCAATCACAAGAGCAAAGTGAGGCAGCCCGTGAAATGGCTCGGTTGGCAATGCGAAATCGTCGAGCGAACAACAGAGATCAATAAGTAGATAATTTTCGACGCACAAGAAGAGATTTATCAAGTGCTGATTTGAATCGAGCAGCGTTTCGATACGATTGCAGCACTGATTACTGCTTGCATCCTAGCGTTTGCATTGGGCCAATGGACGTTGTTTGCGAGTATTGT
This sequence comes from Meconema thalassinum, assembly GCA_946902985.2. Lineage (NCBI taxonomy): Eukaryota > Metazoa > Arthropoda > Insecta > Orthoptera > Tettigoniidae > Meconema > Meconema thalassinum. Next base: position 1,000,402,698 of record OX336388.2, on the reverse strand, counting down.
GGCGCATTGAAGTTTTCCGGAGAAACGCCTGGATTGTCCTGCCTTAGTGGGTAAGTGAAATTAAAATTATTGACTCCGCCACCGGAGCCATTGCATTCATTGCTTTGTGGCGAAACACCCGAATCGCGTCATTTTCTTGCAAACAAAACTACAATGGTTGTTTCCAAATGACCTCATTTTGGACAGACAGACATTATCGAAGAACGAAGATTTAATCCCCGACATTCAAGGTATTTATTTATTTATTAATTTTTGTATTTACACACAATATAGTAGAATAATAACTTACTATACTTATTTGCTAATTCAAAAAAAAAGTGTTTATAAATCAGTAATACTGTCTTTGCTTTTTATGTTGTAGATACAAGGACAGATTCACTATCGAATCGGATCATTGCAAACTCTCGAAGATGCACAGAATACATTTTTACAAATATACTTCATGGGCAACATGGAAGAACAACTTGATCGACGTCAAGATATCAATGCAGCAATGAAAAGAGCAATTCTTCAATATTTGCAGCAACTATTTCATGAACATCATGCTTTGGTCAAGGTGTTCAAGAGTGCTTTGGAGCGCATGCCAAATGATGAATACAAAGTTGTGATCAGAGCAGATAAACGACCATCTGGAACATACAAACGCACATTTAACGCTCCAACAATAGATGAAGTTGCCATCCTGATTTTTGGTGAACACTTGGAAACACGCGATATTGTGCTTACACGTCGCGATACTGGGCAACTGAAACAAATATCTGAAACACATCGTTCATATGACACGTTGCAATACCCGCTGATGTTTTGGCAAGGAGAAGATGGATATTACTTTAATATCAAAATGATAAATCCATTGAATGGTGAGTATCAATATCATAGTTCAACATGACGTACATTTTACATTGTTTGGTTTTCATTTTACATTGTTTGGTTTTGGTTTACAATAAAAGACCAATTACACTGCTTATTACCAGGAAAAGATTAGGGGTTGTTTGTATAGATAAAATTGGACAAATGACTGGCAACCGATTTAAAATCATTTATCTTCACCTCTTTATAATTATGCTAAAAATTTACATACGAAATACTAAATCTACTGTTTTAATTTCAGGTGAAGAAACTACAAAGAAAGTTAGCTCGATGAATTAGTACGCATATCGTTCGATGCTTCGTCAAAATGCTGACAACTATTTGCTGCGGTTTCGCCGATTGTTTCTGCAGTATTGCGTCGACATGTACGTCAAAATAGAAACGGAGCGTTTAACTTTCATTAGGTTGAAGCCAAGCCAAACTGCGTTCTGAGGAGTATATCCATTTACGTGATGCAATTCGTACTGAAGGAAATGCAGCTAATATTGTCGATTAACTATTCTGCCGGTGATGTATATAGGTAGTCCACGTCATATGCATGAATATGCGTAAGATGCAATGACATATGTTCGTCATTTCGGTCGGCCAGATATCTTTAAAACTTTTACCAGTAATCCAAAATTGATAGAAATTGTGGAATTGCTGCTTCCCGGACAAACATCAAGTGATCGACACGACATCACAGCACGTGTATCCAGGCAAAAAATGCGGTCCCTGATGAATTACATTGTTAAACAACGCGTCTTTGGAGATACTCGATGCTGGATATATTCAATCGATTGGCAAAAACGAGGCCTGCCGCACGCACACATCTTATTTGGTTAGTGGAAAGAATTCAACCAGACCAAATAGATGATATCATATGTGCCGAGATTCCCGATCACGAAGCCGATCCAGACCTACATGATGTTGTAATTACAAATATGATTCATGGACCGTGTGGCGCCATCAATCCCCAATCACCTTGCATGGTCGACGGAAAGTGTTCCAAACGATATCCACGGAAATTAACGGCGGAGACCGTCACTGGCAACGATGGTTATCCACTGTATCGGCGTCGATCACCCGATAATCACGGTCGAACTATCACAACAAAAGTGAAATGAATGGATTTCGTCGTCGACAGCAGTTGGATTGTTCCAATTTCGCCACTTATTTCCAAAACGTTCAAGACACATTGCAACGTTGAGTATTGCAATTCAGTAAAGTACATAAAATACATTTGCAAATATGTCACGAAAGGCAGCGATATGGCGGGTTTTGGCATCCAATCCTCCAATACCAACGATGAAATTGTGCGCTATCAAGCGATTTGGCGTATATTCGCATTCCCTATTCACGAACGTCATCCTACTGTTGTGCATTTGGCGCTGCATCTGGAGAATGGTCAACGAGTATATTTCACGGCTTCGAATGTTGTTCAACGTGCTTAAACACCTCCAGCGACAACATTGACCAGTTTCATTGCGATCTGACAAAGCGATCCGTTTGCACGAACTTTGCGTTACTCGGAGATGCCACGTTATTACACTTGGAATGCTTCATCGAAGAATTTTCAACGACGGAAGCAAGGCGATGCGGTTCCTGGTTATCCGGATGTGTGTTCTACTGATGCTCTTGGTCGTATGTATACAGTCAATCCAAAGATGATGAATGCTTCTATTTGCGGTTGTTGCCGGTAAATGTGCGTGAGCCAACGTCATTTGAGACACTACGGACTGTTAATGGTATAATATTCCAACATATCGTGCTGCATGTGAAGAACTCAATTTACTAGAAAACGATACCCATTGGGATACGACAATCGTTGAAGCCATTATCTCTGCATCTCCAAGTCAGATACGCACATTATTTGCTATCATCATTTCGACATGCTTTCCATCGGACCCATCTAACCTGTGGCTCAAATACAAGGATAATATGTCAGAAGATATTTTACATCAAATTCGTGTCAGTTCCAGAACTCACGATCTTGAGATGAATGAGGAGATACATAATCGGGCTTTACTCTTGATCGAAGACATGTGTTACCTCATGTGCGATAGTTTATTAGTCACGTTAGGAATGCCAGCGCCTAATCATGAAATGAATGACGCATTTAATCGAGAATTGGAATGGGAACGTGAATATGATCACCAGGAATTAGATTTAGTAGTTTAAACGAATGTACCCCTGTTGAATCCCCAACAAAAGGATGTTTATGATACATTAATGAAGGCAATTGATAATGGAAATGGTGGTTTATATTTCCTGGATGCCCCTGGTGGAACTGGTAAAACAATCCTCATGTCAGTAGATTTAGCCACTGCTCGTGCGAATTCCAACATTGAAGTTTCAGTTGCTTCTTCTGGAATAGCAGCCACATTGTTAGAAGGATGTCGTACGGCTCATTCAGCATTAAAATTGCCGTTAAATCTTCAAACTATTGAAGAATCAACATGTAATATTGAAGAAAAAAAAACAGCAATGGCCAAAGTTTTATCAGCATCGAAAATCATAATCTGGGAAGAATGCACAATGGCACATAAACGTGTATTAGAAGCACTTAACCGAACATTGAAAGATCTACGCAATGACTTCAGATGTTTTGGAGGATCAATTATTTTACCGTCTGGCGATTTCCGCCAAACACTGCCAGTAATTCAAAGATCAGCGGCTGCCGACGAAATAAACGCTTTTAGCCTACTTTTCACATTTTGCAAAAATGAGGAAAAAGTAGACTTATGAGATCGGGCAAATGTGTGTCTGTCTGTCTGTCTGTCTGTCTGTCCTTCTGTCTGTCTGTCTGGCTGTGTGTGTGTCCCCCCTATCAACTCCTAAACGGCTGCAGCAATCGAAACAAAATTTGGTAGGAGTAAAGATCTATACCTGAATATCTCACGGCCATATTTGAAAATGATGTCAGTGCTACCAACTGCTAAAAAATCGCAATTGAAATTTGAGCTCCATGTTGGATATCTTGGAAAGTATGAATGGGAGCTATTTCAAAATTGGCACACGTACAGATCATAATATTTCAGTTTAATTTCCAGGAGGCCAAACATGGCAGTGTTGCCAAAATGATTATAAGCCTCGTGATAGGTCCAATTTTTAAATGCATATAACTTCTACACTATCAAGCGGAATTCAACCAAATTTCGTATGTTGTATGTGTACATAACCAGATATGACTGAGCGTATTCTTAAGACCTACCAGGGCTGCCAACTGTTAATAAATGCTCCTAATTTATTTTATCCAAATACCAATATATCAGAAAGTATGCAAGCCGACAGCTTTAAACTATGCACACGTATAGTACCTAACAACAGAAGAGGTTCGGAAAACAATAAATAAAGCTAAGAACAAAAAGGCTGCTGGACCGGACAATATTTTTAATGAACATATGAAAGCATCTACTGAAATACTGCTCCCAACTTGGACCAAATTATTCAACAAGTGTTTAGAAACAGGACAAATTCCCGAGCAATGGAGAAACTCCACAATTAAAGTGTTATTCAAAGGAAAAGGAGATCCTGAGGATCCCAACAAATACAGGGGCATCGCATTGGAAAGTAATACTTTCAAGATATTCACTAACATAATAACACAAAGACTGAAGGAACCTATCGACAAATCACTCCCCGATGCTCAATTCGGATTTAGAAACAACAGATCTACGTTAATGGCTGTAGAATTACTATTAAATAACATCAAAGATGCACTTAAAAAGAAAGAAAAATTCTATACTGTATTCTTAGACTTCACGAAGGCTTTCGACCTACTGGACAGAGGACTAATAATATCGAAGCTGGAGAATACCTTAGGAATTGATAAAATCTGGATTGAAATTATTAGATCTATACTCACCTACAACACCATACAAATATCGGATGGCCTTTCTACATCAGATACAATTCTACAGACTAATGGTGTACTCCAGGGAGACCCTATGAGCCCTTTATTATTCATTCTTACATCTGAAGAATTAATAAGAATCATCCAAGACAGAAAGGATATTTACATTTATGCTTACGCTGACGACATAGCAGTTAGCTCTAGTAACCCGCACATATTGCAAGAGGCGGTCGATGTTATGGTTAAATGGTGTCAAGAAAACAGTTTCTACATAAATCAAACAAAAACAGAAATGATGGTCTTTAGAAATGGGGGCAAAATACCGTCCGGCATACAAATCACCATAAATGACTCTGCACCTAAAATAGTAAATGACTTTAAATATTTAGGTGTCACATTGCAACCAAGTGGCAAGTGCTTCACCAAACATACAACAGAAATAGCTGCCAAAGCAATAATTGCAATTAAAGATATAAGAAACTTACAAACACTAAGCCTCGAAACGGCTATGAGACTATTCCAAGTGAAAATACTACCAGTACTAACTTACGGTATAGAAGTTATCTGGCCTGATCTTACCAGAAATAATCTATATACACTGGAGAAAGTTAAAGCATATTTTTTAAAAAGAGTATTGGGGGTATCTAAAACAACCAGATCTCGCACAGTATACGAGCTGTCTAGAGAGCCGTTCCTTATTGAAGAACTTCGAATGAAAATGCTCTTGCCATCTAGTGCCAGCTACACGCAAGCGCTTGCTGTGCTGCAGCGGAAGAAGGAAGATATATGGAGCGAGTTCTACGCTACAGATGCTATGATGACACAAGATTGGACACAAGCAAACTACGAGCTGCGTCACCTGGTGACCCGATTAGCAGTACACGGTTTCCATCACCGCCTATGCTTGACTAAATCGTATCACACACCGTGCTCAGAATGCGTGTGTAAGCGTTGCAACAATTTCTGTGAACGATATCATGTGCTGAAGTGTCCAGACAGGAGAGAGACTCTAACACGGTTCTGCTTGGATGATTACTAGTTATACCAATGCACATTGCGATTTTTTTTTAACGTTATAATTCATGTATTTAGGTATTAAGTTAGTATTTATGTTCTTTGGCCATTGGCTGCATTAAATGTTTATATAGTACCTGACATTCTATATTAATTTGGAGTAACTTATATACGTCAGTGCTACCAACATGATTCTAAGCCTGCTGACAGGTCCAACTTTAAATACATGTAACTTCCATACTATCATTTGGATTTCAACCAAATTTCGTATGTGCTATGTGTACCATAACAGATATGACTATGCGTATTCTAAGGAGCAACCAGGGCTGCCAACTGTTAATATGTGCTGTCCCTATTTTTGTTACCCTAATATCAATATATCAGAAAGTATGCAAGCCAATAGCTCTAAACTTTGCACACGTATAGTACCTGGCATTCTAGACGAATTTGGAGTAACTAATATACGTCAGTGCTGCCAACATGATTCTAAGCCTGCTGATATGTCCAATTTTAAAATGCATGTAACTTCTATACTAACTAATGGATTTCATTCAAAATTGGCACAACAATAGATCATATTATTTCAGATTATTTCTGACCAATACATGCATGACATTGTTGCCAACATGATTTTACGCGCGCTGTTAGATCCAATGTTTAACTGCATGTAACGTCCATGCTATCCAGTGGACTTCAACCAAATTTTGTATTTAGTACGGTAAGAGACGGAACTCAGAATATATTCAGTCATCAGGGCTGCCAACTGTAGTGCTCTATTAGGATACATTATGCCAGGTATACAGTATTTCGAACTAATTGGAAATTTCGATATTAGCAACTTAATTTCGTCATTATTCTAGATAGGTTCATATTCTGTAGAATAATCATTGGCATGAAAAGTAGGCTGTATAGTTCTTAACGGAACTTCTTGTTAAACTCCTTGGATGTGCCTGGCTTACCACCGCACAATTTACGCCTAAAGGTTAGCTCAGTAGTAATCATGCTTCGAAACATAAACCAACCAAAACTGTGCAACGGTACACGTATGGAGGTAAGTAAATTGATGAAAAATGTGATTTACGCGACGATAATCAAAGGAAAATTCTAATGTGAGGAAGTTCTCATTTCGAGGATCCTGATGATATCAACCGATATGCCGTTTGAGTTTAAAAGACTTCAATTTTCCGATCCGTCTTGCAATCGCCATGACCATTTACAAATCACAAGGCCAATCCTTGAAAGATTGTGGTTTGAATCTAGATTATCCATGTTTTTCCCATGGTCAATTATATGTGGCATGTTCACAGGTCGGAAGACCATCTGCGTTGTTTGTTCTTGCGCCTGATAATAAAACAAAATTGTCGTGTATCACAAGGTACTTAACCAAAATACATGAACAATAAAGAATCATTAAAATACTTCTTTATTTGTATTTCCTAATAAAAAATTGAACTTAATAAAATCGATTATCTGCTTATTTATTGCCTCTAAGGCGGAACAGAGTTCGCCGGGTCACCTAGTAATAAATAAATAAATAAATAGATAAATAGGTGTTCGGCCGTTTTTTCATAAATCTATTTTAAGGGGCCCGTGGGGAAGGGTGAAATTCTGGAAGAAAAACGTCCACTAAGGAAGGATTTTTGGATTTTCACTCTCATCGACCAACCAAAACTATTAAAGTTAGAAGAATGATATTTTGGGGATATGTTTGTTGTGTGTCGAAAACGTCTACTAAGGAGGGATTTTTGGATATTCAGGTTCTAAAGGGGTGTTAACGAGGTTAAACCAGCATTTCATTGAATAACAATATGACACGACTATGACGCGAGCGAAGCCGCGGGTACCTGCTAGTACAACATAAACTGTTAATTTCGAACGGGCCACACTCTTTAGAACAGTTTAAACGATTCTGGGTTCGATAATCGGAACTGGTGGGTCCCATGCTATGGATTATGAAGTTTGCATAATTCACACGGCCGCCATCCTGAAATGGTACCTTGTTGTTTGGGCACAAGACGCGTCCCATATGAAGGTACAGTATGTTGTTACAAAATTTGGTAAAGATCCGATGATTAGTTTGGTCCTAATTTAATTTTAAGTTTTGACCATTTGAGTGGCCGCCATTACCTTTTGGTAAAGATGGCGGCAATACAAAACATGACCCTGAGGTGCCCTTTGCTAGTGCTACCTCTGTACCAAATTTCGTTCAATTCGTATTCACTGTGTTTAATCTCACTGTCATTTTTTGCAAAAATTGAAAGTAGGCAAATAGCCTACTAGACAAAATTGCTATACAAAACATTATCCAAACCCAAAATGACACCCAAGAACGGTCGCGGCTCTCTAACAACTACCTGCTAAAGGCATGGCAAAATCTTATGAAGTGCAACTAGTAGCCTACTACAGTCACACAGTGAAATACTAGAGCGTTAAGAACTTGAAAAAAGAGGTATTTATTTAAAAATTTAATGCTTTTCAGTCGGTGAACACGGTTGTATACCAACTGTAATCGGTGTTTCCCTAATCCTGAACAAACAGTATATGAGATTATAATTTTTTGAAATTTTGGTTGGTTTGTTGGTTGGTTCTTCAGTTTAGGGGACTGCGACAACGCGGGCATGTAGCCCCGTGTACTTTGGGTGTGTGTAGTATCTGTGTGATAACCGGTGTTAATTGTGATGGCTGTATTAGTGTGTGTGTATCTGTTTTTTAATTCAAGTAAGGACTGCAACTTTGAATTTTTCAAATAGTTCCTACTTTTGCCACCAAACGCCACCGTCAACGACTACTAGGCCTAGTTCAGAACGTAGCTACTAGACGCCACCGCAATCGGCTCTTGGCAACGAACGTAGGAATCTAAGAGCGTTGTTTACATTCCTAACCTACACAATTTAGCTTCACACAGGTGTAATTAATGGAAGGTTCTTTAACTTGCCATAAATCTATGACATGGGACCACCGGCTTTACTTCCCCTCCGAAGGAAGGCATACTGAGGGATTTTTAACGCTCTTAAAAATCCGACGGCTTCGGCCGGGTTTGAACCCGCTATATTGGGCATAGAAGCTCAGCATGCTACCAACTACGCCACCGAAGCCGCCATTTTTGAAATGTTAATATATACAAAGTTGCAAGATTGAATAATCACAATCCCACCCAAAACAATTCCTCTCCAGCAACTAAACCATGAAGCTATTGACGTCCGAAACGGGGGAGGAGCTTACGGTCAGCTGATTCCAATATGGCGGCGAGATAGTGACGAGAAGTAAGCAAGACATTGATTGGGTGTGCGTTTGTTATGGCTTCTAATTTATGATGGCAAAATACTACATATTTTCTTTCATTGATAGAAATATTTGTATAATCAATTTAAATGCAGTGCTTAATTACTTCCAGTTAAACATATCACCCACTTGTTGATAGTTAATTTACTGTCTGCTGTTACATATATGAAGCCTGTACTTGGGAGCCTAGCGGTATCTATGTTTTTATTAATTTCACAGTATATATATCTCACATAACACAAAGGACGACTCCCTGATAATAAATTGAATCCAGCAAGCCTGAATTTGCATGAATGTTTTGGGATCAAAGAAGCGTTACTTGGGATGCTCAAATCATACTTCAATATTGCTAATATTGACCTACATACTTGCTGTTCAAAGGCAAGAATATAAATTTATTAATCTCTTGCCACAGGCAAGTTAAAATGGAGGCATCCTCTTTATCAATATATTTGATTAAATATTTAAAATACAGATATTTAAGAAAGCTGTAGTCCCCATTTGAACTTGTCATAAGCAAATGGAACAGATCAAAAACTACACTTTAAGCCTAATCAAATTCACTCCTCAGCTCGTCATAAACCATAATACCAAATAAAACATATAGAAAACATACTCTTTTTACTGTTGTACAACTTTCAAACCAACTATTCGCACTCAAAACTGAAAAACCCTGAAATGGGAACTAATTAAAGTTAGAATAGCCTAGGCCGATCAGGTCTCCTGCTACATTACCGCATATGTATACTTAACATCACTATAACTTCCAAATTACGACTAAGTGACCTATCTGCCTTAGTAGTATAGATGTTACCGGCCTGCCTGGAATGATGGGTCACCAAACCGGTAGGCTACTTAAAACTAAGATTTTACACATTAATCAACTAAATTCAACAGTAAGGAGATCATAGCCAAAAACACAATTTAAGCCAAATCATATTTCAATATTGCAAATATTGACCTACATACGTGCTGTTCAAGTGCAAGAATATAAATTCCCTGGCAAATTAAGGCTAGGAACAGCATTTTTCTTAAGTTTTTTAACCATTCGGCTATTGTCAATCGGAAGAACCCCTAAAATAAGTTTACGAAGAGCGGATTACATTCTATGTAGGCATACGGCAAAGAAGTATTAGGCTACAAGTTTTTAAGTATTTTTGATGTAGCTAAATCCTTGTGAATACAAATTAGAGACAATAACTATCAATAATCAACAGTACCGATGCTTATGCTCTGGAAAGAAGTCGTCTTCACAAAAATGCAGACTGCCCACTGTCATGTAACGTGTAACACGTTTTCCAATTGACAGCGCCGAAGCCCATCTTTCTCTCTGAACTTTTTGTACAGGAAAGTGGTGAAGAGATTTCGTACCCACTTTATACGATTTGCAACCGTATACAGAGCAGTACCTCCTCGAATTTGACAAATTCCTTTCTGTTTCCATCACGACGTCAATGCTTCACCGTGCTCACCAGTCACTATGTTACAGCTTCAACATTGTACCGCGTGGCTACGCCATCCAACTTTTCTGACGTCAATAGCTACTATTGATGTGATAGCCTTAAACGATACGCTCCAAAATAGAATTGTAAACAAATATACAGGAATTGTTTACGAGTGCTGCGCTGAGATGATGGTAAGAAGCTAGAACTGTATAATACAAATACGCGGTGTTGGTCTACTAAAACTGTGTTGAATGATATGATATGATAACTAGGGCCCGGATGTTGATGCCATTAAAAAGTTAAAAAAATGCACTTAAAAGTTTCAAAAAATGACCCTAATAAATGACCTAAATATTCGAAAAAATACACTATAAAATATAGAAAATGATCTTAAAATAATAAACTCACCAATATTTAAAAAATCGAAAAATGCACAATAAAATGGAGAAGATGATCTAATAATAATAAACTCACCAATATTTGAAAAATGACATCTTAAGCTCTAACTGAAAAGTCAATCAAAATAAATTTCTAGCACTTAACAAAAGGTTTATGTTCACTTTAGTCTGAGTTGCACTGCACTACGAATGTCATTCTGATGTTGTCAAATGTAAATGATCTGCGGTCATCAGCCAACAAGTTTTTATATCTCGAAAAGCTGCGTTCAATATCAGCTGATGTGATCGGAGCGTACTTGAAATGGGGAAGGTCGTTTGCTGCTAAATCCTCCCCAATCCCAGTAGTTTTCACCAGAAAGATGTCTGCGATTTTGCATAGTGTTTTATACCAGGTGTTTTTGTCCAGCACCTTTTTCCGTTTTGATGCAATACCCACATCATTTCGCCACGATTGTAGCTAAGACTGGTTTCCACCCGGTTGATTAATCAATGTTTCATTTTAAATTATCTTGTATGAGCTACTAGCTTCTGCTTAACTCTGAGAGACGTAACTCCCTCATATAAACATGTGACATGACTAAATTGGGGGGAAAAAAACACCTTATGAGGCCGATTTCTCTAAAATAAGACCAAAAAATCTGCCAAACTTAAAAAAATGCTCTTAACATGGAAAAATAGCACAAAAAAATGCAAAAAGATGCAAAATAAAAATGACATATTTGACGACGGGGTGGCCCGTCCGGAGTTTATATGTACTTCAGCATTGTTTTAGACAGCTCAGTAAAAAGATTACATGTCATCAACATCCGGACCCTAATGATAACTTATCTGAATTGTGTACTGTCTTCAAGTTGCTCCAACAACTATCCTTTGTTTGACTGAACAACTTCTATGTGGAATCTATTAGCAAAATCACCAATTTATGAAGAAAATATAATTTGGAAATCAGTTAATTGATTATGCATGCAACATTGAACAAGTAGTTCCGTGAAGAACAATACAGCCTATTTTCATATATCCTGCTCATGTTAATTGGCTCTATCAACATACTGAACCCTTGCAAAGAAGCTTATGAGACTCAGTTTCGGGGGGTGTAACAGTCCATTTCGTAAGTTGTTGTTAAAGCGCTTCATTAACATGCAGGGTAACATATAACAAAATAACATGCAGGAAAAAGTGAAGCCAGGGTTAAAACAAATGAATTTAATGACAGATCAGCTATTTACAAAATGAAATAAACAAACAAAACTCCCAAAATGACTCCCACTGAATAAAATAATTTGCCACAAACTAGGCCTAATCTCAGGAGAGATTATTAATCGGACCAAATGTCGCAAAATCTGCAATGACAATGTATACGCGTGTGCTGTTCTACATGTTTAACGATGAGTACAATTGAATGCATGATTCGTCATCATCCGGATAAACTTTCAGAAGACGAATCTGCATTGCTTAGAGCTAGAAAGACGAGGGGAACAACTATACACAACTTAAAACTAAACCGACACTTCCTATACTAAATAAACAAGAAATAATTTCCGCTCGAAATTGGAATCAAGAACTGCCGTAGCAAAACATTACTGCCTAAAAATTAGGACTTCTCAAAAATCAACACAAGTAAGTTAACACGTGACCAACAAAGAAACACACATATGACCGCCTGTCATTTTTACAAGTAAATACAACTACACCACACGGGTGTCACACACAAACAAACATGAACTGAGTCATAGAAAAATCACTAGGCTCAAAGCCAACATTTACATCATTAACACAATATTCCATCCATACGACATGCAATAATCCGTAACAAACGTGGCGAACTCCCCAATTAATTATGGTCCAAATAACCATCACAAAAGAACAGGTTTGCTAATGATAGCTTAATAGGGGTCAGTCGGACAACAGGACTGCCTAACAAAATAAGTCACCAAGGCTAGACGGGCGCTAAGTGGAAATCTGCACATCTGTCAACCCACGTGTCAATAACCTCGACCTCCCAAGGCACGGGATCGAGTCTCGAAGAAGCGTGCCCCAAAGCACAATATATACGTGTGTGTGTGTGTCAGAACAAATTATATCTCAGCATTTCCCCTAGGAAATCCAAGAATCAGCATTGGACAAGGTACAGTAGCCTCCTCGGAGCGCACTGCCTTTCCATCAAAAATACAACAACAACAACAAATATGAGGGCGGTAGCACCATCTACCCCTCTTCACGAAGAATCAAAACACACACCTGACACAAGAACACACACAGAATCACACGTATGGGTTTGACAGAAACCTGAAATAAATGACATAAATATTTTTCCACCAGCTTGCGCTTCCGTTCTAGGCTGTGACTAACGAACCTGAAAAGCACTCAAAAAAATCTAAAAAATTAGAACTAAGGTGTTCTACAATTACATCTTAATTTGTTGCGCTCGGCAACCCTAGTATGATTAATAACCTGTTCAGCAAACATCTTACATAATTACCTCCCTTTCCTATCAAAAAAATATGAACTTTAATAAAGCACCACTTATCGAGTGTAACGAGTTTCGCATCCGCATGGATAAAATCAAATACACGCGCCGTGTACACTAAATATGACTCCAAAGAAAAATAATATACAACAAACAACTTTGGCCACGCGCCAACGTACATTTAAAACACTAGTGTCGGTGCAAAAAAAAAATCTAAACAAGAAAAAGAATAAATGAACTATTTACAACGTTCCCCCGCCTTATCTAACTACATATTGAGTAATTCAATTTTTGTACATCACCGTATCAGCTTGCAGAACATATAACCTCCGTCCCGGCTCATTTCCCTACGGGAAATTAGCCCTCCATCGTCGACGTCGTAGAAGAAGCGATGAACATCAATCCGTCTCCTGGCCAAACGTCGGACATCTTGGCGTATTTTTCTTGGACAGATATGTTCAATGTTAATAAAAATTGCCTGGCTATAATCGCTGTGAGTTACTACTTTCACTCACGTTATGTCCTATGCGATTAATGATCGAAGACTTTCCCTATCTTAGCATTCGCTTACACACGCACAATTATCACTTGAAAAATACAATACAAAATTTACATAAATTATACACATTAAACACATCGTCACTGGCTTGAAAAGCAAGTTTTAAACATGACTGTCTCGCAGTCCTTATCTCGCTATATATCTCCACTGCTCTACGTGAACCTTGCTCGCTTTGAGCACTAATTGGAATGTTAGTAAAGTCTTGCCCATTAAGAGCTGAAAATCGTGACGCAGACTGGCGTGACCTTTGCTCACCAGAGCTCAAAACAGTTGCCCTCTAGTATGAATATTAAGAGCGGTCAATCGCGACGCAGACTGGCGTGCCCCTTGCTCACCAGAGCTCAAAACAGTTGTCTTCGAAACAGCTTCTCCTCGATCAATTTATTGGAAACTGACAGAATGAGGTGGAGTGTGGAGAATTAAGAAAAATATTCTAGAGTTTTCATCTCACAAACTTGGGACTAGTATCAATCTTCATCATTTTATTCAAACGTCTCAGCGCACTTATGCGGAATTATTTCGGATCGGCGGTTCTTTAGATATGCGTTTCTGCGCCTTTTTTACAGGGTACGCCACCCATCGCGTGGTTTTGGCGTGGTCTCATCTGATTGGGTGATTCAATCCTAGGTCGGTTGAAACTCACTCGTGACCATCCCCTAATGACTCCAATTTTGGTGCGCGTTGTTACACAATTTGTCCTTGAACTCGGCTTACCCGGTCGTCTTCAAGAATAACTACCAAGCCTGCCTCTGTGGTAATCATTGCAACACACTAAATTGGCTTCCCCTTTGTCAATTTCTACATGTACTGCCTGGGCACCAGTAATAATAATAATAAATCATGAATATTTATTCATCGCAGATTAATAAGGGTTCAATACAAAATTTCAGTTTAATTGCTATAACAGATTCGTGGATATTGAGAACCGTCTAAATATTTCATATGGTCGCCAGGTTGGATTTTTATTTTTGTACTATTACATTAAGATTATTGTGTACGTGTGGTATTCAAACTTCAATCGCATGATTAGAACACAAGAAGTAAAAACGAGATGTTAAAATTACGCACAGCAGCCATCTTGTGATTATGCAAACAATTGAAATAAATTAGATGCCAGTGGATCAACATTTGTATAAGCATTTAACGTGCAACGTTTCACGGCACTCGGATAGTTAATTCGCGAGAAACGTCCATTTAAATATTTATACTTCGCGTCGCCGCCATGTTGGATTTGTGCTCACCAGGTTACTGAAAGTCCTATAGGTGGACATATGTTCATAGTCTCTATGAACATTAAGAAATCAGATTGGTTGCTGTAAATATTGAGAACCGTTAAATATTTCGGAAGCTCGCCATTTAGGATTGTTATATGTATAGGTCTTAGAGTTATCTACCATTCAAGGACAATTATTGCCTAGGTTCATTATTCAAACTTTCACTTCGATCGCATGATTACGACACCAGAAATAAAAACTTAATTTTAAAATTTCGCACAGCCGCCATCTTGAGGTTATGTAAACAATTGAATTAAATTAGATGGCAGTGCATTACAATCTGCAAAATCATTTACTGTACCACATTTCACTGCGCTCAGAGAGTTAAATCACGAGAAAAGTCTATTAAAATATTTCAAATTCGCTTGGTCGCCATGTTCGTTTTGTACTTGACAGGTTTACGAAATATACATAGGTAAACTTGTATCAGTACCCTTTATCACCGTACAAAATTTCAGGGTGATATCTGTAATAGTTTCGGAGATATAGAATGTCAGTGAAATATTTCGCACAGCCGCCATTTTGAGGTTATGTAAACAATTGATCTAAATTAGACTCCAGTGCGTTACAATGTGTATAAACATTTGCTGTACCAAGTTTCATTACGTTTGGATAGTTAAATCGCGAGAAAAGGCTATTTAAAAGTCTCAACTTCGCTTGACCGCCATGTTGGTTTTGTAGTCACCAGCTTTTTGAAAGTCTCATAGGTGAACTTCCAGTAGTTCCCTTTATCACCGTACACAATTTCAGGGCGATATCTGTAATAGTTTTGGAGATATTGAATGCTAGTGAAATAATTCGCACAGCCGCCATATTGGATTGGTGAGACGTAACAAAATTTGAAGGGCACGGTCGAGGTCGCCGGGAATAGTGCTATGAACTTACCGAGTTTCATCGAAATCGCTCCAGCCGTTTAGATTTTATTAGGGGGGGGGGGGGCACACACACACCTCTCACACACACACACACACACACACACGCACACACACACGGACAAAAGGTGATCTCATAAGCCTATTTTTTTTCAAAATTGAAAATAGGCTAAAAATGGTTTCTTGTGCGCCTTAGTCAGTGTGATGATCGTATGACTAATGATAGTGAAATATTTTATATGATACTCATTTCTTGCCAAGATGCATCGTGAATGCGCGATAATTATACTCTGAGTTGATTTTAATTTTCTAATATTTAGCTCATCCTCATCATGAATGTATGGAGTCGCTGTCCCTTAATCTTGGCAATACAAGTCCACTTATACAGTCCTACCTTGTCACTAAGTCTCGTTATTGTAGCTTCTAAGTGTTGAGAGTTGTTTATTTTTATGTCTTATAATTTTAAGATGGCGGCTGGTCGCAATGTTCAGTCTTTTGATTACTGTGAGCATTGTATCATTGGATCATAAGTTATGACTTATAGGCTACTGTTGTATGTTTCACAATAGTCGCCATTTTGATTTTGTTCTTTAGACGTCTGACGCTATCACAAGGAAGTTTGGTTGGTTGGTTGGTTCTTAAGTTTAGGGGCTGCGACAACACGGTCATGTAGCCCCGTGTATTTTGAGTGTGTAGAATCTGTCTGATAACCGGTGTTAATTGTGATGACTGTATTAGTGTGTGTTATTTGTTTTAGGTAGATTTCATTAGAAAGCTAACTATTGCAATGGGTACCATGTTTCGACTTCCGGAAAATTTCGACATATCTTCGCGTTTCACATCCCTCAGACCCCAAAACCACCGTCAGTTCAAAAGTTTATATACAGTGTGGTCCACCCGCCCCTTATTATTTAGTTTTATGAAACCCAACTAACATAGCATTTCTCCCGATGGTCGATATTGCTCTGCGCTCTGACTGTGTGACAGCAGTGTAATTGGGTCAGGGTCTAGCAAAGAAAAACCGACCTTAAACTTTTCCCCGCCAAATACTACGGCCCATTCTACTAACATATGACTTTCTGCTCCTTGAAATAACACACATACACGTAATACAATCGAATTAATAGCTTACGCCACGTGATCAGTAATAGTAGAAAGTTAAATCAACACCACAAACCGTGATTGAAGACTTTGAGATGGACTTAAACGTTTGAGGTGGGACGGCTAAAGTAACAAAAGCACGTTTAGCGTGCGGTATTCACCATGTCTTCGTGGCTGCGTGGTTTAATGCTTGACCGTACTTGGTGGACGCTAGCGGCTAGAATGTTGCTTCGGATCCAATAGTAGGCATACTTCTTTTTTAACGAAAGCCCACATTACATTTATTCGGGATGTAACTACATTGCCACATTTATTGCCTTACGACGAATTTTTGTGAAGAGTTCGTTGAATTTTGATGATTTATAAAGAGAACACGATCGAATTGGTACGTTATGCCACGTGACCTGTTATGGCAGAAAATTAAAAAACTGGCATGAATATTAACATAACATCTCGAAGTGTTGCTCCGGAAGTCCGGGTTCGATTCCCAGCTCTGCCAAGAAATGTAATACTTGTCTGAGGGCTGAAATTGGGTACACATAGCCTCGTGGAGCAAATATCAGAAGAAGTGGGTTCGATTCCCACCTCAGCCACCCTGGAAATGGTTTTCCGTGGTTTCCAAATTCCGGGACGGATTCTATCTTAAGGCCACGGCCGCCTCCTTCCCAATCCTTAATTGCAAATACACACATCATTACAAGCCCGCAATAACTCAGGTTATCAGACAAATTCTACACACACACACACCAAGGAAACATGGCTAAAATGTTCTAGGCCCTCAAATGAAACAAAACAACAACATATCGAAGGATATTCTGATGGCCAGTGCTTGCATCGAAGTATACGTATTCCGTAGAAATTCCCATTGTATTATTAGCAAAAAATTGTGTGTCTGTCTGTGTGTGTGTGACGTGTGTGTGTGTGAGTGTGTGTGTGTTTGAGTGTGTGTACTCTGAATGTCTGCCCCTCCCTTCCCCCCCCCCCTATCAATTCGAACACTGTGAAACCGAATTGAACGAAATTTGGTACAGAGGTAGAACTAGCAAAGGGCACCTCAGTGTCATGTTTTATATCGCAGCCATCTTGACGGAAACGTAATGGCGGCCACGCAAATGTTCAAAGCTTAAATCAAATTACGAATAACCTAATCATTCGATCTCTACCAAATTTTGCAACAACATTTATTTATATGGCGAGCGTCTTTTGACTACACTACAAGGTAATCAGACCAATAGTTTGCAGATGGCGGCCATGTATGTGTGCAAATCGATTCCCCCTATCAATTCAAACAAGGTGATACCGAATTGAACGATATTTGGTACAGAGGTAGCACTAGTAAAGGACACCTCAGTGCAATGTTTTATATCGCCGCCATCTTGACGAAAACGTAATGGCGGCCATCCTATTGTTAAGAGCTTGATTCAAATTACGACCAACCTAATAATCTTATCTCTACCAAATCTTGCAACAACATACCTTTATGTGGGAAGCATATTTTGACCGAACTACAAGATCATCAGCCCAACAGTTTGCATATGGCGGCCAAGTATGTATGCAAATCGATTCCCCCTATCAATTCAAACACGGTGAAACCGAATTGAACGAAATTTGGTACAGAGGAAGCACTAGCGCAGAACACCTCAATGTCATGTTTTATATCGCCACCATCTTGACGGAAACGTAATGGTGGCCACCCAAATGTTCAAAGCTTAAATCAAATTATGACTAACTTAATCATCCTATCTCTACCAAATTTTGCAACAACGTATACTTGTATGGCGAGCATCGTTTGACTGAACTACAAGGTCATCAGCCCATTAGTTTGCAGATGGCGGTCATGTATGTGTGCAAATTGATTCCCCTATCAATTAAACACGGTGTAACCGAATTGAACGAAATTTGGTACAGAGGTAGCACTAGCAAAGGGCACTCCAGTGTCATGTTTTATATCGCCGCCATATTGACGAAAACGTAATGGCGGCCATCAAAATGTTAAGAGCTTGAATCAAATTATGACCAACCCTACCAAATTTTGCAACAACATACCTTTATGTATAGAATATCTGTTGACCACACTACAAGGTCATCAGACCAATAATGTGCAGAGAGCGGCCATGTTTTTGTGCAAATCGATTCCCCCTATCAATTCAAACACGGTGAAACCGAATTGAATGATTTTTTTTACAGAGGTAGCACTAGCAAAGGGCACATCATATTCATGTATAATATCCGTAAAGCACGTTGTATTTCAAGAAGCTACTACAACCAACATTCAATTATTCTCCTTGAAAAGGACAAAGGGTTATAACCATACCCAAGTATTTAGGAGAAAGTAGGCTATACGTTCTTTACCGAACATCTTGTTTTGTTATTAAATTTTAACAAAAAGTCTTAGCATATCTTTAGGCCCGTATCACACGACACTCGCTGGCAAGGAAGCTGGTGTGATCGCTGGTACAAAATCCTGTATAATTCTGTTCTCTTCGTCAGTACACCTGCTTGTATGACCGAAGTGTATCACACGCTAGCATTTTGGACGCTAAGTTGTATGAAATAAAACCGAAGGGCTGTCGTTTGAGGGCATTAGTTGCTGTTCTTTCGCCTTATTAACGCAAAGCGGTCGCGAAAATTGCTTTAAGTAAATTAGAAAACCTGCCAGGTACTGAACGAATGCATTCCAATCAATATTTAAGATCTAACTGTAATAATTGAATATTTTACCATACGCGTTAATAAGAAGAGCAACAAAAACCTCCAGAGTGTGTTGGAAATGTGTGCAAGTGTTATTGCGCCCGCTCGCTCTTTCGAAGATCCCGGGTTCAAGACCATCCAACGGCAGATTTTTAAAATTCTTTTTAACTATTTTATTATACCCTCCCTACCTCGTACAGCAAGATTTCAACTTGGTTTTGTTCACATTATCTACGAAGACGATAGGGAAAGTTATTTTCTTATTCTCATTTAAATGGTTATTTTCCCTAAATACTGTTCTAAACCATGTCGCCTCCGTAGCGTAGCGGTCAGCATGGTTAGCTGCCGCCCCGGAGGTCCTGGGTTCGATTCCCGGCTCTGCCACGAAATTTGAAAAGTGGTATGAGGACTGGAACGGGGTCTACTCAGCCTCGGATGGCCCAAATGAGTAGAGGGGGTTCGATTCCCACCTCAGCCATCCTCGAAGTGGTTTTCCGTGGTTTCCCACTTCGTCTTCGGGCAATTGCCGTAAGGCCACGGCCACCTCCTTCCCTCTTCCTAGCCTATCCATCCCAATCTTCCATCCCTTCCCATCCCTCATGAGGCCCCTGTTCGCTTTGCAGGTGAGGCCGCCTGGGCCATGTGCTGATCACACCTCCCCAGTTGTATCCCTCCCGACCAGATGTTCCAAGCTCCAGGACACTGCCCATCGAGGCGGTAGTGGTAAGTTCCCTCGCTGAGTCCGTGTGAACCACCAACCTGGAGGGAAAATTGACTAAATAAAATTTTAAAAAAACTGTTCTAAACCATGGATGGATACTATTCGTTATAATTAACATTCTTTTTGTCGATTTTACCCTCCAGGTTAGGTTTTCCCACGGACTCAGCGAGGGATCCCATCATTACCGCCTCTACGGGCAGTGACCTGGAGCTTGAAACATCTCGTCTGGGGATACAACTGTGGAGGTGAGATCAGCACCTCGCCCAGGTGGCCTCACCTGCAAAGCGAACAGGGACATCTTGAGGGATGGGAAAGGTGGGGAGGATAGGGAGGGATAGGCAAGGAAGAGGTCGTGGCTGTACGGTAGGTAACATCCCGGCATTTGCCCGAAGGCGAAGTCGGAAACCACGGAAAACCACTTTGAGGATGGCTGAGGTGGGAATCGAACCCCCTCTATTTATTTGGACCACCCGAGACTGAGTAGACCCCGTCCCAGTCCTCATACCACTTTTCAAATTTCATGGCAAAGCCGGGAATCGAACCCAGGACGTCCGGGGTGGCAGCTAATCACGCTGACTACTACGTAACGGAGGCGACTCTATTCGTGATAATTAGAATTTTAATAGTTCAATATTTATAATAATATGACACGTTCTGTAATTACTGGCTTGCTGCGAGGCTCAGCGGTAACGTTCTCGCTTGCTGTGCCTAAGGTTGCAGGTTCGTATCCTGGCGCAGTCAGCTGGCATTTGAGGGTGCGCAAATGCGAGGGAGCCGTGTCAGTAGATTTACTGGCACGTTGAAGATCCCCTTCCGAGCAAAATTCCAGCACCCCGGCGTATCTAAAAGCCAGAGCAGTTAAAAGGGACGTAAAACCAATAATGTCATAATTATCTGTATTTACTCTAGGTTTGGGGCAGATGACCTCGTAGTTCCGCCCCTTAAAACCTCACTAACTACTTATTACTGTAAGTGTATAGCAAGCGCTTTTAGGACAGACGCCGTTGAAAGAAATTATAGTTTCGGTCTGATGTATTTATTTATTTATTTGTTATGTGGGTCGTCTGAGTGAGTCGGAGTTTTCCTTTAAACAAAGGTGGTCAAAATTTCGAACACTTGCTACCTTGAATATACAGGATACCTTGCTTTCGTTCTACAGATCATTATGTCGTCGTCCAATCTGGCTGCGTACCATCGGATAAGTACGGTCCTTTTGAAGACCAAATAATAAATCACTCTTTGGAACAGATAGATATGCGTCCATAATACATCCACAATAAACGACATTAAGCAAAAAAAGAAGTACTAGTTCATGATTCGAACCTACTACAATGCGACTTCGTCGACGCTACTCTTGATTTAGCCACCATAGCTACCGAGAACCATGGTGTATTGCTGGCACTCATTGAATCTATTCGTAGACACTTCCTGTCAAAACGTAAGCGTGTGCTATTCGGAGCTCTAATCGTTTCAATCATGCATTATATTTGAGGTCATTGAAAGAAAACTGCCACTATTAATTTCTACTATATTCGCAAGGATGTACTCAACGGTAAAGTTGTACAATGGACGTAAAGGAACAGGTACTAATGTTTTAAGGATGACTGTGATATACGCGTTAGTTGGGTTGCCTTCCACCAAAAAAAATAAGGGGCTGGCGGACCACACTGTATAATTTATGTATATATGTATCTATCTATCTATATATATATATATATATCAGTTTCTTGTGTACACTATAACTGCCGTAATTTTGCACCAATCACTTTGATTTTTTTACATAATATGTATCCCTATAAAATCTCGGTCGAGTTCGTTAATGGGCAAAATCGGTCGAAGGGGGTGAAAATGGGGGGCTTTTTTCGAAAAATTGAAATTTCGCTATAACTCTCTTAATACGCGAAATATCGAATCCATTCAAAGTTCATAATATGTGTCGGATAAGTTCCAACAATTTATGTCAAATAAGTTTTTTGATAGCACCAACCATTGACCAAAGGGGTGGAAAAAAGTGGGTTTTTCGGGAAACATTAATCATATCTCTCTTAATAGGCACAATATCAAAACCGTACAAAATGGAAAATATTCCCCTAATAATTACCTAAAACTTTTGTCTGAAAGAATTTTTGATATGACCCACCATTACGCCAAGGGATGAGAAAAATGATTTCGGAATTGAAAAAAAAAAATTCCTCTCGGCACGCCGGAAGGCGGAGGTAGATTTCACCGGGCAAACTAGGGGATAGGCTATAATAGGAAAAATATGCAGGTTTTCGTAGGAGGATCAGACCTCATTTATTGCGAGAAAGTATTTTACAATTGGAGGTTAGTTAACATTTTTTCGTCTTTCTATGCATATTTTTAACATTTTACTGTCTTATGGGGATGGTAACCTTCTTGTCATTTGGGGTTCACTTTTATACTTGTGATCACACTGTCCTTATGCAAGGTTTGGAACTAATGTGTAACTATCTAACAGTCTGTTACTTCTTCACGCAAAATTTTATCTCCCGCAGAGATGTTGGTTGCTTCCTCAGTTTAGGGGCTGCGACAAGGTGGTCATGTAACCCCGTGTACATTGGGTGTGTGTAGAATCTGTCTGATAAGCGGTGTTATTTGTGATGACTGTATTAGTCTGTAATTCAGGTAAGGTCTGCAGAAGGTCAATTTTAAGTAGTAGTACCTAATTTTGTACCAAATACTAACGTCAACGACACCTAGCTGTGAACTTGGCTGCTAGGTGCCACCACAACCAGCAACTTGCAACGAACGTTGTAACTTCCCCTCCGAAGGAAAGCATGCTGACGGATTTTTAGCGCTCTTAAAAAATCCGGCGACTCTGGCCGGCTTTGAACCAGCGACCTTGGGCATAGAAATTCAGCATGCTACCAGTTAGCCGCTTCCCTCATAGTCAGATGGAACAAGAAGTTCCGTGACGAACTAAAGAGCCTACTTTTCTTAAAATTAAGATTCATGCCATAGATTAATCTACAGTATATGAACCTATCTAGAATAATGACGAAATTAAGTGGGTAACATCGAAATGTCTTAATTAGTTCGAAATAAGGTATACTAGGCATAATGTAGCCTAATAGAGCAATACAGTTGGCAGCTCTGGTGACTGAATATATTCTTACTTCCATCTCCTAAGGTACAGAATACAAAATGTGGTTGAAGTCCAAAGGACGTTACATGGATTTAGACATTGGATCTATTAGTACACGTAAAAGCATGTTGGCAACAATGTCATGCGAGTGCTGGTCAGAAATAATCTGAAATATTATATCTTTTTGTGCCAATTTTGGATGAAATCCATTTGTTGGTATAGAAGTTACATGTATTTAAAAATTGGTCCTATCAGCAGGCTTAGAATCATGTTGGTAGAACTGACGTATATAAGTTACTCCAAATTAATGTAAAATGTCAGGTAATTTACGTGTGCATAGTTTAAAGCTGTCGGCTTGCAACTTTCTGATATATTTGGATACAAAATAGAGAGCAATTATTAACAGTTGGCAGCCCTGGTGGCTCTTAAGAATACACTCAGTCATATCTGTTTATGTACACATATTACATACAAAATTTGGTTGAGATCCAATTGATAGTGTAGAAGTACCGGGTGAGTTAGCCGTGGTGGTTACGGCATGACTGATGGCAGTCGCTCACATCCGGGAGGCGAGGAGGTTCGAATCCCCCCGCCGGCAACCTTGAAGATGGTCTTCTGTGGTTTCCCATCTTCCTTCCAGGCAAATGCCGGGGTTGGTCCCTAACTATAGGCCACAGCCGCTACCTTCCAACTCCTCGTCCTTACATTCCAACTTCCCTCCTTCCCTCCCCAACGGTACTTGTAGCTCACCCATTGGGTGTCCGTCTCGAAGCAGCTACAAAACTGGCGAGCCGAACATGTCCTCGGACACTCCCGGCACTAAAAGCCATACGCTAAAAAAAAAAAGTGTAGAAGTTATATGCATTTAAAAATTGGACTTATCAGAAGGCTTAAAATTATTTTGGCAACGCTGTCATGTATGGTCACCTGGAAATTAAACTGAAATAATATTATCTATATGGGTGCCAATTTTAGAATAGCTCCCATGTATACCTTCCAAGATATCCAACATGGAGCTCAAATTTCTAGTGCCTTTTTTTAGCAGTTGGTAGCACTGGCATCTTTTTCAAATATGGGCCTGAGATATTCCGGTATACATCTTTACTCATACTAAATTTGGTTTCGATTGCTGCAGCCGTTTAGGAGTTGATATGGGGGGACACACACACACAGCCAGACAGACAGAAGGACAGACAGATAGACAGACAGACAGAAGGACAGACACATTTTCCCGGATATATCTCATAAATCTACTTTTTCCTCATTTTTCAAAAGTGTGAAAAGTAGGCTAACAAGTAGTTCCGTAAAGAACTATATAGCCTATTTTCATATATCCTGCTCATGTTAATTGCCTCTATCAACTTACAAAATTTCAGTTTAATTGCTGTAACAGATTCGTAGATATTGTGAACCGTCTAAATATTTCAGATTGTCGCCAGGTTGCATTTTTATTTTTGTACTATTACATTAAGATTATTGTGTACGTGTGGTATTCAAACTTCAATCGCATGATTAGAACACAAGAAGTAAAAACGAGATTTTAAAATTACGCACAGCAGCCATCTTGTGATTATGCAAACAATTGAAATAAATTAGATGCCAGTGGATCAACATTTGTATAAGCATTTAACGTGCAACGTTTCACAGCACTCGGATAGTTAATTCGCGAGAATCGTCCATTTAAATATTTATACTTCGCGTCGCCGCCATGTTGGATTTGTGCTCACCAGGTTAATGATAGACCTATAGGTGAACATATGTTCATAGTCTCTATGAACATAAAAAAATCAGTTTGGTTGCTGTAAAAGATTCATAGATATTGAGAACCGTCTAAATATTTCGGAAGCTCGCCATTTAGGATTGTTATATATATAGGCCATAGAATTATGTACCATTCAAGGACAATTATTGCCTAGGTTCATTATTCAAACTTTCACTTCGATCGCATGATTACGACACAAGAAATAAAAACTTAATTTTAAAATTTCGCACAGCCGCCATATTGAGGTTATGTAAACAATTGAATTAAATTAGATGACAGTGCATTACAATCTTCAAAATCATTTACTGTACCACATTTCACTGCGCTCACAGAGTTAAATCACGAGAAAAGTCTATTAAAATATTTCAAATTCGCTTGGTCGCCATGTTCGTTTTTGTACTTTACATGTTTATGAAATATACATAGGTAAACTTGTATCAGTACCTTTTATCACCGTACAAAATTGCAGGGTAATATCTGTAATAGTTTCGGAGATATAGAATGTCAGTGAAATATTTCGCACAGCCGCCATTTTGAGGTTATGTAAACAATTGAACTAAATTAGACTCCAGTGCATTACTATGTGTATAAACACTTGCTGTACCTAGTTTCATTACGTTTGGATGGTTAAATCGTGAGAAAAGTCTATTTAAAAGTCTCAATTTCGCTTGGTCGCCATGTTCGTTCTCTACTTTACAAGTCTATGAAATATACATAGGTAAACTTGTATCAGTACCCTTTATCACCGTACTAAATTGCAGGGTGTTATCTGTAATAGTTTCGGAGATATAGAATGTCAGTGAAATATGTCGCACAGCCGCCATTTTGAAGTTATGTAAACAATTGAACTAAATTAGACTCCAGTGCATTACAATGTGTATAAACATTTGTTGTACAAAGTTTCATTACGTGTGGATAGTTAAATCACGAGAAAAGTCTATTTAAAAGTCTCAACTTCGCTTGACCGCCATGTTGGTTTTGTAGTCACCAGGTTTTTGAAAGTCTCATAGGTGAACTTCTAGTAGTACCCTTTATCACCGTACACAATTTCAGGGCGATATCGGTAATAGTTTCGGAGATATTGAATGCTAGTGAAATATTTCGCACAGCCGCCATTTTGCATTGGTGAGACGTAACAAAATTTGAAGGGCACGGTCGAGGTCGCCGGGAATAGTGCTATGAACATACCGAGTTTCATTGAAATCGCACCAGCCGTTTAGATTTTATAAGGGGGACACACACACACGAATCACACACACACACACACACACACACGCACACACACACGGACAAAAGGTGATCTCATAAGCCTATTTTTTCAAAATTGAAAATAGGCTAAAAATGAATGCGATCTCGTCAATGGCGTTGTCTTGGCAACCTCTGATAGACCATCCCTCATCAATTTAAAAGCGTTGTTATGGTAACCTCTGATGGCACTTGACATTTTTTTTTCAATTCCAAAATCATTTTTCTCATCCCTTGGCGTAATGGTGGGTCATATCAAAAATTATTTCAGACAAAAGTTTTAGGTAATTATTAGGGGAATATTTTCCATTTTGTACGGTTTTGATATTGTGCCTATTAAGAGAGATATGATTAATGTTTCCCGAAAAACCCACTTTTTTCCACCCCTTTGGTCAATGGTTGGTGCTATCACAAAACTTATTTGACATACATTTTTTGCACTTACCCGACACATATTATGAACTTTGAATGGATTCGATATTTCACGTATTAAGAGAGTTATAGCGAAATTTCACTTTTTCGAAAAAAGCCCCCCATTTTCACCCCCTTCGACCGATTTTGCCCATTAACGAACTCGACCGAGATTCTATAGGGATACATATTATGTAAAAAATTCAAAATGATTGGTGCAAAATTACGGCAGTTATCGTGTCCACAAGAAACTGATATATATATATATAGATAGATACATATATACATAAATTATATATAAACTTTTGAACTGACGGTGGTTTTGGGGTCTGGGGGATGTGAAACGCGAAGATATGTCCAAATTTTCCGGAAGTTGAAACATGGTACCCATTGCAATAGTTAGCTTTCTAATGAAATCTACCTAAATGTAAAGTGCCATCAGAGGTTACCATAACAACGCTTTTAAATTGATGAGGGATGGTCTATCAGAGGTTGCCAAAACAACGCCATTGACGAGATTGCATTCATTTTTAGCCTACTTTTCACACTTTTCAAAAATGAGGAAAAAGTAGACTTATGAGATATATCCGGGAAAATGTGTCTGTCCTTCTGTCTGTCTGTCTATCTGTCTGTCCTTCTGTCTGTCTGGCTGTGTGTGTGTGTCCCCCCATATCAACTCCTAAACGGCTGCAGCAATCGAAACCAAATTTAGTATGAGTAAAGATGTATACCGGAATATCTCAGGCCCATATTTGAAAAAGATGCCAGTGCTACCAACTGCTAAAAAAACGCACTAGAAATTTGAGCTCCATGTTGGATATCTTGGAAGGTATACATGGGAGCTATTCTAAAATTGGCACACATGTAGATAATACTATTTCAGTTTAATTTCCAGGTGACCATACATGACAGCGTTGCCAAAATAATTTTAAGCCTTCTGATAAGTCCAATTTTTAAATGCATATAACTTCTACACTATCAATTGGATTTCAACCAAATTTTGTATGTAATATGTGTACATAAACAGATATGACTGAGTGTATTCTTAAGAGCCACTAGGGCTGCCAACTGTTAATAATTGCTCTCTATTTTGTATCCAAATATATCAGAAAGTATGCAAGCCGACAGCTTTAAACTATGCACACGTAAATTACCTGACATTTTACATTAATTTGGAGTAACTTATATACGTCAGTTCTACCAACATGATTCTAAGCCTGCTGATAGGACCAATTTTTAAATACATGTAACTTCTATACCAACAAATGGATTTCATCCAAAATTGGCACAAAAAGATATAATATTTCAGATTATTTCTGACCAGCACTCGCATGACATTGTTGCCAACATGCTTTTACGTGTACTAATAGATCCAATGTCTAAATCCATGTAACGTCCTTTGGACTTCAACCACATTTTGTATTCTGTACCTTAGGAGATGGAAGTAAGAATATATTCAGTCACCAGAGCTGCCAACTGTATTGCTCTATTAGGCTACATTATGCCTAGTATACCTTATTTCGAACTAATTAAGACATTTCGATGTTACCCACTTAATTTCGTCATTATTCTAGATAGGTTCATATACTGTAGATTAATCTATGGCATGAATCTTAATTTTAAGAAAAGTAGGCTCTTTAGTTCGTCACGGAACTTCTTGTTCCATCTGACTATGAGGGAAGCGGCTAACTGGTAGCATGCTGAACTTCTATGCCCAAGGTCGCTGGATCCAAGCCGGCCAAAGTCGCCGGATTTTCTAAGAGCGCTAAAAATCCGTCAGCATGCTTTCCTTCGGAGGGGAAATTACAACGTTCGTTGCAAGTTGCTGGTTGCGGTGGCATCTAGCAGCCAAGTTCACAGCTAGGTGTCGTTGACGTTAGTATTTGGTACAAAATTAGGTACTACTACTTAAAATTGACCTTCTGCAGACCTTACCTGAATTACAGACTAATACAGTCATCACAAATAACACCGTTTATCAGACAGATTCTACACACACTCAATTTACACGGGGTTACATGACCACCTTGTCGCAGCCCCTAAACTGAGGAAGCAACCAACATCTCTGCGGGAGATAAAATTTTGCGTGAAGAAGTAACAGACTGTTAGATAGTTACACATTAGTTCCAAACCTTGCATAAGGACAGTGTGATCACAAGTATAAAAGTGAACCCCAAATGACAAGAAGGTTACCATCCCCATAAGACAGTAAAATGTTAAAAATATGCATAGAAAGACGAAAAAATGTTAACTAACCTCCAATTGTAAAATACTTTCTCGCAATAAATGAGGTCTGATCCTCCTACGAAAACCTGCATATTTTTCCTATTATAGCCTATCCCCTAGTTTGCCCGGTGAAATCTACCTCCGCCTTCCGGCGTGCCGAGAGGATTTTTTTTTAATTTAAGAACTGCAACTTAGAATTTTTCAAATAGTTCCTACTTTTGCCGCCAAGCGCCACCGTCAACGACTACTAGGCCAAGTTCAGAACTTAGCTACTAGACGCCACCGCAGTCGGCTCTTGGCAACGACCCTAGAAACCTAAGAGCGTTGTTTACATTCTTAACCTATCCAATTTAGCTTCACACAGGTGCAATTAGTCGAAAGTTCTTTAACATGCCATAAATCTATGACATGGGACCGCCGGCTTTACTTCCCCTCCGAAGGAAGGCATACTGAGGGATTTTTAACGCTCTTAAAAAATTCGACGGCTTCGGCCGGGTTTGAACCCGCTATCTTGGCCATAGAAGCTCAGTATGCTACCGACTACACCACCGAAGCCGCCCACAATGAAGTTTGTTTTTCCATAATTTGCTCGAGATCTGTGATTGGTTTAGTCAGTATTGTATTTAACAGTTTATCACTTAAACATTTTTTTAAAGAGTTTAACGAATAACGAAGAAAAATGGATAGGACAATCATCTTCTCTAGATGTGTTAATATACCTTTCCTCTTTAATTGTAAATATCTTAAAGGGATTTATATGCCTACATTAAGGAATTTTTATAATAGCCTTCTTCTTTAGAGATTGATTGGTTGGTTGCTCAGTTTAGGGGGTGTGACAACGCAGTCATGTACAGGTAGACGCGTGTACTTTGGGTGTGTGTAGAATTTGATAACCGGTGTTAATTTTGATGACTGTATTAGTGTGTGTTATCTGTAATTCAGGACAGGACAACATACGATCAATTTCAAGTAGTTCCTACTTTTGCTTACAACGACACCAAGCTGCGAACTTGGCTAATAGGTACCACTGCAACCGGCACCAGGCGAAGAACGTTAGAACTTAATGAGCGTTAATCAAATCTAAGCTACAAATTTAGCTTCACACAATTCTAGTTAGTGGAAGGTTTTTTACATGCCATAAATCTGACACGGGCAAGCCGGCTTTAATTCCCCTCCGAAGGAAGGAACACTGAGGGATTTTTAACGCTCTTAAATAAACGACAACTTCGGACGGGTTTGAACCCGCGATCTCAGGCATAGAAGCTCAGCATGCTGTCAACTACGCCACCGAAGCCGCCTCTTCAGATATCCATCTTATAGAAACATGCCTAATTATGTTTCTGTACTAATTTTCACGCAAATAATTCCAATAGTTTTCAAGATATTTGGGTTTTTAATAAAAAGAAATATGAAGTGAATGTGTAAGAGGACACAGACAGAAAACGAAATTTAATCTCTTAATGTTGTCATCCTGAAAATTGCATTCTTCATTCCAAAAATAATAAAATTTCTTAACCTATTTGAATGATTGAAATTATAGTTTTCTATTCGGTGTGTTAGTTGGTGGAGCGCGACTGTTTTGTGGGTGGCTTTGTGATTTTCAACCTTGCAGATATTAAATTCATTTTGTTTTTGTATTTCACTAGTCGCATTCGTTGTTGACATTGTGGGCTTTGGTAGTGTTTTGGAAAGATATTTTGTCTTATAGCTTGGTTCCTTTTCATGGATCTCACAATGCCCGCATGACGAGCGATACATTTTCCGGCTATGAGCACCTCTGTCCACTTCGGACTGGGGGTTCCTGTGCTCTTCCTGCTGGTAACGGATACTGGGAATAGCCCTTGAAGAATGAGCTGACGTAATTTGGTCCGATCATGGGCTGAGTCGGGAGAAATTTGAAGCTGCTCCAGGTCTGATTTCACTGTGGTGATCCAATTGTTCTTGAAGGCTTTGCCTCTTCCTGTCATGGTGAAGATCCTGTTCGTGAGTCTATAGGAGTTCATGCGGTTTAAATGACCATAAAGGGTTAGTCATCTCTTCCTCATCGATGTGATTATGTCCTCTTGGAGATAGTGGAGCTTACTATTGTGTCTGATCCTATAGGTGCCATCCATTACTCGTATTGGTCCTAGTATTCTCCTTCGGATTTTTCGTTCCTTGAGCTCAAGCCTCCGTTGTGGACCCTTCCTGTTCAGGAAGGGGCATTCAGAGACATAGAGTACGGAGGGCCTTACTACTGATTTATAATTTTTGAGCTTAACATTCGTAGATAGGTACTTGGAGATGTAAATCCTCTTGAATGAGTGATAGACACACCTGGTATATATAGCCAAATTCTCGCTTTCGTTTGTTGAAATCCACTCTCCTAAATACCTTACTGTAGGAACCTTACGAATGGTTGTGCCTTCTAGTGGAATTGTGGATGAGGTTTCCTTAATATTAGTCGTAAACTCTGTTTTTTTGGATGCTAAACCTTAAACCCGTCTTGGCTGCTATGTTGGAGAGATTCTGTAGTTGATAGGTAGCCTACTCTACATTGTTAGATAACAAGACAAAGTCATCAGCAAAAGCTAAACATGATACATTGAGGTTATCTTTCTTATAGCCAATCTGTATTCCAGTTCCCGGTGGTAGTGTACGAGACCATGCCCTGATAATCTTCTCCAGTACGCAGTTGAGTAGTATACAAGAGAGGCCCCTTGTCGAACTCCGGTTTGAATGGTAAAGCTCTCAGAGAGCTCAAAGTGGCCTGAACTAGTCTGGTTGTCTTCTCATCTAAGCCCAAATCTCGTAGGGGGTAAGATCAGGGTATTCTGGTCTGCCGTATAATAAGCCTTTTGAAAATGATGTCTGCCGTGACTCCCATATGAAAGGATGTTCTTGAGATTTTGTATCTGCTCCGTGCATGTTCTACTAGCTCGAAAGCCAGCCTGATATTCACCTAGTTGGGAGTCAAGTTGGGTGGTGACTCTAGTTAACAGGACACTAGAGAAAATCTTATAGGTGACAGTTAAGAGCGATATGCCTCTGTAGTTGTCCAGGTCGGTCTTGTTACCTTTTTTGTGAAGAGGAAAGATCACAGCTGAGGTCCATCCTTCTGGTAAGGTCTCAGTGGCCCATATGTCTTGTATAATCTAATGGATGCTCTGTACAGACTGTTCATCAGAATGTTTCAACATCTCCGCTACTATGCCATCTTCACCTGAGGTCTTGTTTTTCTTAAGGTTCTTGATAATCTCCTCTAATTCTTCCTTAGTTTGCAATAACATCTTGCAGAAGTTATGTGGAAGCACATAGGGAGCTACAGCAACAACATTACGATCTTCTGCTCTAGGACTTATCTATTCAGCTGATGAACACTATGCACCGGTTTGGCTTAACAGTTAACATGTGAATCAGATTGATGTCCAATTGAATTCGGCGATGAGGTTATTATCAAGTTGCATCAGGACCACTCCTCTGTACTGGCTTGCACCTCTAAGTCACATTGCGCCACCTGACCTACGTAGACAAAACTCTCCCCTGAGGGAATATCGAAAGATAATCTCCACTCCACAGCTTGCTAGTCATTCTGTCACACCTACGATAAAGATACGTCGCTTGAAATCCCGCCGAGCACCCATCCTAACAGCGGAATCTCTACAATTGAATAATTTTCAGATTGACAACAAGTGATCTGAGGTATGGAATAATTTATTCCATGAGAAATATAGAAACTTCATTGTTCCTATCAAGAAACCAGCAGGCATGGAACTACCACGCCATACGTGGAAATCACTCAACAGGTTTCTAACGGGACATGGGGTCTGCACATACAGCTTATACAAGTGGAATAAGGCTCCCTCACCTCAGTGGGACTGTGGATTTGAAAGACAGACAATCCAGCATATTGTGGAGGACTTCAGCCTCCGAGCCTATTATGGGAACCTGAAAGACTTTCATGATGCAACGGATTGATTGGATTTCAAATTTAAATATTAACTTGTGAACGTGAAAATTTTATAATTTTGCATACTGCTGAATATGTGTCTTCTCATCAATTGATTGTAATATTTATTCTTCTTGTAAATACTAATTTATATGTTTAATGTGATCCTTAGCTTGTAATTATGTAGATGTACCATGCCATACACTATATCAAATAAAATAAATAGTTGGCGGGAAGGAGTGTGAATTTCTGGAAGCGGACTCATTGAAGGTACAGTAAGTCTCTCTTTAGGTTCTTCAACATTGAGGAGCATTTGGAAGTACTCTGCGAGGGTACAAATACAGTCTTCATTATTTAACTGAAGCTTCCCATCAGGTCCACGAGGATGATGATGATGATGATGATAATTGTTGTTTTAAGGGGCCTAACATCTAGGTTATCGGCCCCTGATGGTTTGGGTGATTGTGAAGATGAAAATGAAAAGCGAACTTAAAACTAAAACTAACTACTAACCTACATACTAGAAGAAGAAATGGAAAACTAAAGGAGAATAAGGCAAATAAAAGGACAGAAGGAAAAGAAATGCCCTCAACCCTCGGAGAAGGCGGATTGAGGGACTTGGAAGGAAGGAGAGCCATGAAAGGCATATAAGAAAGTGAAAGAGGAGAGGGTCCGCCCCAAAGGTAAGGGACAAAAGGGGAAAACGGACCCAGCTCAGGAATCCCTCGGGGTCGCTAACTCCCGAACTCACCAGCCGTGAGCCCCTGAGGGTGTAGCATTATCTAGGGTGCACCAGAAGTGGTGGGGCTACATACACCCTGCCTCCTTAAGTGCCTAGAGCACAAGGCAGGAGGAAAAAGGAAGAGAAAAAGAAGGCTGACCCCTCGCAGAAGGAGGGTATCAGAAAAGATGAGACAAGGGCCTATTAAGGCGGGAAAGTGAAAGACTCCCGAGGCCTCGGATACCCTAATACCGTCGGGGTCAGAAGAGAACAAGAGTTGACCAAGTGAGGTCGACAAGAAAGAAGACGGAGAGACCACGAGGATGAAGAGTGGGGGCTGCATATGACGTAATCTGCTTCTTGAATCCCTTATAGAGGTCTCTCGATTTGTTCTTCTGGAAGCCCTTCTCTACCTACTTTATTAGGGACCTGGTGTAGATTCTCTTGGTATTGCGGCATAATGTTTATTTTCCTTTTCTTTTGAGTTCAAAAAGCCTGGTAGTTAGGTTCATCCTTACGCTGATTCCACTTGACCCAGGCTTTGCGTCTTTCGTCAATAGCCTGATCACATTCTATGGTCCACCAGGGACGCTTACCTTTGTTGGATGAGGCAGAGAGGGTTTCTTCCGCTGCGTCCAGCAGAGCTCTTTGTAGGTTGTGCCATCCTTGATTTTGTGTGCTTTTCCTTTGGGTTGTCTGGAAAGTGCAGTCCTCATCATTCAGTCGTGAAATGTTAAAATTTGGAATCTTAGATGTTATTTGCGTGTTAGGTAATCTCCTCAATGGTTGCAGATTGGTCTTTACTAGTGATAGATAATGGTCAGAGTCTAGGTTAGCTCCTCTGAGGACCTCAGCATTTTGTATCTCCCTGTGGTAAATCTTGTCTATAGCCACATGGTATATCTGGAATACACCTAGGATAGGATTTCGACTCTTCCAAGTCTTGGGCTTCCTAGGTAGATGTTTGAATGCTGAAAACCATGTGATATTTGTCACAAAGGTCAATAAGACGCTCTCCATTCCTGTTGGTCCTCTTATCGGCTGGATAGTAGCCAACTATTCGGCGATATTTCCGCTCTTTGCCAACTTGTGCATTGAAATCACCCATAAGCAAAATATTGTGGTGTTGTGGGATTTTGTCGAGGGTTTCTTCGAGAATGCTTCAGTAGTGTTCAACCAATTCTACGTTTTCCCTGTTAGTGTCATTTGTAGGTGCATGAAGGTTCACTACGCTCTATTGCGAAACCATAACGATAACGAGGAGATTCTACCATTAGGTGAAGTGGAACCTATTATGTGATCGACCATCCTTTTATGTACAGAAAAACCACTGCCTTCACCACTCTGATGCCTGGTTTGCCTTTATTGATCCTGTATCCGTTGGATTCTGCATCTTCGTCAGTGAACCGGGTCTCTTGTAATGCCGCTATCTGGATATTAAACTTGTCTAGCACATTCAGAGTATGCTTAAGTTTGCCTACTTTTAGCAAGGAGTTGATATTGATTGTGGCTAGGTAGTTAATATTTCTTTGGTTTTTCGGTTGTTGCGTCAATTGAGGAACACATGAAAGTTTAAGCTCCCCATATTCCGAATGCCTATTTACCCCATCATACGTGGAGGTGGATTGGTTACCACCAGAGGGTATTAATCTGTTATTTGAGCCCTTCATGTTGAGTCCTACGAGTATGTAAGTAGAGCCACCTTAATAGGTGACGGGGGTGTATTCTTTGGAATACACGGTAACACAGAGTTAGCCTTCGCTGCTCTTTGCTTAACTTATTTCTTCCCTTTTTTCTCAAACACCAACAGTGATTTCTTACCTTTTCTTTTATGTGCGCACCTTGTTCACTCAGTTTAAAAGTTTGTTGTAGATATAACTGCCATGATCAACCTAGCGGCATCTAGCAGCTAACTGCTGAAGTTCCTCAACATCTCTATGCTTAAGAGGACTTCCTTCCCAATCCAGCCACAAGATGTCGCCGCTATCTTCAGCTAACATCTCCATGCTCAAGAGGACTTCTACAACAACCCCTTCCACCAGGCTTCGCTATTGACGCCTACAACTCCTTGAAGATTACTTTTAGTTTTATTTCTAAAGTTGGTATTTCATATGTATTGTGACCGTTTAGTTGATGTCAACAACCACGATGACTCAACTAACGACACATAAATCGAATAAAAAGAAAAGTACCGTGAGGATCAGGTGACCTTCCAAAAAGGCTAAAGCGGCACGAGAGTCCGTAGTCCACAGGGATCGTGGTACATGGTGACGATGGTCATAGACCGCCTAAGGAAAGGTTCGCCTTAAAACTAGACTGAGAAAATAAACATCCAGACTCATGTAAAACACCGTGAAAATTTATTAGAATTCACAAGCCCCTAGCCTAGTTCGGAGGGTTATAATCGGCTAGTCCGCAAATTAATAAATAAACTAAGATAAAGAACAGGTCCCCTGCCTGAGAAGTTACTGAAAACCCTCGCGAAAGATCTAACTCACAATGATAAAGCAACAACAGCAACGCTAGGAATATGGCACGACGCAAGTCCCTAGTTCAAGTTACAAGACCAAGCTAATATCTGAATTTACATTTAACAGGGTAGCAAAACAAATCTAGGTTAGGATGGTACCATTTCGACATTTAAATTTAACATTAATTCAACTAGCTAAGTCCTATCAATTAACAAAATTTACGGCGATGACGTCCGTAAAAGAAAACAATTACATCCAAAAGCTAAGTGTACAGCCATGAAAAACAAACAATTTAATTATGCTTAATAACTATGTGCTAACAGCACACAATAAAGTAACATGTAGGGTTTAATACACTTGACATCATAAATTAATAACGAAATAGACACAGTAGTTTTATTAAAAATTCCTGCCTACACCTTGGTTTACTCTTTGTAAACCATAGTCATCTAATGTGTATAGTTACGGTGACGAATGCGCAGTTGAGACCACGTCTGACATCGCATGGCCTGAGCTCCACAAGCTACGAACTCTAGGTTCGCACATGCTTCAGGTCGCTACAAAAATGTCAACTGTCCTAGTCATTTCCTCACAAGGAAATTATCTTCAACTGCACGGCTATGTCAACAGTTCCAGAATGCAAAGAACAAAGTTAGATAGAAAGAATCGTTAGTTAGGCTTGTTTTACAACAATTATGCATTTTATTATTAGAATGTCGGTTTATAGGTTTATCGTAGGTTTATGGCGAATAACATTGACATTATCCTGGGCACGGAGTGTCTCCAACTGAGATCATTCTCCACCAAAAAGCCTCGACTCAACAGTCGGAATATAATCATCGAGTATAACAACTCGGACACACAATAACACGGGTTACCAGCGGCGCTAAGCTCGCGTTCAATAACTCTGGGATAGGCCTGTACAACAGTTACCTTCCAGTAACATCTGGTCAACGGGATCATCCCCGGACAAAGCATACAATAACTTCCTGCTATAACAGGGTAGACTTCACCATCCTATAGAAAACCTTACATAACTGTACCTGTCATACGACAATACACGCAACAGAGCGCTAAACTAACAAAAACCGATCCATAAAACAAGTGATCAAATACAAGAGTGGAAACTGGTTTCCATAAGCAAAATAGCAATGAAAGGAAAAGCGAATACAAATTGTACTCTGTCCTCGTCTATAGTAGTTTTGTCTCACAATGAAGCAGGCGTGCTCTAGGTCACTGGGTTACATAACCAGTTTATTCAAGGCCGGCGATTTAATCAATACAAAACCTGCACTTGGCCGGTTCATAAAAAACATTACCATGTGTTACGGATCTCTACAGAGTCCGTGTATCAAACGCACGCTATAAATCTGAGTATAGTAATACACTTCCGTCTTTCTACCAAAGACGTCTAAATGAAAGTAAACTTACAATAACTGAAGCTCTTTGCTTTTAAAATTGCAACTCAGTAGTTGCTAGAACATCAAATAAAAACGTGTCTCACACGACACAAGCAAAATATGATAAATGTGGCACAGATTCACACACTAGATCTGCTTAATGATACGTTGGGAACCGCGTTCGATGCTAGGCAACGAAACATTCCTTCTAGTTGTTAGGTTCAAACATGACCAAGTATAGCTTCTGAGCTTATTCAAAATGAAATATAATGCATTTACAAACTGGTAGTTACTGTCGACTACCTAAATGATACGACCGTTCTAACGACAGTCAGGGGTGTAACAAAGGATGGCTGCGAAGAATGCAGTCAATTAATAACCAAGGCATCTGATTGCCATAACTACAGTCAGCAAAGACTTGAAAATTACCCCAAGTAGGGTTGAACAAAATAGCCTCAAAATGACTACGATCAGGTTCAGCAAAAAGGTAGGCATTGACGTTCCACGACGTTCACCAAGCTGCACCAGGGCTGACCAAAATGTCTGACCCCAAAGGTGTCTCACTCTAAACTGAAATAAATGACATCTAACTAATCTAGTTACATCCCTACCTAGAAAAATGGCTGACACTGAGTGTGGTTGATTCACAAACTACATTAAAACTACTATACCACCAGAAACTAGAACAAAGAAGGGGTGTGACAAAAACTCACGAAATGGAGGAGCTCTCACTCAGCTCTCTATTCCACAACAAGGGTTGTACATAAACCTCTCTGGCTCTCTGGATCGGTATCCTCCTCATCAGGATTCCCATCTGGACTCCCCCAAAGACCAGGGTTCGATTTGTCCCTGTCGACATCTTCGTGGATATGCCTGGAAATGGCATTTTGGCTCCTTCCCTCTCGTTCATCGTTCTGGAAGTTCCACCATCACGCTGGTTCCTGTAGAAACGTCACCCCCCCCATACTGGGATGGTATTAGCCCATGGTGACTGCTTCAACCATGGTGAATAAAAGTCCAATCACGTGGGTAGCGAAATAAGTTGCGTGATTATTCATCCTCTCACTTCCAAAATTATAATGTCCGTCGTGACTATTATGGGCTTCAATTATAAAATACGACACAGCCTTAATCTTGCAGATGTGGATTAGCATGTGAGCTAATACTATTTTATAATGCTGCACGTGCTAGTGACGCTACTTTTGTATCACGCAGCATCCGTGAATTATACGACGTTTCAAAGATGAAATTTCCACTTTGGCAATTTAAATATCTCATACTATTATAATCACACTTATTCAGGATAATTGTAACACTATTACCTGTATATTTCCACTAGGCATCTGCCCTCCACATACGCGTGGGTAATATGTGATGTCACAGCAATGTTGTGCAATACACTATACTTGCCAATAATTATTTCCCAAGCTTCTTATTTAATTCACTGGACTTCATCGACAGTGAATATTAGTATTTGCTTGCTCGATGGCACTTTATAATCACTTTGAACGCTAAACAGCGGATATTCTTCTACGTCTCGTAGGACAAATGTAATTCCACGCCTACACAAGGCGGATTCTCAAGACGCAGTGCTCCGGTACTGGGTGTCTCTAGAAAGTAGGTCGTCAAAACGAAAACGTTGAGCGACTACTTACGTTCCTTTTTGCGTATCTGCAAGGGTATTACCTTACCTAAAGTAAAAATAAACATTCTCCAAAATGTTTCAATAATGCAGCATGACGAGATGGAATATTCTGAGTCTCGTAGGAAAGATAAAAATAATTAATAAGACCTCAGATAATAATTAGCAGTTTACACCAAAGTCAAAAGTGCGATTCACCGCTACTTCAAAGTATCGCGTGATCTCTCAGCTTCACGTGGCTTCCTGGGTGTGTTCAAAAGTACAACATCCCATCATAAATGCTCTGTCATAAAAAAATATCACATGAACCATAGCTCAGCGGGTTCATCTGCCTCTCTGTCGTTTCAAATAAAATGTTGGGATAACATTTTTATTTGCTTTGAAATTCATTCAAGAGTGATATTTTTTTAGATTGGCTGCATTAAAGGTTCCAATGCGTTCTCCTGTCCTAATGTCTTCTATCACTTAACTTCCATTGTTTAAAGGCTGTCGGATACGACTAGGGCCATAATACAAGGATAGAAATTTCCCATATATGCGGTCTATAGGACTAGAAATTCCGGGTCTCCTTATAAGGATAAGGTCTCCTTCTACTAGTGGTTCTCTAAACCTCTGGCGTCTAGTTCTTCTCAAGAGCTTGGCAGCTTGTCTGTCCATAGTCTCTCTTGCAGCTAAAAGTCTGCTGGCATGTGATGGTTGTAAACAAGGTGGATTTACAATCACACGATCCCATATTCTCAGCGGCATCTGGTTCAAATGCAAGACCATAGGTATTTGACCAGTGCTTTCATGTACTGTTGAATTAATACATTTTGCCATAATAACAAGGACTTCAGTCCATCGCCAGTGTTCTTCTTGACAATATAATCGACAGAATTTTGCGATAATAGACATCACGCATTCTGCTGGGTTGCTCTCTGGATGTCGAATAGATGATAAAACATGACCTATTTCAAGCTCATTCATGACATTGGCAAATTCTGCTGAGGTGTACTGTGATCCGTGATCAGTCAACAAGAATTGTGGCTTTCCTGCCTCCGGTATCACTTGACGTCTAATCCTCTGAATAATCTGATGTGCAGTAGCTTTTTGAATCGGATGAAGCATCGTATATTTCGTGAACACATCCACCGTTACAACGATGTATCGATTCCCACGACGAGCCTTAGGTATTGGGCCATACAGGTCCTGTGCATACAACTCTCTAGGTTGAGTTGGTAGTATTGGTCTAGGTTGTTCCTTCAGCAAGTGTGACGTGTATTTGTTCCGCTGGCATGCGTCGCAAGCACGTAAACACTGTCTAACGGTGGCTCCTAACCCTTTCCACGTGAAAGACTCCTTGATAGTTGCAATGGTTTTGTCTGTTCCACCATGTCCAATGGATAAATGTACCATAAGAATAACAGATTCTTGGTATCTCCTAGGAATAACTGCACGCAGTTGAGTGTGGTCCTCGTCTACAAACTTGTATAAGACACGATGATAAATCAAATAATCATCTGTAACAGCAGCAATCCTTGCATAATGATCATCCTGTGGATCCATTCTTCGTTCTAGGAAACGGATAATATGTCTGAGTTCCTCCTCACGTCGCTGTCCTTCAGGTAAATGACGAAATCGGCGAAGGTGTTCCTCGCATTCTCCCTCGATGTCTATGGCATTAACAGTAGCTTCAGGATTCCGGCTGAGGATGTCGGCCAACACATTCTCTCTGCCTGGTCGATAAACTATTTCCAAATCGAACTGTTGGAGAAACAGCGTCCAACGTGTGATCCTGTCGCTTGCCAGGCTTGTTCTCAAGATGAAGGTCAACGCATGATGATCGGTTCTCACTATAATCCTCTGACCTAACAGAAGTTTCTGCCAGTATTCAAGTGCGTAAACAATTGCAAGTGCTTCTATCTCGGTCGTGAAGTAGTGAGATTCATGTGCTCTTAAACGTCGGCTTAAGAAAGCAATGTAATGACGTTTCTTCTCATCATCTTCCTGCAGTAAAATGGCTCCTATACCAATGGCAGATGCATCAGTTTCTAGAATAAAGTTCCGAGAGTAATCTGGATATTCTAACTGAATTGAGTCCACAAGCATCTGTTTAGCTTTCCTGAAAGCTATCTCGCATTCATCATTCCAGTTCCACCTGCAGTTCTTTTTCAATAATCCTTGCAGTGGTGCAACAGTTTCGGAATACTTCTCACAATGAGCAGCAAAGAATTGGAGAATTCCTAAGAATTGTCTCACGTGTTTCACACGGGTTGGTGTTGGAAATGCAGCAACAGTTCTAATCTTTGCCGGATTCGGTCTATATCCTTCTACATTGATTATGTGTCCTACGAATTTCACTTCTTCCTGAAAAAATCGACACTTGTCAAACTTGACCTTAAAATTTGCCTGTCGGAGATTCTCAAAAACAAGGCGCAATGTCTTTAAATGCTCTTCTTCTGTTCCCGAAGCTATGATTATGTCATCCACATAACATATTACTTTCTGCTTCACTTCATGAGTCAGCTTGGCATCAAGTGCTCTGATTAATGCGGCTCCGGCATTTTTCAATCCAAATGGTAGTTTTTGGAATACATAAGTAGTCTGATCAAACAAGAATCCAGTATATTTCTGAGTATGCTCAGATAATCTGATATGGTAATAAGACTGAACCAAGTCTAATGATGAAAACATCCTTTTTCCTTTGAACTTCCTGAGAATGTCCCTAATCTTGGGCGGTCTGTCGTGCTCAGGAGCTAGGCGTTCATTCAAGGCTCTGGCATCAAGACAAAGTCTCAAGCTTCCATCTACCTTAACCACAGGTATTATGGGATTCAAGAAAGGAGTCGGTGATTTCTTGATTGTACCTGCTGCTTCCATCTCATGGATCTTCTTAGCAGCTTCTTCGAGATGTTTCTCGGCAATCGGATAGATCCTTTTCTGGAATGGGGAATCGTCCAGTAATACAAGATCATACTCGTAGTCTAATATCTCACCAGGTGTGGTGTCGAATATATCTCTGTATTCGTTCAGTATTGCCTCAAGATCCTCATGTGTGGGTGCTGATAACGATTCTGCCTCTTCGTCGGCATCTAGTGTCGCCTCAATTTCCTTGCCCTTTAATGCTTCGACTACATCTACTTCGGATAGGAATTCCGGTTCTTCTTCAATTAGGCTCATCTGAATGGGTTCGTTCGGCTTGAACTCTACCGTATTCCGTCCCATGTCAATGATTCCATCATATTTTCTAATGAAGTCTGCGCCTAAAATGGCATCATGATGCAGGCCCTTCATTACGAGAAATTCGTGCAAGTACACGTGGCTCGAAATCTTCACAGTACACAAAATCTGGATTTTGCACGTTACAACGCGGTCAGGTATGACACCTCTGACTCTTATAGCTGAAATGGGCAACTCCGTCACCTCAGAGTTTGCTCTAAGTCTGGCATGGCAATCGGCGGAAATTACACTAATCATCGCCCCAGTATCGATGAGTATGACTACACTGACTTCATTCAAGGTGGCTACAATCTTGGGTAGACGTGTTAATTCATAATTGTGGTTCGTCGTTCGTCGTTCGTCCAACAAGTCTTCTTGGATTGGCTCCCAGAGTAATATAGAGGCAGTTACTCGGTGCTCAACCAAACAAGAATCTATTGATTTTTCGGAGTTTTTTTTTCTGTCATGGCGAGAAGTACTGGGCTGGTTCTGCTCCGTTTCCTGCGCCGAATGTCTATTTTCCCTCGAAGTAGGGTTCCGTTCTCCCTCTTCTTGGATCTGCAATTCTCTCAATTGTTGGAGGTACTCACGGCTCTCCCGCGCTCTTCCTTTCCAATCCCTGTCTGGCTGGTATCTAGGGTCTCGATTTCTGTCGTAACCCCCACTATATCGATAGTCTCTACGGATACGTCCGTGTTGCTGATTTCTTCCTTCATTCCCTCGGTGGTTGTTTTCATGACGTCGGTTGTCGTCCGTCCTTCGGTCGAATCGCCGGTCCCAATGACTTCGCCGGTCATCATGTTGATTTCGAGTATACGGAGTGTTGTTCCATTCTCTCCTGTTATAACTGTAATTGTTATCACGTCGCCCAGAATCCTCTGTGGTTTGTGTTTGTTGTGGCGTCTGGCTTACTTTATCAACAGTCGTCAGATTCATATGTCTATCCTCGCGTCTATCAGCCTTCTGCTGACGGTGTGTAGGAAACTGTTCTGTGTTAGCGTCCAACCTTCGCAGTATCTGGTCACACTGCTGGAAAGTGGATGCCCCTGCAGCGATTAACACACGTTGTAC
The DNA here is from genome assembly GCA_946902985.2 of Meconema thalassinum. Taxonomy (NCBI): domain Eukaryota; kingdom Metazoa; phylum Arthropoda; class Insecta; order Orthoptera; family Tettigoniidae; genus Meconema; species Meconema thalassinum. The sequence continues at coordinate 1,000,358,988 of OX336388.2, read as the reverse complement.
ATCCGCAGGGTACTGCCAAACAATTGTGTTCACCAAATCTTGTTCGGACAATGGAGGCTGAAGACAACGGAGCTTCGCGAGCTGTATTGCGAAGTAATTCGCATAACGAGTAGGTGTATTGGAACTGTACCTTCGAGTGTACATCTCAGCTCGGATGCTCTGCTGGATGTCGCTCGACCAATATGTTCTTAATAACGCTTCCTTAAAGTCTTGGTAGCCTGTGAATGAGTATCGGAATGCTCTGAACCAGGTACCGGCTTGTCCCTCAAGCAGTCGCTCTATAACTCTTAGTTCCCTCTCTGGAGTTACCATAGTATCACGTAAGTAGCTTTCGACATTTGCTAGGAATTCCACTGGAGTAACACCGCTCCCAGTTCCCGAGAAGCGAGCTGGTTGCTCCTCTCTTGAACGAATTATGGTGACATTTCCCTGCGTATTCGCGGGTCTGAAAGTATTTTGCATGTAACTCTGCGTAGGAGTGTTAGTCTCATGACTAATTCGATTAGATGCTGGTTGAAACGGGTGAGCGTTAAAGTTCAAGGTCTGACCTTGCGCTAAATTAGTGAATTGTGACGGTTGCGATTCCATAGGCGCGCTGGGTTGGAAATGGGTAGGCATCATTCCTCCTGATTGAGATATAGGCGTTTCCTGAGATTCTCCCATCTGTGGGTGTACGTGTCTCTCTCTTGGAGTCGTCTCGAGTCTGTCCAGGCGTCTTTCTATTACTTCAAGACCTGGGGTGGTTCTGGCTGCGACTTTGTTGCCTAAGTCGTTCAATTGCAGCTCGATCCTGTCAACCTTTCCCTTGAGGTTTGTGTCTACCTCGCGTATGGCCGTCCTAAGGTTATAACTGAGGTCTAACCTCTCGGTCACCGCGACTTCCTCAAATCTCTTTTGTAAGGAATCGATATCTCCTTCAACTCTGGACATATTTTCTTGGATTTTACCCACATCGTCTCTAACCTCGGCTACCTTAGCCTTGACTGTAGCTTCGTGTTCGTTGAGGTCACCTCTCAATAACATGAGGTCAATTTTGTGTTCCTCATGATGAACATCAACTGTCTCACGTAGACTGTCTACGGTTTCCGTCAATTCAGAAATGTTTCTCCTGTTGGTGTTAAGTTCCTCTTTAATCTCCATCATGCCATCAACGATAGTCTTCACGTTGTTATTAACGGCATTGGCAGCTCCTCTCATCAAGATTAAACCAACGTTCATGGTTGCCATGTCCTTCTTCACATTTCCGATAAATCCCTCGACGTGATCTAGTCGAGTCCCGAATTCTTCCCTGGTATGTTCCAGATCTGCTCTCATGTCTATCTGGACTTTATTCAAGGTTGTCTGAATTTGAGCTGTGTGCTCCTCCAATCGGTTTTGCACCTCCTCCCTAGCTCTATTCATCTGGTCGGTTAAGCAATCTACGCGCTGGTTAGCCTCCTGATGGTGTCGTATGACATCAACCCTAACAGCTGCTAAACCTGTCGTCAGATCATTTCTCGCTTCGATCCTATATGTGTCCATGTCTGCCCTGACTTGAGTTAAATCAGCCCTAACATTATTTACAGAGTGAGTGTTAATCTCTAAGTCCTGTCTTACATTGTTCATAGACTGAGTGTTAATCTCTAAGTCCTGTCTTACATTGTTTATTTCCTGTCTAATCTGGTCCACATGACCACTGACATTGTTGACTTCCTGTCTAACCTGGTCCACATGACCACTGACAGTATTTACAGCCTGAGTATTCTGACCTAAGTCAGCAGTAATCTGTTGAAGATTGGCATTCACACCTGCCATCATCTCTCCAAACACACGACGAATAGTTTCCTCATCCATAGATAAGAAATATATGAGAAAGTGAGGGATCAATTTCTACTGGAACTTACAGCTATGATTAGTTACTTGGTGGTATAAAGCTTGCTTCATTTATATAAATATCACGAGTACAGCTGGAGTATGCAAACTAAGTGCTTCTACATTTACAAAGACAACGGTGAGCAAAGCAAAGTATTACATTTACTTAGGATGAGGCATCATCAAAGAAAATCCTATCCTTCATTTATTCAACACTAAAGCCTCACCCCATGGACTTCTATCAAACATGAATGCCATGCGGTCAATTGATCTGCAGTACGACTTTCTAAGTTCGTCCCAGTCCTGTCAATTTACCATTAATCAACTTTAGGATCCTCAAAAAAAATAACATGGTACTGAGGGTCACCACGTTAACGTCGGCACATGAGTTGGGCGCCATTTTATGAGACCCAAGTCAAGCCCACAACGTTGTGCGCCATTTTATGTGACCGTTTAGTTGATGTCAACAACCACGATGACTCAACTAACGACACATAAATCGAATAAAAAGAAAAGTACCGTGAGGATCAGGTGACCTTCCAAAAAGGCTAAAGCGGCACGAGAGTCCGTAGTCCACAGGGATCGTGGTACATGGTGACGATGGTCATAGACCGCCTAAGGAAAGGTTCACCTTAAAACTAGACTGAGAAAATAAACATCCAGACTCATGTAAAACACCGTGAAAATTTATTAGAATTCACAAGCCCCTAGCCTAGTTCGGAGGGTTATAATCGGCTAGTCCGCAAATTAATAAATAAACTAAGATAAAGAACAGGTCCCCTGCCTGAGAAGTTACTGAAAACCCTCGCGAAAGATCTAACTCACAATGATAAAGCAACAACAGCAACGCTAGGAATATGGCACGACGCAAGTCCCTAGTTCAAGTTACAAGACCAAGCTAATATCTGAATTTACATTTAACAGGGTAGCAAAACAAATCTAGGTTAGGATGGTACCATTTCGACATTTAAATTTAACATTAATTCAACTAGCTAAGTCCTATCAATTAACAAAATTTACGGCGATGACGTCCGTAAAAGAAAACAATTACATCCAAAAGCTAAGTGTACAGCCATGAAAAACAAACAATTTAATTATGCTTAATAACTATGTGCTAACAGCACACAATAAAGTAACATGTAGGGTTTAATACACTTGACATCATAAATTAATAACGAAATAGACACAGTAGTTTTATTAAAAATTCCTGCCTACACCTTGGTTTACTCTTTGTAAACCATAGTCATCTAATGTGTATAGTTACGGTGACGAATGCGCAGTTGAGACCACGTCTGACATCGCATGGCCTGAGCTCCACAAGCTACGAACTCTAGGTTCGCACATGCTTCAGGTCGCTACAAAAATGTCAACTGTCCTAGTCATTTCCTCACAAGGAAATTATCTTCAACTGCACGGCTATGTCAACAGTTCCAGAATGCAAAGAACAAAGTTAGATAGAAAGAATCGTTAGTTAGGCTTGTTTTACAACAATTATGCATTTTATTATTAGAATGTCGGTTTATAGGTTTATCGTAGGTTTATGGCGAATAACATTGACAATAGCCTGGGCACGGAGTGTCTCCAACTGAGATCATTCTCCACCAAAAAGCCTCGACTCAACAGTCGGAATATAATCATCGAGTATAACAACTCGGACACACAATAACACGGGTTACCAGCGGCGCTAAGCTCGCGTTCAATAACTCTGGGATAGGCCTGTACAACAGTTACCTTCCAGTAACATCTGGTCAACGGGATCATCCCCGGACAAAGCATACAATAACTTCCTGCTATAACAGGGTAGACTTCACCATCCTATAGAAAACCTTACATAACTGTACCTGTCATACGACAATACACGCAACGGAGCGCTAAACTAACAAAAACCGATCCATAAAACAAGTGATCAAATACAAGAGTGGAAACTGGTTTCCATAAGCAAAATAGCAATGAAAGGAAAAGCGAATACAAATTGTACTCTGTCCTCGTCTATAGTAGTTTTGTCTCACAATGAAGCAGGCGTGCTCTAGGTCACTGGGTTACATAACCAGTTTATTCAAGGCCGGCGATTTAATCAATACAAAACCTGCACTTGGCCGGTTCATAAAAAACATTACCATGTGTTACGGATCTCTACAGAGTCCGTGTATCAAACGCACGCTATAAATCTGAGTATAGTAATACACTTCCGTCTTTCTACCAAAGACGTCTAAATGAAAGTAAACTTACAATAACTGAAGCTCTTTGCTTTTAAAATTGCAACTCAGTAGTTGCTAGAACATCAAATAAAAACGTGTCTCACACGACACAAGCAAAATATGATAAATGTGGCACAGATTCACACACTAGATCTGCTTAATGATACGTTGGGAACCGCGTTCGATGCTAGGCAACGAAACATTCCTTCTAGTTGTTAGGTTCAAACATGACCAAGAATAGCTTCTGAGCTTATTCAAAATGAAATATAATGCATTTACAAACTGGTAGTTACTGTCGACTACCTAAATGATACGACCGTTCTAACGACAGTCAGGGGTGTAACAAAGGATGGCTGCGAAGAATGCAGTCAATTAATAACCAAGGCATCTGATTGCCATAACTACAGTCAGCAAAGACTTGAAAATTACCCCAAGTAGGGTTGAACAAAATAGCCTCAAAATGACTACGATCAGGTTCAGCAAAAAGGTAGGCATTGACGTTCCACGACGTTCACCAAGCTGCACCAGGGCTGACCAAAATGTCTGACCCCAAAGGTGTCTCACTCTAAACTGAAATAAATGACATCTAACTAATCTAGTTACATCCCTACCTAGAAAAATGGCTGACACTGAGTGTGGTTGATTCACAAACTACATTAAAACTACTATACCACCAGAAACTAGAACAAAGAAGGGGTGTGACAAAAACTCACGAAATGGAGGAGCTCTCACTCAGCTCTCTATTCCACAACAAGGGTTGTACATAAACCTCTCTGGCTCTCTGGATCGGTATCCTCCTCATCAGGATTCCCATCTGGACTCCCCCAAAGACCAGGGTTCGATTTGTCCCTGTCGACATCTTCGTGGATATGCCTGGAAATGGCATTTTGGCTCCTTCCCTCTCGTTCATCGTTCTGGAAGTTCCACCATCACGCTGGTTCCTGTAGAAACGTCACCCCCCATACTGGGATGGTATTAGCCCATGGTGACTGCTTCAACCATGGTGAATAAAAGTCCAATCACGTGGGTAGCGAAATAAGTTGCGTGATTATTCATCCTCTCATTTCCAAAATTATAATGTCCGTCGTGACTATTATGGGCTTCAATTATAAAATACGACACAGCCTTAATCTTGCAGATGTGGATTAGCATGTGAGCTAATACTATTTTATAATGCTGCACGTGCTAGTGACGCTACTTTTGTATCACGCAGCATCCGTGAATTATACGACGTTTCAAAGATGAAATTTCCACTTTGGCAATTTAAATATCTCATACTATTATAATCACACTTATTCAGGATAATTGTAACACTATTACCTGTATATTTCCACTAGGCATCTGCCCTCCACATACGCGTGGGTAATATGTGATGTCACAGCAATGTTGTGCAATACACTATACTTGCCAATAATTATTTCCCAAGCTTCTTATTTAATTCACTGGACTTCATCGACAGTGAATATTAGTATTTGCTTGCTCGATGGCACTTTATAATCACTTTGAACGCTAAACAGCGGATATTCTTCTACGTCTCGTAGGACAAATGTAATTCCACGCCTACACAAGGCGGATTCTCAAGACGCAGTGCTCCGGTACTGGGTGTCTCTAGAAAGTAGGTCGTCAAAACGAAAACGTTGAGCGACTACTTACGTTCCTTTTTGCGTATCAGCAAGGGTATTACCTTACCTAAAGTAAAAATAAACATTCTCCAAAATGTTTCAATAATGCAGCATGACGAAATGGAATATTCTGAGTCTCGTAGGAAAGATAAAAATAATTAATAAGACCTCAGATAATAATTAGCAGTTTACACCAAAGTCAAAAGTGCGATTCACCGCTACTTCAAAGTATCGCGTGATCTCTCAGCTTCACGTGGCTTCCTGGGTGTGTTCAAAAGTACAACATCCCATCATAAATGCTCTGTCATAAAAAATATCACATGAACCATAGCTCAGCGGGTTCAGTATGTTCCTTTGTTTTCCCCCACCCCCTTCCCTCCTTGGTACCTCTGTGCTTCGTTGTGCTGTCCCCTCTTGTGTGTTAGTCTTCAAAGCTCACAGTCGGAGCCTTACTAAGGCTCGTCTCCTGTTCATGTTAGACATGTTTTAAATATCTACGCCATGATGTGGATTTAAGCTAACGGTCGCCTGGATCGCCTACTCATCAGAAATGAGCTAAGTACTAATCTTATAGTTTTTACATGGTTTTAATGGTTTTTAAATAAGATTTTATAGACAGTGTGCGGTATTGCTACCAACAACATAATAACCGCCTTCGAGGGACTTTTCTAGTCATGCTCCATCCATCTAAGCTGACTTTCCAATTTGGAAAATTAGTGCTTCCTGCACAAATTAATTGGGAATGATTTCTCACACCGTGGGAGATTTATTAAACTTGCTGTCTATAAAAACTTAGCTCTTTTCCTCCGCGGGATGTTCTGCCCAATTCTACTGTTATCACAACTCTAGAACTTTCTACATCAATTTATCTTTCTACAAGTAAAACCGTCAAGTACTTTCCACCTAAATATGGAAACGCATGTTCCTCACTGAGGAATTTATGTTGAAAGTACTTCTAATCAGCATATAATTTGTCTTCCTTCGTTGGAAATTGTCCGCTGCATTCAACTACCATCTATAAACGTCACAACGCAATAAACTTTCTCAAACTAAAATTCAACTAGTGATCTCCACAATTGCAATAACTTTTCATCTGATAAACTTTCCTTGTTGCAATAGTGAACTTTTCAACGGACTACAGTGCATAACAGTGCCCATTCAACAATCATCCGTGTCGCGTTCGAACGAAAGCAATAAAGACGGCCATAAACTTTCTCCTAAATTTCCTATTTCCTTTTCCTAAACACCTTACTAACTTTATCTAACTAAGCTTTAAATTTAAGTCAACTGATGTACCTAGCTGTTTAAACTACAACTTATGCCAATTTCTAAGAGGCCTCGCTTGTTATCAAGTGCCCTCCCAACTTTGTTTCGCATTCAATGAATAAACTTCTGTTTATCTGTGGCAAGTCCACTTTATAATTCTTTCCCTCTTTTATCAATTATTTCTACTCACAAGTGAGTTTTCTAATTTTCTTTTTTCCAGGTTTCACGAAAGGGTAACTGGCCCCATTTTTCTCGTGATCCCTGCTTCAATACAAGAAGTTATAGAAACTTCTTCTTAATTCTCTCTTTTCTTGTTATAATTTCAAATTTAACATTTGTTCATACTGTTACGGCTGTGAGTTTGTGTCATCACTCGCCGCATGAGTCACAACTGCCCCAGGGCTGGGCTGTGCCCTGTCTCCTGTATTGCGCGCGCCTTATGCAACAGGGCTACTAGGACAAAGAGATAGTCCAGAATGTTCATGACTGGACCAGCGATGGAAACCTCGAGAAGCCGTGGACCCTGGATGGATCTAGAAGCATTTATTGAGTCACCGGCCTGCTATATAAGAGTGACCCGTGAAGCAGTGGTAGTTGTTGTGTTTTACGAGCTAGTGCGAGCGATTATCTTGTGCGACAGAAGTGTGGTGACGAAGTGCTGTGCGAGTTACGAAATCCAGTGACATTGTTTCTCCAGCTTGTGGACAGCGAAATAGCCTGCAGCAAGTGATCGTAAGTAATTGTGGTCGGTGAACATAAAGGAGAGGAGCAGGTAGTTTCTGTCAAGGCCACCGTACTCATTAGGACGGATTAACTTCTGTGATCTGTTGACAAGTGGAAGGGCCAAGAGCGCTCAAGGAAGAGACTTGAGGAAACTGGAGGAAGGCTCCTAATTGCTTGTACTTGCTGATTAGTGTAATTTTCTGGCCACAATAAAGTTAATTGTTTCTTTAAGCAGTAATTGGTGTTGTGCTTTGTACCCCCACCGTAATCCAGTTAACAAAAGTGCCACTAGGGGGTGGCACGTAACAACTGGTGTCAGAAGCCGGATTACGAACTCAAGCACAACACCTGACGGTCCTGGTTTCAAAACCCGAGCAGGTCATTTTCTCTAATTTTCCTGTGAGAGCATGCCCTTTGCAAGACAAACAACTAAAATGGAGGAGAAATTGGCAGCATTGCTAGAAAAGTTAACTGGCATGGAAGACGGCCAGAAGAAATTAGCCAAGGACCTAAAGGATGACCTGAAGAAGATGGAAGACGGCCAGAAGAAGATGGAAGACGGCCAGAAGAAATTAGCCAAGGACCTGAAGGATGACCTGAAGAAGATGGAAGACGGCCAGAAGAAGTTAGCTGAGGACCTAACTGTCAAACTAGAAGACGGCCAGAATAAGTTAGCCGAGGACCTGAAGAAATTAGAATTGGGTCTGCGTGAGGAAGTCACGGCAGTGGAAAAGAAGTTCGACGCCTTACAAGTGGAAGTTGCCGAGCTGCGCCAACGCCCGCTGATGGGGGTGGAGGAGAAGTTCAACGTCTTACAAAAGGAAGTTGCCGAGCTGCGCCAACGCCCACTGACGGGGGTGGAGGAGAAATTCAACGCCTTGCAAGTGGAAGTTGCCGAGCTGTGCCAACGACCGCTGATGGGGGTGGAGGAGAAATTCAACGCCTTACAAGTGGAAGTTGCCGAGCTGTGCCAACGCCCGCTGATGGGGGTGGAGGAGAAATTCAACGCCTTACAAAAGGAAGTTGCCGGGCTGCGCCAACGCCCACTGACGGGGGTGGAGGAGAAATTCAACGCTCTACGAGAGGAATTTGCCGAGCTGCGCCAACGCCCGCCCACCGTTACACCGGGAATATCAGGAACGGGACATAGCAGAGTGACGCCCCCAATCTTCGACGGAAAGGTCCCGTGGAGCACCTACTTACGTCAGTTCGAGGCGGCCTGTTCCATAAATAACTGGAACAACACAGAAAAGGCTACAGCTCTCATTGTAGCGCTGAGAGGTGACGCCCTTAACGTCCTTCAGGCCATCCCGACTGGATCCCAGGACTACGCTTCCCTGATCGCCCATATGGAGTCCCGATATGGAGATAGCCATCTTCAGCAGGCCTATCAGATGCAGCTCCGGACCCGGGTACAGAAGAACGCGGAAACCCTGCAGGAGTTCGAGATGGACATCGCACGCCTCGTAAGGCTCGCCTACCCAACAGCGCCGGCCGACTTTCTGGAGCAGATAGCGACGCAGACTTTCACCGACGGGCTATGGGACTCGGACACTCAACAGGCGCTGCGTCTCGCGCGCAATAAGACCCTGGCAGATGCGCTGAGCCACGCACTTGAGTTCGAGACAGCAAAACAGGCATCCAGAATGCACGTGCGGGTGCGTCAAGTGGACGTCGACGAACCAGTAAAAACCAACGAGACCAAGCCCCTGGCCGACGAATTAATGGAGGCGCTAAGCCGTTTCTTCGATAGTCGCGGTACCACCAGCAACGACACAGCCGGAAGAAAAACGGAGAGGCGGCCCGGAAGAGGACTACCGACCTGCTGGGCCTGCGGTAAGAAAGGCCACCTGAGCAAGGACTGCGGTGATCGCCGCCGCCGAGGGTACCCGACGGGAAATCAGTCGTCTGAAAACCGCGCGGCCCAGGGAAACGAGTATTAGCCAGCCTTGGGGGGCAAAGGTTGGCTTGTGACAGTCGTCAAGCCCCAGCAGTCCAAGTGCGTGTGACGAAGTTACGGAGGGACAATAGCTGCCTGATGGTCGACGGAGTCGTCAACGGAGTGAGCTGGCCCATGCTGATCGACACGGGAGCGTCGAGGACCATCGTCAATCCCACCGTGATCCCGAAGTGGAGAGTGCAACCCACACGAAGGAACCTCCAGCTAATAACCGCCACCGAAGAGACCGCACCGGTACATGGCGAAGCATCACTGGAGCTCGTCATTGGTCGACGGGCGGTGAAGCATCCAGGGCTTGTGGCTGACGTATCAAACGAAGTGATCATCGGACTGGACTTCCTGGACCAGAACAACATCATCTTGGACTTGAGTACCAACACTCTGCACTTCGGAGGTGAGGAACTTGCTTTGCAACCAGCACACCAGGCCGTCACCGCACGACGAGTAAGGCTGAGAGAGGAAGTCATCGTTCCTGCCAGGACGGAGGTAAGCGCCGCCGTAATTGTCGACGGAACTGCTGAGGGAGTGGCGGCTGTCATCGAGCCAAAATATGAGGACATCCAGACAAAAGGATTGCTAGTTGCCAAGACCCTCATCAACACGACGCCTCGGCCGTACGTCCGCCTGTCCAACCTGAACGAGTACGATATTACGGTTCACCGGGACACCAACCTAGGAGTCTGCGAGCCCGTTACCTGGATTGCCCACATCACAGAAACGACGGACGGACACCTGCAGACGGACAACCGAAGAAGACGCGCCCTGCAAGAAGAACTACAGAAGCTGTACCAAGGATCCCAGGACCATTTAGACGAAGAGCAATCACGCCATCTTCAGGACCTGCTACGCGAATTCCAGGATGTCTTCTCCGTGGGGAGCAAGGACTTCGGCAGGACAAGCTTGGTCCAGCACAGAATCGACGTTGGGGCAGCGCACCGATTAGGGCCCCATTCCGACGTGTCCCGCTTGCCAAGCAAGCCGAAGTCGACCGGATGGTAGAAGAGATGAAGGAGCAAGGGGTGATCGAGCCATCACATAGTCCTTGGAGTACTCCGGTCGTGCTTGTGAAGAAGAAGGACGGTTCCACCAGGTTCTGCGTGGACTACAGGCGGATGAACGACGTCACGAAAAAGGTCAGCTACCCTCTACCCCGGATCGACGACACGCTGGACACCATATCAGGGTCAAGATGGTTCTCCACCTTGGATTTGAAGAGTGGCTACTGGCAGGTGGAGGTCCACCCTAAGGACCGTGAGAAAACGGCGTTCTCTGTGGGCAGCGGGCTCTGGCAGTTCACCGTCATGCCATTCGGTCTGTGCAACGCCCCTGCGACCTTCGAAAGGCTAATGGAGTCCATTCTGAGGGGACTACACTGGAAGACCTGCCTGGTCTACCTAGACGACGTCATCGTTCTGGGAAGGAGCTTCGAGGAGCACTACAGCAACCTGAAAGAGATCTTGCTGAAGCTACGGGCTGCCCAGCTGAAGTTGAGCCCCAAGAAGTGTCAGCTCTTCCAGAAGCGGGTCCAGTACCTTGGGCATATCGTCTCCGAGGAAGGGGTGCGCACCGACCCAGAGAAGACCGAAACTGTGAGGGAGTGGCCAGTTCCGAAGGACAAGTCCCAACTACGAAGCTTCCTGGGACTCTGCACTTATTACCGTCGCTTCGTGAGAGGATTCGCCGACATCGCCAAACCTTTACATCGACTGACTGAGAAGGACCAACTCTTCACGTGGACAGCAGAATGCCACAGTGCCTTCGAACAACTCAAGCAGGCTCTGTGCACCGCGCCTATTCTGGCCTACCCCAGACCTGGAACAAGGTTCATCGTCGATACCGATGCCAGCGACTTTGGCATAGGGGGAATCCTGTCGCAAGTAGTGGACGGCGAGGAGAGAGTAGTGGCCTACTTCAGCAAGGCCTTGTCAAAGCCAGAAAGGAACTACTGCGTCACCAGGAAGGAGCTGCTCGCCATCGTGAAGACCATTGAACACTTCCACAAGTACCTGTACGGGCAAGAATTTCTCATCAGGACCGACCATGCATCCCTGCGGTGGCTCCTGAACTTCAAGCAGCCCGAGGGTCAACTCGCGCGGTGGTTAGAGAGGCTTCAACAGTACAACTTTGAGATTCAGCACAGGAAAGGCCAACTGCATTCTAACGCCGACGCTCTGTCACGAAGACCGTGCCCCGAAGACTGCACCTTCTGTACTAGGAGGGAGGAGAACACCGGGATACAGTGCCGAAGGACTACCGTGGAACTTCAAGGGAGATGGAGCAGCGAATCTTTCACGCGGGCACAAGCAGAAGATGATGACCTGGGACTGATAGCCGAATGGAAGAGGGCCTGTGTCCCCAGACCCGGATGGAACATTGTGAGTGACTGCAGCCCAAAGTTTAAGTCCTACTGGGCGCAGTGGAACTCGCTGATTGTAAGGGATGGCCTCATCTGCCGTACCTGGGAGAGCACCGACGGGAAAACATCTCGGGAACAAGTCGTCGTTCCAAAGGCTATGACGGAGGAAGTCCTGAAGGAAGTTCATGGAGGATCATCTGGTGGACACCTAGGGATAAAGAAGACCCTGGAGAAGCTGAGAGAGCGGTTCTACTGGATCGGATGCCGAACAGACGTGGAGAACCACTGCGCGAGGTGCCACGATTGCGCAGCCAGCAAGGGCCCAGGACGAAGACGACGGGGTCCACTGAAGACCTACAACGTGGGCGGCCCCATGGAGAGAGTGGCCATCGATGTTGCTGGGCCATTCCCATTAAGCGAGGCAGGGAACCGCTACATATTGGTCGTCAGCGACTACTTCACCAAATGGCCGGAGGCGTATGCGCTCCCTAACCAGGAAGCCGCGACGATTGCAGAAACCCTGGTGACGGAATTCGTCAGCCGGTACGGAGTACCCCTGGAGCTGAACTCCGACCAAGGGAGGAACTTCGAGTCGCAGGTGTTCCAGAACCTATGCCAGCTGCTGGGAATCCGGAAGACAAGGATAACGCCGCTACACCCTCAGTCCGACGGGTAGGTAGAGCGATTCAATCGCACCATCGAGAACCATCACCGAATAGTTGTCAGCGAGCACCAGAGGGATTGGGACAAGCATCTTCCACTATTTCTCCTGGCCTACCGCGCCGCCGTGCATGAAGCCACCGGGTGCACACCAGCCCGGGCCATGTTTGGGAGGGAGCTCCGTCTACCCGTCGATCTTGCCTTCGGCCGACCTGGGAATGATCCGATCCCGGTAAGCCAGTATTGTCAAGAACTGGTCGACCAACTGGAGGACGTGCACGCGTTCGCGAGGAGGAAACTGCGGATCGAGACTGACCGAATGAAGACCCGATACGACCAGCAGACGGATGCCGGAGGTTTCCACGAGGACGACCTGGTCTGGCTCTTCAACCCATTACGGAAGAAAGGCCTGTCACCCAAACTGCAGAAGTCCTGGGAGGGCCCGTACCGAGTCGTGAAACGGATCAACGATGTCGTCTACAGGATCCAGCGGAGCCCGAGGGCGAAGATGAAGATCGTGCATCGAGATCGCCTGGCAGCCTACGGAGGGACACAGACGGACCAATGATTGATCGGGACGATCAGCCTTTTTAGGAAGGGGGTGGTGTTACGGCTGTGAGTTTGTGTCATCACTCGCCGCATGAGTCACAACTGCCCCAGGGCTGGGCTGTGCCCTGCCTCCTGTATTGCGCGCGCCTTATGCAACAGGGCTACTAGGACAAAGAGATAGTCCAGAATGTTCATGACTGGACCAGCGATGGAAACCTCGAGAAGCCGTGGGCCCTGGATGGATCTAGAAGCATTTATTGAGTCACCGGCCTGCTATATAAGAGTGACCCGTGAAGCAGTGGTTGTTGTTGTGTTTTACGAGCTAGTGCGAGCGATTATCTTGTGCGACAGAAGTGTGGTGACGAAGTGCTGTGCGAGTTACGAAATCCAGTGACATTGTTTCTCCAGCTTGTGGACAGCGAAATAGCCTGCAGCAAGTGATCGTAAGTAATTGTGGTCGGTGAACATAAAGGAGAGGAGCAGGTAGTTTCTGTCAAGGCCACCGTACTCATTAGGACGGATTAACTTCTGTGATCTGTTGACAAGTGGAAGGGCCAAGAGCGCTCAAGGAAGAGACTTGAGGAAACTGGAGGAAGGCTCCTAATTGCTTGTACTTGCTGATTAGTGTAATTTTCTGGCCACAATAAAGTTAATTGTTTCTTTAAGCAGTAATTGGTGTTGTGCTTTGTACCCCCACCGTAATCCAGTTAACAAAAGTGCCACTAGGGGGTGGCACGTAACAATACTTTAAGATTTCCACATAGGAATTCTCAAAGTGCATATATCGTAACTTACCTGATTTATTGTTAAACTTTAAATTTGCTAATCTCAGCACTATTTTAAAATCTTATGCAGATTTGGTGCATACAAGAGGTTCCAAACCAAATTTTGTTAATTGCCTAGTGCAAACTTCAACAAATTTAGAGGTCTGAGACCTCAAAGGTTTAAAAATCAAATTGTACATTTTATATTTGTAAAATTTATCATATTTCTACGCATTGTTAAATAAATCAAACTATATCCTTTTGCTTCATCATTTTCTATAAAATAAAGATTAGGCAGGATCCTACTTCCCCTACTCTACCCAAACGCTCATGCTCGCTTTAAGAAAATCAAGCATCAAATTAAAAAAGGTTCCACTATTTGTTGCATTTGAACAAAAACTCTCCGAAAAAACTTTTTCAAAGTCGCTCTTAGCTTGTATAGCTAATTCTAACTAGCCAGTAAGGCAAGTATAGCTAGCTCCGCCAGCTTCCTGCTTGTTGAGACTTTCTCTATAACTTATGGTTGGTTTTCCAAATTTAAGTTTTTCTTCTTGTCTAAACTTTTGGTCGACACTTTGCTGGGTAGAAGCTTAGCCTTTCTTGAATGCAACCATTGGTTTTCTTAACAAAATTTAAAACCAAAAATTTTCAAAAACAATCAAATTGTTCCCAAAAGCACTATAACTGCTTCATCGCTACCCTTCCTGGAAGCATTCGCTCCTTCGAAATTCTACAATTCCAGGTACTAAAAACATCACGGCGAATTTAAATTATTTGCGCCTTTCAAAACCGTCGATTAAACCTGACTCCTTTGAAAGGATATAAAATAAATCTGTCATTCTTTGTCTTGCCAGACTACCACCCTTCCCCATATTACCCAATTTTAAGGCTGGGAAGGGAAAGCACAAACGCCGCTTGCTTGCAAATAGCCCAAGCTCAAGCCGCATTTCCCGTTAGCTACGGCCAGGTCCATACCCACTTTAGGTGTTTCACGGGCTTTGCAGTGACACTCGTCACTAACTCATTCAAATTCATTATGTTTGCTTAGTGTTGGACTCTCGTCCTATTTACCCACACTTGTTCTTCATTCCGAAACCCACTTCCCTTTCCTTTTCTTTTCATCTTCCCTTGGGGGTAGGGTTAATTCCTAGCAAAAACCTACCAAGACGGGTCATTTACTCTCAAGGTTGTTAGCCCTGATGTTAGCAATACCAGCCGCTCCTAACATGGAGGACAGACGCTGTTCCAAGCCGCTCGATCCAAGTAATGTACATATTTTACCACTTGATAATACATAAAAATCCCAGCTCTAGCAATTATCAACTTATACAATAACTGGGTGCATAAAGTCTACTCCTCTTCACTGGCTACCGCCTCTAAGTCACTTAGCGCCACCAAATCTGCGGATACAGAACGCCCTCCTAAATGAATATAAAAATAATTATCAATCCTCAGCTTCCAATCCACTCTGATGTAGACTACCTGTACTTAAAAAAGATTCCTCTCGGCACACCGGAAGGCGGAGGTAGATTTCACCGGGCAAACTAGGGGATAGGCTATAATAGGCAAAATATGCAGGTTTTCGTAGGAGGATGAGACCTCATTTATTGCGAGAAAGTATTTTACAATTGGACGTTAGTTAACATTTTGTCGTCTTTCTATGCATATTTTTAACATTTTACTGTCTTATGGGGATGGTAACCTTCTTGTCATTTGGGGTTCATTTTTAGGTAGATTTCATTAGAAAGCTAACTATTGCAATGGGTACCATGTTTCGACTTACGGAAAATTTCGACATATCTTCGCGTTTCACATCCCCCAGACCCCAAAACCACCGTCAGTTCAAAAGTTTATATATAATTTATGTATATATTGCGCCCTTATCCTATAGGCCCCAGGCTAAGTTCGCATGGTTCTTCGTCATGCAGAGTGTATATCGTTTAAATGAGCTTCAAATTACAGAGGAGATGGAAACCGGATTGCATATTATTTAATCATGGCAAGCGCCCGATCTGGGTTGGAAGTCGAGCTCATGTACGTCGCAGACAGTACCAGCGACGTATTGCCTAAAGTTTGCCAATACAGCGAAGTGGGTGGATGTTTTGCCGATAATTGAGTCGTGTATCAATAATACCATACACGAAAGCACGGGTCGGATTCCCGCGGTTGTGCATTTCAACCGACACCCTGATCGACCATGGAATAATGTTGTACCGTGTCCGGTAGACGCCAGACTGAGTCATGAGTTAGTGATCAGAGACACAGCGTCATATTTGAAGAAACAGGCTGAGCGCCGTTTAAGAAGGGTAAGGAATAGGAGGTTTCATCGACCACTTGAATTGGAAGAACTGGTGCTCGTGAAGAAGCCGGCAACATCTGATCCTCAGGCACGAGTATATGCTAAATTTTGTGAGTTGTTCCATGGACCGTACAAGATTACCAAGGTGATTGGGAACAATGCGTACAAGGTCAAACATCTGGAAACAGGAGTGGAAGCAATCTACAACGCTCAGAATCTAAATGTTTATTACCCGATGGAAGAAGATGATACGGACCAAGAAGTCAATGTTATTGAGGAAGAGAAGGAATGATTGGAAGGTCAGCGTACTCAACATTTAAACGATGCATGACCCAGAGACTATTAAGAAGGGAGATGAAGTTAATAAATCTCGAAAAACCATCACATCCTGTAGATAGTTTTTCGAAACCCAAGGAGGGGGAAGATGCGCCCTTATCCTATAGGCCCCAGGCTAAGTTCGCATGGTTCTTCGTCATGCAGAGTGTATATCGTTTAAATGAGCTTCAAATTACAGAGGAGATGGAAACCGGATTGCATATTATTTAATCATGGCAAGCGCCCGATCTGGGTTGGAAGTCGAGCTCATGTACGTCGCAGACAGTACCAGCGACGTATTGCCTAAAGTTTGCCAATACAGCGAAGTCTAGAACATATTTCTATGCTACGCATCAGCCAGAGCAGGTGCAACATTCCAAGGACTTCTTGGGAAGCTGACCTCAATAATTTGTTCTCGTATGTTCTACGCTACGCCGCAAGTTAGCAAAGCCCCGTCCCTAAATCACTAAATAAATAAATTGTGACAATACGATAACACCCAGGATCGAACCCTTAACGTCATTAAACCTGGAATATTCCTAAGATTTTTTCGCCAGTCATCAAACTGAATAGATCATCATGATATCATTAAATCGATGATCAAGGAAATTAGTTTCTTACGCCAACAGTCTGGGGTGGAGAGTTTGGTTGCGCTGGTAGGGATAGCGTCCATGTCGTCAGAAATAGTGCCAGGGGACGCAAGATGGATTTTTGTGGAAGCCACGATCGAATGTCAGTGACAATATGATAATAATACGGCCTTATTATCAATATTAATTTGCATATATTGTGAATATGGTGTGCGGTCTGAAAGAAGAGCTCCCGACAGCGTAGAAAGATTAGTGTTGACCGCCGCCATGTGAAAGATATACCCCCGCACTCTCGTGGTCGCAGGAGTTAGTTGGCAGTAGTCTGGAGTAGTTTCGCGTGAGCAGTGCTGCGTAGTCAGAGTCCGGTTTGCTAGTTGGTTGGTGACAAACGGCGGGCGAGAAAGATCGTCGCATAACTACGAGCAGTTAGCAGTGGGAGCAGGCCAAGCTAAAATAATATTGCACCACAATTGGTAAAATACAAGGGGACGATATTTAAAGAGACATAAATTGTGTAAAATAAAGTATTCATATGCGGGAAAGCAATATATTCGCTCAAATTTGTATAGTAGACTTTCCACGCCAAGTGCAGAGACGGTGTTAGCAGACGCAGGAGTGAGGAAGACGTAGAAGGACAATCGAGGTCCGAACCGGAGTCCAGTTGAACCGGCACGTCATCTGCGAGCTCACCATTCGAAGGGAAATACGCGTAGAATCGGTCAACCCACGGCATCGTGAAGATAGAGCTAGTGAGATAGAAATACGTGTGGTTATATTGCGCAATCCCTGCAAAGTGTATAAAGTGTCTAGAATAATAAATTACGTGTTTATTAGGGTACTAGTATGTGATAACCTTATGAAAGTGTCAATAATAGTTTGTGAAGGAAATCGAGTGAAACGCAGCGAAATTATGATGAAGAATTAATCAGTGTAATAATGTATTCAGTGATGATGTGTAATTGTGATATCATGTAGAGCCCTGGAGAGGAGCTGTGAAAGATCCCTGCTGAAAGGAATGATGGCAGCTGACAGGAGATCATGATGAGTATCAATCTTTGATTATATTAAGTCATTGTTTATGGGTGTATTCTTAGGATTACCATAGTTGTGTAAATAATATGTTAGTGATTAATTTTTGAAGTTAGATTTATTCTGCTTAGATATGTGCGCACGTGATGACACGACGCCGTTGATTTACTTTGAGATGCTTGGCAGAAATAACGCTCACATGTCGTACATGTTGGATACACTGGTAGGAATGTATGTTTATTTATTTGCTAAAGTATGTGTATTTCAGCCCAGGAAAAGACGGAAGAAGCCCAGAGTGAGGCATGTGGTTTTGGGTAAGAAAGAGAGAGAGAGATTCTAACATTATTTTTTTTACGGACACAATAGTAGCACAAGTTATTAATAATAATAATAATAATATTAATAATAATAATAACACGAGTAATGGAGGGGAATTTTTAATTCCGTAATGCTGGTATTTTGATTTCACACCTAGTGAGATATTTATTTAGCTAAGTTACGCCCTGGGAGTAAGCTAGGAATGTTACCTTTGCGTCTCCAATATATTTGCTCTAATCAGGTAAGATACGGTTTGTGAGAGAGTGCACTGAACAACTGTCTGAGCGTTTTGGAACATGTATGAGCATTGGGTCGTGGTGATATGCAGAAATGTTATGATAAAGGCATGCAAAATATGGTAGCGGGATGGTCTCATATGATTCCAGGTAAGCTACGACGAATGAAAGAAAAAGGAATTGGTAAGGATTATGAAATATGTGCAGTTAGGCTGTAGCGGACATCGCCATGTGTCCCATGATGTCGCCAACTGAAAATAAAAAGGTAAGAAGTGTGTATTGAGGCATGCCATAAGATAAGAGGTAAAGCCGAACGGCGCTTGTAATTATTTGAGTGAAATGATGAACCACGATTGGGTATGTTCCAAAGTTTATACCACGCTCAGTTTCGAACAGGAGACCACTAGGCTTACGAGACTAGCTGCTCGTATTTTTTTCATTTCGCCTAGTTGGTGCGAGATTAATAGGATGTTTTTGGTTACCACTGGGTGTGTTGGCTCAACACATGTTTGTCCTAGGCCAAGGTCATTTGACGTTTTCCCTCTCACTTTGGATAACGGTATTTCCGTCACTCCCCTCTTGGCCGTGTAGAGAGCCGAGCTTTTAGTAAATCATAGGTTTCCTGTACCGAGTTTAAGTCTGTGTTTGTTGAGCACATTTTTGAACTGATAATAATAACTTATTAAATAATGGTATATTGTAATAGGGTGCAGATACACAGTGACCTATCATGACCTAGCGTCCTCGCAGTGACGAATAATAACAATGATAATAATAATAACAATGATAATAATAATAATAATAATAATTATATAATCAATAGATTCTGTAAAAGGGTACGAATATCCATTGACCTTTCGCGTCCTAGCGTCATTGCAAATTAACATCACTGTGGGAATAATATTGGATAATACTAACAATAATAATAATGATAATAATAATAATGATAGTTATATAATTAATTTGATAATGGTGTTCTACGGAAGGGTGCAGGTATTCATTAACCATTTGAGGTAGAAGTGTATTCTCTCTCTGATACTAGCGACGGTTGCAGATATGCCATGCCCGAAACAGGTAAGTCGAGGTCCTTACTTCGAGACCTATTTGTGTACATATTTTGTGAATATATTTTGTAGATACAGTTGTGCCATGCCTTTATTTACAGTGTCGGGGAAACATCGTTGTTGCTTACACTCATCGTTGTTTTCAAATGTTATCTGTCACCGTACGAAGTGTGAGCATAGAATATTCTTATTATTGCATTGATGCCAATTTGCATATAGTCCAGCGTTCATTTTTAGCCTTTGGTTTTTGTCTTATATAAGAGGATATTTGAGGGGATATTGCAAGCATCTCAGTTATTGTATATTAGTATAGTTAACATACACCCATAAACTCTGACAGACAGTATCGAATTCGAGACCCGAAATGAGATATCGAATCTTGAGTTCGATTCTTGGATAATCGTGTTCTCATGCATTGGTGTTTATTATAATGTGCCAGTATAGCATATCTCAAGTCCTATTGTAGTGTACATCTGTTGCATACACGAGAGCTCATAAATAAATGTACCAATTTTATGTCCATAAAAAAGGGGCAAGGCTTGTGTTAAGAAGTTGGATGCATAAGAAGTGTATCTTTATGAGAGTACTTTTAATCCATACAAGGGATCATACAGGCGATATTGCCAGATTATATTAAGATGTTGGATCATGTTTGGAAAGCCCTTGCTTAATAGTGTGATGCACGAATGATTTAGTTAAAGTAATGTTAATTTACATGGTACATTACGTTATGGTGAGATGACATGATGCTTGATGTAATGAGTTCACAGTGTGGAGTTTTCAATGAGTACAATACTGATTGTAGTGAGATCAGATCATAATTTTGTTTAGATGTGATCGAAGATGGATTAATTAATTTATGTAATTATTAATTTGAATAAGTTGTAAATGGTCTTTAATTGGATTGATATTTCCCAATCGGGATTCAATGATTTGATTGATCGCTTTGATCCACTTAATTAATCAAATTGATTGTGTAATTAATTTAATTGATATCCAATTAATTTAAATTTTGATTTTGATCATTTTTTTATTCAATTTTGTTATTTTTGGAATCCGTTTGGATTGATTTTGATAATTTGTGATTTTGAGTAGATTATTTTGGAGTTTTAAACTTATTTTGGATTTGCTTCAGAATTTCATGATGTATTAGTTTACTTTCGCCTTAATTCATTTCTCGTTAAGATTTTGATTTTCTTATTTGGATATTTTGTTTTACTCTTTCTTTTTTTTTGGTTGTATTTGTTTATTTAGTGTTAATAAAGTTTGCTTTCCTTTTATTTTGAATTCTGTGTGTGATGATTCATTGATCAGCCCTATCGATCTTCCAAATGGTGTATGCCAGGACAGTTGTTAGCTTCAAGTAGGAACGCTCCGCCCCCGAGGAATGAATCCTGTCCTGAAGGTCCTATGTTCAAAAGGGTACATAGGGCATGGGTAGATTGTTATCTATCCTTTCGTCCAATTTCTTTTATTTATGGAAGATCATAGTGGTTAACACACACAGACGCATTCGGGTGACCTGCATACTATGATTTATTGTGTGATGCCTATTCGTACGGCATGGTAGTTGCGTTTGAGCTTCATGCATCCGTATGGGGTCGATATCCCGAAGTATCCCCGACGGCATTAACTGCCCCGGCGGGAATCCCAATCTAGGGATAATCCCGCGAAACCCGGCCATCCGTGGTGGAGTGGCCGAACCGTGGCGCCCAACGTGATAGGGGCAGATGCTTGAAGCATTCGTGGAACTCAATCAATTAACGGTTACTGTGTTTCAGAATTATTGCTATTTTAACATTTTAATTACACAGTAAGCTGAATAAAACCCTTTAAAGTTTCGATATTGAGTTTCCATGAGGGACTCATAGAGCCTTATTTGGTGAGGTTTACGGAAGGCATTAATTTATTTGTAAAATTGATGTTTTTCAAGAGTCCACGAAATTTTGATGTTGTATACGGGGATTAGATTTTTTTTACTTTATTAACACTGCGCGATTAATTACTTAAATTCAAGAGAGGAGGATATTGTTTGGTTGAAACAGATACTCATTGAAGGATTCACATGAAGGATTGAGATGTGCTATGCATTTGTGTAGTTGTAGTCGTTGTTCAGCATGGGTTGGTGCAGCTCCGTTTATTTACATTGATTGTAATGGCGTCTTTAGAAGACATTAAGGCTCTGATGGAGCAGATGAGTGGAGAACAATTAGCACAGTTAGCACAACAGGGAGCGCAATTAACAGAACAGATAGCGCAGTTGAAGGTTGACAACCAAGAACAGTTAACACAACAGGGAGCGCAATTAACAGAACAGATAGCGCAGTTGAAGGTTGACAACCAAGAACAGTTAGCACAACAGGAAGCGCAATTAACAGAACAGATAGCGCAGTTGCAGGTTGACAACCAAGAACAGTTAGCACAACAGGGAGCGCAAATAACAGAACAGATAGCGCAGTTGAAGGTTGAAAATCAAGAACAGTTAACACAACAGGGAGCGCAATTAAGAAACGACATTCAAGAACAGATAACACAACAGGGGGCTTACTTGACACAACAATTAGGTCAGTTGAGGGTTGACAATGAGACACAATTCGATGACATTAGGTCGGAAATGAGTCGAATAAGTCGCACCTGCGAACAAAACAATGTGCAAATGCGAGAACACAGGGCTGCAATTGAGAGTCAGGTCGATAGTCTTACCCAGAGAATAACAGCTTTGGAAATCGGTACACAGGCACAGATATCCACAGTTGAGAAGGGGCTCATTGCTGCACGAGCAGACATTGATGAGTTACAAGACGGCCATATGGAAACATCAACTAGAATCGAATCAGTTGAGATTGACGTTTCCAAGTTCAAAGAAGAAGTCAAAGAAACCTGGCGAGTGATAAGAGAGGAATTAAAGGAATGTCAGGAAGGAAAGGGTGAGGCATGGATTCAGGATAGAGAAGATCTCAGGAGAGACAGGGAGATGGCATACGAGGACCTTCGTAAGGAAATTAAGGAAGAAAATAAGAACATGTTGCGAGAATTTGGGGAAGATAAAAAGAGACGTCACAGAGTGGAAATGGATCTGTTATCTCGACTCGAGAAACAGGAGAATAAGCAGGCCAAAAATGAAGTAAAGATTTCGATACAAGATAGAGCCATAACTGACCTACAGATGGGGACGGTCAGACCAGCAACAGAGACCCATAGAGCGGATAAAATAGGATTCCAGGAACAGCTCAACCTCGGAGATGATGGGAGGCCCTATAGTCCTGAATTTCGAGACATAAGAGGACAGACGTCAACGCCAGTGGAGCAAAACATGACTACTCAAGTGGTGCAAGTCATCCGGATGAATGACGATCGGCCAAATAAATTTTCTGGCACAACAAACGTCACGCCAAAAGGTTTTCTCCGGGAGGTAATGGAGTATATAAAGGAGACCAAGGTTCCTGAAGACCGTCAGCTAATAACAGTGGAAAAGCTTCTGACTGGTAACGCTCTACAGTGGTTCAGGAGTTTCCGTTACACATTCAACACCATGGAGGAATTCCGGGAGGTATTTTTAAAGAAATACTGGAGCTTATCAGCTCAACAGAATTTGCGGGCTGAGTTATACGCTCGTCGATACAGTACGACATCCCCAACGAAATACTCTGAGTATTTCATAACCCAATTGCATAGGATGAAGGAACTTGACATGCCACCGTCGGAGGAGGAAATGGTAACAGCAATTGAAAAACAGCTACCACTTGCGGTACAACAGATCATGGCGACGGCAGATGTAAAAACCGCGGTGCGTGCAGAGGAAATACTTCGCCATTTGGATGAAACCACGGTGCACAGTCCGCAACTCACACATCGGACAGTAGAAAACGTCAATTCGGCTGAAATCTCGGAGCCACTTTGTAAACGACGAAAAGGAATGAATGCTGACGCCATGGAAAAACAAACGAGATGGGAACAACAAGGACGCCAGAATCCTGGATATGGAACCCAACAGCCTGAGATGCCTCAGAATGCTGGATGGAGACGCGAATGGAGATACAGCGGAACATGGAGAGCGGATAGAGGAACATCTAGGCCCAACCCTTGGAGAGGAAGAGGTTTCTGGAGAGGCAGATCCTCATGGACTCGAGGAGGAAGATCATGGCAAAATCGGAGGCCGCACCCATCGCATCAAGAAGAGATGGAACGATGGCATCGAGGAACACAAAGATACCTGGATGAGCTCCAAGCCCAAGATTTACGGAAGGAAGAAGAAGAGGATAAGTGGACGAGAGGTATGGAAGCGAGGCAGAATCCGGACGTAGTGGAAACTGGGGCCGAAAGTCTAGAATTTCAAGCTAGCCAGAGGTCTAGAGGACAAAACACTAGGGAAGCGTCCCAAGATAAAAAAAAACGTCAATTTTAGGCCATCAGGACGATGCAGACAATTTAAATGGGTCGTATAGATACATGGTTGTCGCTCAGATAAGTGACTGGGTGGTGAAAGAAGAGGAATTGACCGAGGATCTAAAGGGGCCAGAAATCAAAGTTATTAGAGAATTACCGGTCATACATGCCCGAGTAGGAGGCTTAACTGTCAAATGCATGGTGGATACAGGAGCTAGCATTAGCATAGTCTCACAAGCATTGGTGAATGAGTTGGGAAAGCATTTTAAGATCCCAATCTTGCCCCTGTCCAATGTCAAAATTAAAGGTATCATTCCAGACAAATCCACCACATGCAAATTTCAAACTTTTCTAGATATTGACGTGCAAGGGTACAGCATGCCACACCCATTCCTCATAATGAGCAAAGTAAGTTATAATGTCATCTTAGGGGCAGACTTTATTCGGGAATATGGTGCCGTCATTGATTTGGCCAATAGAATCATCCAATTTAAAATTGTGGACGAGGACCGTGCCATGAAGATCCCGTTGAATCCGGACGTTCCCAGAAATTCGGAAGAGATATGGATGGTGCAGAGTTGCAGCAGGTTGAATCAACGGCTCAATGACATTGACGACGAATTAATAAGACCCGAGATATGGACCACGACCACAGAGGATGAGGTCGAAGGACTTGAGGCGAAATTTGCAGAGAAAATGCAAGAGGCAAAAATTAG
Organism: Meconema thalassinum; assembly: GCA_946902985.2. Lineage (NCBI taxonomy): Eukaryota > Metazoa > Arthropoda > Insecta > Orthoptera > Tettigoniidae > Meconema > Meconema thalassinum. The sequence continues at coordinate 1,000,334,086 of OX336388.2, read as the reverse complement.
TGATGACGATCGGATAAAGCTGGGGGAGATATTGAAACGGCATCGACAAGTTTTTGATTCTAAGCCCGGGAGGATCAAAGGGTTTAAATATGCGATGCAAATTAATGACTGGTCACCTTTCAAGAAAAAGGCATACCCTGTTGCTGAAAAATACGTCAAAGAAGTTGCCGCGACTCTGAAGAACATGGAAGAAGGAGGTGTGATCGCCAAGATGGCTACTCCTTTTGTGAACCCCTTGGTGGTAGTTTTGAAACCCAACGGGACAGTGCGAGTCTGTTTGGACGCACGAGAAATAAACGAGAGATTGATCCCAGAATATGATCAGGCTCCACCAATCAAGGAGATAATCCGAAAGTTCAGGAACAAGGTCTATTTCAGTTCAATTGACTTAACGAGTAGTTATCATCACCTGGAGTTGGATGAAAGATCACAACTGCTCACTGGGTTTCTGTTTGATCAGCAGACCTAAGTATTTCAGAGGTTACCATTTGGCATTAAGACGGCCGGGTCGGCGTTAATCAGGGCTCTCGAGCGTAATCTGACGCCAGAAGTCAAGAGCATAACCACCCGATACGTGGACGACATCTTACTGGCTTCTGAAGATTTGGATGAACACTTATCAAACTTGGAGAAGTTATTAGCTAACCTCGAACAGGCAAATTTCAAAATCAACATTGAGAAGTCTCATTTTTGCCAAAGAGAAGTCTTATATTTGGGTCACGTTATTGATGGTGAAGGTATCAGCCCGAATCCAGCTAAATTGGAAGCAATTCGGAACTTCCCGAAGCCTACGAGAGTGAAGCATGTGCGCCAATTTTTGGGCATATGTAACTTCTTCGCTGATCATTGTCCGGGGTATACAGAGATAATGGCTCCACTCCAAAATATGCTGCGCAAGAACAACCGATGGGCATGGAATGATGAATGCGATAGCGCTTTTAGGAAGGCCAAGGAATTATTAACCGGAAGCATTAAGTTGGGTTACCCTGATTTTACACGTCAGTTCATCATACAAACTGACGCATCACAAATTGGAGTCGGTGCGATGTTATACCAGGAAGACCCGGAAAATCCTCAGACTAAAACTTACCTAGCTTTCGCAAGTCGCAAATTGAGGACACATGAGATGAATTATACTATCACAGAGCGAGAGTTGTTGTCTATAATATTCGCTCTACAACAGTGGAGAAAAATTGTGTATGGATTCAAAATTCTCATCAGAACAGACTATAGAAGCCTGGTTTTTCTATTGAAAACGCCGATGGCAGGAGAAAGGGTCAACAGGTGGTCGCTGTACGTCCAGCAGTTTGACATCACAATTGAGCACTATCCGGGAAGACTCAAACTAATACCGGATATTTTAAGCCGAAATCCAGATCAAGAGGATCAGATTGAGTCTGTGAACCAAATTGAACTCACCCGGCCAGATCAAGAATTTTTGGAAAAATTAGGGGGTATCAAAATTGAACAAGAGAAGGATCCTTGGATGAACATGATCATAAATTACTTCAAGAAAAGGTTACAACCTGGAACTCCCGCATTCATCGAGGCAGAGAAAATTTCTGATAATTATATGTGGTATAACGAATTGTTACACAAGTTCGTAGACGCAGATCGTACCAAATTGAGGATTATGGTGCCGCCCTCATTGCAGAAAGGGTTGGTGTGGCACGCACATCGTATTTCAGGTCATGGTGGAATTGACAAAACTAGCGCTTTAATCCAGGAGACATTTGTGTGGCCGAAGTTACGTGAGACCACCCAAAGAACACTAAAGACGTGTGACCAATGTCAAAGAGTGAAGCCCAACTCGTTTTTGATGAAACAGTATCCGAAACCATTATTGCCTCAAAAGCCGTGTGAGCTCATCGCCATGGATGGATACGGTCCATTGCCCAAAGGCAGAAGGGGATGTAAATACATCTTGGTCAGCATAGACGTATTTTCGAAATACGTGGTCTTATGCCCTCTTCAGAAGATGAATACCCGTCAGGTTTTGAACCGAATCAAAGCTAAAGTAATTCCCACGTTTGGAGAGATAGAATTTTGCCTCACGGACCACGGAAGTTATTTCACCAGCGCCGAATTTAGACGGGAAATGGCAAGGTTGAATATTCGACACGTCCTAAGCTCTGTTCGTCACCCAGAGGGAAATCCGTCGGAACGAATTATGAGAGAAATTGCCAAGTTCTGTCGAATATACTGTCCACAACAACACTGGAAATGGGTGGATGTATTGCCGATAATTGAGTCGTGTATCAATAATACCATACACGAAAGCACGGGTCGGATTCCCGCGGTTGTGCATTTCAACCGACACCCTGATCGACCATGGAATAATGTTGTACCGTGTCCGGTAGACGCCAGACTGAGTCATGAGTTAGTGATCAGAGACACAGCGTCATATTTGAAGAAACAGGCTGAGCGCCGTTTAAGAAGGGTAAGGAATAGGAGGTTTCATCGACCACTTGAATTGGAAGAACTGGTGCTCGTGAAGAAGCCGGCAACATCTGATCCTCAGGCACGAGTATATGCTAAATTTTGTGAGTTGTTCCATGGACCGTACAAGATTACCAAGGTGATTGGGAACAATGCGTACAAGGTCAAACATCTGGAAACAGGAGTGGAAGCAATCTACAACGCTCAGAATCTAAAGGTTTATTACCCGATGGAAGAAGATGATACGGACCAAGAAGTCAATGTTATTGAGGAAGAGAAGGAATGATTGGAAGGTCAGCGTACTCAACATTTAAACGATGCATGACCCAGAGACTATTAAGAAGGGAGATGAAGTTAATAAATCTCGAAAAACCATCACATCCTGTAGATAGTTTTTCGAAACCCAAGGAGGGGGAAGATGCGCCCTTATCCTATAGGCCCCAGGCTAAGTTCGCATGGTTCTTCGTCATGCAGAGTGTATAACGTTTAAATGAGCTTCAAATTACAGAGGAGATGGAAACCGGATTGCATATTATTTAATCATGGCAAGCGCCCGATCTGGGTTGGAAGTCGAGCTCATGTACGTCGCAGACAGTACCAGCGACGTATTGCCTAAAGTTTGCCAATACAGCGAAGTCTAGAACATATTTCTATGCTACGCATCAGCCAGAGCAGGTGCAACATTCCAAGGACTTCTTGGGAAGCTGACCTCAATAATTTGTTCTCGTATGTTCTACGCTACGCCGCAAGTTAGCAAAGCCCCGCCCCTAAATCACTAAATAAATAAATTGTGACAATACGATAACACCCAGGATCGAACCCTTAACGTCATTAAACCTGGAATATTCCTAAGATTTTTTCGCCAGTCATCAAACTGAATAGATCATCATGATATCATTAAATCGATGATCAAGGAAATTAGTTTCTTACGCCAACAGTCTGGGGTGGAGAGTTTGGTTGCGCTGGTAGGGATAGCGTCCATGTCGTCAGAAATAGTGCCAGGGGACGCAAGATGGATTTTTGTGGAAGCCACGATCGAATGTCGGTGACAATATGATAATAATACGGCCTTATTATCAATATTAATTTGCATATATTGTGAATATGGTGTGCGGTCTGAAAGAAGAGCTCCCGACAGCGTAGAAAGATTAGTGTTGACCGCCGCCATGTGAAAGATATACCCCCGCACTCTCGTGGTCGCAGGAGTTAGTTGGCAGTAGTCTGGAGTAGTTTCGCGTGAGCAGTGCTGCGTAGTCAGAGTCCGGTTTGCTAGTTGGTTGGTGACAAACGGCGGGCGAGAAAGATCGTCGCATAACTACGAGCAGTTAGCAGTGGGAGCACGCCAAGCTAAAATAATATTGCACCACAATTGGTAAAATACAAGGGGACGATATTTAAAGAGACATAAATTGTGTAAAATAAAGTATTCATATGCGGGAAAGCAATATATTCGCTCAAATTTGTATAGTAGACTTTCCACGCCAAGTGCAGAGACGGTGTTAGCAGACGCAGGAGTGAGGAAGACGTAGAAGGACAATCGAGGTCCGAACCGGAGTCCAGTTGAACCGGCACGTCATCTGCGAGCTCACCATTCGAAGGGAAATACGCGTAGAATCGGTCAACCCACGGCATCGTGAAGATAGAGCTAGTGAGATAGAAATACGTGTGGTTATATTGCGCAATCCCTGCAAAGTGTATAAAGTGTCTAGAATAATAAATTACGTGTTTATTAGGGTACTAGTATGTGATAACCTTATGAAAGTGTCAATAATAGTTTGTGAAGGAAATCGAGTGAAACGCAGCGAAATTATGATGAAGAATTAATCAGTGTAATAATGTATTCAGTGATGATGTGTAATTGTGATATCATGTAGAGCCCTGGAGAGGAGCTGTGAAAGATCCCTGCTGAAAGGAATGATGGCAGCTGACAGGAGATCATGATGAGTATCAATCTTTGATTATATTAAGTCATTGTTTATGGGTGTATTCTTAGGATTACCATAGTTGTGTAAATAATATGTTAGTGATTAATTTTTGAAGTTAGATTTATTCTGCTTAGATATGTGCGCACGTGATGACGCGACGCCGTTGATTTACTTTGAGATGCTTGGCAGAAATAACGCTCACATGTCGTACATGTTGGATACACTGGTAGGAATGTATGTTTATTTATTTGCTAAAGTATGTGTATTTCAGCCCAGGAAAAGACGGAAGAAGCCCAGAGTGAGGCATGTGGTTTTGGGTAAGAAAGAGAGAGAGAGATTCTAACATTATTTTTTTTACGGACACAATAGTAGCACAAGTTATTAATAATAATAATAATAATATTAATAATAATAATAACACGAGTAATGGAGGGGAATTTTTAATTCCGTAATGCTGGTATTTTGATTTCACACCTGGTGAGATATTTATTTAGCTAAGTTACGCCCTGGGAGTAAGCTAGGAATGTTACCTTTGCGTCTCCAATATATTTGCTCTAATCAGGTAAGATACGGTTTGTGAGAGAGTGCACTGAACAACTGTCTGAGCGTTTTGGAACATGTATGAGCATTGGGTCGTGGTGATATGCAGAAATGTTATGATAAAGGCATGCAAAATATGGTAGTGGGATGGTCTCATGTGATTCCAGGTAAGCTACGACGAATGAAAGAAAAAGGAATTGGTAAGGATTATGAAATATGTGCAGTTAGGCTGTAGCGGACATCGCCATGTGTCCCATGATGTCGCCAACTGAAAATAAAAAGGTAAGAAGTGTGTATTGAGGCATGCCATAAGATAAGAGGTAAAGCCGAACGGCGCTTGTAATTATTTGAGTGAAATGATGAACCACGATTGGGTATGTTCCAAAGTTTATACCACGCTCAGTTTCGAACAGGAGACCACTAGGCTTACGAGACTAGCTGCTCGTATTTTTTTCATTTCGCCTAGTTGGTGCGAGATTAATAGGATGTTTTTGGTTACCACTGGGTGTGTTGGCTCAACACATGTTTGTCCTAGGCCAAGGTCATTTGACGTTTTCCCTCTCACTTTGGATAACGGTATTTCCGTCACTCCCCTCTTGGCCGTGTAGAGAGCCGAGCTTTTAGTAAATCATAGGTTTCCTGTACCGAGTTTAAGTCTGTGTTTGTTGAGCACATTTTTGAACTGATAATAATAACTTATTAAATAATGGTATATTGTAATAGGGTGCAGATACACAGTGACCTATCATGACCTAGCGTCCTCGCAGTGACGAATAATAACAATGATAATAATAATAACAATGATAATAATAATAATAATAATAATTATATAATCAATAGATTCTGTAAAAGGGTACGAATATCCATTGACCTTTCGCGTCCTAGCGTCATTGCAAATTAACATCACTGTGGGAATAATATTGGATAATACTAACAATAATAATAATGATAATAATAATAATGATAGTTATATAATTAATTTGATAATGGTGTTCTACGGAAGGGTGCAGGTATTCATTAACCATTTGAGGTAGAAGTGTATTCTCTCTCTGATACTAGCGACGGTTGCAGATATGCCATGCCCGAAACAGGTAAGTCGAGGTCCTTACTTCGAGACCTATTTGTGTACATATTTTGTGAATATATTTTGTAGATACAGTTGTGCCATGCCTTTATTTACAGTGTCGGGGAAACATCGTTGTTGCTTACACTCATCGTTGTTTTCAAATGTTATCTGTCACCGTACGAAGTGTGAGCATAGAATATTCTTATTATTGCATTGATGCCAATTTGCATATAGTCCAGCGTTCATTTTTAGCCTTTGGTTTTTGTCTTATATAAGAGGATATTTGAGGGGATATTGCAAGCATCTCAGTTATTGTATATTAGTATAGTTAACATACACCCATAAACTTTGACAGACATAACCGAATTCGAGACCCGAAATGAGATATCGAATCTTGAGTTCGATTCTTGGATAATCGTGTTCTCATGCATTGGTGTTTATTATAATGTGCCAGTATAGCATATCTCAAGTCCTATTGTAGTGTACATCTGTTGCATACACGAGAGCTCATAAATAAATGTACCAATTTTATGTCCATAAAAAAGGGGCAAGGCTTGTGTTAAGAAGTTGGATGCATAAGAAGTGTATCTTTATGAGAGTACTTTTAATCCATACAAGGGATCATACAGGCGATATTGCCAGATTATATTAAGATGTTGGATCATGTTTGGAAAGCCCTTGCTTAATAGTGTGATGCACGAATGATTTAGTTAAAGTAATGTTAATTTACATGGTACATTACGTTATGGTGAGATGACATGATGCTTGATGTAATGAGTTCACAGTGTGGAGTTTTCAATGAGTACAATACTGATTGTAGTGAGATCAGATCATAATTTTGTTTAGATGTGATCGAAGATGGATTAATTAATTTATGTAATTATTAATTTGAATAAGTTGTAAATGGTCTTTAATTGGATTGATATTTCCCAATCGGGATTCAATGATTTGATTGATCGCTTTGATCCACCTAATTAATCAAATTGATTGTGTAATTAATTTAATTGATATCCAATTAATTTAAATTTTGATTTTGATCATTTTTTTATTCAATTTTGTTATTTTTGGAATCCGTTTGGATTGATTTTGATAATTTGTGATTTTGAGTAGATTATTTTGGAGTTTTAAACTTATTTTGGATTTGCTTCAGAATTTCATGATTTATTAGTTTACTTTCGCCTTAATTCATTTCTCGTTAAGATTTTGATTTTCTTATTTGGATATTTTGTTTTACTCTTTCTTTTTTTTGGTTTGTATTTGTTTATTTAGTGTTAATAAAGTTTGCTTTCCTTTTATTTTGAATTCTGTGTGTGATGATTCATTGATCAGCCCTATCGATCTTCCAAATGGTGTATGCCAGGACAGTTGTTAGCTTCAAGTAGGAACGCTCCGCCCCCGAGGAATGAATCCTGTCCTGAAGGTCCTATGTTCAAAAGGGTACAATATGTATCTATCTATCTATCTATCTATCTATATATATATATATATATATATATATCAGTTTATTGTGGACACGATAACTGCCGTAATTTGGTACCAATCACATTGAATTTTTACATAATATGTATCCCTATAAAATCTCAGTCGAGTTCGTTAATGGGCAAAATCGGTCGAAGGGGGTGAAAATGGGGGGCTTTTTTCGAAAAAGTGAAATTTCGCTATAACTCTCAATACGTGAAATATCGAGTCCATTCAAAGTTCATAATATGTGTCGGATAAGTTCCAAAAATTTATGTCAAATAAGTTTTTTGATAGTACCAACCATTGACCAAAGGGGTGGAAAAAAGTGGGTTTTTCGGGAAACATTAATCATATCTCTCTCAATAGGCACAATATCAAAACCGTACAAAATGGAAAATATTCCCCTAATAATTACCTAAAACTTTTGTCTGAAAGAATTTTTGATATGACCCACCATTACGCCAAGGGATGAGAAAAATGATTTCGGAATTTTAAAAAATGCCAAGTGCCATCAGAGGTTACCATAACAACGCTTTTAAATTGATAAGGGATGATCTATCAGAGGTTGCCAAGACAACGCCATTGACGAGATCACATTCATTAGCCTACTTTCGATTTTTGCAAAAAATGAATGTAGAATTATGAGATCACTACAGGGCGAAAAAAAGTGTGTCTGTCTGTGTGTGTGTATGTGTGTGAGTCTGTGTGTGTGTGTGTGTGTGTGTGTGTGTGTGTGTGTGCGTGTGAGAGAGAGAGAGTGAGTGTGTGTACTCTGAATATCTGTCCCCCCCTATCAATTCGAACACGGTGAGCGCAAATTGAACGAAATTTGGTACAAAGGTAGCACTAGCAAAGGACACCTCAGTGTCATGTTTTATATCGCCGCCATCTTGACGGAAACGTAATGGCGGCCACACAAATGTTCAAAGCTTAAATCAAATTACGACTAACCTAATCATCCGATCTCTACCAAATTTTGCAACAACATTCCTTTATGGGGGCAGCATCCTTTGACCAAGCTAATAGGTCATCAGCCTAATAGTTTGCGGATGGCGGCCATCTTTGTGTGAAAATCGATTGCCCCTATTCAAACACGGTGAAACCGAATGGAACGAAATTTGGTACAGAGGTAGTACTAGCAAAGGGCACCCCAGTGTCATGTTTTATATCGCCGCCATCTTGACGGAAACGTAATGGCGGCCACACAAACGTTCAAAGCTTAAAACAAATTACGACTAACCTAATCATCCGATCTCTACCAAATTTTGCAACAACATACCTTAATGGAGGGAACATCCTTTGACAAATATAATAGGTCATTAGCCTAATAGTTTGCGAATGGCGGCCATTTTTGTGTCAAAATCGATTACCCCTATTAATTCGAACACGGTGAAACCGAAGGGAATGAAATTTGGTACAGAGGTAGCACTAGCAAAGGGCACCTCAGTGTCATGTTTTATATCGCCGCCATCTTGACGGAAACATAATGGCGGCCACACAAATATTCAAAGCTTAAATCAAATTACGATTAACCTAATTTCTACTCTGAGATTTGCTGATGACATCGTCATCTTGGCCGACAAGCCTGAGGATTTGAATGAGTTTTTGAATGGTATGGATTCCGTCTTACGGAAGGAATTCATGATGAAAATTAATAAATGTAAAACGAAAATACTGGAATGCAGCCGAAATAAATCAGAAACCTCTATGGAAATCAAGTTGGCCGGTGAAAAGCTGAAGGAAGTAGGAGACTTCTGTTACTTAGGAAGCAGAATAACCAGTGATTGACGAAGCAAAGAGGATATAAAAAGTAGGTTGGCTCAGGCAGGGAAAGCCTTTCTACAAAAAAGGAATCTGTTGACATCGAATATAGATTTAGGTATTAGGAAGTCATTTTTGAAAGCCTTTGTCTGGAGCGTGGCGCTCTATGGAAGTGAAACTTGGACTATTGGTGCAGCAGAAAAGAGGAGAATTGAAGCATTTGAAATGTGGTGTTACAGGAGAATGATGAAGATCAGATGGGTAGATAGGGTTACAAACGAAGAGGTATTAAGGCGAGTGGGAGAGGAGAGATGTTTCTGGCGACTGCTAATGAAGAGAAGAGATAGGTTGGTAGGACAAATACTAAGACACCCAGGAATAGCAAGCTTAGTTATGGAAGGAAGGGTCGAGGATAAGAACTGTAGACCAAGGTTAGAATATGTTAAACAGATTGCAATGGATGTAGGGTGTGGTAGCTATGTAGAAATGAAACGATTAGCTCAGGACAGGGAGGCATGGAGGGCTGCATCAAACCAGTCAAAAGACTGAAGACTCAAACAACAACAACTAATCATCCGATCTCTACCAAATTTTGCATCAACATACCATTATGGAGGGAGCATCCTTTGACCAAACTAATAGGTCATTAGCCAAATATTTTGCGGATGGCGGCCATCTTTGTGTGAAAATCGATTCCCCCTATTAATTCGAACACGGTGAAACCGAATGGAACGTAATTTGGTACAGAGGTAGCACTAGAAAAGGCCACCTCAGTGTCATGTTTATATCACCGCCATCTTGACGGAAACGTAATCGCGGCCACCCAAATGTTAAAGGCTAAAATGTAATTACGACCAACCTAATAATTTAGTCACTACAAAATTTTTCAACAACATATCTTATGTGGGAAGCATATTCTGACCAAACTGCTAGATCATCAGTCCAATAGTTTGCAGATGGTGGCCAAGTATGTGTGCAAATCGATTCCCCCTATCAATTCAAACACGGTGAAACCGAATTGAACGAAATTTGGTACAGAGGTAGCACTAGCAAAAGGCACCTCAGTGTCATGTTTTATATCGCCACCATCTTGACGGAAACGGAATGACGGCCACCCAAATGTTAAAAGCTTAAATCAAATTTCGACCATCCTAATAATTTGATCTCTACCGGATTTTGCAACAACATGCCTTTTTGTGGAAAGCATCTTATGATGACTACAAGGTCATCAGCCCAATAGTTTGCAAATAGCGGCCATGTATGTGTGCAAATCCATTCCCCAGATCAATTCAAACACGGTGAAACCGAATTGAATGAATTTTTTTACAGAGGTAGCACTAGCAAAGGGCACCTCATATTCATGTTTAATATCCCTATAGCTTCGTTGTATTTCAACAAGCTACTACAACCAACATTCAATTATACTCCTTGAAAAGGACAAAGAGTTATAACAATACCTATGCATTTAGGAGAATGTAGGCTATATGTTCTTTACTGAACATCTTGTTTTTATCCTACTTTTCACACTTTTCAAAAATGAGGAAAAAGTAGACTTATGAGATAGATCCGGGAAAATGTGTCCGTCCTTCTGTCTGTCTGTCAGTCCTTCTGTCTGTCTGGCTGTGTGTGTGTCCCCCCCCCCCCCCCTATCAACTCCTAAACGGCTGCAGCAATCGAAACCAAATTTAGTATGAGTAAAGTTGTATACCGGAATATCTCAGGCCCATATTTGAAAAAGATGACAGTGCTACCAACTGCTAAAAAAACGCACTAGAAATTTGAGCTCCATGTTGGATATCTTGGAAGGTATACATGGGAGCTATTATAAAATTGGCACACGTGTAGATAATACTATTTCAAGTTTAATTTCCAGGTGGCCATACATGACAGCGTTGCCAAAATATTTTTAAGCCTTCTGATAAGTCCAATATTTAAATGCATATAACTTCTACACTATCAATTGGATTTCAACCAAATTTTGTATGTAATATGTGTACATAAACATGTATGACTGAGTGTATTCTTAAGAGCCACCAGGGCTGCCAACTGTCAATAAATGTTATCTCTATTATTTTATCCAAATACCAATATATCTGAAAGTATGCAAGCCGACAGGTTTAAACTATGCACACGTAAATTACCTGACATTTTACATTAATTTGGAGTAACTTATATACGTCAGTTCTACCAACATGATTCTAAGCCTGCTGATAGGACCAATTTTTTAACACATGTAACTTCTATACCAACAAATGGATTTCATCCAAAATTGGTACAAAAAGATATAATATTTCAGATTATTTCTGACCAGCACTCGCATGACATTGTTGCCAACATGCTTTTACGTGTACTAATAGATCCAATGTCTAAATCCATGTAACGTCCTTTGAACTTCAACCACATTTTGTATTCTGTACCTTAGGAGATGGAAGTAAGAATATATTCAGTCACCAGAGCTGCCAACTGTATTGCTCTATTAGGCTACATTATGCCTAGTATACCTTATTTCGAACTAATTAAGACATTTCGATATTACCCACTTAATTTCGTCATTATTCTAGATAGGTTCATATACTGTAGATTAATCTATGGCATGAATCTTAATTTTAAGAAAAGTAGGCTCTTTAGTTCGTCACGGAACTTCTTGTTCCATCTGACTATTAGGGAAGCGGCTAACTGGTAGCATGCTGAACTTCTATGCCTAAGGTCGCTGGTTCAAATCCGGCCAAAGTCGCCGGATTTTCTAAGAGCGCTAAAAATCCGTCAGCATGCTTTCATTCGGAGGGGAAGTTACAACGTTCGTTGCAAGTTGCTGGTTGCGGTGGCATCTAGCAGCCAAGTTCACAGCTAGATGTCGTTGACGTCAGTATTTGGTACAAAATTAGGTACTACTACATAAAATTGACCGTCTGCAGACCTTACCTGAATTACAGACTAATACAGTCATCACAAATAACACCGTTTATCAGACAGATTCTACACACACCCAATGTACACGGGGTTGCATGACCACCTTGTCGCAGTCCCTAAGCTGAGGAACTAACCAACATCTCTGCTGGAGATAACATTTTGCGTGAAGAAGTAACAGACTGTTAGATAGTTACACATTAGTTCCAAACCTTGCATAAGGACAGTGTGATCACAAGTATAAACAAGATGTTCAGTAAAGAACATATAGCCTACTTTCTCCTAAATGCATGGGTATTGTTATAACTCTTTGTCCTTTTCAAGGAGTATGATTGAATGTTGGTTGTAGTAGCTTGTTGAAATACAACGTGCTATAGGGATATTAAACATGAATATTAGGTGCCCTTTGCTAGTGCTACCTCTGTACCAAATTTCGTTCAATTCGGTTTCACCGTGTTTGAATTGATAGGGGGAATCGATTTGCACACATACTTGGCCACCATCTGCAAACTATTGGGCTGATGTTCTTGCAGTTTGGTCAGAATTTGTTTCCCACATAAAGATATGGTGTTGCAAAATTTGGTAGAGTCTAGATTATTAGGATGGTCGTAATTACATTTTAGCTTTTAACATTTGGGTGGCTGCGATTACGTTTCCGTCAAGATAGCGGTGATATAAAACATGACACTGAGGTGCCCTTTGCTAGTGCTACCTCTGTACCAAATTTCGTTCATTCGGTTCCACCGTGTTCGAATTAATAGGGGGAATCAATTTTGACATAAAGATGGCCGCAATCCGCAAACTATTATGCAAATGACCTATTAGATTGGTCAAAGGATGCTCCCTCCATTAAGGTATGTAGTTGCAAAATTCGGTAGAGATCGGATGATTAGGTTAATCGTAATATGATTTAAGATTTGAACATTCGTGTGGCCGCCATTACGTTTCAGTCAAGATGGCGGCGATATAAAACATGACACTGAGGTGCCATTTGTACGTACTACCTCTGTACCAAATTTCGTTCCATTCGGTTGTACCGTGTTCGAATTAATAGGGGGAATCGATTTTCACACAAATATGGCCGCCATCCGCAAACACTTATGCTGATGACCTATTAGTTTGGTCAAAGGAAGCTCCCTCCATAAAGGTATGTAGTTGCAAAATTCGGTAGAGATCGGATGATTAGGTTAATCGTAATATGATTTAAGATTTGAACATTCGTGTGGCCGCCATTACGTTTCAGTCAAGATGGCGGCGATATAAAACATGACTTTGAGGTGCCTTTTGTACGTACTACCTCTGTACCAAATTTCGTTCCATTCGGTTGTACCGTGTTCGAATTAATAGGGGGAATCAATTCACACAAAGATGGCCGCCAACCACAAATTATTACGCTGATGACCTATTAGATTGGCCAAAGGATGCTCCCTCCATAAGGGTATGTAGTTGCAAAATTTCGTAGAGATCGGATGATTAGGTTAATCGTAATTTGATTTAAGCTTTGAACATTCGTGTGGCCGCCATTACGTTTCAGTCAAGATGGCGGCGATATAAAACATGACACTGAGGTGCCCTTTGCTAGTGCTACCTCTGTACCAAATTTCGTTCCATTCGGTTCCAACGTGTTCGCATTAATAGGGGGAATCAATTTTGACATAAAGATGGCCGCCATCCGCAAACTATTAGGCTAATAACCTATTGGATTGGTCAAAGGATGCTCCCTCCATAAAGGTATGTTGTTGCAAAGTTTGGTAGAGATCGGATGGTTATGTTAGTCGTAGTTTAACTTAAGCTTTGAACATTTGTGTGGCCGCCATTACGTTTCTGTCAATATGGCGGCGATATTAAACATGACACTGCGATGCCCTTTGCTAGTGCTACCTCTGTACCAAATTTCGTTCCATTTGGTTTCACCGTGTTTGAATTAATAGGGGGAATTGATTTTCACACAAATATGGCCGCCATCCGCAAACTTTTAAGCTAATGACCTACTCATTTGGTCAAAGGATGCTTCCTCTATAAGGGTATGTTGTTGCAAAATTCGGTAGAGATCGGATGATTAGAAAAAATCCACAGCCTGCTTCCAATCTCCGACCGGGTCAGGAATGGAATGAATGAAGCCCCCATCTAGCGGCGAGGATATGAACTGTGCCGGCTGCCGAGGCCTGACGCACTCCTCTGGGGCAATTATTTAATGAATGACAGATGAAATGAAATGATAGTGGAGAGTGTTGCTGGAATGATATTTTGACAGGAAAAACCGGAGTACCCGGAGAAAAACCTGTCTGCCTCCGTTTTGTCCAGCACAGATCTCACATGGAGTGACCGGGATTTGAACCACGGACTCAGCGGTGAGAGGCCGGCGAGCTGCCGCCTAAGCCACGGAGGCTCTATCGGATGATTAGGTTAATCGTAATTTGATTTAAGCTTTGAACATTTGTGTGGCCGCCATTACGTTTCCGTCAAGATGGCGGCGATATAAAACATGACACTGAGGTGCCTTTTGTTAGCACTACCTCTGTACCAAATTTCGTTCCATTCGGTTGCACCGTGTTCGAATTAATAGGGGTAATCGATTTTCACACAAAGTTGGCCGCCATCCGCAAACTATTACGCTGATGACGTATTGGTTTAATCAAAGGATGCTCCCCCCATAAGGGTATGTTGTTGCAAAATTTGGTAGAGATCGGATGATTAGGTTAGTCGTAATTTGATTTAAGCTTTGAACATTTGTGTGGCCGCCATTACGTTTCCGTCAAGACGGCGGCGATATAAAACATGACACTGAGGTGCCTTTTGTTAGTACTACCTCTGTACCAAATTTCGTTCCATTCGGATGCACCGTGTTCGAATTAATAGGGGGAATCGATTTTCACACAAAGATGGCCGCCATCCGCAAACTATTACGCTGATGACCTATTGGTTTGGTCAAAGGATGCTGCCCCCATAAAGGTATGTTTTTGCAAAATTTGGTAGAGATCGGATGATTAGGTTAGTCGTAATTTGATTTAAGCTTTGAACATTTGTGTGGCCGCCATTACGTTTCCGTCAAGATGGCGGCGATATGAAACATGACACTGAGGTGTACTTTGCTAGTTGTACCTTTGTACCAAATTTCGTTCAATTCGCATTCACCGTGTTCGAATTGATAGGGGGGGGACAGACATTCAGAGTACACACACTCACACACACACAGACACACACACACAGACTCACACACACACATACACACACACACACAGACTCACACACACACATACACACACACACAGACAGACACACTTTTTTCGCCCTGTGTTGATCTCATAAGTCTACTTTCATTTTTTGCAAAAATCGAAAGTAGGCTAAAAATGAACCCCAAATGACAAGAAGGTTACCATCCCCATAAGACAGTAAAATGTTAAAAATATGCATAGAAAGACGACAAAATGTTAACTAACCTCCAATTGTAAAATACTTTCTCGCAATAAATGAGGTCTCATCCTCCTACGAAAACCTGCATATTTTGCCTAGTATAGCCTATCCCCTAGTTTGCCCGGTGAAATCTACCTCCGCCTTCCGGCGTGCCGAGAGGAATTTTTTATACTTGTGATCAAACTGTCCTTATGCAAGGTTTGGAACCTATGTGTAACTATCTAACAGTCTGTTATTTCCTCACGCAAAATTTTATCTCCCGCAGAGATGTTGGTTAGTTCCTCAGTTTAGGGACTGCGACAAGGTGGTCATGCAACCCCGTGTACATTGGGTGTGTGTAGAATCTGTCTGATAAACGGTGTTATTTGTGATGACTGTATTAGTCTGTAATTCAGGTAAGGTCTGCAGACGGTCAATTTTATGTAGTAGTACTGTGCCCTTTTAGCAAGAAATATGCCAATCACAGTATACCAGCGTAGCTCAATTCGGAATTTCGGGGCAGCGGTAAGTTCCCCCACTCTGTGACTCACATATTTTGGATTAATTAGAGGATACACTTGCAAAAATAACAACAAAATCAACTCCTATTTTAACACATTTAATTAATAAAATTAATGGCGCTACAAACACTTTAACAATTTAATTACTGACCCATAATCATCTACTTGTTCCAAATGAACAAGGAATCACAAATATAATAAAACAAATATTGTATTTAAACATATGGTTTCCACATAAACCAACAATTCTACTTAGTCTTACTTCCATAAAGCATCAACGGTATGTTTTATATAACTCCGAGCTCTTTTGGCTCCATGCTTTACATAATAATGGTGTCATTCTTGTACACCTCAAATACTATCTTTTATATTTTCTTAATCCTCAAAACAAATGTATAATTACATTTAAAATTTTATGTTAATTATCTAACTCAATATTTTTGGGCATGTTCACACATTCAGCTGTTATCATCTCTCTTTATTTTCACAAATATATTAAGGTAATCAGGAAATCACTTGTGTACTCCAGAGCGTGAAGATACTTGACATAGTCAAAAAACTATAGTTACTCCCGAAACTTAGTTGCCTTCAATTAACTCGTGGAATCCTACTTCCGTACATCATTACAATAGGGATTGTTATTTATCTCTTATGTCTTATAAGACCATTATCACATAAGAAACTACGATCTGAACAGGCAAACGAAAATATCAATCTACAAGGACCTCGGTTCGACGCCCGGGTCGTTAACAACTTTAAACACTCACGGTGTCTTTACTACATCTTACGAGACGGTTCGGCTCGCCCTTACTCTAAGAGAGCCGGGCCATTAACTCGGGCGCGATTTATGACACGGAGGGTGACGGGCGACTCTCTGTCTAACCCACGTTAGCAGCTCCTTTCCAAGGCTTTCAAAACAAACCTTCACATTATACTCAGTCCTGGGGAGAGACCGGGCTTTTACTGTACTGTATCCATTCAAACAAATATTCTTTGGTTCATAGACCACTTTCGTAACCTTGGCATTTATTAATTATGAGAGGGTCCTCATTGATTGGGGAAGATTAATACACATTCAACGACGAAGAATTTAGGGGCTTTTATCATAAGAGGATTCTGAGTTCGAATCTCTTCACATGCCTCGGGAACCATTTCCTTATAGAGGACTTATACAAGACGCGATTTAAAGTCGGCCGTGGCCTACATGACATACGCTCAATAATACCATATATTAGCTCCCTTTTAATACATACACAAAGCCTCGTGATACTACGTCACAAATAGAGGACTTATACAATTATCAATTCACTGCAATCAACTACCCTCCATAAGTAATTTGCCAAGTATTTTAACTTCTACGCTTTCCTAGCGTGACATTTTAATATTATTTGCGCTCCTTTGCGCTATGCATTATTTTAAGCCGAAATGTCTTCCCAAGAACTGATAAATCTCATTAGTAACAATTCATATTATTTTTAATTCTTATATTAATCTTTTCCGTTGCCGATAAATCGCTCCCTTTTAAAACATTCCCTTGAACATCATATCTTACACATACATTAAGGCTTCAACGCTCTTATGTTCACATCAATTTATTTGATCTTTATTTAATATTTCCATACTTAGTTATTAGTATTATCTTTATTCTTTACACAAGCTCAAAAGCTATTTCTTTCATATCTCAACTTTACTTTATTTAAATATCTTTCATGATAATTACTGATATTTCGCTTGCTCTTATGACATTTGTTAAATACATTAACATTTTTATTCACATATATCCTCTACGGGATTTATTCTTTACATAATTATTTATAATTTCTCAAATTTCTATTATTGTTCAGACCGCGTTCTTGTTTATTCAGTATTTATTTCTTAAAACACATCCCTTTTACTCAAAACTCCGGTGGATTTGTACACAACCATTTCCTGAAACCAAAATAGAATGAAATTCAGTACTCACATGTTTTTAAGATCGTCCCATGATCTTTATTCTTGTGCGGTGTTTCATTTTGGCCCACTTTGAACTCTTACTCCATATTAAAGGAATTCATCTTCTGTACAAACACTTCTTGACATACATTTAAGACACTTAACATTGACGACATTTTGATACACTGATGTGTCCCTTTTGAACACATAATAAACACTAAAGATATTAATCTAACACACAATCTTGATAAATTTACACTTCACAATTCTTGATCACTAGGCCGTATTTCTGAGCCTATCACACGTGACCTTCTTAATTTCCCGTTTCCAAGGGTGAAATTTATTCAATGTCGGCTTCCTATCCTGCAGAATACGAAAGTCTCGAAACATCTACTGTTCCCTGGAATCCAAATTCTTCTACTCCTATCCTGGATGACCGGCTATTTATCTAGCTTGAACGGCTTCTTTGTAGATCTGGTTATCGATCCTAGCGAAAGTCTATTCGGATCGAGGTCTCCTCACTAACCTCTCGATGACCTATGGATTTAGTTTATAGCAGCTAGTACTTCTCGAGTCTAGTACTTTTAGAATAATTCGCCTGCTTTCTGGAGATAATGTTTATATTCTCCGTGCTTCTTTATTTAATCGGTTCTAGCACTCCTACGTTTCTGAAATACGTTCCGAACCTTATTCTGTTCTTCCCTTTTTGGGTTCTTTAATTTAGATAACAGTTTATCTTTCTGGTACGGTACTTCCGTACGTTATGATATATTCGTTCGTCTATTTAACGACCTATCGCCTTTAAGTCCGACGTTCGCAGCCTGCTCTGACTTTATCTTACGAACTTTCACTATAACTTGTATACAGTCGGGCCTAAATCCTGTAACTAGGATTTTCCTAATCTTTCAATACGGCGATACTTTAAATTTCTTCTTTACCACTCCTTATGGAGGCAAGCAAGTTGTTAATACTGCGACGCCTATGGCTATCGGATATTACTTCTGCGGTGTAACACAGCGTTTCTCCCCTCAAGGAGTACTAGTAACTTTCTTCGATGTGACGCAGAATGACGCCCCACACGGCTGTCTGAATACTGATGTGCTGTGATGTAGTCTTACGCCCCTCACGGACTGTCGGAATGACTGCATGCGTAGTAACACCCTCACGGGTTGTCAGAATAACTGCATTTACTGTTGATGCTCTAGCGTCACGTCCCCCTGGACGGACTTGTAATGCGTGATGCGTGATTACGCCCCTCACGGGCTGTCGGAACTGCATGATTGGCTTGGTGAAGCCCGAAGCTTTATACTATTTCACTACAAAAAAATAAGACTCTAGTCCTTTCTGTGGCCAATTTCTAAAATAATGGTGGCACAAATATAAAAATTATACCTTCCGAAAGCTCGTCTTCTCAATGTCAAATAATCTCATTGCACCTAAGAATCGATCGTGCAATTCGGAGATATTAATTAATTTCTCGTCCTCAATTGTGTGGGTGTTTCATTTCTTTTGCTTTCTCCCCTCCACACAGGCCTTGGTAATTCCCCGATGACGTCGTCTTGCGTTTGCAGTTTTCTCCTGCGCAATTATTAAATGGTTTCTCTTTACTAAAAAATCTCTCATTCAAAATGATTCACTGTACTGTACTTGTTTACTCATTATTATACTTGTAAACGGGTTAAATTTAATTATTCCTCTTCTGGCGCATAAGCGGTGTTGTCAATTTCCAGCAACGTAAGGTCGATTTCCGAGTCAGGCTTCCTTGTTTAATCTTGGGAAATTTCCACTCGGTTATTAATACTCATGACTCGCTCCCTTCTGAATGTCAAGAGGGATGATCTCATCTCACGAACACCTGGTCCTCGCCTCTTGCACCATATTAGGCTAGCATCTTAGCTGGATCTTTCTTTAAGTTACATTAGAAACTATACGTTTCTTTTATTTTTTCCCCAAATGCATGGATTCGCCCTCATTGGACCCTATGGCACATGGGTTCATTTCACCCTTCCTTAGGATAAATAAATTTTCGAAAAATTTTTGAGGAAATTTATTTTAATTAATTTTGTCTTTCTTTTTCCGTCGAATCCATCATAACGTCGTCCGTATTTACTGTTGCTTTATTTCCTTAAAGTTCCTTCCACTAATTGTGTAGGTTGGGTATGCTCGGTCTTTACCCTTTCTTTCTCCTTTATTACATTGAAATTTTCTTCTTCAATAAAATCAATTATCTATTTAAAGTTCCTTTCCTCTCTGGTCTGTGTTTAGGTTGGGTCTTCAAAAGTTCCCATTCATTCATTCATTCATTCCCCTAGTGGACGTCTACACTCAGGGCCATAAATTTCTTGCCACGTTCGGTGTTTACAACTCTCCCCTCGTCTGGTGCATGCTTCTCCAAACTCGAGTCAACAGTTGGTTTCCTTTCTTCTTTTCTCAAGACGGACTTTTAGACGGTCTGTTCTCTATTCATTTTATATTTTCAACTTAATGACTTTCTGTTAATTACCTTGCGGGTGCAATTAGCTTTACCCGTAACTTAATTCATTACAGTTCTCAGACTTCAAGTCTGTTACACTTCATTTGATTTCTTAAGAGCTCAGTCTAACCTCACCTGACTCTTTCTGGTTTTCTTCCCCCTTCCTCATCTCTCTTTGAGATGGTATTTCAATCACATATTATTATTCCCTCTATTCATCGACGGTTGCAAATGGCATAACCCGTCGGCTTATGATGGAATAATCCTTTTCCTTCACCTCGTATCGAGATGGCATTTCCAAAGAGTGTTTCTTTTTTCGACTCTTCCAATTCTTTAGGTCTTTCAGATCTCCTTTCTTTCTCTTCTTTATATCGCTCCCTTTCTTTTTACGGAGCTTCCAGCTGAAATATGCCTGGGCATCCTCTTCCTCCAAGGCATCATATGTTATTCCACCTCCTTTCCTTGTTCCCATGGGGTGTCCATTTCCTGGTACACCAACTACCAATTTCGGTCTTCCTTTTGGGTCTTCTTCAGAGACGTCTCCTCTCATTTTTTCATTGTTCCCAACAATCTCATCTTTTTCCTTTAGGTTTTCTTGGCTCTTGTTTGGACCTCTTTCCAGTCCTCTTTTCTGTCGTTGGCATTCCTGACATTTTATCATTAATTCAAGGATCTGGGCTTTCAATTTTTCTTCTTCTTCGTCTAATTGTTTCCTATCTTTCTTATCCTGAATTTCTCTTGGGTTTTCTTTTTCACTTTCCTTCGTCAAATCTTGAACCTCTGTTTCCATCGGTGCTTCGTTGACATTTTCTATTATTGTTTCATCTAATTTCTCCGTTTCTTCAGGAATTATCATTTCCGTTTCTTCAACTATCAATTCCTTTATTATCTCCTGTTCCGAGATTATATCTTGCTCTTCCAGCTCAACCTTTTCATCAAAATGATTCTCTTCAGTTTGCAGCTCATTTTCATTTCGGCTGTCCTCCTGTTCTGGAGTTACGATTTCTTCCTGAATTTCCATTGGTTTCTCTGGAAGGATCACCAAAGTTTCCTCCTTTTCCACTGGAGTCATTATAATTTCTACTTCTTGGTTTTCTTCTTTAATATCAATTTTGGGCTCCTCTGGCACCGTGATTTCTTTTTCTTCGTTAATTGTAGCTGGCTTTTCCTCTTGGGCAACTATTTCATTTATGACCGGGATAGCCATTTCTTTTGCTTTGAGGTCCTCTGCTAATATGTATTCATCATATTTCTTTTGGACGGTCTCTAATATTTCTGTATATTCTGGAATCTTGACTTTCCTCAATTCAGCTAACTCCTGAATGCTTATTATTCCAGATTCGTCATACATGCTCATTCTGAAATAATGCATCTTATCCTTTTTGTCCTCTATATACTCCATCTGTTCCTGAAGGTATTTCCTCCTATTGTGATCCTCGTAATCAGTATTCCAGAAGATCTTAGTCCATTTTCTTTCACTATCCCATAATGAGTACTCTATTTCCTTTACGTCCTCAGCCAATGTATCTACCTGTTTCCATGAAGCTAGTTCTATTCTTCCTTCTTTCTCCATACGTTTCGCAAATTCCTTTTTCGTTTTTCTTAAAGACTCCTTCACATTGGGGATTTCTTTGTACAATTCCTCTAATTCCTTTTTGGGTATCTTACATTTACTTTTACAGGCCCTTTCACGGAGCCCGTTTACTTTCATTATTTCCTCGAAAATACTGTCTGTTTGTTCCATAATTCCTTCTTTTATTCTTAATTCGAGATCTTTTAATTCCCAAAGTTCGCTCCTCATTTTTTCGTGCTCATCTTCTATTCCATCAATTATACCCAAGAATTCTTTTACTTCGTCCCAAGTCGCCATTTCTACTTTCTCCTGATCCTGAGCGTTAATACTATCGTTCTTTTCCCCTTTGCTCTCCGAGCCTACCTGAACCTGCATTTCTACGTGAGACTTCGAATTACCTTCATCATTATCATCCTCGGTATTAATTACATTTTCCCTTGGAATCGGTGTACAACAATTTTTTTTTCCATTTGGAGCTCTAAAGGCTCAACATTTACCCTTTTGTCTGCAGACATGTTACCTTCTCTTCGTGTAACTATGTCTCCAGGTGCACGCATGCTTTCTACAGAAACCTTTACAATTTCATTATTTGGGTACTCTTTCTCACCTGTAGTTTTACCTTTATCTGGGCTCTCGGCCCTTATATTTTCAGAGAGCCTCCGCCTCTCTTCACTTAACAACATCTTTGCCGTTTCCTCCATCTCTTTACTGAAATGCTCCCCTAGGCATTCCTTAAAATCCCTTATGGTCAACATCTTATTAGAATATAGTGGGCCACTAATGCCACCACACTAGTACATGCTTGAGAGATGATACTCTGAATCAGTGTGTCCCAATTTCTTTAAAAATTTACTTTGGTACGGGTATTTACCACAACGTACCCTTTTGATACTTTATTCAATTTCATAAACCTTTATGGAAGTATTTAAAATTCAAAATTTCGAAAAACCATTTTTTCCAAAAAATGAAAATTTTGATTTTTCGAGAAAACTCGGGTTTTCCCTAGGAAAACTCAGCCCTGCGTACTGGGCGCCAAAAAAGTAGGTTTTGCTAGGGGGGGTAATATAATATAATTCAGGGCTGCTCGGTATGAGTTTCCAGGGACCCATGCGGTCAGTTAATATTTTATGTTGTAGCTACTCCTATCATTACTTTACTTTACATGATATGACCGTCTTAAGTGTTCCTCTAGTTATTAATCCAGCACATTACTTATATGCCCCCATGTGCCCTTTTAGCAAGAAATATGCCAATCACAGTATACCAGCGTAGCTCAATTCGGAATTTCGGGGCAGCGGTAAGTTCCCCCACTCTGTGACTCACATATTTTGGATTAATTAGAGGATACACTTGCAAAAATAACAACAAAATCAACTCCTATTTTAACACATTTAATTAATAAAATTAATGGCGCTACAAACACTTTAACAATTTAATTACTGACCCATAATCATCTACTTGTTCCAAATGAACAAGGAATCACAAATATAATAAAACAAATATTGTATTTAAACATATGGTTTCCACATAAACCAACAATTCTACTTAGTCTTACTTCCATAAAGCATCAACGGTATGTTTTATATAACTCCGAGCTCTTTTGGCTCCATGCTTTACATAATAATGGTGTCATTCTTGTACACCTCAAATACTATATTTTATATTTTCTTAATCCTCAAAACAAATGTATAATTACATTTAAAATTTTATGTTAATTATCTAACTCAATATTTTTGGGCATGTTCACACATTCAGCTGTTATCATCTCTCTTTATTTTCACAAATATATTAAGGTAATCAGGAAATCACTTGTGTACTCCAGAGCGTGAAGATACTTGACATAGTCAAAAAACTATAGTTACTCCCGAAACTTAGTTGCCTTCAATTAACTCGTGGAATCCTACTTCCGTACATCATTACAATAGGGATTGTTATTTATCTCTTATGTCTTATAAGACCATTATCACATAAGAAACTACGATCTGAACAGGCAAACGAAAATATCAATCTACAAGGACCTCGGTTCGACGCCCGGGTCGTTAACAACTTTAAACACTCACGGTGTCTTTACTACATCTTACGAGACGGTTCGGCTCGCCCTTACTCTAAGAGAGCCGGGCCATTAACTCGGGCGCGATTTATGACACGGAGGGTGACGGGCGACTCTCTGTCTAACCCACGTTAGCAGCTCCTTTCCAAGGCTTTCAAAACAAACCTTCACATTATACTCAGTCCTGGGGAGAGACCGGGCTTTTACTGTACTGTATCCATTCAAACAAATATTCTTTGGTTCATAGACCACTTTCGTAACCTTGGCATTTATTAATTATGAGAGGGTCCTCATTGATTGGGGAAGATTAATACACATTCAACGACGAAGAATTTAGGGGCTTTTATCATAAGAGGATTCTGAGTTCGAATCTCTTCACATGCCTCGGGAACCATTTCCTTATAGAGGACTTATACAAGACGCGATTTAAAGTCGGCCGTGGCCTACATGACATACGCTCAATAATACCATATATTAGCTCCCTTTTAATACATACACAATGCCTCGTGATACTACGTCACAAATAGAGGACTTATACAATTATCAATTCACTGCAATCAACTACCCTCCATAAGTAATTTGCCAAGTATTTTAACTTCTACGCTTTCCTAGCGTGACATTTTAATATTATTTGCGCTCCTTTGCGCTATGCATTATTTTAAGCCGAAATGTCTTCCCAAGAACTGATAAATCTCATTAGTAACAATTCATATTATTTTTAATTCTTATATTAATCTTTTCCGTTGCCGATAAATCGCTCCCTTTTAAAACATTCCCTTGAACATCATATCTTACACATACATTAAGGCTTCAACGCTCTTATTTTCACATCAATTTATTTGATCTTTATTTAATATTTCCATACTTAGTTATTAGTATTATCTTTATTCTTTACACAAGCTCAAAAGCTATTTCTTTCATATCTCAACTTTACTTTATTTAAATATCTTTCATGATAATTACTGATATTTCGCTTGCTCTTATGACATTTGTTAAATACATTAACATTTTTATTCACATATATCCTCTACGGGATTTATTCTTTACATAATTATTTATAATTTCTCAAATTTCTATTATTGTTCAGACCGCGTTCTTGTTTATTCAGTATTTATTTCTTAAAACACATCCCTTTTACTCAAAACTCCGGTGGATTTGTACACAACCATTTCCTGAAACCAAAATAGAATGAAATTCAGTACTCACATGTTTTTAAGATCGTCCCATGATCTTTATTCTTGTGCGGTGTTTCATTTTGGCCCACTTTGAACTCTTACTCCATATTAAAGGAATTCATCTTCTGTACAAACACTTCTTGACATACATTTAAGACACTTAACATTGACGACATTTTGATACACTGATGTGTCCCTTTTGAACACATAATAAACACTAAAAATATTAATCTAACACACAATCTTGATAAATTTACACTTCACAATTCTTGATCACTAGGCCGTATTTCTGAGCCTATCACACGTGACCTTCTTAATTTCCCGTTTCCAAGGGTGAAATTTATTCAATGTCGGCTTCCTATCCTGCAGAATACGAAAGTCTCGAAACATCTACTGTTCCCTGGAATCCAAATTCTTCTACTCCTATCCTGGATGACCGGCTATTTATCTAGCTTGAACGGCTTCTTTGTAGATCTGGTTATCGATCCTAGCGAAAGTCTATTCGGATCGAGGTCTCCTCACTAACCTCTCGATGACCTATGGATTTAGTTTATAGCAGCTAGTACTTCTCGAGTCTAGTACTTTTAGAATAATTCGCCTGCTTTCTGGAGATAATGTTTATATTCTCCGTGCTTCTTTATTTAATCGGTTCTAGCACTCCTACGTTTCTGAAATACGTTCCGAACCTTATTCTGTTCTTCCCTTTTTGGGTTCTTTAATTTAGATAACAGTTTATCTTTCTGGTACGGTACTTCCGTACGTTATGATATATTCGTTCGTCTATTTAACGACCTATCGCCTTTAAGTCCGACGTTCGCAGCCTGCTCTGACTTTATCTTACGAACTTTCACTATAACTTGTATACAGTCGGGCCTAAATCCTGTAACTAGGATTTTCCTAATCTTTCAATACGGCGATACTTTAAATTTCTTCTTTACCACTCCTTATGGAGGCAAGCAAGTTGTTAATACTGCGACGCCTATGGCTATCGGATATTACTTCTGCGGTGTAACACAGCGTTTCTCCCCTCAAGGAGTACTAGTAACTTTCTTCGATGTGACGCAGAATGACGCCCCACACGGCTGTCTGAATACTGATGTGCTGTGATGTAGTCTTACGCCCCTCACGGACTGTCGGAATGACTGCATGCGTAGTAACACCCTCACGGGTTGTCAGAATAACTGCATTTACTGTTGATGCTCTAGCGTCACGTCCCCCTGGACGGACTTGTAATGCGTGATGCGTGATTACGCCCCTCACGGGCTGTCGGAACTGCATGATTGGCTTGGTGAAGCCCGAAGCTTTATACTATTTCACTACAAAAAAATAAGACTCTAGTCCTTTCTGTGGCCAATTTCTAAAATAATGGTGGCACAAATATAAAAATTATACCTTCCGAAAGCTCGTCTTCTCAATGTCAAATAATCTCATTGCACCTAAGAATCGATCGTGCAATTCGGAGATATTAATTAATTTCTCGTCCTCAATTGTGTGGGTGTTGCATTTCTTTTGCTTTCTCCCCTCCACACAGGCCTTGGTAATTCCCCGATGACGTCGTCTTGCGTTTGCAGTTTTCTCCTGCGCAATTATTAAATGGTTTCTCTTTACTAAAAAATCTCTCATTCAAAATGATTCACTGTACTGTACTTGTTTACTCATTATTATACTTGTAAACGGGTTAAATTTAATTATTCCTCTTCTGGCGCATAAGCGGTGTTGTCAATTTCCAGCAACGTAAGGTCGATTTCCGAGTCAGGCTTCCTTGTTTAATCTTGGGAAATTTCCACTCGGTTATTAATACTCATGACTCGCTCCCTTCTGAATGTCAAGAGGGATGATCTCATCTCACGAACACCTGGTCCTCGCCTCTTGCACCATATTAGGCTAGCATCTTAGCTGGATCTTTCTTTAAGTTACATTAGAAACTATACGTTTCTTTTATTTTTTCCCCAAATGCATGGATTCGCCCTCATTGGACCCTATGGCACATGGGTTCATTTCACCCTTCCTTAGGATAAATAAATTTTCGAAAAATTTTTGAGGAAATTTATTTTAATTAATTTTGTCTTTCTTTTTCCGTCGAATCCCTCATAACGTCGTCCGTATTTACTGTTGCTTTATTTCCTTAAAGTTCCTTCCACTAATTGTGTAGGTTGGGTATGCTCGGTCTTTACCCTTTCTTTCTCCTTTATTACATTGAAATTTTCTTCTTCAATAAAATCAATTATCTATTTAAAGTTCCTTTCCTCTCTGGTCTGTGTTTAGGTTGGGTCTTCAAAAGTTCCCATTCATTCATTCATTCCCCTAGTGGACGTCTACACTCAGGGCCATAAATTTCTTGTCACGTTCGGAGTTTACAACTCTCCCCTCGTCTGGTGCATGCTTCTCCAAACTCGAGTCAACAGTTGGTTTCCTTTCTTCTTTTCTCAAGACGGACTTTTAGACGGTCTGTTCTCTATTCATTTTATATTTTCAACTTAATGACTTTCTGTTAATTACCTTGTGGGTGCAATTAGCTTTACCCGTAACTTAATTCATTACAGTTCTCAGACTTCAAGTCTGTTACACTTCATTTGATTTCTTAAGAGCTCAGTCTAACCTCACCTGACTCTTTCTGGTTTTCTTCCCCCTTCCTCATCTCTCTTTGAGATGGTATTTCAATCACATATTATTATTCCCTCTATTCATCGACGGTTGCAAATGGCATAACCCGTCGGCTTATGATGGAATAATCCTTTTCCTTCACCTCGTATCGAGATGGCATTTCCAAAGAGTATTTCTTTTTTCGACTCTTCCAATTCTTTAGGTCTTTCAGATCTCCTTTCTTTCTCTTCTTTATATCGCTCCCTTTCTTTTTACGGAGCTTCCAGCTGAAATATGCCTGGGCATCCTCTTCCTCCAAGGCATCATATGTTATTCCACCTCCTTTCCTTGTTCCCATGGGGTATCCATTTCCTGGTACACCAACTACCAATTTCGGTCTTCCTTTTGGGTCTTCTTCAGAGACGTCTCCTCTCATTTTTTCATTGTTCCCAACAATCTCATCTTTTTCCTTTAGGTTTTCTTGGCTCTTGTTTGGACCTCTTTCCAGTCCTCTTTTCTGTCGTTGGCATTCCTGACATTTTATCATTAATTCAAGGATCTGGGCTTTCAATTTTTCTTCTTCTTCGTCTAATTGTTTCCTATCTTTCTTATCCTGAATTTCTCTTGGGTTTTCTTTTTCACTTTCCTTCGTCAAATCTTGAACCTCTGTTTCCATCGGTGCTTCGTTGACATTTTCTATTATTGTTTCATCTAATTTCTCCGTTTCTTCAGGAATTATCATTTCCGTTTCTTCAACTATCAATTCCTTTATTATCTCCTGTTCCGAGATTATATCTTGCTCTTCCAGCTCAACCTTTTCATCAAAATGATTCTCTTCAGTTTGCAGCTCATTTTCATTTCGGCTGTCCTCCTGTTCTGGAGTTACGATTTCTTCCTGAATTTCCATTGGTTTCTCTGGAAGGATCACCAAAGTTTCCTCCTTTTCCACTGGAGTCATTATAATTTCTACTTCTTGGTTTTCTTCTTTAATATCAATTTTGGGCTCCTCTGGCACCGTGATTTCTTTTTCTTCGTTAATTGTAGCTGGCTTTTCCTCTTGGGCAACTATTTCATTTATGACCGGGATAGCCATTTCTTTTGCTTTGAGGTCCTCTGCTAATATGTATTCATCATATTTCTTTTGGACGGTCTCTAATATTTCTGTATATTCTGGAATCTTGACTTTCCTCAATTCAGCTAACTCCTGAATGCTTATTATTCCAGATTCGTCATACATGCTCATTCTGAAATAATGCATCTTATCCTTTTTGTCCTCTATATACTCCATCTGTTCCTGAAGGTATTTCCTCCTATTGTGATCCTCGTAATCAGTATTCCAGAAGATCTTAGTCCATTTTCTTTCACTATCCCATAATGAGTACTCTATTTCCTTTACGTCCTCAGCCAATGTATCTACCTGTTTCCATGAAGCTAGTTCTATTCTTCCTTCTTTCTCCATACGTTTCGCAAATTCCTTTTTCGTTTTTCTTAAAGACTCCTTCACATTGGGGATTTCTTTGTACAATTCCTCTAATTCCTTTTTGGGTATCTTACATTTACTTTTACAGGCCCTTTCACGGAGCCCGTTTACTTTCATTATTTCCTCGAAAATACTGTCTGTTTGTTCCATAATTCCTTCTTTTATTCTTAATTCGAGATCTTTTAATTCCCAAAGTTCGCTCCTCTTTTTTTCGTGTTCATCTTCTATTCCATCAATTATACCCAAGAATTCTTTTACTTCGTCCCAAGTCGCCATTTCTACTTTCTCCTGATCCTGAGCGTTAATACTATCGTTCTTTTCCCCTTTGCTCTCCGAGCCTACCTGAACCTGCATTTCTACGTGAGACTTCGAATTACCTTCATCATTATCATCCTCGGTATTAATTACATTTTCCCTTGGAATCGGTGTACAACAATTTTTTTTTTCCATTTGGAGCTCTAAAGGCTCAACATTTACCCTTTTGTCTGCAGACATGTTACCTTCTCTTCGTGTAACTATGTCTCCAGGTGCACGCATGCTTTCTACAGAAACCTTTACAATTTCATTACTTGGGTACTATTTCTCACCTGTAGTTTTACCTTTATCTGGGCTCTCGGCCCTTATATTTTCAGAGAGCCTCCGCCTCTCTTCACTTAACAACATCTTTGCCGTTTCCTCCATCTCTTTACTGAAATGCTCCCCTAGGCATTCCTTAAAATCCCTTATGGTCAACATCTTATTAGAATATAGTGGGCCACTAATGCCACCACACTAGTACATGCTTGAGAGATGATACTCTGAATCAGTGTGTCCCAATTTCTTTAAAAATTTACTTTGGTACGGGTATTTACCACAACGTACCCTTTTGATACTTTATTCAATTTCATAAACCTTTATGGAAGTATTTAAAATTCAAAATTTCGAAAAACCATTTTTTCCAAAAAATGAAAATTTTGATTTTTCGAGAAAACTCGGGTTTTCCCTAGGAAAACTCATCCCTGCGTACTGGGCGCCAAAAAGATAGGTTTTGCTAGGGGGGGTAATATAATATAATTCAGGGCTGCTCGGTATGAGTTTCCAGGGACCCATGCGGTCAGTTAATATT
This sequence comes from Meconema thalassinum, assembly GCA_946902985.2. Classification (NCBI taxonomy): domain Eukaryota; kingdom Metazoa; phylum Arthropoda; class Insecta; order Orthoptera; family Tettigoniidae; genus Meconema; species Meconema thalassinum. The sequence goes on along the minus strand of OX336388.2, from coordinate 1,000,303,702 downwards.
TTATGTTGTAGCTACTCCTATCATTACTTTACTTTACATGATATGACCGTCTTAAGTGTTCCTCTAGTTATTAATCCAGCACATTACTTATATGCCCCCATGTGCCCTTTTAGCAAGAAATATGCCAATCACAGTATACCAGCGTAGCTCAATTCGGAATTTCGGGGCAGCGGTAAGTTCCCCCACTCTGTGACTCACATATTTTGGATTAATTAGAGGATACACTTGCAAAAATAACAACAAAATCAACTCCTATTTTAACACATTTAATTAATAAAATTAATGGCGCTACAAACACTTTAACAATTTAATTACTGACCCATAATCATCTACTTGTTCCAAATGAACAAGGAATCACAAATATAATAAAACAAATATTGTATTTAAACATATGGTTTCCACATAAACCAACAATTCTACTTAGTCTTACTTCCATAAAGCATCAACTGTAAGTTTTATATAACTCCGAGCTCTTTTGGCTCCATGCTTTACATAATAATGGTGTCATTCTTGTACACCTCAAATACTATCTTTTATATTTTCTTAATCCTCAAAACAAATGTATAATTACATTTAAAATTTTATGTTAATTATCTAACTCAATATTTTTGGGCATGTTCACACATTCAGCTGTTATCATCTCTCTTTATTTTCACAAATATATTAAGGTAATCAGGAAATCACTTGTGTACTCCAGAGCGTGAAGATACTTGACATAGTCAAAAAACTATAGTTACTCCCGAAACTTAGTTGCCTTCAATTAACTCGTGGAATCCTACTTCCGTACATCATTACAATAGGGATTGTTATTTATCTCTTATGTCTTATAAGACCATTATCACATAAGAAACTACGATCTGAACAGGCAAACGAAAATATCAATCTACAAGGACCTCGGTTCGACGCCCGGGTCGTTAACAACTTTAAACACTCACGGTGTCTTTACTACATCTTACGAGACGGTTCGGCTCGCCCTTACTCTAAGAGAGCCGGGCCATTAACTCGGGCGCGATTTATGACACGGAGGGTGACGGGCGACTCTCTGTCTAACCCACGTTAGCAGCTCCTTTCCAAGGCTTTCAAAACAAACCTTCACATTATACTCAGTCCTGGGGAGAGACCGGGCTTTTACTGTACTGTATCCATTCAAACAAATATTCTTTGGTTCATAGACCACTTTCGTAACCTTGGCATTTATTAATTATGAGAGGGTCCTCATTGATTGGGGAAGATTAATACACATTCAACGACGAAGAATTTAGGGGCTTTTATCATAAGAGGATTCTGAGTTCGAATCTCTTCACATGCCTCGGGAACCATTTCCTTATAGAGGACTTATACAAGACGCGATTTAAAGTTGGCCGTGGCCTACATGACATACGCTCAATAATACCATATATTAGCTCCCTTTTAATACATACACAATGCCTCGTGATACTACGTCACAAATAGAGGACTTATACAATTATCAATTCACTGCAATCAACTACCCTCCGGGCCGATAACCTAGATGTTAGGCCCCTTAAAACAACAATTATCATCATTATTTATTATTAACTACCCTCCATAAGTAATTTGCCAAGTATTTTAACTTCTACGCTTTCCTAGCGTGACATTTTAATATTATTTGCGCTCCTTTGCGCTATGCATTATTTTAAGCCGAAATGTCTTCCCAAGAACTGATAAATCTCATTAGTAACAATTCATATTATTTTTAATTCTTATATTAATCTTTTCCGTTGCCGATAAATCGCTCCCTTTTAAAACATTCCCTTGAACATCATATCTTACACATACATTAAGGCTTCAACGCTCTTATGTTCACATCAATTTATTTGATCTTTATTTAATATTTCCATACTTAGTTATTAGTATTATCTTTATTCTTTACACAAGCTCAAAAGCTATTTCTTTCATATCTCAACTTTACTTTATTTAAATATCTTTCATGATAATTACTGATATTTCGCTTGCTCTTATGACATTTGTTAAATACATTAACATTTTTATTCACATATATCCTCTACGGGATTTATTCTTTACATAATTATTTATAATTTCTCAAATTTCTATTATTGTTCAGACCGCGTTCTTGTTTATTCAGTATTTATTTCTTAAAACACATCCCTTTTACTCAAAACTCCGGTGGATTTGTACACAACCATTTCCTGAAACCAAAATAGAATGAAATTCAGTACTCACATGTTTTTAAGATCGTCCCATGATCTTTATTCTTGTGCGGTGTTTCATTTTGGCCCACTTTGAACTCTTACTCCATATTAAAGGAATTCATCTTCTGTACAAACACTTCTTGACATACATTTAAGACACTTAACATTGACGACATTTTGATACACTGATGTGTCCCTTTTGAACACATAATAAACACTAAAGATATTAATCTAACACACAATCTTGATAAATTTACACTTCACAATTCTTGATCACTAGGCCGTATTTCTGAGCCTATCACACGTGACCTTCTTAATTTCCCGTTTCCAAGGGTGAAATTTATTCAATGTCGGCTTCCTATCCTGCAGAATACGAAAGTCTCGAAACATCTACTGTTCCCTGGAATCCAAATTCTTCTACTCCTATCCTGGATGACCGGCTATTTATCTAGCTTGAACGGCTTCTTTGTAGATCTGGTTATCGATCCTAGCGAAAGTCTATTCGGATCGAGGTCTCCTCACTAACCTCTCGATGACCTATGGATTTAGTTTATAGCAGCTAGTACTTCTCGAGTCTAGTACTTTTAGAATAATTCGCCTGCTTTCTGGAGATAATGTTTATATTATCCGTGCTTCTTTATTTAATCGGTTCTAGCACTCCTACGTTTCTGAAATACGTTCCGAACCTTATTCTGTTCTTCCCTTTTTGGGTTCTTTAATTTAGATAACAGTTTATCTTTCTGGTACGGTACTTCCGTACGTTATGATATATTCGTTCGTCTATTTAACGACCTATCGCCTTTAAGTCCGACGTTCGCAGCCTGCTCTGACTTTATCTTACGAACTTTCACTATAACTTGTATACAGTCGGGCCTAAATCCTGTAACTAGGATTTTCCTAATCTTTCAATACGGCGATACTTTAAATTTCTTCTTTACCACTCCTTATGGAGGCAAGCAAGTTGTTAATACTGCGACGCCTATGGCTATCGGATATTACTTCTGCGGTGTAACACAGCGTTTCTCCCCTCAAGGAGTACTAGTAACTTTCTTCGATGTGACGCAGAATGACGCCCCACACGGCTGTCTGAATACTGATGTGCTGTGATGTAGTCTTACGCCCCTCACGGACTGTCGGAATGACTGCATGCGTAGTAACACCCTCACGGGTTGTCAGAATAACTGCATTTACTGTTGATGCTCTAGCGTCACGTCCCCCTGGACGGACTTGTAATGCGTGATGCGTGATTACGCCCCTCACGGGCTGTCGGAACTGCATGATTGGCTTGGTGAAGCCCGAAGCTTTATACTATTTCACTACAAAAAAATAAGACTCTAGTCCTTTCTGTGGCCAATTTCTAAAATAATGGTGGCACAAATATAAAAATTATACCTTCCGAAAGCTCGTCTTCTCAATGTCAAATAATCTCATTGCACCTAAGAATCGATCGTGCAATTCGGAGATATTAATTAATTTCTCGTCCTCAATTGTGTGGGTGTTGCATTTCTTTTGCTTTCTCCCCTCCACACAGGCCTTGGTAATTCCCCGATGACGTCGTCTTGCGTTTGCAGTTTTCTCCTGCGCAATTATTAAATGGTTTCTCTTTACTAAAAAATCTCTCATTCAAAATGATTCACTGTACTGTACTTGTTTACTCATTATTATACTTGTAAACGGGTTAAATTTAATTATTCCTCTTCTGGCGCATAAGCGGTGTTGTCAATTTCCAGCAACGTAAGGTCGATTTCCGAGTCAGGCTTCCTTGTTTAATCTTGGGAAATTTCCACTCGGTTATTAATACTCATGACTCGCTCCCTTCTGAATGTCAAGAGGGATGATCTCATCTCACGAACACCTGGTCCTCGCCTCTTGCACCATATTAGGCTAGCATCTTAGCTGGATCTTTCTTTAAGTTACATTAGAAACTATACGTTTCTTTTATTTTTTCCCCAAATGCATGGATTCGCCCTCATTGGACCCTATGGCACATGGGTTCAGTACCTAATTTTGTACCAAATACTAACGTCAACGACACCTAGCTGTGAACTTGGCTGCTAGATGCCACCGCAACCAGCAACTTGCAACGAACGTTGTAACTTCCCCTCCGAATGAAAGCATGCTGACGGATTTTTAGCGCTCTTAGAAAATCCGGCGACTTTGGCCGGCTTTGAACCAGCGACATTAGGCATAGAAGTTCAGCATGCTACCAGTTAGCCGCTTCCCTAATAGTCAGATGGAACAAGAAGTTCCGTGACGAACTAAAAAGCCTACTTTTCTTAAAATTAAGATTCATGCCATAGATTAATCTACAGTATATGAACCTATCTAGAATAATGACGAAATTAAGTGGGTAATATCGAAATGTATTAATTAGTTCGTAATAAGGTATACTAGGCATAATGTAGCCTAATAGAGCAATACAGTTGGCAGCTCTGGTGACTGAATATATTCTTACTTCCATCTCCTAAGGTACAGAATACAAAATGTGGTTGAAGTTCAAAGGACGTTACATGGATTTAGACATTGGATCTATTAGTACACGTAAAAGCATGTTGGCAACAATGTCATGCGAGTGCTGGTCAGAAATAATCTGAAATATTATATCTTTTTGTACCAATTTTGGATGAAATCCATTTGTTGGTATAGAAGTTACATGTGTTTAAAAATTGGTCCTATCAGCAGGCTTAGAATCATGTTGGTAGAACTGACGTATATAAGTTACTCCAAATTAATGTAAAATGTCAGGTAATTTACGTGTGCATAGTTTAAACCTGTCGGCTTGCATACTTTCAGATATATTGGTATTTGGATAAAATTATAGAGATAACATTTATTGACAGTTGGCAGCCCTGGTGGCTCTTAAGAATACACTCAGTCATATCTGTTTATGTACACATATTACATACAAAATTTGGTTGAAATCCAATTGATAGTGTAGAAGTTATATGCATTTAAATATTGGACTTATCAGAAGGCTTAAAAATATTTTGGCAACGCTGTCATGTATGGCCACCTGGAAATTAAACTGAAATAGTATTATCTACATGTGTGCCAATTTTATAATAGCTCCCATGTATACCTTCCAAGATATCCAACATGGAGCTCAAATTTCTAGTGCGTTTTTTTTATCAGTTGGTAGCACTGTCATCTTTTTCAAATATGGGCCTGAGATATTCCGGTATACAACTTTACTCATACTAAATTTGGTTTCGATTGCTGCAGCCGTTTAGGAGTTGATAGGGGGGGGACACACACACACACACACACAGACAGACAGACAGAAGGACTGACAGACAGACAGAAGGACAGACACATTTTCCCGGATCGATCTCATAAGTCTACTTTTTCCTCATTTTTGAAAAGTGTGAAATGTAGGCTAAAAATGAATGTGATCTCGTCAATGGCGTTGTCTTGGCAACCTCTGATAGATCATCCCTTATCAATTTAAAAGCGTTGTTATGGTAACCTCTGATGGCACTTGGCATTTTTTAAAATTCCGAAATCATTTTTCTCATCCCTTGGCGTAATGGTGGGTCATATCAAAAATTCTTTCAGACAAAGGTTTTAGGTAATTATTAGGGGAATATTTTCCATTTTGTACGGTTTTGATATTGTGCCTATTGAGAGAGATATGATTAATGTTTCCCGAAAAACCCACTTTTTTCCACCCCTTTGGTCAATGGTTGGTGCTATCAAAAAACTTATTTGACATAAATTTTTGGCACTTATCCGACACATATTATGAACTTTGAATGGATTCGATATTTCACGTATTAAGAGAGTTATAGCGAAATTTCACTTTTTCGGAAAAAGCCCCCCATTTTCACCCCTTTCGACCGATTTTGCCCATTAACGAACTCGACCGAGATTTTATAGGGATACATATTATGTAAAAAATTCAAAGTGATTTGCAAAATTACGGCAGTTATCGTGTCCACAAGAAACTGATATATATTGAACCCTTTTATCCTCTGTTGGATAAATGATTCTATGTTTTATTTCTCCAATTAATAAATATTTCAACCAGCATCATGAAAGTAGCCAGACGGAGATGAGGAAATTTCAAGCATTGGTTGGAGACAGCGGGGACATACCTGAAGCAGGTTGACAATAGGCTAAATATTTTAGCTGTGAAAGGAAATAGCATAGCGATGTGTCAGAAGGACAGGTGGGACGCCTCATATAGAAGCGACGCGCAGTGAGACATGCTGCCGGTATGTTCATTGTGATATTCGCGCCTAGAAGAAATATGATGCAGTAATGTGAGTGGCTGATGAGCAGGCTCGACACTCCTACGACGCCAAGATCTGCTATGAACCGCCAAATCACAGAAAATGTTAGAACCAATGAGAGAAGAATGCCTAGTTAACGCGGCAGGTCTAGCGTGGGCACGCTCGGCTAGCATTCACGCGGGAAATCGCCTAGACAAAATCTCTACGATCGATTCTAGGATTAATGAGCATATTCTTGACCTGTGCAATGTTACGAGTTCAGTGATATTTATTTCATGCCTGTACCACAATTATTTCGAGAAATTTTTACATAAATTCCCCCCCCCCCCATCTGAGGACGTAGACTATTATTCTGTGCGTCTACGGGCGTAGTCGTTTTATTACTGTGTTCGTCTGCGGACAGAACGACTTCTATTTTGTGTGCTTGGACACAGAAGTTATTGTAAAGTGTTAAATTCAGTGATTGATAGTCACAGTACTATATTGTAGGGGCAGTATCGTCGATAATTCGCCAACGAACTGTGACAGGGAAAGTAGTACCTGAACAGCGAATTTAGTAGTCAGATATCAAGTGTATAATAATCTAATTTTTGAAGCAGCGCCAGAGATGACACCGACGACTACAGAGGAAGTTTGGAATTCTCAACACTCCGTCCAGATGGCTGAGATGAGATAGAACCATTCAGTTGGGAAATGGCAGCAGACGTTCTTTGACGGGTGACTACAAGAGAGATGAGTACAAAATAATATTCTTTATTATTTGATAAATTAACTTATGGTTTATGGGACATATTTTTGTAAATACATTGCTTGTGTGATTAACGTAGTATACTTAGTTTTGGTCTGACACACTTTTGTATGGAAGCAGCTCGCACGAATGTAGTTAGTGGAAGGTTCTTGTTTTTGTATTGTGTTAACTAACGTAGCTATGTGAACGGCCGTGTTTGCATATGTTACGCAATGCGGTTAAAAACGTCTCTCGGAGATCTGTTGTGTTTCAGAAGTAGGACTGAATTAATGTAATTATACAGTAGATTGGAGGGTAATTAAAATTGTTTAAGATTTATTATTGATCAGATTCAGTGTGACTATTGCCGATTAGAGCAATGTAATTTGTGACGAAGAGTAATCAGCTCTATCGTAGGTTTTAAATATTGTGTTTAATGTTTGTGAGCACCTATTCAGCAGACCTGTGTGGAAAGCGTCATGTCAGTCCCAGATGTGTGTATGTGTGTATTTTTTGTGGTATTACAAGCGGGAATTTCAGCTGAGACTGATTTCTGTCAGCTTGGTACCCGGTCCATATTGTATCCTTGCGAGGGCAATTGTGGATATGTGATTATGTCTGACCATATGTTGAGTTAGATTAGATTTTTGTTGCTGTTGATTCCGTGAGGTAACGGAACAGCTGGTCAGCTATTTATATACACTGGACTGGGACATGACAGGTATTTGAGGAAAGGGGGGAGATGTTTCACAAGGCTGTCTGAACGTGCAAAGCATGGTCATTAGTGAGGAGTGCTCGTTGGCTCCCTAATTACTTAAATTACAGATAAGAACTGATCAATGGTAAAAAATTGTTGAATAAATGGGAGTTGCCTACGAATCACGATAATCTCCGAAGCGTTACCTTAACATGCAGTTTCGTTCATATAAAGTAATCTTAGCCGGTCAGGCTTTTGTTGTTGTTGGTTTATTCCAGGTTTATTTTCATTTCAGTGACCCGTGAGTCACGTGCAATGCTGTCTTTCCTTGTGTGTATTGAGCAGTTGGCCAGTTGGTAGCTCATGTTGTTAAGTGCGTTTTCGCGCTAATGAGGATCTCAGAGAGATTCCTGTAAATAATAGATTTGTAGTGTGTGTCAGCACTAGAGTTTTTAAGGGTTTTTATTAATGTCATGCCCATATCCATAAACGTTGATTTACGTGATGATTGTTCGTGAGCACCGTGGCTGTTAACCCGTTGTAAACGAACGGTCATCCAAGTACTCATTTTCTCGTAGTTAGTCATCACGCGCACATAAAACTCAAATGCAAGGTAGTGGAACTAGGATCCACTATTTTATTATAAAGGGGGAGATCCATCTGACTCCTCAAAGTGTTAGATATTCCTGTCAGGGAAAAATTCAGGGGGGATATTTTTATTATTATTGTTTGTTTATTTTCTTTTATGCACAATTAGTTATTAAATCTTGTTATTATCTTACGTCTTGTCTCCTTACTTTCTTAATTACAGTTTTTATCCTATGACCCTTGCCTCAGTAAAGCATGTTGTTTGGCGGACGTAAACATCACACTATGAACTGAGCGCGACCCCTTGATCAAGATTCTTGCATAAAACACTGCTATTCTGAAGGGTTCAATATATATATAGATAGATAGATAGATAGATAGATAGATAGATACATACATACATACATACATATATACATAAATTATATATAAACTTTTGAACTGACGGTGGTTTTGGGGTCTGGGGGATGTGAAACGCGAAGATATGTCGACATTTTCCGGAAGTCGAAACATGGTACCCATTGCAATAGTTAGCTTTCTAATGAAATCTACCTAAAAAACTATCAAAATCCGGACGGCCACCCTTCATACTGACCGAATTGTTGCAAGCAATGAATTTCAGCATGAACAGGAAATGGTCAGGAATGTGGACTAGTACTGCACATGAGGATTACCAGTCTCTCGTTAGACCAGGTACACAGCCAGTTGGCATGGAACTACCAAGACGTGTTTGGAAGACACTTAACAGGCCCCGTACAGGCCATGGCATTTGTGCAGATAACCTCCACCGATGGGGATTGGCGACAGTTTCCCAATGTGACTGTGGCAGTGAACATCAGACCATCAAACACATTGCAACATGCTGCAGCAGACGAGCTTATTCTGGAAGTCCAGAAGATGTCTCTGAAGTGACGGCTTCAGCCCTTCAATGGACTGAAAACTTAGACATTAACTTGTAGATTCAGTATTTCTAATTGTATAAGGTGCGTTCAAAAAGTAACGAGCCGGAGGCTGGAATACGCAAACCGGTGACGATATCCGCTAATCTTGGCGTGTGTAACGAGGTGTGGTTCCGACCAGAGCGTGGAAGGTCACAGCCCATCGCTAGAGGGTACGCGTGCACCTCACGTGACAATACAAAGCGAGCAGCAGCATGCATCAATCGTCCAACGCTGCCAGTCGCATTGCAAACAGTGACATGGAGGCGTCATCCGAAGAGCAAAGAGGTGTTGTTCTGTTTCTGACAGCGGAAGGAGTAGGGGGAACGGACATTCATCGCCAAATGTCACAAGTGTACGGCGAACACTGCATGCCCCTTCTTGCAAGGGTCAAGGCGTGGCACAGGCGCTTCAGGGAAGGACGGGTGTCGTTAGCCGATGATGCCCGGTCTGGGGCACCCCCCTGCATTACCGATGACAACGTCCAGCTGGTTGATGCACTCATTACCCAGGACCGCCGAGTGACAGTGAACGCCATAGCCGCCGCGATCGCTCCACGACAATTCACGACCTCATACGGCCAACACAGTCGTGGCACTCCTGCAGAAATTCAAATGGGAAGTTTTCGGCACCCTCCATACAGTCCAGACCTCTCTCCCTGTGATTACGCCATATTTGGTCCCCTGAAAAGGGCTCTGCGGGGCCAACGATTCACCACGGACGCCGACGTCCAGCTGTACGTGCGGAACTGGTTCACATCGCAGCCCAGGGAATTTTATGAAACAGCCATTCACCGCCTCGTGTCACTGTGGGACAAGTGCCTCAACAGCCAGGGCCAATACTTCTAACATACAGGTACTGGTTTCTGTAATTATGCCTCCAGCTCGTTACTTTTTGAACGCACCTTATATATAATTTGTAGACTATGCATATTAGTTGCTCTTCAGTTGTCACACGCTAAATAAATAAATAAATAATACACAATCCATTCGTTTGTCATCAATCCGTAGGCCTGCATTGGTTTTATTAAAAATTAAAACTTATTTTTATCCCCCTAATCATCCTCTGTAGTTACGTCACTGGGATGTGCCCTCAGGCTTCATATTAAGAAGCCCAGCCCTAGAGGTAGACAATCTACGCATGTGGTTACCTTCTGATGCCTGGAAGGCTTCATAGAGACCTTTTTGCTGTCGTCAACCTTCTGTGAAAAATGGCTAGGCAATACCGTACAGAATGTTCAGTGCTCCACTGAATTTCTAAATACGATTTCGCACAGAAGAGTGGACATCATGGCCATAAACAGAAACCATCTAAAGGCTATGATTGTTGATCCAGCAATTCGTATGGACAGAGCATCAATCAAGCGCATCAGGTGATTCAGGAGAAAGGGGATATTTATGAACATGGCATTCCTTTCTTTAAAAGGGTGAGACCTAGGTTGGTTGGTTCCTCAGGTTAGGGACTGCGACAGGGCCCCGTGTATTTTGGGTGTGTGTAGAATCTGTCTGATAACCGGTGTTAATTGTGATGGCTGTATTAGTGTGTGTTATCTGTTTATAATTCAAGTAAGGACTGCAGACATTCAATTTTCAAATAGGTCCTACTTTTGCTACCAAACGCCACCGTAACGACAACTAGTTCTGAATTTGGTTACTAGATGCCACCGCAGTCGGCCCTTGGCGACGAACGTTGGAACCTAAGAGCGTTAGTCAAATGAAAATGAAAATCCACAGCCTGCTTCCAGTCTCCGACCGGGTCAGGAATGGAATGAATGAAGCCCCCATCTAGCGGCGAGGATATGGACTGTGCCGGCTGCCGAGGCCTGACGCACTCCTCTGGGTTAATGATTAAATGAATGACAGATGAAATGAAATGATAGTGGAGAGTGTTGCTGGAATGAAATTTTGACAGGAAAAACCGGAGTACCCGGAGAAAAACCTGTCTGCCTCCGTTTTGTTCAGCACAGATCTCACATGGAGTGACCGGGATTTGTACAACGGACCCAGCGGTGAGAGGCCGGCGTGCTGCCGCCTAAGCCACGGAGGCTTAGCGTTAGTCAAATCTAACCTATAATTTAGCTTCACACAAGTGTCGGCCTAATTAGTGGAAGGTTCTTTTTACATGCAATAAATTTATGACATGGGACCGCCACGCTGCCTTTACTTCCCGTCCGAAAGAAGGCATACTGAGGAATTTGAACACTCTTAAAAATCCGACGACTTCGACCGAGTTTGAACCCGCGATCTTGGGCATAGAAGCTCAGCATGCTACCAACTACGCCACCGAAGCCGCTTGGCGAGATCCAGCTTAGCAAGAAATATATGACGACATTTATGTCTTTATTGTTAGAACTGTAGCCTAAACCCCACGGCGAAGCCATGCTCCATGTCCGGGATGGGACGCTGCAGCAAGTCATGAGATCGGAGGTTTGAATCCCGGCGTTGACAGCGTCTATTCTGAGTGTGTTTTTCCACACTCTCTACAGACAAATACCGGGATAGTGCCTTATTTCAAGTCCCAAGGCACCTACCTTATCCTTGTCAATAATCTATCTGTCTTTAACGGAACCTTTAATAAGCAGAATCCTGTCCACAGCAGCATTGCGCGCTACTTGTATAGACAGAAGTTATATTGTGAATTGTGAACGAAAAAATTAATAAGAACGGGCAAATTAAGCTTGGTGTGCTTCAACAGCACAGCTAAGCTTAATACGTGCTCTTATCACCACGAAGAGAAAAACGATGAAAGGCTACTGGACGTGAGTTATATCCTAGCCGCTTGCCATGGTGGGTGGTTATCGTGTCGGATTACTTACTCCAAGCTTGCAGGTTCGCTCCTGGCCGTGGTAAGTGCTTTTTTTTTTAAGGCGGCAAAAACCACGATACGCATGTCGTACGATGCTGGCATGTTAAAGAACCCATTTGAAATCAGTAGGCCGTGTTCATAATGGCAAAATTAATCTCGGGATATTCCGCCAACACAAAGTTCTTAATTTTCCTACTAGAAAGCGCTATAGTGTCAAGGAGCTTAGATATACAGTACCTATCCTCCTTGACTTTCATAGTGTTTCAAGGAACAACAAAAATCGACATGCAAGCTGCCCTCTGGGTGCAAATAACAAAGCTTGCACCCGGCACCCGAGGCCATACGATATTATTATTATTATTATTATTATTATTATTATTATTATTATTATTATATCCTAGCCACGCGACTGTAGCCTACCTGTCAACCAAGCAAGCAGACAGCGTGAGTCATGAAAACAAAGAATAGTAGGGGAAACTTAGCTAGTTCCGCTGTTGTTAGAACTGTAAACCCCACGGCAAAGCCATGCTCCACGGCCGGGAAGTTACTTTAAATTTAACTAGCGGGCCCGTGCGAGAAATCTCGCATGTTCATAAGCCACACTTTCCCCAATAGGTTTATGATAAGAGGCTTAAGGAGAAAGGTTGTTATGATTTTATTTGAACCAAATGATTATAGAACACTATTTACGTTTCAGGCGTCCCTTCGGCCAAAATGCGAACTGAACAGCAACGATGTCGCATATTTTCTGACAGCAACAGTATTTGCAAATCGCACACTTTTACAAAAATTGATATTTATTAAATTAGAATGCAATTCGTCACTGCTGATGTCATTTGTGTGCTGAGTTCATTCATTGACAGCTTACCCGTAACACTTACCGGTTATTCGATATTTATGAAATTATACGATTTGAGTACTCATTCCTTTAAATTACTGTTTCTGAAATCCATGCAAAATGATAAAGAAAACCCTCAGAATGTTAAAATGACATGAAACAGGCGTCACAGCGGCCAAAATGTGAAGTGGACAACAGTTATGGAGCGTATTTTCCTACAGCAACAGTGTCTGCAAATCGCACACTTCGTACAGTTTTTTAAAGCCTTCTTTTTAAAGAAATTATAGATATTTATGAAATTAGAGTTCAATGCGTCACTGGTGCTGTATATTCTATTTCATTTTTCACGATTGGTCGCTTGTGAGCGCCGCAGGAGGGATCTATACTACTGAAATAATATATATGATGTTTCTACAGAGATATCCCATTGCAGGAGACGATTTATGGCATGTAAAAGAACCTTCCACTAACTAAACTTGAGTGAAGTAGTCCAGTTCACAGCTAGGTGTCGTGGACGGTAGCTTTTGGAGACTCCACGGGAAAAACGGGGTAACTCACATTCTCCAAATTATTCAGGAGAGCAAATTTAAACACTAAAAATAAATACTTAAAGAACCCCAATTGAGGGTAAGCAACATAGTTTATTTTGCCAAATGTATTTCTTATAAAGGATTTACATGTAAAACAAATAAGTAAAGTTAAATTATGAACAAGTGAGAGGATAGCCTAAGGGAAGGTTTTCCATTTCCACTAAAAATAAAAACCACTGTATCTCGGTATCATTCCACTCTATTTGAAATTAATTCCAACTGATTTGTAGTGACGATGACTGGCCACCAGAATGCACCATAAAATCATTTCCGCAACAAAAAAATGGACTTATCCTGTTCTTTCCGTGTGGTCTTCATTTGGTAGCGAAAGTAGGAACTACTTGAAATGATCGTCTGCAGTCCTTACTTGATTTAAAAACAGATAACACACACTAATACAGTCATCACAATTAACACCGGTTATCAGACAGATAGCGGCTTCGGTGGCGTAGTTGGTAGCATGCTGAACTGCTGTGCCCAAGATAGCGGGTTCAAACCCGGCCGAAGTCGTCGGATTTTTTAAGAGCGTTAAAATCCTTCAGTATGCCTTCCTTCGGAGGGGAAGTAAAGCCGGCGGTCCCATGTCATGGATTTATGGCATGTAAAAGATCCTTCCACAGACTAAACTTGTGTGAAGCTAAATTGTTAGGTTAGATTTCGTCGGAACGCTCTATCAAAGTTCCAACGTTCACCGCCAGGTATCATTGATTTTAGCGAAAGTTCGAACTACTTAAAATTGAACGGAACTTGTAGCTCATCCTGGAAGCAGCTACAGACTCAGGTGAGCCGAGCATGTCCTCGGACACTCCCGGCACTAAATGCCATACGATAAATTAATAAATAAATAAATAAATAAAGCATAGAGATTCTACACACACCCAAAGTACACGGGACTACATGACCGCGTTGTCGCAACCACTAAACTAAGGACCCAACCAACCATCTCGCTAGTTGTGTTGTGTCAACTATTTCATCTCCCTTAGCTACGAATTTAGGAATGACAAATTATATCAGTATTTATAAATACAGTCGGCTAATTCTTCATGTATTTCGGCTATGCATTTATGCGGTAGGCATAGCTGTAGTAATAAAGCATAGTTTAGACTTATCTTATTGCGGATTTGGACAAGATATCGCGGGTTTAGTTCTAGTACCAATAGCCTATTTGTGTTAGATGATTTAGACATTCCATGTCAGAAGGAATATGTAGTAATTTAATTCTATGTTAATTTTTTGAAACCATTTCTCTTAATTCTTCGTCAGTCCCAACAACCCCTCAATATTGTAGATTTAGCCGAGTATCCCTTATTCTCTCACTTTCCTCGTTGACGAGCGGCGACTCAAACGTAATGCTTCATAATGTATTTTCAATACTTTTAAATGTTGTATTTTTATAACACGATTTATTACTCTAAGATTTAAATCACTCATAATGGTTCCGTATGGACGTACTTATACAGTTTTAAAAAGTTTATATTTCCGCCTGAATCGATACTTAAATGAAAAAATTATTAACACAGTTGTTCCTGGAAACGTTACATGTTTCAGGGACTGTTGTTGTTTGAGTCTTCAGTCTTTTGACTGGTTTGATGCAGCTTCCATACCTCCCTGTCCTGAGCTAATCGTTTCATCTTACATAGCTACCACACCCTACATCCGAGACAATCAGTTTAACATATTCTAACCTTGGTCTACCCCTACAGTTCTTGTCCTCGACCCTTCCTTCCATAACTAAGCATGCTATTCCTGGGTGTCTTAGTATGTGTCCTACCATCCTATCTCTTCTCTTCATTAGCAGTCGCCAGAAACATCTCTCCTCTCCCACTAGTCTTAATACCTCTTCGTTTGTAACCCTATCTACCCATCTCATCTTCATCATTCTCCTGTAAAGGGGCGTGGTGGCTCAGCGGTCTAGCTGTATGCCTCTCACCAAGGCGGTCCGGGTTCGATTCCCGGTCAATGCATGTGAGATTTTCGAAGTGAAATGCCATGTCCTGTGGATCGGATTCCACGTAAAAAGGAGGTCCCGTGGCCCATAATCACAAGATTCACGGTCACTTAAAACTACAATCTTCCTTCCTTCCTTTCATTCTCCTGTAACACCACATTTCAAACGCATCAATTCTCCTCTTTTCTGCTGCACCAATAGTCCAAGTTTCACTTCCATAGAGCGCCACGCTCCAGACAAAGGCTTTCAAAAATGACTTCCTAATACCTAAATCTATATTCGGTGTCAACAGATTCCTTTTCTGTAGAAAGGCTTTCCTTGCCTGAGCTAATCTACTTTTTATATCCTCTTTGCTTCGTCCATCACTGGTTATTTTGCTTCCTAAGTAACAGAAGTCTCCTACTTCCTTTAGTTTTAAACCTGCCAATTTGATAACCATAGAGGTTTCAGGGACTAATGAACAATTCTTGTCCCTTTCATCAGCCAAATATACAGTAGGTTGTTAGCAGCTTCAGTGGCATAGTTGGTAGCATACTGAGCTTATATGCCCATGATCGCGGGTTCAAACCCGGCCGAAGTCATCGACATTTTTAAGAGCGTTAATAATCCCTCACTATGCCTTCCTTCGGAGGGGAAGTAGGTTAGAGCCGGCGGTCCCATGTCATAGATTTATGGCATGTTAAAGAACCTTCCACTAATTTCACCTGTATGAAGCTAAATTATATAGGTTAAGAATGTAATCAACGCTCTTAGGTTCCTACGTTCGTTGCCAAGAGCCGACTGCGGTGGCGTCTAGAAGCTAAGTTCTGAACTATTAGTCGTTGACGGTGGCGCTTGGCGGCAAAAGTAGGAACTATTTGAAAAATTCAAAGTCTGCAGTCCTTACTTGAATTTAAAAAAACAGACAACACACACTAATACAGTCATCACAATTAACACCGGTTATCAGACAGATTCTACACTAACCCAAAGTACATGGGGCCACTTGACCGCGTTGTCGCATCCCCTAAACTGAGGAACCAACTAACCAACCAACAGTAGGTTGTTGAATTAATTAATGTGGTTGTTGACGGTGTGACATATGCGAAGATAGTATGCGGAAAATCTCTGTATGTTCTGCAAAGATGCATAAAGTAACCAGTTGTCGGTGCATTCACAGTTTTGCTTGAAGCAATAGGTAGCTAAATAGCTGGAGATGATAAACGTGGTATTATATCACCATTTTGTGGATGATTAATGAAGATGCTTGGCTTAAATGATCTAAATGCCAATTGAAATACGGCAGAATGCAATAGAATTACGACGTAGTAGGAATGGATTTCCTCTCGGCAATAAGGTTAGATCAAAGTTTCGGCTTGAGGTTTGATCAAAGTTTAGACTTTAGTCTAGAGACTTTCCGGATACTATCTTCGCATATGTCACACCGTCAGCAACCACATTAATTTGATCTCTCCCTCAATTAATTCAACAACCTATATACAGGGTCTTGACAGTATTTTTGCTTGGCAAGGTGATCCCGCTCGACCTTGGCCGCCGGTCCCCGGCCAATAGCCGGCTGTTACAGGTAGGCGCGCGCGGTCTCCGACCGTATTCCTGCGGAAGACGCGTGAGCTCCGAGCTGATTGGTTTTTTTAAGCTACTGTTTGCTGTATATCGTTTGTAAAGTGTTTTATTGTGATTGTATATAGATTTGTAATGCCTTATGTGAAATATTCGTTACGTGAACGTCTATATCTGCACAATACGTGCATAAAGTGCACCTGCACTAGAACAAGACTAAAGTTTCGAGTGAAATTTCCAGGGAGACCCATTCCTATAGATCGGACAATAAAACAACTGGCTAAGAGGTTCAAACGTACAGATTCAGTAAACAATAAAAATAGACGTAAAGGTCGTTATTTCCTTACTGATGCTAAATTAACCGGAGTAACCGGAAACTTCCTAATGAGATGCTGATTGAGGAACATTTTCAACATCTACTGTAAATATGGTGAGTAAAAATGCATGATACTGATTTTAAGCACCGTATTCTGCCGTACATATGCGCGAGCGGTCGCCGGCCACTGAGCCGTCGCGGGAGGAGTGCGTGAGCGAGATTGTCCTTGCCAAGTAAATATAAATACCCTATATATATGGTGCACCATATCAGGTTAAGTGACCATTGATAGTTTACTGCTACGCTTTATAATAATTGCGTTCATTTAATACTTTATATTTGGCTGATGAAGGGGCCAAATTTGTTCATTAGTCCCTGAAACATGTACCGTTTCCAAGAACAACTTTGTTAATATTTGTTTCATTAAAGTATTGATTCAGGCGGAAATATAAACTTTTTTTTAAACGTTTTCTTATGGTACTCGCAGAATCAATGACATGGGTTCCTTGGATAGTTCACAAATAAAGAGATTGTTTGTGTAATTATTTTCTGCTTGTTTCTTTTACAAGTGAATTATGTTGCAAATTTTCTGGAGTCTATTTTGTCAACTGTCAGTTTCATTGTTTTGTGGTGTACTGTTGAGGAATCATTTGCTACGCTTCTCTGAGTTGTTTGTTCCAATATGCACTCTTTCTTGTGTTACCATCGCATTACTTACAATATTTGCCTTTTAGCATTATGAGGAGACATTACAATAATTATAAATCTGTCTTCTGGATATTAGATCGTACTTAAGACGATGAAATATCAGTAGTTTTATGCAATGTAAAATGTTAACAATCCATTCTCCACAGTTCAATGTACACTATGATTTCATCACAGTTGGGGATGTACAATACGTCGACTACCATACACGATCTGTGTCGTCATTCACGTAAAATACATCCCTCTATAGAGATGGTCCAGATTAGGTTATGAAGTACTAACTTATCATTGACGTTTCTCTCAAATTGTGGCGAACATGTATGGAAACTTTTCGTTTGCGATGCTCCCTTGTGAATACAAACAGCACGTACAATATGGTAGGGAAAAAAAAATTCCAAAGCATTCCAGGGATATGGAATGCAAAGAGATTTGTTATAATACCAAAGTATCTTGTGATGTCCGTATTGAATAGATGAAGTATACAAAATTGGTAAATAAGCGTGCTGATAGGATCAATGTTTAACCACATGTAACTTCCTTACTAACAAATGAATTTCTTCCAAAATTAGCACATGTATAAACCATAATATTTTAGATTAATTCTGAACAACACATAAATGGCATTATTGCCAACATGATTTTATGCGTGCTGATAGATTCAATGTCTGACTGCATGTAACGTCCATATTATCCATTGGATTTCAACTAAATTGTGTATGTGCATTCTGCACCGTAAGAGATGGAACTAAGAATATATTCAGAGTCACCAGGGCTGCCAACTTTTGATAAATGCTCCCCAGAATTTTCAACCCTAGTCTCAATGTATCCAGACAAACAGTTAAAAATTTGGCACATGTGTATAAAGGATTATTTTGCAGTTTCATTTCGAAAATCCATACTGTACATGACAGTGGTGCCAACATAATTCTACGCGTGCTGATAGGTTCAACGTTTAACTGCATTTAACTTCCATGAAATTTAATGGGTACCGGTAAATATGAAATTTTATATAGCCTAGGCCTAGAGTCTGTATGCCGTACGTGCGTATTTTCAGGGAGAGCAGACCTACCAACTAGGCTACCTTCTAACTCTCTCTGAGTATTTGAGCCTAAGACTCTCAGTAGCCTATCTCATAATCCGTGGAAGGAACCTATTTCAAACAGACTGTAGGCCTACTGCTCTATAGGTCTAAGGCTACACTATTTTAGGTATATTTCGAACAAATTAGAAATGTCAGTATTAGCAATTTCTTCATAATAATAATATCGTATGGCCTTGGGTGCCGGGTGCAAGCTTTGTTATTTGACACCCAGAGAGTAGCTTGCATGTCGAATTTCGTTGTTCCTTGAATATGAAAGTCAAGGAGGTTAGATGTTCGATATCTAAGCTCCTTGAACACTATAGCGCTTTCTAGTAGAGAAATGAGGAACTTTGTGTTGGCGGAAACTCCCGAGATTAATTTTGCCATTATGAACTCGGCCTACTGAATTCAAATGGGTCTTTCACATGCCAACATCGTATGACATGCGCATCGTATTTTTGCCGCCTTTCAAAAATCACTTACCACGGCCAGGAGCGAACCTGAAATCTTGGGGTTAGTAGACCGACACGATATCATTGGATTGGGATAGAGGGTAGCCATGATTGGCATATGGTGTAATGAACTCGTGTGTGTAAAATTAAGGATTGACACGAGGAGATGGCCATTTAATTGTCCTGTAGGCCTACTTGTGAACAGGTCAATGCACAAATAGGTTCATAAATAATCTTTATGTTCGACCCTGACTATTATATGTCTGAAAACTGTATCATAATGATGGTCATTATAACACTATTTTTCATTATGAAACAGTTTCTCCCACCAATCACAGCTCAAGAAACAGTTGTTTGACCAATTAGATAAGGATACCTTCACGCATGCGCTCAAAATCCAACATGTCTATACAAATTACCGAAAGTGCACCGTCCATATGTTCACGTAAATAAACTGGTGAATAAGAGACAATGTAGGCCTACCTTTGGTTGGTTGGTTCCTTAGTTTAGAGGCTGCGACAACGCGGTCATGTAGCCCCGTGTACTTTGGGTGTGTGTAGAATCTGTCTGATAACCGGTGTTAATTGTGATGACTGTATTAGTGTGTGTTATCTGTTTTCAATTCAAGTGAAGACTGCAGACTTTTAATTTCAAGTAGTTCCTACTTTTGCCGCCAAACGCCACCGTCAACGACTACTAGGACTAGTTCAAGAACTTAGCTACTAGACGCCACCGCAGTCGGCTCTTGGCAACGAACGTAGCAACCTAAGAGCGTTGTTTACATTCTTAACCTAGGCTATACAATTTAGTTTCACACAGGTGTAATTAGTGGAAATTTCTTTAACATGCCATAAATCTATGGCATGGGTCCGCCGGCTTTACAATGTACCTTAATATCCCCAAATCCAATTTCTACACAGCGGGTTGTTTTCAAACGAATTCGGTGACACTTTTACTGAATACTGGTGCTCAATCTGCACATAGGCCTATGACATTGAAGCACACAGAGCGCATGCGTCGGTCGGTCAGAGAGCTTGGTAATCAGACATATCCTACCCTGCGCAGCACCCGATGACAAAATTCTAGTGACAATCTCAACAGATATTTATGAATATTTATGTGAAAACATATACCGGTAATAAAGTTATAATTATCGTCGAACATAAACAGTCGTATGCAACTCGCCTATAATGGTAATTAAGACACTCGTATGGAAATTATAAAACTCACATAGCCTACGCTCGTTTTATAAAAATACTCGTGTGTTAATTATAGCCATTATAGGCTCGTTGCATAATGTACTATTAAGTTCAACGATGTCGAAATATAAATCGCCTATTATATGTCAGTACCAGAAATACTTTTCATTATGATACAGTTTCTGGTGCAGGAAGCTCTCGATAAAGTTAAAAACCTCCCGAAAATTATACAATTTCTTCAAGGTACTATTCACAGTAGTCGGACTGCCAATGTTATGTGAACTTTGAATAACATAGAATCTCTTACAACAAAGACCATCACAGACCTACGGCTTTATTTTCTATGCAGAATTAATTTAGGAATGAGCTACACGGCACGATCTAAAGACCTAATTTTCTTAAAATTTAAGATTCATGCCAATGTTAATCTAAACCGTATACCCTCACCGGGCGAATCAGCATTTGCCTGGAAGGAAGATGGGAAGCCACAGAAGACAATCTTCAAGGTTGCCGGCGGGGGAATTCGAACCTCCTCGCCTCCCGGATGTGAGCGACTGCCAGCAGTCATGCCGTAACGACCACGGCTAACTCACCCGGTATTTGCGTAACTACTGGGGGTGTATGTAGAGTGGGTTCAATTCCCCGACCCCCCCCCCCCCCCCAATAGCCAAATAATAAAAATATGAAATGTGCTGACGTTTCTAATATTGAATGAAACCAATCTTCGGATTAATGACTAATGATTGGATTGTGTAAGCTTGTACTTAGTAATTTCAAAGCATTTCCATTCCACCGAATAAATGTTAGCGTTACCCTAACTTAATGATTATTGAATGAGCAAAATGGTCAGCTGTTCAGTTAGCCAGAGCGGTGTCAGTGAGATGGGTGTTGCACTCTCTTCCCTCGTCCCTTTGTAAACAAAAACTCCGATTATAAGTTAGCATTCTGTTAGTATCCGAGTGTGAGTGTCATTGTGGAAAGTAATAATAATATCGTATGGCCTCGGTTGCCGGGTGCAAGCTTTGTAATATGACACCCAAAGGGCAGCTTGTATGTCGAGTTTTGTTGTTCCTTGGAACGCTATGAAAGTCAAGGAGAGCGGCTTCGGTGGCGTAGTCGGAAGCATGCTGAGCTTCTATGCCCAAGATAGCGGGTTCAAACCCGGCCAAAGCCGTCGGATTTTTTGAGAGCGTTAAAAATGCCTCAATATGCCTTCTTCGGAGGGGAAGTAATGCCGGCGGTCCCATGTCTTAGATTTATGGTATGTTAAAGAACCTTCCACTAATTGCACCTGTGTGAAGCTAAATTGGATAGGTTAAGAATGTAAACAACGCTCTTAGGTTTCTACGTTCGTTGCCAAGAGATGACTGCGGTGGCGTCTAGTAGCTAAGTTCTGAACTTGGCCTAGTAGTCGTTGACGATGGCGCTTGGCGGCAAAAGTAGGAACTATTTGAAAAATTCTAAGTTGCAGTACTTAAATTTAAAAAAAAACAGATAACACACACTATTACAGTCATCACAATGAACCCCGGTTATCAGACAGATTCTACACACACACACAAAGTACACGGGGCTACATGACCGCGTTGTCGCAGCCCCTAAACTTAAGAACCAACCAAAACCAACCAGTCAAGGAGGTTAGATATCTAAGTTCCTTGACACCATAGCGCTTTCTAATAGAGAAAAGAGGAGCATTTGTGTAGGCGGAATACCCCGAGATTAATTTTGCCACGGCCTACTGAATTCAAATGGGTTATTAACAGGCCAACAACGTATGACAAGCGTGCCGTGATCTATTTCGCCTTTCAAAAAAAAAATCACTTACCACGGCCAGCAGCGAACCTGCAAGTTTGGGGTTGGTAGTCCGACACGGTAACCACTCACCCACCGTGGCAAGCTGTTGTGGAAAGTGAATCATTTTGTGTTAAGCTGTATTGCGGTGTTAATGTAGCCTAGTTGGAATCTAAAGTTAATTATTATTCTGTTTATAGGATGTTGGGAATAGAAAGGATCAGATGATTTCACGAAAAGACTGAACTTAATAATTTTATAAGTTTATCAACAAAATTATTGTTAATATTGTCGAGTAGGCTATATGCACATTTATACGTGAAAATACAACGTATCAAAGGTTAATGGAATCTAACACGAAATACCTTGTCTTATTAGCTAATTAATTCATCGTGTTGCTAACAGGCTGGCTGCGAGGCTCAGCGACAACGTTCTCACTTGCTGTGCCCAAGGTTCCAGGATTTAATCCTGGTGCGGTCAGCTGGCATTTGGGGGAGCGCAAATGCGAAGTAGCCGAGTCAGTAGACTTACTGGCACGTTAAAGATCCCCTTGTAGGTAAAATTCCGGAACCCAGGCGTCTCAAAAAGCCGCAGTAGTTAAAAGGATCGTAAAACCAATAGGCTAACATTATTAGTATGTTGCTAATAGATTCCACTACCGACAGCAGTGGCTCAGCTGGCTAAAGCGCAGCGTTAGGTCATGGGACCAAGCTCTCTGCTGACTCGGTAGACGCGTGGGTTCGAGCCCCACCGTCGGCCGTCCTTGAAATGGTTTTCCGAGGTTTCCTATTTTCAACACCAGGCAAATGCTGGGACGGTACCTTCTGATAGGCCACGGCCGATTCCTTCCACATCCTTGCCCAGTTTCTTTCATCTTCACCCATTCCATCCCGACGCGCAGGTCGCCCACGGGCGTCGAATTGAAAGACCTGCACTCGGCCTCTGAGGAGGCCACACGACAAAAAAAAATAGATTCCACTGGATTCATGCCTTTCTGTTTAACTTTAGTAGACTAATTAGGCTACAATTGGTTGTTTATATTTGCATTCGTGCACTATTATTAACTTAAGTCCAACATTTATCTGTCAAAATATGAGGCCATGCAACCTAGCTACTATTATGGCGTATTCCTGACGTCTGGAGTGGCTGGTTTCAAATGTGTCCTTTCCAATCTTTCCTCAATGCGAGGACGTCCAAAGCGTAGAGATTGCCATTCACTTTCTATCAAAATCGTAGTATAAATAACAAGGCACTCACGAGAGCGGCACTAAATTATGTTCGGTTTAAATAACAACGTCAATAGTAACAATTCCCACAGACTTTAAACAGGACAACTACTCGACACAATTCGATAAAGATCAGGGCTAGATAACTTAACCGTAAGCGTAACGTAACGTAATTAGGCAATGTACCGGAAAACTCTATTATTGCATTTAGGTAAATGTGATACAGAACGAATTACTTCGTTTCTACAAGAGTACAGAATTTATCATATAGGCCTACTATCACAATAACGTTAAATTGAATTGAAGAACGCTATTTTTCCGGTCCCTACCAATAGCGTTTTTGGCATCATTTCGTTATTAGTTCAACCTGATGTCGAAGAAAGAAATTGAACTAACTACTGACAATAAAGTTATTCGAAAGGTGTGTAAAGAAAGTTCCTTATAATACCGTTATTCGCCTATTTTCGTTATTTGTCATACCCAATCTCTAAGAAACGAAATTGTGAGAGCTACCGATCATAACGTTATTAAAAAGACGGCTATAATTTTTACATATTAATGCTATTCTCATTTCTTTGTTATTAGTAGGGTTCGGAAGTTTAAAACCTAAAGAAGTACAAAATATGCAAGCAAATATGCCCTAAAATCTAGCTAAATATGACCTAAAAACTATAAATTATGACCTAAAAACTATGAAATATGACATGAATTGTTGGGATAGGTAATCACTAACAAACAGTAAACGTCTTAAGTGCCAAGTATGTAGAGGAGCGCCTTCTTGGAATCAGGTCTTCTAAACGTGCTCTCTGCCTGTTCCGGGAAAAGAAAGAAAAATATACCTACTATACTATTCGGAAATCCTGTGTTTGAAACTCGACGCAGATAACACGTTCCTTGTTAACGGCGCCTAAATTTAAACAAAAATGCTGAAATTATAACCAAATAGGCTATGACCTTATATCACTAAAATATGACCAAATATGACCAAAACAATAAAAATGGCCGAAATATGCATTTATAGGCAACATCAAATTGCTTTAAACGTGGTCAAGGAACCGTCATTCAAGCTTATTTTTCAGATTTCCGGTAAAATGAGCCGAACCTTAGTTATTAGTCAAACAATATCGTTATGAAAAAAAAATTGTACATATTCCGTCAAGAACGTTATTAAGGAAACGGCTCGAACAGAGGGCCATAACGTTATTGTTAGTAAATCTGATGTAGAAGGAGAGTCGTTGTGTGAGATTAGTGGGAGCGACGCTGTGTGGGATTAGTCACGTTGTACAAAGAAGGGTTATACAGTATGAAATATTTTAGCGCATTGCAATAATACAGTAGGTGCCTTTAACCATATGATAGGCCTACTAATTATGTTTTTGTGAACCAAAATTACGCTTTTGAGAAGAAAAACGAACCGTGGAGTCCCAATAGCTTCAAGAGAAATTTCGTCATAAACGTATCAATATAACCGATAGAAAAGATAGGAATGAAATTTGTAACAAATAGAAACGTCCTAAGTCCACCAGAACGTTTCTATTGATTTGTCTCAAATTTCAATCGGTAAGTTCCAATTACAGTTGGTCTGTCTACCACGTAGAGCACTGGTGGCGCCGTAACAAGCATTCTTTTAAAGATCATTTGGAAATCAAGATACAAAATATTGAACAACACTTCTGAATACTATATTTGCCCTTTTGGATTTGAGTAGCTAGGCCTATCTGAAAATATTTCCTATTTTTAATTGTAAGGACGTTCATTTCAAAGTTAAGTTATATTGTAATCCAAACACCTAATGTATTAAGCCAAGTTACCGAACATGTTTCAACAATAAAATAGAAAACATTTTAAGTAGGGTATTAATAAGTCTTCAAAGCAAATTTAACCTACATGAAACAGTTTTACAATGAGACATACTAAAATTTATGTCCGTTTAGACCTAATTAACCAATAGCAGAATGACCCAAATATGAAACATACGTTACCAGAATTATTCGGTGAAAACAATTGAGTATACAAAACAAATTGAGTAAAAAAGGAAGCCCACAATCTGTGGGTCAAATTGCTGGGCAGCGGTCACTTGGTAAGCCAGGGTCCTTCTTGGGCTGCGGTGGCAGTGACGTAACTAGGATTTGCTTCTGGAGGGGGATGAGCTGAGTAAAAATTACATTGGGGGGAACGGAGGGGGAGGAGGGGGTTGAGGGCTCGGATATAAAGAGAATATACGATCCCAAAGATTCTAACCTCCTATCTATATTTTTGTGCTGGATTTAATAGCATGTGATACTTGGTTTTCACTTATCAATGTGTAAATGCCCACGAGCCTACTATGGTGTCGTAGCAGGAGGAGAGGTGATCCTCCTAAGTGGCGCGTCCCAGGTGGCGGATCGGGGGGTCCTCACCAGCTAGCAGGAGGACTTGAGCGAAATAAAATAGCTCTCGCGGACCAAACACACATGAAGACTGGACGTCATTGGCTGGAAAGGGGATGAAAATGGGTAGTTACAGTACATTCCAACGGCGGAAAGGCAAAGGAACGTCAGTCGAAAGTAGATAGGTAGGACTCCATAGCGGAGGTGAAAGCAACCTATCTAAGGGTGGGTCGCCTCAAAATCAATGACCCCAGCCAAAGGACAGGATTGAGCGTGAGGTTAACAGACTCACCTTGTAAAAGATAACTATTGTTCAGAAGACTTCTACAAGTAAACCGGACGGAAACCAAAGACGACCGAAGCAGATGGCGAAAGAGGCCAAGGCCCATCCAGATCTGTAGCGCTGGATAAGTAAGTAGCCTAAGTAATTTGTAAATGCTCCAATTATAATGTTGTTGATATAAACTGTCAAGTCCAGTTTCCTTCGCGAAATCGTCTGGCTCCTTCTATTCTCCGTAATTGTATGAATACTTGAGTCAAATAAGGCTCGGTTCCAAATAAGGCCCATTCTGTGATTATAAGCCCATTAGCAGAATATTCGAAATTCTACAAGATTCTTAGTGTTTCTGATAGCTACTGGCCTTAATGCCTAGACTAGAAACTACAACTGTTGAAGCGATTGATTCCATGATGTTTGCTTCAGTCGAGTAGTAGCCCAAACGGCGACCGAAGCTCTTTTTGTTACTATATTTTGATAAACAACCTTTCTTCTTTTTTTTAAATTTAACATACAGAACCTTGGTGTAGCCTATATATGGTGTCATTTATGTACTTGAGTACCCTTAAGGGGCGTGTAGGGGATGGGTATAGGAACAATCTGAGATAGGGAACTTGGGGTTGGAATGGCCTCCCAATCCCAGAAAACAGGTTTGTTTCCCCTGTCAAGTAGGGAAGCGCATCATGTGTTACTGTGAGGTCAGGCACTCTTTCGCTGTCAACGGTCTTGGCGCGACCACTGCTCAACGCTGCGTTAGCCGAGAGCTGCATTCCTCTTGCAAATAATTGATAGTTCCGTCGTCTTTAACTACTACAGAAACACACGTAACTCGATACTAATAATCAAAAGGCAATTAATTTACAGAATCAACGATAGTTTAAAAGAATCAGCACTGAATAGAAACGCACTGTGACTAGGCCCCCTCCTGCCCCTCTAAAAATCAAGAAAAAGAAAAAAATGAAGGCATGGCACCCCAGAAGGAACGAACCCGGGACCGCCGTGGCACCGCGCCTCGCCGCTATCTTCTCGGCTAACCCAGCGTTGAGCGGTGGTCGCGCCAAGACCGTTGACAGCGAAAGAGTGCCTAACCTCAGAGTGCGCTTCCCTACTTTACAGGGGCGGAGGGCCTGAAACAAATCTGTTTTCTAGGGTTAGGAGGCCATTCCGACCCCAGGTTCCCTATCTCAAATTGATCCTATACCCATCCCCTACACGCCCCTTAAGGGTAGACAACTCAAGTACATAAATGACTCCCTGTATAATTTCAAAGAATGTGATTTATAGATTATCTACTGTATTGATATGTACCGCTTTATGTGCATTTCTTTCTCTCTTTTCATTTACATATGGACCTTATTTGGCACGGGTGTTCCGAATAAGGTCCGTTACTGACATTTTAAATATTGTATTAATACTGAAATATTTTCCAGTAATTCTAATTATCAACCCATGTTTTCATTACTGCTTGCCTTCAAGATAAATCCAGGACAATGTTCAGATTTTCCCACCTACTAGTAGAAATACAAGATATCTTTAAACGTTCAGTGGGCCTTATTGGGCACAATTACCATATTATGAAATTATTATTACTAAATCTCAACTTAAAATAGCAATACAACTTAATACAATATCATTCACTATCCACAATGACACTCACACTCGGATACTAAGGGAATGCCAAAAAAAAAAAAAAAGGGGGGATGATAGAACACAGTGTCACACTGACACCGCTCTGGCTAACTGAACAGCTGACCATTTTGCTCATTCAATAAGTGATACATTAACGCTAAATATTTTACACGAGTGAAAAGAAATGATTTGAAATTAATAAGATTAAACTTACATTAGTTAATCCAATCATTTGTGAACAATCCGAAGATTGGTTCTATCCAAAATTAGAAACTTAACAAATTTTATTTTTATTATACTATTTGGCTCTAGAGATCACCCCCGACCCCCTTAGTTAGGCTACGCCATTGCATGGTGACACTGGGGGAGGGGTTATTAATTATAGGGTCTTTATATTTGCTTAGCAAGGACATTCTCGCTCACGCGCTCCGCCAGTGACGGCTCAGTTTCCGGCGACCGCGTGTGTATATGTACGGCAGAATACCGTGCTTAAAATCAGTATCATGCATTTTTAGCCTATTTTCAATTTTGAAAAAATAGGCTTATGCGATCACCTTTTGTCCGTGTGTGTGTGTGTGTGTGTGTGTGTGTGTGTGTGAGGTGTGTGTGTGTGTGTCCCCCTAATAAAATCTAAACGGCTGGAGCGATTTCAATGAAACTCGGTAAGTTCATAGCACTATTTCGGGCGACCCCGACCGTGCCCTTCAAATTTTGTTACGTCTCACTAATCCAACATGGCGGCTGTGCGAAATATTTCACCAGCATATTACCGATATCACCCTGGAATTTTGTATGGTGATAAACGGAACTACTAGAAGTTCGCTTATGTGACCTTTGAAAACCTGGTAACTACAAAACCAACATGGCGGTCAAGCGAATTTGCGACTTTTAAATAGACGTTTCTCGCGATTTTACCAACCAAACGCAATGAAACTTGGTACCGTGTATGTTTATATACATTGTAATGCTCCGACATCTAACTTCGTTCAATTGTTTACATAGGCCTAACCGCAATATGGCGGCTGTGCGAAATATTTCCCCGGCATTCTACATCTCTGAAACTAATACCGGTATCAACCTGAAATTTCGCACAGAGATAAAGGGCACTACTGGAAGATCATCCATGATACTTTCAAAAACCGTCTAACTAGAAAACTAACATGGCGGCCAAGCGAATTTGAAAGTTTTAAATAGACTTTTCTCGCGATTTAATTATCCAAACGCAATGAAACTTGGTACGGCAAATGTTTATACACATTGTAATGCACTGGTATGTAATTTAGTTCAATTGTTTACATAACCACAAGATGGCGGCTGTGCGAATTTTTAAATTAAGTTTTTGTTTCTTGTGTCGTGATCATGCGATCGAAGTGAAAGTTTGAATAAGGAATCTACGCAATCATTTTCCTTTGAAGGTACATGACTCTTTGGCCTATACATATAACAATCCAACATGGTGACCATCCGGAATATTTAGACGGTTCTCAATATCTACGAATCTACTACAGCAATCAAACTGAATGTTTTTATGTTCATAGGGGTTATGAACATAAGTTCACCTATACGACTTTTAATAACCTGGTGATCACAAATCCAACATGGTGGCGACGCGAAGTATAAATATTCACATTTTAGTCGGTTTTCATTATCTACGAATCTATTACAGCAATCACACTGAAATTTAGTATGTTGATAAATGCAATTAATATTAGTAGGATATATGAAAATAGGCTGTATAGTTCTTCACGGAACGACTTGTTACTCACCATGTTTACAGTACAGTAGATGCTGAAAATGTTCCTCATCTGCTGCCAAACATAATCAGCATGTCTTTATGAAGTTTCTGGTTACGCCGGTTGATTTAGATTCAGTAGGGAAATAACAACCTTTACGTCTATTTTTATTGTTTACTGAACCTGTACGTTTGAATCTCTTAGCCAGTTGTTTTATTGTCCGATTTATAGGAATGGGTCTCTCTGAAAAATTCACTCGAAACTTTTGTCTTGTTCTAACGCACGATTTCCTGCTTGTTATGTACGTATTGTGCCGATATAAGTTATACGTTCACGAAACGAATATTTCACTTAATGCATTAAAGCACTACACACAATCACAATAAAACACTATACAATACGATATACAGTAGGCTAAACAGTAGCTTCATAAAACACCCAATTAGCTCGGAGCTCACACGTCTACCGCAGCAAGCGCGTGGGAATACGGTCGGAGACCGCACGCGCCAACCTGTAACAGTCGGCTATTGGCTGGGGACCACCGAGCGGAATCACCTTGCCAAGCAAAAATAAAGACCCTGTATAATAATTATCTAAGAAAGGAGACAAAACGAACCCAGATAACTACAGAGGACCCTTCTGGACTGCACATATAAAATTTTCTCTCGCATAATTTACAACAGGATTAAAAACATTCTGGAACCACAACTTGGAGAATATCAAGGAGGATTTCGCCCTTACAGAAGTTGTCCAGACCATATCCTTAGCCTGAAATTAATAATGGAATATTACAAAAACAGAAATAATCAACTCTTTATCTCTTTTATAGATTTCAAGAAATATAGTATAATAGTATGCATAGACTGATACTGCTGAAAATCCTCAGATCATACGGTCTCCATCCTAAATTGATAAAAATCATTCAATTAACATTAACAAACACACATTCGAAAGTTAAATTTAGGGGAGAAATATCAACAGCTTTCACAGTAAAAACCGGTCTCAGACAAGGTGATGGATTATCCCCTCTGCTTTTCAATGTGGCTCTTGATTATATCATGAACGTTTGGAAAAAGGAATACCCTCCTAAGATCAAAATTGGAACAAAACCATCATTAAAAATAAACTGCTTAGGATTTGAAGATGACTTGGCTCTTTTAGCACTAGACAAGGAAGAGGTTTGTACTCAGATCACTAGCCTAGTCTCCAAGAAATTGCTCAAGGGATAGGATTACAGATATCCTTTGATAAAACTGAGATCATGCCTATGAAACCCTTAGATATAAATGAAGTCTATATAAATGATCATAAAATTAACCTAGTTCCTCAATATATGTATCTTGGATAAATTATAACACATAACTTAAACGAAAAAGTAACTTGGATAAATAGAACAAATAAAATGAAAAATGCACAATCTCTAACCTGGTCAACATATAATTTAAAAAATGCCTATCAATAGCTATTAAGATCCAACATTATAAAACTGTAACTCTCCCAGAAGTCACTTATGCTTGTGAAACATTGTTCCAAATTAAAAATGAACAAAGAACTGATCAGCTCCCCAAAACGGAAAGAAGAATCATTAGAACGTGCATAAATAAAAAGTATCAGGCTGAGGGAGTCAGGAGGATTCTCCCAAATGAAACTGTCTATCGTGAGATTGATCCAATCACCAGAAAATAATTTCATTTTTTTACATCTTACGGCTTCCAGAAAACAGACTTGTAGCCTACGCCAACTGGTGATGAGAAATCTAGGAAAGAAAACTGGAGGAAAATGGATCCAAGAAATCCAACAAGATCTCAAAGCAGTGGGACTCAAGATAACAAATGCCGAGGAGAAAAATAAAATTAACACCATTCTTAAAACTTAAAAATTTTCTGCAGAAATGACACATAGCCTATGGAGATTTCAGATGAGTTGAGAAAATCCCGATCTGAAAGAATGAAAAAGTTCTGGAAAGAGCGCAAGAACCAAGCAGTAGGCCTCCTACCTTCAAAGAAGAAGTAATTGTGGAACGACTCAAGTGGTCTAATGTGACCAATCAGGATTAATAATAATAATAATAATAGACATAGGATGACCGAAGACAGACTGACCAAGAAAATTTGTAATATAGTTACGATTAGTAGGCTAGGCCTACACTAAAAACCAATTAGGTAAAGGGAACCGTGGAAGACCTCAAGAAACTAAACATCTCTACAGAAGACATGGCAGACAGGAGCACATACAGAGAAAATCTCAGACGACAGAAATTTGAGCAAACTCCCAAAGAGAGACAACCTGGAAAGAAGTGGACAGAAGAGAGAAAGGGTTAGTTAGTTATTGTTGTTTTAAGGGGCGGAACTACGAGGAGAGAGAAAGACGAAGCATAGTGTATATATGAGAGGTTTTCTTGATTGTGTTGTGACGCTCTCCTTATGGGGCATTAACATATAAATAAATACATAAATAAATAATAGTCACTAATAAGTTAATCTAATAGGTAGGCTATATTTTTACACTGCCTTACGGAAATGCTGAAAGAAAGGAGGAGAGGAGAAAACTTTATCAATACCCTGATCGAGACCTTCACGACCTTAAAACTAGACACCATGCAGTAGCGTAGCAAAGATCGACCAATGTACAGTGGGTCAAAATAGAAATCTGGGGGGACAAAATTATTTTTTCGTTTTAATCATGAATTTAGAGAGAAAGCAACGCATATAATTTGTTTACTTCATAATAAACATCAGTTAAGACCTTTTTTAAGCTACGTCTACACGTGCAAGAAATTGTCTATGACTAGGAGTTGGTTATAGAGCATTCAGTTATCTCTTCAGAACAATTTTCTACCCCTAATTTACTTTTAACAAAGTCACAAAGTTCCACTTTTGACATAATCGTCGAACCCAGTGCTTCAAACAGTTGTAAACGTGTGAGAACTGGTTGCGCGGCATCTTCTAAAACCATGGCGAATAGAAGGACCTAGTGTGAGGACTCCGCCATTATAGCACGGTAGTTTGTGGTCCCGCCGCTACAAGCACTGCACGCGATAATGTCCAACAACGTGTACCAGGGTTGTAGGCACTACAAGCACGCCATCAAAAAAACAGCAGTTGAAAAACAAGCAACAACAGCAACAACTCCATAAACCCATCCCCTCACTTCTCTCTCTCTCACCAACACTTCCCCCAAGCAATCCTAGCACTCTACATCAAATCCTACAGCTTTTAATCACGCCAGCAGCACAATACACTTAATAAATCCAGGCTACAGAACAGACCAAAGAAATACACTTTAAGCTAAACCAAATTCATTTCTCAGCTCGACATAAGCCATAATACAACTTAAAACCTATACAAAACATACTCTACCTACTGTTTTACAACTATTAAGCGAACTATTCGCACTCAAAACCTAAAAACACTGAAACGGGAGCTAATTTAAAAACGCAATAGCCTAGTCCGATTGCGTCTCCGGCAGTGCTACTGCATACGCATTCATAACTTCACAATAACTTCCAAATTACGGCTAAGTGACCTATCTGTCTGAGTAGTTACAGGTGTAACCGGCTTGCCTGGGACGATGGGTCACCAAACCGGCATTTAAACTCAATTAATAAGCTTTAATTAACGAAATTCAGAGGAAACAGATCAGACCAAAAAACTACACTTTAAGCTACACCAAATTCACTTCTCAGCTTGACATAAGCCATAATTCAACTTAAAACCTACACAAAACATACTCTCCTTACTGTTTTACAACTATTGAACGAACTATTCGCACTCAAAACCTAAAAACCCTGAAACGGGAGCTAATTTAAAAACGCAATAGCCTAGCCCGATTATGTCTCCGGCAGTGCTACCGCAAATGCATTCATAACTTCACAATAACTTCCAAATTACGGCTAAGTGACCTTTCTGTCTGAGTAGTTACAGGTGTTACCGGCTTGCCTGGGACGATGGGTCACCAAACCGGCATTTAAACTCAATTATTAAACTTTAATTATCCAAATTCAGAGGAAACAGATGGTGCAAAATGATGAGTTTTAAAGCTATCTGGATCTAGTTTTTCAACCAATTTAGTATGATGTTTTATGTACGGTATGGTTAATGTCAAACGCAACTAATACCATTTTATCCATAATGTAGAATTTTGAGCTTATGCCGTGTTTTATTTATTCAAACTCGACGCGTTTCGAAAGAAACCATGTCTTTCTTCATCAGGAATAAACGGAAATACGACTAAATTATTGCTAAGAGAAAGCAACATAGAAACTAAAAAAGGTGCCCTGAGATGAACAATGAAGTGTATCTAACACGTCCTTCTAGAAGTGTATGTGGCATTCTTTTCCAGGCCGAGAAAGTAATTACCGGAAAATTAAACTCAAAATCGATGTGGAGCGAAATATTTATGATTGTATCGATTCCAAAGAAACAATTTCAGTTGATCCTTCAGGAGCTGGCTACTGTCTTCAGCGTGTCATGGATATTATCCCCAGACTTGTTTATTTTGGGTGCCGATTCTTTTCAGAACGAAGGAAATCCGCCGAGATTTGCAATCTCGAACACCCGCCAAGTCTTCACGCAAGCTTTCGAAAGTCCAGTACCGTAGCCGACAAAATGAATTGTTAAGTAGAGTGTTACTTTGAATAGTCTATGTGTACCTGTTTTAATATGCTGGGGATTATGTTTTTTTATCTGTGTCTGTATACTCCAGGAATCTGTGCGTTCCATAACATGTAATGAAGACCGTAGTTCTTATTTCTATAAATTATATTTTCCATTATGCCCTGCTATGCTATTTTAATTGGAACCACTAATTAATTTTTAAAAGAGTATTAGTTACAAAGTAATTCGTTTCCCTTAGCACCATCCCTAAGACCAGCTGACCCCGGCAGTGTGGAACGTACCCACTCTAGCGCTGCCAGGCGGGGCGCGCTTGAACTTCAGGAGTCTTCTCACTTTCTACTTCTATTCGTCATGCTAAAACGTTAAATAACTAAGTAAGTTGCGAAAAGGTGCAAAAAATCTTATAACAGGCGTAAACTACAAGACGTTATCTACATTTTAACATTAAGTAGAAAGTGACGCAGAGTGACGCGACATACTAAAAATCTAAGAGAAAATATAATTTTAAAAATAATAGTTAAATATTATATAATGCAAATATAGCTAACATTACGTAACAATTACGCCCATTAATAACTGAAACACGTTATACCTTCAGCTGCATGTCCCATCTTAAAAGCATCACATTAACTACAAAGACAACCAAACCACAGCCACTTACATTCACCCTCTAATTCTGACTGCTCGAACAGTGGTGACAGATCTACACTAAGATGCGTTTATATCCCAGAATAGTGAGCGGCAATTGTAAGAGAATGCTGTAGAAGTAATAAATTTTGATTTTTTAATTATTAAAATAAATAATTTTGTCCTCCTAGATTTCGATTTTGACCCACTGTGCAATGGGAGGGGTTGTATAACTGCGGGATAACCACAATTCGGGGAATTGCTTGACATCTGTAATATGAAGCAACTCGAATATCTCACATTTAGAGAGTTAAAAGCGATCTCGAAATTAGTAGCGACAGATGACTTCGCTCTTCTACCCCTTAAAACAACAACAACAACAACAATCAATCAATCATCCAAATTAGTGTTAATGGACCCATATAATTTCCTAGATATTTATTGAAACTTCTTTATTTTTAATTAAAACTTAATTAATTTTAACAATTTCCCTCCCGCTGAGGAAAGAAAAAAAGGTAGCCTAAGTGTCCCGCCATGCAAGATTTAAAATTATTTGGCGAAGGCTCAGTTTGAAATAAGCTATATTTAGCGGGGAAAAGCTAGATTGGCAACCCTGGGAGGACTGAGTTATACGTTGTCATGTAGACGTGTGTAGCCTCAAATGGGGAGCCGCGACGAAAGTTATAGTCTCATCAGCAAGTATCATATTATTATTTAATTTAAGGAATGATTTTAGATTAATTTTGTATTATCAGTTCCAGTTTTATTTTTTGTAAACATTCCAAAAGTGCGTTATAACCCCCGAGCGTGGTCTGCACGGAAGCTCTATTCACTCGTTACAGATTACAAGATGTCTTCTATCAATCAATAGGCTACCTACTTTGTGGGGTATCTCGACATAACCATTGAACGTAAAGATAACGAACTTTCATATTCCATATTCCGGAAAGCCACACAAACCTCGCA
Organism: Meconema thalassinum; assembly: GCA_946902985.2. Taxonomy (NCBI): domain Eukaryota; kingdom Metazoa; phylum Arthropoda; class Insecta; order Orthoptera; family Tettigoniidae; genus Meconema; species Meconema thalassinum. Next base: position 1,000,267,621 of record OX336388.2, on the reverse strand, counting down.
TTCAATCGATAATCAGTCTAATCACCCCAGTACGCACAAATTAGCGGGGTTCAACTCAATGGCGCACAGGGCTTTAAACATACCCATGTCAAAAGACAACTATAATAAGGAAATAAGAACCATTAAGCAAATAGCAAAGGAAAAAAATTTCCCGCCCAGCAAAATAGACCAAATTATAGCCAAACATAAAAATAAAGATAAAACGATTCCCAAACCGGATAGTAATGAGAAAAAATTTGCGCGCTTCAACTATGTGAATTCGAACACATCTTTTCAAAAAGCAAGGCATAAAAATAGCATTCACAACGAACAATACGACCGGCAGGCACCTGCAAAATAGTAATCTAAATAAACAAGACCCGTATTCAAAGTCAGGGGTATATTCTATTACATGCCAAGACGCTGGTTGTCAAGCTAATTACATTGGACAGAGTGGAATACGAGTAGACACACGTTATAATGAACATAGGAATGCGATAAGATACGGAACACATTCAGCCGTATGCGAACATATGTGTGACACGGGCCACAGCTTTACTACAATCGAGACTGACCTAAATATAATTCATCACGAATTAAAGGAAGCAATCGAGATTCACCTAGCCAAACGAAACAATCCCAACAATCTAAATGAACACACTTTTATGGAGAGTTCACCCCTTTTCACTCTACTAAAAAACACACCCTGTCGGAAACAAGACACAACTTAGCGATACAGCCAAGCTAGATTAAAAAAAAGGAGGGGAAATAGCGGTGGTTAATAGTCTAGGTAAATGTTATCTGGATCAGTTGTACTATGCACTTTTTTGTGCAATAAACCTAGGCCGGTATGAGCGGCAGTATTAAAGGTGCCGGGACGTCTTCAATAGACCGGGCAGCGCTTAGTTCAAATGGCTTTTCAGTCCACGCGTGGCGAAGAAAGTTCCATGGTCTTTAATAGTAGTTGTAGATCTTCCTGTATTCAATAACATACATTCTTATCTAGATTTGGCAACGTCACACAAATAAACATTGCACTGACCTCAGACATAACATAGGAACAAAGGGGGGAGAAAGGAAAAAAACCAGTTTCGTCCAGTTAACATCCGGGTTCAGTCGACCACAACTAGTGCTTGAGTGAACACGAAACTGCTCGAGGTCCCAGCCAGGAAGACAACCGGAAAAGTATCAGCCTGTATTATTGCAGAATAACCATAGTTGATTTTTTTTACAACCATATAATCACCCCAAACAGACAAACTCCGGATTTCTATCACCATTTTAGCATTTCACCTAACATTAGATAGTCTATACTACATTTAGCATACACCGACAGTTGCATTACCAACACTGCAACTAAATAATTGTACATATTGTAAATATTTTTCACCTGTATTATCAAACATAGGCTAGATGTTATAGCCTAAGTGAAATGGATCTGATGATGATTGCTAGACGATCGAAACTGGTCATCCTAGTGTATTTATTAATCTCATGTAATTTATTTCAGGATTATGGCATAACCCAGCTCTTTTTGGGTACATTCGTGTTGACCGACTGAAAAGCACCAAACTTTTGTTTTGTAGGCTACCTACTATTAAGGAAAGAAGTAAGTCTACCGGCACCTACTGCATAATCGTAGAAGTACTGTAGTGTAAGTCAAATGATAGAAAAACTAGAGTGGGAATCTCTGGAAGATATAGCCTAAGGACGAAATCCAGACTATACGCTATGTTTAACATACTAATCGGCCAGCATGGGGAAAACTAAGCAATCGTCTGGGAAATCCCACAAACCTGAGCAGGACAGATCACCCGCATAAAGTTAAGGGCCGACTGCCGTGTACAAATTAGCCTATGGGAAATATTATTTCATTAATCGTGGTATTGTTATTGGAACTCATTAGACTACCTGCCACCGTCTTAGGGCCTTTTCCCAAATAATTGATGTGATTAAGAGAAGACTGAAATGTTGTGTAAATACTACGATGTAATTACTATAGACTAGTTCCCAAATCACTTAGGGTGTTTGATATAATTGTTGGTAATTTTTCTGTAATTGTACAATTTACCGACAGTAGTGGCTACGCTGGCTAACGCGCACCATTAGGTCATGGGGCCAAGCTCTCTGCTGACTGGGTAGACGCGTGGGTTCGAGCCCCACCGTCGGCCGTCCTTGAAATGGTTTTCCGTGGTTTCCCATTTTCAACACCAGGCAAATGCTGGGACGGTACCTTCTGACAGGCCACGGCCGCTTCCTTCCACATCCTTGCCCAGTTTCATTCACCATCATTCATTTCATCTCTCATTAACTCCTCTCATGAGGTTGGCGTCAGGAAGGGCATCCGACCGTAAAAACCATCGCCACAATGTCTTCCATCGCATCTCATCCCCGACCCCGTTGGAAAACGGGAATAATAAGGGGTAGACATACATACATTGTACAATTTGCCACCGGGGAATCACCCCAATTTGCAAATAAAGTAAATGAATGAATGCATGAATGAATGAATGAATGAATGAATGAATGAATGAATGAATGAATGAATAATTAAGCAGTTGGCTAGAGACAGGAAGCTTTTGGGAGAAATTAAGTCTATAGCCTACTGCCTACACTACCTTTGGATTGAGGAGAATAAGAAGACAGGTTAGGAAAAGCGAACTTTAGGAAATTGTTATGTCGGAGAAGTCTATACTAGGCTCATATTAGGCTACCAAATATCGCTCGAGACATGACTTGTCTTAAAATAATGAATTTAAGGGAATAGCATAATCACTTAGCTGATTTTTCAAACGCAGTGACTGTTTAATTTCGAGACACTAGCCTTATAATAGTCCTGTTCTTCTATCCTTCCTGGACTTCCTTCAAGATTTAAATAGGCTTCCTAGCGCAGATCGTAAAATTAGATGTCATTTTCACTATCGGACTAGCTCTTTCATAGAACGTAGGCTACGGTATGGAAACCTTTCGAACATTGATAGTGTACTGAATGTATTTTTCATTTCAAGCAGCCTGGATTGTTGCCTGATTCACAGACGGACATTTCAGGCACTGAACTGGACGACAAGATGTCAGCTAACAGTTAAAAGAAAAAAGATACGAGCCTTACAGTAGTCGCATATGATGTGAAACATCTGACATGTTATCCTACTCGTATACTACACAGCTTGGACATTCTTAAAATGTTAATTTACGCTCCGTTTTCATACTGGTACTATGATGAATGTATAGATTGGATTGGAGATATGCTACTGTCACATTTGTGGAGCAGCGGTCAAGCTGTTAGTCTCTCACCAAGGTAGACCTGGTTCGATTCCCGGTCAATACATGTGAGATTTTCGAATTGAAATGCCATGTCCTGTGGTTCGCATTCCACGTAAAAGGGAGGTAGGCCTACCGTGAATCATGATCGTGAGATTAACGGACACGCAAAACCACAAGCTTCCTTCCTTCCTTTTCATTAATAATTCATAATAACTAAGTGACACACAACGTCGACAGTATTCTCAAATATTGTGAGAACATTCCTCAGTAACTATAACATTCATTATTCTCAAGGCTCTCATACAGTTCATCGTAAACAATCAAAACATGGCTTCCTACAATCATGAAATGACCTAGTCTCACATATGAAGAAAATACAGCTTTTATTCCACTCATATAACAACATTCTGTTATGCATTTAATATTTGACTACTCACCCACAGCTTGACAATAATGCCGCTTACTTAAATGTCATTTCTCGTCTTTGTCCTACCCCATGTGATATTCAACCTTGAACGTGAAGCTTCATAAACTGCTCAATGACAAATGAAAGTTGGTGAAACATTTGCCACTGTGCTCGTCAAACCAGTGCTTGCTAAATGCACTGCCTACTGTATTGCCATAACATTCTCGCGCTACAGAGCACACACTGCATTGTTTCCAATACACATATTTTCAATTCTACATCCACCTAGCAGTGCATCTTCACTTCCGTCCGATCCACTTCCGTTCGATCCACTTCCGCCCGATTCACTTCCGCCCATTTTTCTGGCAGTGCGTCTTCACTTCCATCTGATCCACTTCCGTTCGATCCACTTCCGCCCGATTGACTTCCGTCCCCAATTTTCAAAATCACTCCCACAAAACTATCCAGCAACCAAGCGGAAAGATGTTCCACATCAACAATGAAAGTGTTCACACAGGGCTGCCAACATAATTTACCCTGACGCCAAGCCAAGTATCTATGACACTATTAGGTGTACCAACAAGAATTGTCGGTGTAGGGCGTAAATAAATAGCGTACTAATTTGCACGAGTTACATTTAAATATGCAGAAGCACTAAATCTCCATGTCACGGTGCAGAATGTGCATGGAGATACAGCTTAATCTCAGTGGACTGAGGACGGGAAGAGAGGACGCTATTCCCATGAATAGCACTGCGTCTGGAAGGCTTTTTTTTTTTTTTTTTGTTTCCTTTCTTTTGAATATAAACGATCTTTATTTTTCTTTTAAAAATAGCAGCCATTGAGATGGATTGCTTGTTCGTATTGTCCTCAAATACATCATATATGCCGACTTGATCCTGTAATGCTACACAATGTATTTACCAAAACATGTTTTCGCTGTGAGATCGTTCCCCTTGTTACTGCATTGGGGGAGAGGTTAGTAGGCCCCGCCTACTTGTCACTTGATAGCCAATAGCTGGCGAGCGGTGAGATGAAAGACGTGGTGGGTGGGGCTTAGGCGAGATGACGGCAGCAGGCTAGAAGCGCCCTCAGTCAGACCTCCAACGGCGGAGGGTCAGGTGCACGTATTCTTGTCTTGTCCGTGTGTCTCTCGCGGTGAATCACGCGTGTGCTTTTAGCATCAAATCTGATCCATGGCAGTGTCCACGCTCAATATGGCGCCTTATTTCACAGGATACCCCTTCCAAGGTAAAGAACTACACATGTAACCTACTGTACTTATTAGTGTTAAACTATAAGAACGCGCGTCAGTCTTGACAATGACAGAAGAGCATTCTGTCTTTCTTCAGGTGTTTTCATTGGGGATTTAAAGGACTGTACCCTTCCCCAGTTCAGGCGATTGAACGTCAATCATTTAGCCGACACGCTACTTTTGACGTCACGTTATTTCCCGGACGACAGGTTTTTAAAGACATATAGCCTACATTCTCTAATGCGTTTGTTAAAAAATATGATTGTAATAAACTAGTCTGAGCACGTAAAATGTACACTAGTTCTAATGATAATAATAATAATAATAATAATAATAATAATAAAATAATGTTATTGGTTTTTCGTCCCTTTTAACTAATGCGGCCATTAGAGACGCCGGGATGCCGGATCCCTAAGGGGATCTTTAACGTTCTAGTAAATCCCCTCGCATTTGCGCACCCTCAATATTGTCAATTGGCTGCGCCAGGATTCGATCCTGCAATCTTCGGCACATCAGGCGAGATCGTCATCCCTGAGTCACACAGCCACTCTACATTAGTTTTAGTATTAACTTATTTGTGGAAATAAGGGGGACATATTGATGAAATGAATTCTTGAATTCTAACATAGCTTGAAGTATTCTGTGATGCTACTCACATTCTTCCTTATAGACTACATGTATTTTGCCAAAGCAGCAGCCCTAGCAAACAGTGTCTACTTTATTTTAACTTGGATTTTACTAAATTTAAAAAAAAAACTACGGATTGTTTAAACTGAAATGAATTGAGTTTTATTTTTCTTTATATTGAAGTCTTATTTTCGAGTATTGAATATTTTCAATGCTAACATTGAAATAATTGATCTAATAATAGTCTAATAATAATAATGCACGTAATAATATGGCTTAATTCTATACCTTTCCAAAAGGCATTTCATTAAAACGGTAAATTTTGTCATGGGACGTGTTGTCGTGGAGTGTTCCGGCTTTTTGTATTAATCTACATTAGGCTATGTGGCCTCCCTGGTCAATCATCGTTGCATCCGGAATTCGGAAATAAGTTGGTGCACGTGAATCTCCCGCTGAATAACGAGCTTACGCAACGCATGTAAACTATTCGCCAGAACTGCCTTTTCACCACTGTTACTTCTAACCCAGTACAACTTCGTAATCTTAATTTAACATGACATCCCGAAATGTGCAATACTAATAATAATTACAAGTTCATGTCCAGCCATTCTAAGCCGTTCCAAAAAGTATTCCTATAAAACGGAAAATTTTGCCATAGAAATTTTGTCGTTGACTTATATTTCTATGTCTCGATACTTGCTTGAGTCGACAATACGCTGGAATCGTATTTAGGCCGAGTAGAACAGTATTTAACGAAAGCAGTACTATGCGTGGCCTAATATTAGACTAGGCCTACTATACAATTATAACTTGGGCCTATTAGAACTGTTTTTATGGTGGGAATTTTATGACAAGAATTGTGCTGTTCTTTTTTTGTTTATATTTTTATTTATTTAGGATCGTTTCAATCTCCTATGGGTTACGATTACACAGCTGCCTTGACTGTTGATGTTCTTTCCTGTTACGCCAATACTCTTTCATTCGTTGGCTCACTCTTGCTCGTTCCTCGACCGAGAACACCCTTCCAGTTCTCTTGGGTTTCTCTACGGACAGATCTGTCACCTCTGCAATTTTCCTCCTGAACACTTTTCTGTTTGTTATTTTACACTTTTTTTTATTTTAAAATTATTTTTTCAAATCACGGCAAAAATCACTGATCTCATTTAATTGATAATGATGACGATGAAGATCTCCTAACTGTTTGTCCCCTGTCAATTTTTTGTTTGGATACGATTAGTCCGTTTAATATTAAATGCTGTTTTAACGTGTTTTTTGTCTTGAAATGTCTGTATTTTACTTTGCGAGTTAGAGAAGGTATTTAATGGTCACGAGGATGGAGAATCCCAGGTGACGGAGACCTGTCCTTTATCATCGGATCCCTCGAAAATACAGCCAATTAGCGCAAAACAAATAAGCCTAACCTTTTTAATTATAAATTTAATGATTACCACGTAAATATTTAATTTATGCTTAAATCTTCTTAATTGCACATAGGCCTACAGTAGACTAGATCTATCGCTAAATTACAAGGTTTTTTCTACAATTACTGTTAAATCTTTAGAATATTACAAAAAATGTTTAAAATAAACGCTTTAGGCCTACTTTGATGCTATGAATAGTGTTCTTTTTTATTATTTTTTTTGTTTCATGTTACAGAAACAAAAAGTTGCCCACAAATTCCTGGAGGATAATAAACCCCCCGTATGAATTCTCATGCATTCACCTGAAATGCGAGGCTATATGGTTTGACGTTGTCCGACGAAATTCTTCAATTATTAAGAGCCAAACGTAGATATAGCGTACAGAATGTTGAAATAGCTCTTGGAGAAGTTGTCAATCATGCGCCGATATGGAATCTTCCATAATTTAGTAGCGTGGCTGGCCTATGTAACGGCTCTTTTGAAAGCACTGTTGGGCTAATAACGTAGCCAGTGTTCTGCTTCCAGTCAATTGCCGAGATATCGGTACTCCCGTCCAGCTGTACTGTACGGTTTGTCTTGTTTTTATAGGCCTACTCGCTTTAAGTTCTCAACACTTCTTGACTTTTACCTGAGTTCCTAATGGGTTTCTCAAAAGAACGTTCACACAAAGGTTCTGAATATTATAAAATATCATAAATTTATTAGGCCCCATAATCATAACCAACGGTTTAGATAATAAGAAGTTGTCTTGCAGCATTCTTTTTTATTTAGAATTGAGCCACCTGTAAAATAAGTTATAAGTTAAGTAAACGCGTGTAGCCTACTAGCCTGGTGCAAGTCTTCGAAATTGGCATAACTTGCACGTCAACAATACCATTCCAGTAGGCCTATCTCTAAATCTATTTTAGCTTTTACTTAATTTTAGAGCAAATTTTAAGGACATTTCAGGTAGCCTAGTCTAAACTGAAAAAAAAATAGCCTGTATAAAAATAAAGATAAAAATAACAGGTCTAATAATAATAATAATAAAATTAATAATCTAATAACATTAATAATAATAATAAAATAATATTAAGTTAATATTTTATACAATGTAGCTAAACGTTAGCACGGATACATTTTAGTCTATGGGCTACTTAATTTCAGGTGAACTTTTAAGTGCATTTTTAGGTAGTCTAAAATAAAATAAAATAAAATAATAATAATAATAATAATAATAATAATAATAATAATAATAATAATAATAATAATAATAATAATAATAATAATAATAATGCCATGTCCAGAAATTCTAAACCTTTCAATACCTATTTCTTCAACACGGTAACTTTTGTCATAGAAATTTTTGTGTTAATTTAATCTACATTGTTATGTAATAACTCTAAATCTATTAGCAGAGCCGGCAATCGAACACAGGCCTCCAGAGTGATGGTCAACAACGCTACTACTACCTCACGGTTGTTATTGTTATTGTTAATTTATGGGCATTGCAGTATCGTCGTCATGTAGCCTCGTGAAGGCTACTTGGTTGTGCGAGGAGTTTGTCTGATAACCTGTGTCATTGTGAAGGCTATATTTGTCTGTGTATTTGTAATTTAGATAGGCTAAGCATTGGGAAAAAGACGGCCGTGGCCTTAAGTTAGTTCCTAACTTAAGGCCACGGCCGTCTTTTTCCTGGCATTTTCCTGGAGTAGAAGTGAGGAGACCACGGAAAACCATTTCCAAGATGACTGAGATGGAAATCAAACCCACCCACTTATTTACTCTCACGAGAATAAGTGTAGCCCGTTCCAAGCCGGGAATCGGGAATTCGGAACCGGGGTCTCAATATTTATCACGAAACCACAGAATGCGACTGTCAGAAAAAAGATAGAGATAAACATTGATTAATGCGTTTTCGTGAAGGAATCTTGGAGCATGATAACAAATTTCAGCTGAATTTTCTATTCAGCAGCCCACACCGACGTTCACGATCGCCGTATCATAGGCTAAAAGTTCTACGCCATTCGTTGAATGAGAGTTATAGGGGAAAGTTGCCTATATCGTACGGCTTTTCATAATTTGTTATATTTCTGCCGAAAATGACAAATTTAATGATTGCTTACAGTTTCCCCATAAACTAGCAACATTTCTGGTATATATTTATTTAGGAATCCTTATCAGCATTTGGAAAGAGATATAGCGGTTTTAGTAAAGTTCTGCAACTGGTACGATTTAGGGAACTGGTTGTTTTTGTTGTTTCTTTAGGGGCTTTGCGACATTGTGGTCATGTAGCCCCGTGTAAGTGGGTGTGTGTAGAAGTGGTCTGATAACTTGTCTCACTGGCATGTCTGTAGCGTAGGCTACTAGTGTGTGCACTTAAAACTCGAGGTAGGATTTGGGTAGGACGTGGCTGTGGTTTTAAGTTTGATACCATCCCGGAATTTGTCTGGAGTAGAAGTGGGGAAACCACGAAAAACCACTTCCAGGATGACTAAGATTGGAATCGAACTCAACTTTTCTCAGTTTTGCCTCACGAGGCTGAGTGTAGAGTGTTCCAGCCCTCAGACCACAATTATATTCCTTTGCTGACCCGGGAATTGCACCCGGGTCTCCTCGGTGACAGCCAAGAGTGCTAGTCACTACGCAGCGAGGCGGACCTGTAATATATCATAGGCCTATATAATTTTGCTCCATTACTGTATTTGAACCGAATCATTAAAATCAGCTACTGTTGGGCTGATGGTTACAAGGTAGTAATTACGGGAGAGAACGAACAGTTATTCATTTCCATTAAAACGAGCCCTTTTTTCTCCTCTTCACTCTTCTTTTTATTTACTTCTCCCCTTTCTCTACGATTCTGAAACTGACAGACTTATTAATCTTCTCCGCGGTGTAGCCATGCTCGTTAAGGGGAGGTATGACTGAAGTTTTCGAATTTTGAAGCAAATACTCGTTTTTGTTTTGTTTCATTCATACAAAAATAGCCCAATTCTCCCATTTTCAGAAAATTATTTAATTTATTTATTTATGTATTTATTCTCGTATCAGAAACATACATTTTAAACATATAACACAGTTATTATATTATCTTTGCCCAAAACTTGGCCACTTCCAGAGCACTTTGTGCTCCCCGACGAAGATCTTCTTCCGTGCAGGATGCTGGGCACAGTCGACACTCAGGCATATGCTGAACAGTCTGGTTTTCTCCACAATCACATTGAATATCATCCTGGTCAGTGTAACCCCATCTTGCCATATTAACCCTTGATCTGCCTACTCTTGAGCGCAGTCTATTCAGGGACTTCCAAGTCATCCATTCCTCGTCATAGCCAGGAGTTAGAGTTTCAGAAACATTTTCCCAACCAGGGGGAAGGTTGATCGTAGCCCTCCACATTTGCAACCTAGCTTTTTCAGCAGTGGTTCTAAGTTCCTTTGATGTTCTAAGGAAACTCTTCCTCGACTTCAGTCGTTGCGGCTGCGGTTCGTGTCCATATAGAAGATGAGTTATTTCATGCTCCACTGTCTTTCGTTCCTTGTTCGCAGCTATTTCTCTTCGAACAGGGGGTGGTGCTATTCCTGCGAGGAGATAAAGCCATTCGACTGGAGTTGATTTCAAGCAACCTGTTATAATTCTGCAGGTATCGTTGTGAGCTACATCCACCTGTTTGGCATGTGTAATTCCGGCAATTGTTAAGCTTGTAGAGGTCAATTAATATGAGCCCGCATGACATTAAACATTTGAAATGTTTTTATAATAGACTAATAATAAACTAATAATAATAATAATAAACTTCAGAAAGCATACCGAATAACATGGAATCACTATAATAAAAGAGTGATGTCACGAAATTCAAAACTACGGCACTACCAGACAGTTGTTCTTCCGGAAGCATTGTACGCCTCCGAAACTATATCTCTAGGAGGCCACTCTCAAATTGGTGAAATCGAAATCCAGGAACGTAAAATTCTCAGGAAAATATATGGCCCCGTTTATGTTAATGGCATATGGATTAAAAGGAAAACCACAGACTTGTACACAGTAATCAATAAGTTCACTGATACCGTGCGTAAGAGACGATTGAAATTTTATGGTCACATCTGCCGAATGGACAACACCAGATATGCAAAAAAAAACTGCTTGATATAATTAATTCAAAGAAGGTCAAAATCAGTTGGTTAGAAGAAATCAAACATGACTTAAAGGAAATAAACATTACAGAAGATAGCATCATGAATCGCAAGACTTTTGGAACCCGAGTTACAAATCACACTTTCGCTGAAAAAGCTAAAAAGACCGCTGGAAAAAAATGGACGGAGGAACGTAAGAAGGGGCATAGCGAGTTCATGAGGAGATTTTGGGAGGAGAAGAAGAGGAAAGTTCCATCAACCCGAGTCAACAAGTTCAAGCGCGCTCCCTAAGTGGGCAAAACGAAGAAAGAATAATAATAATAATAAACTTCAGAAAGCATACCGAATAACATGGAATCACTATAATAAAAGAGTGATGTCACGAAATTCAAAACTACGGCACTACCAGTTAGGTGAGTTCCAAATCGACCATGTGGCAATCTCATATCCAGTACAGAAGGAGATTCATGATGTACAGGTACGTAGAGGAGCCAACATTGACTCTGACCATTACCTAACCCGCGTCAAGGTCAAGTTCACCCCAAAGAGAACTTTCTGTAAGAAACCCCCCCCCCCCCTACCAAAATTTGACACAAAAAAGATCGCAGACTCTGGAGTGAAGGAAGCCTGGGAAAAAGAACATGCCAATGACTGGCAAAATTTCCACCGAAAAATCATAGAAACAGCACAAGCGCTCATTCCCTTGGAGAAGAATTCCAAACATCCTTGGTGGGATGTTGATTGTAAGAATGCACTCATTACCAGGAAATTGGCATATCAGAAATACAACAGTAAAAAATCCCCAGAAAATTTACAGAATTTCCATGAAACACGAAAAGCAACCGCAAAAATTATCAGACAATCCAAGAGGAGATACCTGAAGGAACAGTTGGACTCCATTGAGGACAACTTCCGTAACTACAACGTAAGGGACTTCTACAGAACGTTTGCAGGACACATCAGAGGGTACACACCACCAAACCTTTGCTTCAGAAAATGTGATGGAAAATTAGCACTAACGAATAAGGAGAATTGCAAGGTGATGGCACAATACTTCTCTGATCTTCTCAACTGTCCAGAACCAATAGAGAGATTCTCAGAGGAAGAACCTACAGTCAAGAACGCAGACTCATTACCTCCGACACAAGAGGATGTTCACAGGCACATCATCAAACTTAAGAACAACAGGACATCTGGTGAAGACGGCATAGTGGCCGAACTACTGAAAAACCTAGGGCCACACTCACTCAGGGAACTCACACAGATTATCACTGACATCTGGACATCAGAAAAGCTACCAGATGAGTGGAAATGTGCATTGATCCACCCGTTACACAAAAAAGGCGACCGCTCTGACGTAAACAATTACAGGGGCATTTCACTATTACAAGTTACGTACAAGATCCTCTCAGCGTGCCTACTCCAAAGGGCTCGGGACCAGCTGGAATACAAGATTGGCGAGTACCAGGCGGGATTTCGTCCTGGTCGCTCCTGCGCGGAACAAATCTTCAACCTAAAAAGTATATTGAAAATCAAAGCCCTCAGGAATACTCCAGTTATATGTACCTTCGTTGACTTCAAGAAGGCATATGACTCCATTGACCGTCAGTCATTGTTCAACATCTTGCACGAGCAAGGTTTGGATAGCAAGACCTTGCGATTGATCAAACAGACACTGACAGACACGACATCAAAAGTGAAATTCATGGGGGAAATCTCAGAACCATTTCAGATCAATACAGGTGTTCGCCAAGGTGACGGGCTCTCTCCGCTTCTCTTCAACCTAGTGCTGAACAAAGTTATCAAGGAATGGGAGAAAGAGCTGAGACTTCAAGGTTACTGGAGGCCAGTGCGACTAGGACGACCAAAGGACGAACTGGAGGTTGGATGTCTAGCCTTCGCGGATGATCTGGCTCTACTCTCAGATAACGAAACCACATCAATCAGACAGATAGAAGTACTCCAAGAGTGCGCCGAAAAAGTAGGACTACAGATATCGTTCCAAAAGACAGAGTTTTTCTGTACGAAATTCGAGATACAGAATTTAAACACGAAATATGGCAAGATCAATAGAGTCGCCCACTTTAAATACCTAGGTGAAGTGCTTGAACCGACGGGAAAAGAGAAAATCGCGCAGAACACTAGGTTAATGAAAATGAAGAGAGCCTTATACAAGACACAGAGTGTCTACAACAAAAAATGTCTGTCACATTCACTAAACTTCGTCATTACAACACGGTTATTAAACCTGAGGTGCTTTATGCTAGCGAGACGTTGACGTTACACACTAAGGGTGACTTGGAAAAAATCCTCACAGAGGAAAGAAAAATAATAAGGAAAATAATTGGACCAAAGCACACAGATGAAGGATACAGGCTTCACTCCAGAGACACCACAGAGAAATTGTCCAACCTCGCAGCAGACATCAGAAAGAGGCGACTAAAATTTTATGGCCACATCAGCAGACTCCCACAAACTAGACTCACCAACAAAATTCTTAGATACATACAGCGGCTCAAGATTACTACACCCTGGATGATGCAAGTCAAAATTGATCTAGTAAAAGCACAAGTCGACCCAGAAGACGTCATAGACAAAAGCGTATTTAGACACAAAGTATACAAGTGGGAAGTGTTGTCAGAGAGAGCTGCACCTACAGCCCAAAGACCAAAGTGGACCGAAGAAAGGAAGAGGGCCTTTAGTGCACGAATGAAAGAGTACTGGAAAGACAGGAAGAACAAAAAGTCATGATTGCTTCGCGTGGTCTAATAGGCCTGTAACGTGTAAAATAAAATAAATAAATAAATAAATAAAAATAATAATAATAATAGGAAAATATCTCAAGTGTCTAAATTCAAATACCTGGGAGAAGTCATCCAACCTTCCGGACTGAATCGTGAAGCAAACAAAGAAAGTATCTCTAAACTGAAAAAAGCTTACAAACTCACTTGGAACAGATAGGCTATAATAAAAAATCAATATCCAGAAGTGCACTGTAATCAAGCCTGTATGCTTCTGAAACGCTGATCATTGGGGGAAGACCATTAATTAAAGATGTGGAAAAGCAAGAAAGGAAAATCCTAAGATTTCTTTTTGGACCAGTCTGTACAGGGGGAATCTGGATGAAAAGAAAATAACAAGACTTATAGTCCTACCAGCACTCGGAGAAAATCTCAGACACATTTAGGAAAAAAACGATTGAAATTTTTCTTGCATATCCTCAGGTTGGGCAATCAGAGACTGACCAAAAGGATTCTTAACCTTGCCCTGTCAATGAGAGTTAAAAACACCTGGCTGCTTGAAGTTGGAAAAGATCTTCAGGAAATAGGCATTACAGATGGCATTGTACTAGACAGAGCTAAGTTCAGAGAATTAGTCGATGATCACCGCTTTGCAGACCATCCAAGCACTCACCAACAAAACCTGGTCAGAAGATCGTAAGAGAAGCCACAGCGAGAAGATGAAGGGATTTTGGGAGAAGAGAAAGACAATGCCATCAGCTAAGTAAGTTCAATCGCGCTCCTTAGTCGGGCATGGCGAAGAAAGAAAGAAAGAAAGAAAGAAAGAAAGAAAGAAAGATAATAATAGGAATAACCTTTGACAGACTACGTGATAACAAGATTCATTTAGCCTACGGTGATTGGCCTTCACTGATGATCTCGCAATCTTGTCCAATAACAGACATGAAGCGATTGCCTCCGCAGAAAACCTCACGAAACTCCAGGACTCCTTTGATTTGCCTTCCTTAATCATCCCTGAAAGTTCGTAACATCGCCACGGATACACCGTGTATAGCTATAGCCCATAGAATGTTTATACAGTATTACCGTACATTAGTTCGTAAAAACTTGTGCAATGCGTTAATATTATTTATGTTCGACCCTGACTATTATATGTCAGAAAACTGTACTATAATGAGGCTCATTATAACACTATTTTTCATTATGAAACAGTTTCTCCCACCAATCAGAGCTCAAGAAACAATTGTTTGACCAATTAGGTGAGGATAGCAACGCACCTGCACTGAGTTCCAAGGCCTTCTAATTTAAATTTCAAGGCCTGGCCTAGTGTCATAGTAGGGCAATCGAGGATGCCATGGTCAAATACAAGGTATTCTGTGTGTCCCATGCGCTCTGTTCAGTACATAAAACTGGCGAAAACTCGACAGATATTTTTGAATATTTAGACTATGTTCGAACATAAAATAGTTATAATAATTATCGTCAAACATGAACAGTACTATTACAGTTGTTATTGTTCACTTCTATAGTTGTTGCGTTGAGGCCTATATTATTGTATTTTAAGTAGCTCTACAGTAGCCTATGTTACTTGTGTTCTATTGAATTATTATTGTGACCAAATGAGCATGATCTGAAGATGATCGATTGACGAACGAAACGGTTTTGTACTGATTGCGGTCACTCCAGATTGCGTTCACCTCATTAGCAGTCCAGGTTGCGGTCACTTTCATTTTAGGGAAGAACTATAAACATCCCAGCGTCCAGATTGCGATCACTTTTCTTGGGAGACCGGTCCTTGGTTCTTGGTTCTTCCCGACTAACTCATACCTTCCGTAAGTTTTGTGGATAACAAGGGGAAATTGATATTTCACTACCTAACCAAAGAATACAGTTCAGTGTTCAGCTGAGCACATCCCATAAAACTTCGCTTAAAAAAGTCAAGTCCCATCCCAATCTGACAGCACCTCGTAAAGCAATGATTATAACATTTTCAGTAAGAATAGAAACGTTTCAGGATCGGAATCGACGACCTTCACTTTCAACAAAATTGTTGTAACGGGAAATTTTATACTTAGAGGGTATCATTTTAGGTAGATTTCATTAGAAAGCTAACTATTGCAATGGGTCCCATGTTTCGACTTCCGGAAAATTTCGACATATCTTCGCGTTTCACATCCCCCAGACCCCAAAACCACCGTCAGTTCAAAAGTTTATATATAATTTATGTATATATATATCAGTTTCTTGTGGACACGATAACTGCCGTAATTTTGCCCCAATCAGTTTGATTTTTTTACATAATAAGTATCCCATTAAAATCTCGGTCGAGTTCGTTAATGGGCAAAATCGGTCGAAGGGGGTGAAAATGGGGGGCTTTTATCGAAAAAGTGAAATTTCGCTATAACTCTCTTAATACGTGAAATATAGAATCCAAAGTTCATAATATGTGTCGGATAAGTGCCAAAAATTGATGTCAAATAAGTTTTTTGATAGCACCAACCATTGACCAAAGGGGTGGAAAAAAGTGGGTTTTTCGGGAAACATTAATCATATCTCTCTTAATAGGCACAATATCAAAACCGTACAAAATGGACAATATTCCTCCAATAATTACCTAAAACTTTTGTCTGAAAGAATTTTTGATATGACCCACCATTACGCCACGGGGTGAGCAAAATGATTTAAATTGTAAGAAAATGCCAAGTGCCAAGAGAGGTTGCCATGACAACTTTACTTTTAATTGATAAGGGATGAGCCATCAGCAGTTGCTATGACAACGCCACTGCACGAGATAACATTCAGTTTTCCATCTGTCTGTGGGAAGCGACTTCGGTATCGGAACTGGTAGCATGCTGAACTTCTATGCCCAAGGTCGCGGGTTCAAACCCGGCTAAAGTCATCAGATTTACTAAGAGCGCTAAAAAACCCTGAGTTTGCTTTCCTTCGGAGGAGAAGTTCCAACGTTCGTTGCGAGTTGATCGTTCCGGTGTCATCTAGTAGCCAAGTTCATAGCTAGGTGTCGTTGATGGTAGTATTTTAGGTAGATTTCATTAGAAAGCTAACTATTGCAATGGGTACCATGTTTCCACTTCCGGAAAATTTCGACATATCTTCGCGTTTCACATCCCCCAGACACCAAAACCACCGTCAGTTCAAAAGTTATATATAATTTATGTATGTATATCAGTTTATTGTGGACACGATAACTGCCTTAATTTTGCACCAATCACTTTGAATTTTTTACCGAATATGTATACCCATAAAATCTCGGTCGAGTTCGTTACTGGGCTAAATCGGTCGAAGGGGATGAAAATGGGGGACTTATTTTGAAAAAATGAAATATTGCTATAACTCTCTTAATATGTGAAATATCGAATCCGTTCAAAGTTCATACTATGTGCCGAATAAAGCTCAAAAATTGATGTTTGAAGAGTTTTTTATAGCACCAACCATTGACCAAAGGGGTGGGTAAAAGTGGGTTTTTCGGGAAACATTAATCATATCTCTCTTAATAGGCACAATATCAAAACCGTACAAATGGACAATATTCCCCTAATAATTACCTAAAACTTTAGTCTGAAATAATTTTTGATATGACCCACCATTCCGCCAAGGGATGAGAAAAATGATTTCGGAATTATAAGAAAATGCCTAGAGCTATCAGTGGTTGCCATGGCAACACTACTAAATTGATGAGGGATGAGCCATCAGACGTTGCCATAACAACGCACTTGCGCGAGATCAGATTCAGATTTCCATCTGACTAAGTGTGAAGCGGCTTCTGTGACGTAACTGGTAGCATGCCCAAGGTCGCAGGTTCAAAGCCGGCCAAAGTCGTCGGATTTTCTAAGAGCGCTAAAAATCCCTCAGTATGCTTTCCTTTGGAGGGGAGGTTCCAACGTTCGTTGCGAGTTGCTGATTGCGGTGGCATCTAGTAGCCAAGTTCACAGCTAGGTGTCGTTGACAGTAGTATCTGGTAGCAACATTAGGAACTACTGCTTGAAATTGAGCGTCTGCATTCCTTACCTGAATTACAGACTAATACAGCCATCACAATTCACACCGTTTATCAGACAGATTCTACACTCACCCAAAGTACACGGGGTTACATGACCGCGTTGTCGCAGCCCCTAAACTGAGGAACCAACCAACATCTCTGCGGGAGATATAATTTTGCGTGAAGAAGTAACAGACCGTTACATAGTTACACATCAGTGTCGAAACCTTGCATAAGGACAGTGTGACCACAAGTATAAAAATGGACTCCAAATGACAAGAAGGTTACCGTCATCATAAGACAATAAAATGTTTAAAATATGCATAAAATGACGAAAAACAAAGTTAATTAATCTCCAATTATAAAATACTTTCAGGCAATAAATGAGGTCTGATCCTTCTACGAAAACCTGCATATTCTGCCTATTTTCGCCTATCCCCAAGTTTGTCCGGTGAAATCTACCTCCGCCTTCCGGCGTGCCGAGAGGACTTTTTTAATTTCTGCCCCTCCTCTCCCATTTGAGGCGCGAGATATCTATTTTTATAACAGGTACTGTATAACGTGAAACATAGCCTATTCTTGTCATTACCTCGAAAAATTCGTCTCGTAAAAGTAATTTGTTCTGCGTTTGATTCTAAATCCCCTTTGTGAATTTTTTTTTGTCCCCGCCCCATCCTACACACAAAATCAAACATTTGAAGTTTTAGGTTTATTAACATCCCAGATTTGAAATCTGTGACTTTTGATAAGTCAAAATCAATAAGTTCACTGTCGAAACTACTCAAATTATAAGATGGTATTTTTGAAGGAAAATTTACAAGACTCACATATTAGACTACCAACCAAAATTAATAAAAGATCTAAAGGAAGGGTGCTCTCTGCTGCAGACAAGAAGTTAACAGCTTATAGGATCAAAAACTATTGACAAAATAGAAGAATTAAATTGGCTAAGACCAGTCTATGATTGTATAATTGATTGCAGTGGCCCAATGTTGCCCATAAAATATAAAATGAAGAAATACAGTATTATTCTATTGTTAAAACGGAAATGGAACAGAAATATTTTGAACAACACTAAGAAACGTATTTACAGTTCATTGGTAAAAAGTATTTTGTTATATGGAGCAGAAACTTGGACGTTGAACAGACAGCAAGCAAACAAATTATTAGTAACAGAGATGGGCTATTAGAGGAGGGTGGCAAGAACCGATTGGATAAAATAAAAAAAATCGAGAATCAGATAAATTTTTCAGGTTAAAAAGATGTACTAGAAGTGGTTGAAGATAGAAGATTACAATGGTTTGGACATGTGAAAAGGATGCAGAATAGTAACTCAGAATTCCAAATTTAATGTTACATCGGCAGGCTGAAAGCAAACGGAAACGGGATAAACCAAGAGAACAATGGATGGATGGATGGTGTAAAGAGAAGCATGGCTACCAGAGGCTTAACCGAGGAAGATGCTGAAGAGAGACATTTGTGGAGGAGTAGAATATTTTTAGGTTGAAGGAAAACTACTGTATTGTAGAATATTCCTAATAAAGAAGAAGAAGAAGAATTATTAGTTTTGTTGTTATTATTTTTATAGATTATACTACCTAAATGCACTTAAATTTTTCTCTAACATTAAGTATGAACTTTAATGTGCCCGTGCTAAGGTATAGCTACATTCTATAAAAATATAATTATTATAGACCTAGTTATTATTAGCCTATTATTACTATATTATTATTTAACTAGTGATATTGTGAGACACTGGAGCGCCTGAATGTTACCTTTAAGTTTGGAGGAGTTCGATTCTTTTTAACCTGGCAGATATTCTACTAAGTTAGGCCTGTCACATTACCGGCTGACTGCGGCGGGAATCGTTCCACAACCTTGGGCAAAGAGGGCAAGCATATGACCAGGTGCGCGTCACAGCCAGCTCGGCTGCACGACACTGGACCAAGAAGTAATTGCCTACAGAACATGCACCAACAGTTCCATTGAGCTGTGTTTGTTAGAGGCTGAAATTTTCCTGGTTTAGCCTATAGCCTATGTTCCAAATGTTAATACCCTAATATCTACTCAAATTACATCAGTGCATTCAAAAGTTTGACGATTTTCAGTCGGTCAACACGATTGTGTTGTGTTGACAATAGTGTTTACCGACTGAAAAGCATCAAACTTTTGTTTACTAAGGCAACACTGAAAATACAGTAGCTTCAAACCCCATAGCCTAATGTCAATGCATTCATAGGCCTATCTAGGGTGTTGAACCTGCGCCTTCCGAAATGACTTCTGTGGCCCAGGAATGAGTTTCAAGCTTCCATATTCATGCATAACCACCTCGTGGTGCAGTGGTTAGCATTGTTGGCTGTCACCCCCAAGGCACCGGGTTCGATCCCCGGCTATGCCAAGAATTTAAAAGTCTTGGTATGGTCTGGTACGGGGTCTCCCAGCCTCGTGATGCAAAATGGGAACCTGCCGAATGCTATGGCAGGAGGAGTGGAAAGGAACTGGCCACCCTAACACATGCAAACTCCGGCTCGGGATACCTGGTTAGTGATTCCTTGACATAGTCAAGGGCTCTAATTTAGGTCGCCTACATCCCCGGAGGGGATATGGCAGTCTAACTTAATTTTAATTTAATATTCATGCATAGCCTATGTACAGTAAATAATAGATTCACAATGTCAGTGCACTAAAAACAATTAGGCCTACTGCACTTTGATTTCTTCTCTGAAGGTATCGAATTGGTGGGAGGAGAGATTACGCAAGTGTTTAATGAACTCGTATATAGAGGGTAAGAGACGCAGAGGAAGAACTAGGAGATGATGGTTCGACTCAGTGTGCAACGATTTCAAGAACAGAGGTGTAAATGCAGAGCACGCCGCAGTGCTAAAAACTAATAGGGGCCATGGAGGCGACTTGCAGTCTAGACCGGACGCAGAAAAGCATAAAACCAAACCAAACCCCGTGGTGCTACTCGTACGGTCCATAAAGAGCCTAGGCCTACCAAGCGACCGCTGCCCAGCCATTAGGCCTACAGATTATGAGTGACGCCTGGTCAGCGCGAGGGGTTCCTTCGGCCGTTAATCTTGGTCTTCGCAGAAAGGCATATTTGTCTGAAATGAAAATGAATGTATGAATGAATGCGTCTATAGGAACAATATTCGAGCCATTTATTTTTTGTCATATCCCTTCCCCCCCGCCCCCCCTCTCACCAGCCCTCCCCCACCACCCTTCTCTCCTTCCTTTCCAGTAACCAACGTCAGTGACAGGATTTTATTTTATGTTCGACCACGCTGAAATATAAATATTAGCCTATAGGCTAAGCCAGAAAACTGCATCTTAAAGAGGCTCATTATAGTTCAAGTTTCATTATGATACAGGTTCTCCACCATTCAGAGCTCAATATTTTCTTTACGATACAGCTGTTTGACCAATTAGGTAAGGATAGCATCGCTCCTCCGCTGACTTCCACGGCCTCCTTGTTTTAAATTTCACTGCGTGGCTAGTGTCATATGGGGTATTCGAGGAGGCCGTGGTCGAATACAAGGTGTTCTCTGTATCCCATGAGCTCTGTTCAGTAAACGATACTGGTGGAATCTCGACAGATACTGGTAGGCTATTTATGAATATTTATCTTCGAGCAAAAAAAAAGTCAGGCAGGTGCATTATGCAACGAGCCTATAATGGCAATTATTAAGACACGGGTATGTTTATAAAACGAGCGTAGCGAGCTTTATAATTTCCATACGAGTGTCTTAATTACCATTACAGGCGAGTTGCATAAGTTACGACTGTTTATGTTCGACGATAATTATAACAATTTTATGTTCGAACATAAATATTCATACATATCTGTCGAGATTTCACCAGTTTCATGTACTAACAGAGCGCATGGGACGCAGAGAATACCTTGTATTTGAGCATGGCATCCTGGAATACCTAACTCGGACACTCGCCACGCAGTGAAATTTAAAATAGGAGGCCGTGGAAGTGAGCGCAGGTGCGATGCTATCCTCACCTAATTGGTCACACAGCTGTTTCTTGAGCTCTGATTGGTGGGAGAAACTGTATCATATGGAAAACTTGTACTATAATTAGCCTCATTATAGTACAGTTTTCTGACATACATTATTTACATTTCGACATCGTCGAACATAAAGTTATAATTATCGTCGAACATAAACAGTCGTAGGTCTATGCAACTCGCCTATAATGGTAATTAAGACACCCGTATGCAAATACTTCTGTCTTAATTATTGCCATTATAGGCTTGTTGCATAATGAAATGAAATGAAACTAATATAACTTATTACAGTACCCTAGGCCTACTTCAAATATCGAAATAGAATGTTAAATCTAATAATTATAAGATTAGAATAATGAACATACACCTAAAGATTAACCGCACGTACATCTGCGTCAAGTCCGGAGATTGCAGGTTCGAACCCCGGCGCCGACAGCGGCAATTCTGAGTGTGGGTTTTCCCAGGGTATTTCCACACCCCCTCCAAGAAAATGCCAGGTTAGTACCTTACTTCGAGTCCCGGTGCACCTACCCCATCCCGGTCTCTAATACAGTACAGTTACACACATTACTACAGTCATCACACCAATATAGGTTATCAGATCAGGCCAATACACACCCAACTGCATGGGGCTGATGAACAAGATGTCCCAAGCCCCGTACATGGATTACCAAGAATAACAACAGCTTGACTAAAACAAGCTGTTCTGAAGTGTCTTCCGATGCTCCATCGTCCGTTCATTGCATTATCCAAGAAACAATCATTTTGCAGTAAAATTTTAAAGTGGGATCACGTGATGAGTTTGATTGTGTAATCTGTGGAGTTTATAAGAAGTGATGTGCTTAATCATCAGCAATTTCAGGATTGTTTCGTAGATGTAGATAGTGAGTTGTTGTTGTTGTTGTTGTTTCATTTAGGGGCTTGACATCGTGGCCAATTCAGCCCCATGCACTTGAGTGTGTATAGAATATATGCTATAGATGGAATTTATCTAATGATCTGTATTTGTTTGAATACTTGTAAATGAGACGAGGATTTGGATGGAAGCGGCCGTGGCCTATAGTTAGGAACCATCCGCCCATTGCCAGGACGGAACTTTCCGAAAGGGGCCATCCACATATTACGTAATCACAAAGCGATGCGGGGAGGTTCGAAGCTTATGATTACGTTGAAGACAGGTGGGGAGAGGAGTGAACGGATTGATTATGTAATCACTTAACAAATCGCTGAATGAAGTGCGTTTCCATGATCCCTGGAAGGATAATTATAGCAACTTTTCACCCAAAGAATAGCCTACGTTAGTTAAATGTGCAGTTCATTTTTGTTTTACTTATAAAACTAGCAGACGCCTAACTTTGTAAGTTGAATGTAAAGGCCCTTTTTGGTTTACTTATAAAATTAGCAGATGTCTTACCTTGTAATTTATACGTAAAGGTCTTTTTTGTAAGTTGAATGTAAAGGTCATTTAGGTTTTCCTTATACAATTAGGAAAAGCCTTACCTTGTTCAATGGATACTTCTATTCATATCATAAAGAGGATCAAATATATTTTTGACGACAAAAAAAGGAGGACTTTTGTTAATTGTTCGTACATTCCTTGTGCTTTTTCTTTTTGCCTCCGAAGCTCCTCTGTAAACTGCAGTGTTATATATTTTACAGTAATTATGTCCCTGAGTCTCTGACATTGTGTCTCTTGTTTCATGTATTTATACGGATATATCTTTAAAAAATCTGAATTATTAGGTAGGCCTATTGCTTTGTGATAACGTAATACAGTATAGGGGAGCGGAGGGGATTAAAATATCGACCAAAAAGTGATTACGAGAAGCTTATTACCAAAAGGTACCAAATCCAACAAGTAATATTTTACAGGAGAGAGGAAAAACGCTCTGAGTGTAAAAATTCATCTGAAAATCCATTTGAGCACATTTATTATGTTCAGATAGAATAAATGCATTGTTATACCAAGTATTTCTGTTTAGGCTTTTGCAGTTTAGGAAATATTCCAAGAAAATGATGGATTTGGTACTCTTTGGCACTGAAACTCTAAATACTTTCAACGGAAAGACATAAATGTCACTGCAGTCATCAGAATCTTCGAGAAAACTGATTGTATTTAGTTATGCAATAATTATATTTAAGGTATTTACAGTGAAGGCATAGATTATTTAAATAATATTAAATAAAATTGAACAAAACAATGAAAATTATGCAAAGTGACGTACCAGTGCTGAACTTTTGGAATTATGATTGTAGTTTGTGTCTAAAGAACATGAATATGGTAAATAACTTGTGAACTGGACAATGGATAATATTATCCAGTACTAAAAGAAATGGCCTCTCATTGGCTGCATGGATACGGTACGTATTGGCACATTCATGCCACAGGATTTGGTACTTATTGACATCAAACGAGATTTTTAATGCCCTGTTTATTAGGGATTTAGGTCGTCTTGGCAATTTCTTTTTCTTTCATATGATGGAGCTTCCTACCTACGTAACTTACATTTTCCATCATAATCTCAATTTCGAATTTTCTGGATTTGGTATCTTTTGAAAATAAGCTTCTCGTATGTGGACGACCACGAACAGTAAAAAAGGTTTTCGGCTGGCTTTTTTTTTTTTTTTTTTTTGCAGCACTTACTTATTAGAGAATAGTACATTATGCAACAAGCCTATAATGGCAATAATTAAGACACTAGTATGTTTATAGAACGAGCTTAGGTCGTTTTATAATTTCTATACGTGTGTCTCAATTACCATTACAGTCGAGTTGCATAACTTACGATTGTTTATGTTTGACGATAATTATAACTTTATTTTATGTTCGAACAAATATTCACAAATATCTGTCGAGATTCCGCCAGTTTCGTTTACTGAACAGTGCGCATGGGATGCAGAGAATACCTTGTATTTGACCACGGCCTCCTCGAATACCCCACTATGACACTAGCCACGCATCGAAATTTAAAATTGGATGCCGTGGAAGTCAGCTCAGGTGCGATACTCTCCTTACCTAATTGGTCAACCAGCTGTATCGTAATGAAAATCTTCAGCTCTGATTGGTGGAGAACCTGTATCATAATGAAACTTGAACTATAATGAGCCTCTTTTAAGATGCAGATTTTTCTGGCATATAATATTTATATTTCTGCATGGTCGAACATAATATGTTTTATATAGCCTAAGTCTTCGAAGCCATTTTGGTGTTGCCATCGTAATATATAAAGGAATCGCTTTTCAGTCGGTCAACGCATTAATGTGCCTAATTAAATTGGGTGAGAAATAACAATTAGTGATTTTTTATAGAAAATATTTATCCACATGAAAAGTCTATAAAGTGATTGAGGCTCAGTCACGTACCCAGAGGAGGATTGGGGAGATAAATCCACTCTCTCCAAGAAATGTTTAATTTTACCACCCGCTATGGCGGCCTTGGAGCTAGTCACTGCATAAGGCAGTCTATATTACATTCCCCACCCCACCATCAGAATAAGTTATTAAGTTGGGGATCTGTGCGGCCTGCGAACTAAAGCTTCGACGACTGTCCATCCCACGGTCATGAAAAGGTTGCCGACTGCTGATATCGAGGGTTGGACTGGAATTCACACACAGCTGATCGAGTACATGAAGAAATGATTAATCAAGTATAAACTTTGATTATTGATAAGATGTAAAGAATTATCAAAACGATCATGACTGTGTTTGTCATTTATTGTGAACACCAATTTGATAACTTGAAGCCCTGAGACCAAAAATCGTGGAAGAATATGCACTTTGTGTCGGATTTACTAGCATGGTAATTAATCGCATTCTAAAATGACAGAGAAAACACCAAGTAATAGGCCTACATATAAATGCACTTAGACATCAATAAATTGAAATAAAGATGTTAGAAATATTGTTTCTACCTTTTCCACTTCAAGGAATAAAAACCCTTCAAAATTTCTATTTTTGCTCTTATAATGTTAAGAAATTTGATATTATTTACTATTTCATTTTGATCCCTGGCACTTCGGATCATACAAATTTCTTATAACGTTCTCGGCGAATGTCCAAGAAGTTGTGTAAATTTTAATTGTCTTCGGCACAGCAGCCCGGCTGCACCTTATGTGCTGAAGTGCTGTAGCACTTTGATTTATTTGAAAATTACTTGTTTAATAATATTTTATGTTCGACGATGTCAATATGTAAACATTATGTGTCAGAAAACTGTATCATAATGAGGCTCACTATAACACTATTTTTCATTATGAAACAGTTTCTCCCACCAATCAGAGCTCAAGAAACAGTTGTGTGACCAATTAGGTAAGGATACCTTCGCGCATGCGCTCAACATACGCTGTAAACAATAGGTGTTCTGTGTTGGCAAGCAAAGTGAATGGTCTCTGCTTTCGGAGTGCCTTGGCCCACGCATGCGCTCTGTTCAGTCAGCAAAGCCAGCGCGCCCTGTTCACTAACTGAATCCCTCATTTATTTATTAATATTTATGTTAAAACATATAATAAAATTGTAATTATCATCGAACATAAACAGTCGTATGCAACTCGCCTATAATGGTAATTAAGACACTCGTATGGAAATTATAAAACTCGCTTACGCTCGTTTTATACATACTCGTGTCTTAATTATTGCCATTATCGGCACGTTGCATAATGTACTAATCTACAATCAATTAGTGCGCATTAAAGCGACGTCAGCCAAAGAATAGGAAATACTTCAACTCCCCTTACAACGAGCTATCTACTGTCGACCAAAGTATTATGTGTACTCGAGTTTGAAGGTTGTTTGTGACGTAACCAATAGACATACATAAAATCCAATAACATCATCATTTACGTCGTTCTATTTTACGTGAGTTCATGTAGGTTTGGAATTTTTAGTTTATATTTTATTATTTTTTATCGCAGTTGGAACACAAAAAGTGCCCGTTTTTAAGCGTGTTTCAACCATGCGTCACATTTACGAATTATTATCTCACAAACCCGTCATCAGATCGAATCCACATTTTAACACAATATACATTGGAATGTTGTATAACTGGTTTATTAATTTCAAAATTTTGCGTGTCCAAGAAACAAAGTTGTTATCATTTGTGTAAGGTAACGTTTTCTCGGCTTGGGGTGGTTGGAAAATGTAGTTCTTGGTTGCGTTGTAATCCTTATACATCAAAAAGTTATGCTGTATGACTTTAAAATACTTGAATTAATTCATTTATTTTATATCGGTTTATATTTGAACGGGGAAATACGACCTCGCCTCGCTCGGCAGTGATGGGCTCCATCTCAGCAACGCTGTACAGCTTACCTCGGAGCGGCTGGCTGGTGAATCATGCCTTATTTCCACGAACAAATACAAACCGATATAAAATAAGTGAATTAATTTACGTATTTCACAGTCATACAGCATAACGTCTTGATGTATAAGGATTACAACGCGACCAAGAGCTATATTTTCCAACCACCCCGAGCCGAGAAAACGTTACCTTACACAAATGATAACAACTTTGTTTCTTGGACACACAACATTTTGAAATTAATAAACCAGTTATACAACATTCCAGTGTATATTGTGTTAAAATTTGCATTCGATCTGATGACGGGGTTTTGAGATAATAATTCTTAAATGTGACGCATGGTTGAAACACGCTTAAAAACGGGCACATTTTGTGTTCCAACTGCGATAAAAAATATTAAAATATATATTAAAAATTCCAAACCTACAAGAACTAACGTAAAATAGAACGACGAAAATGATGTTGTTATTGGATTTTATGTAGGTATATTGGTTACTTCACAAACAACCTTCAAACTCGAGTGCACATAATACTTTGGTCGACAGTAGTCGTGTGGTCCACTCCACGTCCGGCACTGGCTGTGCAGATCGTAGCTCAGCGAGAATGTCTACGTTTATTGCCAGCAAACGTGTACTCGGCCTTTTGCGCATGCGTGCCCATCTTTTCCGCTGTGCTGTTGGGACAACAGCCAAGACCAGAGCATAATTTTTTCGTTCAACCACAGAGCAGCAGCACTAATCACACAAAATGAGAACGTGGCAAAATCAGCGTTTCCATTTTAGAGGGAATCGCTCAATGCAAACGGGCATAGGGATAAAGGAAACCATCACCTGGAACAGCTATTCTATAGACAAAATGTATGTATGTCTACCCCTTATTATTCCCGTTTTCCAACGGGGTCGGGGATGAGATGCGATGGAAGTCTTTGTGGCGATGGTTTTTACGGCCGGATGCCCTTCCTGACGCCAACCTCACGATAGGAGTTAATGAGAGATGAAATGAATGATGGCGAATGAAACTGGGCAAGGATGTGGAAGGAAGCGGCCGTGGCCTGTCAGAAGGTACCGTCCCAGCATTTGCCTGGTGTTGAAAATGGGAAACCACGGAAAACCATTTCAAGGACGGCCGACGGTCGGGCTCGAACCCACGCATCTACCGAGTCAGCAGAGAGCTTGGCCCCATGACCTAATGCTGCGCTTTAGCCAGTGTAGCCACTACCGTCGGTATTCTATAGACAAAATAAGGACGTGATATTGTGATTTTCTTTAATTACAAAATATCTACATAATCAAAATTGGGGCTATCAGGTGGAGTGAAACTTTAAAAACCCAACGTTTTGAGACAACTGCTTGTACCTTTATAAAAGTTTATAAAGAAAGAAAGAAAGAAAGAAAGAAAGAAAGAAAGAAAGAGTAAACAATGGCATATAGCCTCCATAGATACATTGTATAAGATAGGAGTCATGGAGTAGGCTAACTATTTGTTTCGATATCTTATACCATTTATCTATGGAGGCTATATGCCATTGTTTACTCTTTCTTTCTTCTTTCTTTCTTTCTTTCTTTCTTTCTTTCTTTCTTTCTTGACAAACTTTGATAAAGGGATAAGCAGTTGTCTCGAAACGTCTGTTTTTTAACGTTTCACTCGACCAAATAGCCCCAAAGCTATATTGTGTATGCAATTGCTCAAGAAAGTTTACGCAACAGTATAACAAAATATCCAGTTAGTAAATTTCAATGTAGCAAAATAACATGTAATTTTGCATTACGATGTTGCTGGTTTCATTTTAATGCTGAGAAGTTCTGCTTTTGCGCAAGTTCTGAGTTCGTGAATATTTTGTCATTGCAGGTGTTATTGTGTGTTTAATTAATTTTGCATGAGGAGTGTGTATTGGTTCAGTGTGTAAAACTCAATGGAGAGCCTATTGAATGTTTCTGAGTGAGTGTTTCTATAAATTACGTTTCTAAATATTTTAATTTCTTTGGGGCGGGGGTACAGGACACAACTGATTTTCTGCACTACTGTAGCTGCCACTTCGGTACAGGGCTTTATCCGTTGTCCAAAAAGCTTGGTCTTATATGTAAACACTCGCTGAAAGGGAGCGTGCATACCCTGGGGTATATTTATAGAACCTCACTGCTTTCAACCCTGTGACACAGAGCGGCAACTTAATCCGCTTCTTAGCTTACCGGCTCAATTTTCATTGGTTCAACTTTCATGCACGAAGCGTACGCATTGTTGAACAGTGCTGATGTCAAAATGTCTTCGTCCATAGTGGGACGATTTACGTATATAAAATTACATTCTGAGGAAGAGTGTAAAGAAATGCAGCATAGACAGTTGAATTCAGTGTAGAAATAATCAACGATTCTTCTGGTATTCTGTTCTTTGTCGACAATATTTTCCGTAAGTTATGTGAGAGTTGTCGCACAGGAAATGACACAAATACGCCATATAGGCCTATCTTGGAAGGTATGAAGTTTAATTCCTAATTACATCAATCTTTCATGGCGTCAATGGTTCATACGTTCTGTTCCTCAATCTTGACTATTATTGCTGGCACTTAATGAAGTTGAGCCAAAATTGGTCACAAAGATATTCAAACTATATCTTTATAGTAGGCCTACATGGACACCTCGCCTCAATTTGAAGGTACTGCTTCAGGAGTGAAGAGATTTTCAATTTTTTTTAACTACTGGCCTCATTTCAAGTCATCTAGTTTTGCTATAACTTACGAAATGTTTTCATTCCCAAAGTAAGGATAAATTTCTACAATTATTGTTTTTATTAAATTTATTTATTTGTCCAGAAAGAGATGCCCGAGAGCAGAGTTCTGCCGTGGTGGACAGTACATACTGTAGTTCATTACACAGATGACGGACTAACTTTACATAGGCTAAATTATAATACATTTAGAGTATACATATATGCAAGTGAAGTGTATTCCAAGCGATGCTTTTGACACATTATAGTTATACAATACACGAATAAGGAAAAGTGTTACAATATAATTAGAGAAAATAAGAGTACAAGCAAACGAGCATTCTGATGCTTTGAAGATGTAATACAATTAGTACACATAAACGTAAACAATGTTTGGAAGAATGTGGTATCACAAGAGTAAATTATTATACATTCAGAGTCAGCAAAAAATAGTACCTTTTCAACTTTTCACAAAATGGTCCACTTTTAGAGATCCTTGCTACATCGAGTGGTACATGGTTGTAAACAGAGATGAGCGAGTGCTGCAGCGCATTGACTTCAAATTTAGTCGTTCTATTGCTGACTACATGTAACTTACTGTATTTGTTTTGTCTTGTGCAGTGCCTGCGAATTTCATTAACGAAAGAGAATGTAATGTTAGTGATCATGAGACTATGCAAAATTTTATGAATAATTAGAGTGGATTTGAAATATACAAGCAGTTTCAAATGCCAAGTATTAGTTTCAGTGTACATTCTACAGCGATAGTATAAACAATACAATCCATACGTTGACCTTAGAGCTCCTTTTTGTAGAATCTCCACATTATTCAAATTAGTTTGTGAAGCCCTTCCCGAGATGAAATATGACAGCCGAGACTGAATCATTGTGAAATATATTACACGAAGTGTCTGTGTTGTAACATAACACTTGATTTTAGCAAAGATTCCAACTAAAGCTGACATTTTGTTTTTTTATATTCGTTATAGGCCTATGTGTTGATCAAGAAATAGTATTGCCTATTATCAAGTTAAGGTATTTAACCTCCTTCACTCACTTAAGTCTGGTCATGACAAATGAGATATTTGTTGTTGCATTTAATTCATATTAAAATTTAGGGAACATCATGGAGACAGTTCTTCAGCAATTAGGTGTTAACTGATTCATCCTTAGTCATTCGTCCAGGATATGACAGTCATGCTGGATATAAGATTATCGGATTTAGCGAAGTAAAATAACGAAGTATCGTCAGCTAAGATCGATATTTATTGGCAAGCAATCAGCACCAGTTTATAGCATTGTGGACAATGCGTGGTGCGCAACCAATTCAATCGATCTACAGTAAATAATTCTGCAACTTCAATTTGCTCCACAAGAGCTGCAGTTGATAATGTCACTACAAAAGACTACTCTTTTTTTTAGTTCAGGTATTTCAATCATTCCCACCCGATAATGGGCAATTAAATCAGAATTTTCACGTAATTTTGATTTAAATTCCATAATTATACTGACACGCCTCCATAAGGAAGAAATGTGCGAACGGCAACTGGGAACAGCTCTTCATTGCCACGATAAGATGCTCATTGCATGAGAAGCAGGAACTTAAGATACAACCGCTCCAGAATTGGTTTTCTCATGGCTAAATATAGGCTCATGAAATCAGGTCTGTAATCTAATCGTTGAGTCTAAAACTGAGATTTTCTTCGTGATACACACACACCTTTATATGACTCTAATAAAACCGGTACCATTGTATGGGTGCGAGACATGGGCGACACCACAAACTCTTGAAGAACGCACTTGTGCCTTTGAAAAGTGGACGAAATAAGATGGGAAAAGAGGCAGAAGGGGGACTTATACCAACTATTTAAAATAGCAAATATTGGCAGAACCATCAAAGGACGACGACGTCAATGGCTAGGGCATGTTGTTACAGCAGAAGTATCTATTCCCAACAGATTATCACCGATACGGAGTGTGAGAATGTTGGCACGCACTCCTTGCCTGCTGCCGCTGCTGATGTGAAAGCCAGCCTTGACTGGCAGGCCGACGCGACGGACGCGACGAGAGGTATTGTCTCACTACGCCATCAGATCCAGCTCACTACAACGCTGGCATGTGATCTCGTCCAAGCCACTCGTTTCTCACTGGCTTGTTTCTCCGATGATGTGAAGCGGAGTGAGGAGGAAAAGAAGAGCTAAGCAGCTAGCTGGTATAAATAAGCCGTTTCTTCTTGGCCGGTACAATCGACGTGCCCAATGGTGTATCCGCACACTGAGAGCCAGTGCAAAAGAAGTACCCAATGTCTCCCCGCGCTGCGTGTGAGTAGGCTATATAGAGTCCGGTCCCTGTCTTCCACCCTAGCTGTCAGCGTGTAGACTTCTTTTTCGGGAAGGAGGGGGCAAAAGTGCCCGCTCCCCCCGCGTGACAACCGACCTTAACTACTGCTCGAGTCTAAGCTGCGTGAACCTGAGAGGAATGTGCATCGCAGACTATGAGAAACGGTGAAGACGAGTGATGAGGTTTCTCGGTCCGTGCATAGTACTGAACCAAATACATTGGTCGGTGACTCACTGACTCATTCGTAACACCACACTGGTTTTAGAGAAGACCCTGTATTAGCAGTATTGGAATAGACGAGCATGTCAAGTAACACTGCGGGCTGTTGACAGGCCCTTCTCTTCTCGCCTGACCCTTCCCTGCTCTTTCTCCTCACCCCGCAAGTTCATAGAGCTTGGACTCGCACAGTACTGCTGTCTCCGACATGCTGTTAAAATACATAGTAGAAGAAACAGAATAGGGATGAGGATGGGTTTACCTATTGAGGCTTAGTGCCTGTCCGGTTACGTCGTAATTTACCAGGCATCAAGGATGTTTGTAGTTCATAGATAGATGGGAAAAGGTCAATGGTGAAGGGCCAGGGAAAAACCGCATAGGCAGAAAGGAAAGATTGCCTACACGTAAAACCTAGCATCTTTGCGATAGCACATGCACATGCAAGAGGAAGGACATATACAGGGTCTTTCATATAAAATAAGAACGGCAAGCGGCAGTTTTGTTATTCGGTACTGCGGTGGCCTTGGCCGAGCTTGTGGCACGCCACGGCCCCCTGCTTTAAGCGTGTGTACAATCCTGTATAAAATATTACCTTATAAAGATGTTGGAAGTGTCGTCCTACCTGGGTAATACAGGCATTGTATCTGGTTACCACATTCTGGCTGACGCGAGTGAGTTCTGCCACTGTAATATTTATGATTTTTAATTTTATGCTTATTTACAATTACGTTAATCTGTGCTAGTGAAGGTGGCAATTTATCAGGAAACTGCTGAACAACTCAATCTCATACCCGCCGAGCCGACTCGTACTTAAAATAAGTTTTATATAAAAAAATACGATATTGTAATGATAACTGTTTAGGGTCAGATGACCTTGTAGTTCCACCCCTTAAATAACAATAACTAATGTTAACTGTCTCATGTTAACATCTGAGGTTCCGACTGGCGACTGAACACCTGCACGTTTATTGCAAGTATTATGCGCGCGCTTTCAATACTACAGCAGGGGGCCGTATCACGCCACAAGCCCGGCCAAGGCCACTAGAGCAGCGGTTAACAAAGTCGCCGCTCACCGTGCTTACTTTATGTGAAAGACCCTGTATAGGTTGTTTGGGAGAAGGTATCATGCTCCAGATCCAAGTCCATTTCTCGCCTGATTGTCTCCGGGAATCAGTGTAACTCGGCACTGCTGGGTCTACCGCAGGCCTTTCCGACTACCGAGCAGGGATGCTAAAAGTACGAAGACCTGCGCCGTAGCTTGGTCGCCTTGGGGTACCTGGTGCCGAGTCTCCATGATCGGAGGTGGCCTTGCCTGTCGGAGCAGGTGCTTGGAGGGTGGATCATGGCAACAACCCGCCTTCCTCTCTGATCGTGCCATGGACAGCTAGATGGAGCATGGCACCGTGCAGCCGGTATGGTGATGAGCACCGGTTACAGCATACTGGGGAGACACAGGATCCCTAAACGTGTCGACTGTGTAACGTGTGAGCGCCAGAGAGCCGATGAGGTGCTGGGCGGGTGTGCCGGAAGACCGTCAAGGGGATGTCACGTGCTATTATGTAGACTCGCTCTCACGTGTATACGAGCGGCTGGCCCATTTATAGATATTTTCACGCAAGGAACGGTTCTTCACGCGATCCACGTTTCTTGTTAACCCTGCCTTAAAGCTTTGTGGACGGTGACTATATTGCTCTATATTTTCAGCCATTATGCCTACACGAGGGTAGTTCTGATTGTGTTTTGTTATTTTATTTCACAAAGGTTCTGTATTTCAAGGTGAGAGAACACATGCAAACCTTTGGCTATTTTTCCAGTCGCTACCAACATTAATAGACTCAATTAGTCGTACCATAAATGCAATTTCAAGAAACCCTTGTGGTAAAATTCGATGCCCAGAATTGTCAGGAATATCTTCATAACCTCGAGCACCTCTTCGTTGCTTCCTGAGCTCTGTCAATGTTTGTTGCAGTCATGTAACACCAATACTTCACCATATCTACCTTTTCAAGGAACTACTATTTGTCATGAGCAGCTGATCACCGTCACCATCTGTTTCTCTTCATTTTATTATATTCTTATACCCTAAATTTTATGGTGCACCATATTAGGTTTTAAAACACGTATATTATTACTGTGCTACGCTTTGTTTTTTTGTTTCTTCAATAGCTGATGAAGGGGATAAAACATAATTAATCCCCGAAACATGTACTGTAAGCAAATTCAATAATTAATTTTATCGGTATAGTATTGATTCAGGCAGATGTTCATTTCTTGTTAATAACTATTCTACCAAATGCTACCGTCAACTACACCTAGCTGTGAACTTGGTTACTAGATGCCACCACAACCGGTATCTGGTGGCGAACGTTGGAACTTAATAGAGCGTTAATCAAGTCTAACCTACAAATTTAGCTTCGCACAATTGTAGTTAGGGGAAGATTCTTTTACATGCCATAAATCTATGACATAGGCCCGCCAGCTTTACTTCCTCTCCGAGGGAAGGCATACTGAGGTATTTTTAACGGTCTTAAAAACCGGGCATAGCAGCTCAGCATGCTAACAACTACGCCACCGAAGCCGCCAAATGAATCATTAGTACAATCCCTACTAATTATAGTACAGTACGTCCGGGAAATTCGTTTACGATACCTGACGAGTCTCTTATTAGCACTCTGTCCTTTTTTGGTTGTAGTTATTGGTGTATTTGTGGCGTGATCTTAGCCTCACTCACTCGTCTTTCTGTGAGTTGAAATGCGATACATTTCGTTTCTATTGATTAGAGGTGAGTGTATGGCTACACGAACGTTCTGATTCAGTAAATACAAACAACCTTATTCGAGAACACGTCAAGGAACGATTTAATAAACCTCCGCACAAAAAGGACAATGTTTTTTCTGGGAAAGAAAGGCGTTTATGACAGGAAATGGAAGAAAGAATACGCACCAGGAACCATGTTCTAAAATTGAGACGACAGTTCAGCGGTCCCTCGTCAAATCCGTTCACAAACGGGCTGCTGGGCTTGATGTTCCACGATCGACTCTTTACGATTACTTGAAGAAGGAATTAAATGTCCCTCCCCAATGAGCTGTCGGATGTAGTTACGAACTAGCGTATTGACGCATGTAGGACTCTTCTAGCAACATTCCAAACCAAGTTATATTCATAAAATAATGTGCCATATATCGCAGCACGCGAAAGTGAAATGTATTTTAAGGAAAATCCTCACTTCACTTCCAAAATTGAACTCAACCCACCTCATCGTATGATATGGGACAGGAACAGTGGCTTAACTACGGGGTGTAATTAAGGGGATCAATTCCTTCCCTCCCCCCTCCCCCTCCCCCTCCTCACCGCCCCCCCCCCCTCTCCAGAGCCAAATAATTTAACGAAAACGCAATTTGATGATTTTATTTATTTTGAGAATAAATATGCCAATTTTCGTATTGTTGACAAATGGTTGGATTATGTGCGTTTATAATTTGAGAACATTCATCTTTTCTTGTGTAAAATATTTTATGTTAGGCCTAACAAAACTGTTCGTTTCCGAACTTTTGCACATTGAAAGGTGCAAATAATCCGTACCAAATGTTATCGAGATTATACATGAAAACGTGTAGGCTTGCTATCATTGATTGTTATATATTGTCCCCCGCACAAAGCAAAAAGTAAAAACAAACACTTGACCAAAACAGAAAGCAAAAGACACAATTCAGAAATAAAAGCAAAAGCAGGAAACAAACACAAAGCAAAAAACAAAAACACAAAGCAAAATTCAAAAGCAAAAGCAGGAAACAAACACAAAGCAAAAAAACAAAAACAAAAACACAAAGAAAAATTCAAAAGCAAAGGCAGAATCAAACACAAAATCGAAAACAAAAAACACAAGACAAAAAAAATATTCAAAAGCAAAAACAGAAAACAAACACAAAATCATGCAACAAAAAACACAAATCAAAAGCAGGAAACAAACACAAAATCAAAAAACATATAACACAAAGCAAAATTCAAAAGCAAAAGCAGAAAACAAACACAAATTCAGAAAACAAAAAACACAAAGCAAAAAGAAAGTTTCAAAAGCAAAAGCAGAAAACAAACACAAAAACAAAAAACAAAAAGCACAAAGAAAAAATCAAAACAAACCCAAAATCAAAACTAAAACAAAGAAAAAGCAAAATTCAAAAACAAAAGAAAAATTCAAAAACAAAAATCACAAAGCCACTCATAAACCGTCACCCTCCTTCCTCCGAACTAACCCGCGAAGGCTTAGCTATTGTTGTTAAGAAACACTTAACGCAATAAACCCTCAGAAAATAAATATAAACTCTGAAATAAGTAATTGGGATTATATTGGATGTGAGCTGCTCGATTTATTTTTAAGAATCGACTCTTCGAAATACTCGAATACTTGAAATGTATGATTCAAACAACCGAAATATTTGGACATCCGCATTGTTCAAAAATTCGAATACCTCGAATGGTGTATTCAAATTTTGCATTGGCGAATATTCGAAGTAGACGTATCGATTAATTATATCAACCAACAAGATGTTCAGTAAAGAACATATAGCCTACTTTCTCCTAAATGCATGGGTATTGTTATAACTCTTTGTCCTTTTCAAGGAGTATAATTGAATGTTGGTTGTAGTAGCTTGTTGAAATACAACGTGCTATAGGGATATTATACTTGAATATGAGGTGCCCTTTGCTAGTGCTACCTCTGTAAAAAATTCATTCAATTCGGTTTCACCGTGTTTGAATTGATCCGGGGAAAGGATGTGCACACATACATGGCCGCTATTTGCAAACTATTGGGCTGATGACCTTGTAGTCAGTCATAAGATGCTTTCCACAAAAAGGCATGTTGTTGCAAAATCCGGTAGAGATCAAATTATTAGGATGGTCGAAATTTGATTTAAGCTTTTAACATTTGGGTGGCCGTCATTCCGTTTCCGTCAAGATGACGGCGATATAAAACATGGCACTGAGGTGCCTTTTGCTTGTGCTACCTCTGTACCAAATTTCGTTCAATTCGGTTTCACCGTGTTTGAATTGATAAGGGGAATCGATTTGCACACATACTTGGCCACCATCTGCAATCTATTAGGCTGATGATCTAGCAGTTTGGTCAGAATATGCTTCCCACATAAAGATTTGTTGTTGCAAAATTTGGTAGAGACTCGATTATTAGGTTGGTCGTAATTACTTTTTAGCCTTTAACATTTGGGTGGCCGCGATTACGTTTCCGTCAAGATGTCGGTGATATAAAACATGACACTGAGGTGGCCTTTTCTAGTGCTACCTCTGTACCAAATTTCGTTCCATTCGGTTTCACCGTGTTCGAAATAATAGGGGGAATCGATTTTCACACAAAGTTGGCCGCCATCCGCAAAATATTAGGCTAATGACCTATTAGTTTGGTCAAAGGATGCTCCCTCCATAATGGTATGTTGATGCAAAATTTGGTAGAGATCGGATGATTAGGTTAATCGTAATTTGATTTAAGCATTGAATATTTGTGTGGCCGCCATTACGTTTCCGTCAAGATGGCGGCGATATAAAACATGACACTGAGGTGCCCTTTGCTAGTGCTACCTCTGTACCAAATTTCATTCCATTCGGTTTCACCGTGTTCGAATTAATAGGGGTAATCGGTTTTGACACAATGATGGCCGCCATCCGCAAACTATTAGGCTAATGACCTATTAGATTTGTCAAAGGATGCTTCCTCCATAAAGGTATGTTGTTGCAAAATTTGGTAGAGATCGGATGATTAGGTTAGTCGTAATTTGATTTAAGCGTTGAACTTTTGTGTGGCCACCAGTACGTTTCCGTCAAGATGGCGGTGATATAAAACATGACACTGAGGTGCCCTTTGCTAGTGCTACCTCTGTACCAAATTTCATTCCATT
The DNA here is from genome assembly GCA_946902985.2 of Meconema thalassinum. NCBI lineage: Eukaryota > Metazoa > Arthropoda > Insecta > Orthoptera > Tettigoniidae > Meconema > Meconema thalassinum. Next base: position 1,000,229,340 of record OX336388.2, on the reverse strand, counting down.
CGGTTTCACCGTGTTTGAATTAATAGGGGTAATCGATTTTGACACAATGATGGCCGCCATCCGCAAACTATTAGGCTAATGACCTATTAGATTTGTCAAAGGATGCTCCCTTCATAAAGGTATGTTGTTGCAAAATTTGGTAGAGATCGGATGATTAGGTTAGTCGTAATTTGATTTAAGCTTCGAACATTTGTGTGGCCGCCATTACGTTTCCGTCAAGATGGCGGCGATATAAAACATGACACTGAGGTGTCCTTTGCTAGTGCTACCTTTGTACCAAATTTCGTTCAATTTGTGCTCACCGTGTTCGAATTGATAGGGGGGGGGGGACAGACATTCAGAGTACACACACTCACACACACACACACACACACACAGACTCACACACACACACATACGCACACACAGACAGATACACCTTTTTTCACCCTGTAGTGATCTCATAAGTCTACTTTCATTTTTTGCAAAAATCGAAAGTAGGCTAAAAATCCCTAAAAAGTTAATAAATTTAAATGTATTCGAAAGTGTTATTTTAAATATTCAATGATTTAGACAACCCATGCCAGTTGAAATTTTAATAACTTAATTTATGTCACAAATATGTAGTCATTTAATATCTATGCTAATTTTTGGAAACCTTTTCCCATAATTTATCATGCTTACCATCAACCTTTTATTATTGTGGATTTGGCAGAGTCTCCAATGTAGACCCTTTGTACAGGATCATCGAAAAAGGTGGCCTTAATTTTCATTTGTCTTTCCACAAATAGACGATATTCAAAGGGAAAAGGGAATAAATGTAACTTTCCAGCAGGATGCAGCACCGCCTCACCACAGTCTTTTTGTACGTGAAGCTCTCAACAGAAAATTCCCTGATCAGTGGATTGGTAGAGCTGGCCCTCTTGTGTGGCCGCCAAGGAGCCCTGACTTAACTCCATTAGATTTTTTCTTTTGGGGCTACATTAAAAAAAACATTGTTTACGCTCAAAATATCCATTGCTTGCAACACCTAAAGGAACGAATCACCGATGCGATAGCAACTGTGACTCCTGACATGATTCAGCGGACCTGGACGGAGGTGGACTATCGCTTGGATGTGTGTCGTGCCACAAGTGGAGCTCACATTGAAACCCACTAAATTGGTAAACAAAAATTTATGATTTTCTCTATCTTTTGGTGTAAAAGAATTAAATTATCTTTATTACAGCCTGAGCTATTACAAATCAAATTGAAGACCACCCTTTCCGATGACCCTGTATTGTGTGGAACTTTGCCGGGATATTAAAATTACCTCGAGAGATGGTAGTCCAGGCAACGAAAATGTATAGAGGGAAATGTTTGGAACACAATTTTTGACTTCGTAACCCTCTGGCTGGCATTTATTTCTTGGGTGCGTAGTTGAAGAGTTACCCACTCAAAAAGAGCAAAAAAAAAGTGAGACTTTTTCCCCCCAAAATTGCAGACTTTCAAGAGTGGATAACGCGCGAAAACTATACAAGATATCGAAAAACTTGACTCAAACAAACTTGTAGCAAATGTAATCAGCTTTCATTTTGTATACAGTGGTCATTTCGCTAGGACGCATAGTTTCCGAGATTTAATCGAATAACCGAAAAATAGGACCTTCAACCCCCCTCCCCACACTCACACACTCACACCCGGCTCAAAGGCTACGGGCGGGGACTTTTGATATGTTCACCTCCTAACTAGTTCACACAAAGCTACGAAGTCAAAAAATGTGTTCAAAACATTTCCCTCTATACCTGTTTTTGAGCATTCGTTGCCTGGACTAATAGGAGTTCGACTGTCATTAGAAACACCGTTATCTCAAAAAGTGACGGTTACCAGATCCAAGCAACACGTTATCCCCAAAGCGTGACTTGGACCCTCCACGAGTCTGGCTAGCATCACTGTTCTTATTACGCTGTTCTCCCCACTTCGCTGCGAGCATTGTTCTTATTAATAGACCGCTGAAAGGTTGAACAGTAGGTGGTTCTAGTCACATCTTATTGGCTATTGTTTTCATCGACCCAATGAGTAGTCTTCGCTGTCCACAAACTGCCAGAAGTCGCTGGTGATTCACAAACATTAGGTTAGAAGAGCAGCTTCATGTCTCATTGAAAACCTTGACATGTTCACGTGCAACGGTCTTATTTCAATCATAATTACCGTATCATATGACTCTTCCTGTTGTTCAGGTCAAACTGCAAGTCCTGTATTGCTTTTATTCCTTCATTTAGGATAGTGATGCCTTGTCTTGGTTGGTTCCTTAGTTTAGGGGCTGCGGCAACGCGGTCATGCAGCCCCGTGTACTTTGGGTGTGTGTAGAATCTGTCTGATAACCAGTGTTAATTGTGATGACTGTATTGGTGTGTAGGCAGATAGTGAGAGCGGCACGGGATCGTCACGTCCCAGAAAAGCCAACGGAGTGAGTGAGTGAGTGAGTGAGTATTGGTGTGTGTTATGTTTTAGTTCAAGTAAGGACCGCAGACGATAATTTCAAGCAGTTCCTACTTTCGCTACAAAATGCTACCGTCTACGACACGTAGCTGTGAACTTGGCTACTACTAGATGCCATCGCAACCAGCGCCCGGTGATAAACGTTGGAACTTAAGAGCATTAATCAAACCTAACCTACAAATTTTGCTTCACACAAGTTTAGTAAGTGGAAGGTTCTATTACATGCCATAAATCTATGACATGAGTCCGCTGGCTTTACCTCTCCTCCGAAGGAAAGCATACTGAGGGTTTTTAACGCTCTTAAAGAATCCGACGACTTCGGCCGGGTTTGAACCCACGACCTTGGGCATAGAAGCTCAGCATGCTACCAACGAAGCCGCCGATGCCATGTCTAACAGGCTTTTATTAACATTGCTCATTCAATCATTTTCATTTGAGTCTGTTTTGCCTTTCGGTGTCCAGTCTAGTCTGCAAGCCTTTTCTTTTATTAAAAAGTTAGCCCTGCTGCCGCTTCAGCTTCAACACCTCTCATTTTGAATTCGTACGTTGTTTGTTGTTGTTGCAGCTGAGGGGTGTGTATTAGTGTGTGTTTTTATAAGTAATTCAGATTAGGATTGGGAAGGAGACGGTCGTGGCCTTAAGTTAGGAACCATCCCGGCATTTGGCTGGAATAGAAGTGGGACATAGCGGAGCCGGTAGCGTAGTTGGTAGCATGCTGAGATTCTATAGCCTACCCAAGATCGCGGGTTCAAACCCGGCCGAAGTCGTCGGATTTTTTAAGAGCGTCAAAATCCCTCAGTATGTCTTCCTTCGGAGGGGAAGTAAAGCCGGCATGCATTCCCAAGTCAAAGATTTATGGCATGTTAAAAACCTCCCACTAATTACACTTGTGTGAAGCTAAATTATAGGTTAAACATTTGAACAACGCTCTTAGGTTCCAAGGTTCGTCGCCAGGAGCCGACTACGGTGGCGTCTAGTAACCAAGTTCTGAACTAGTAGTCGTTGATGGTGGCGTTTGGTGGCAAAAGTAGGAACTACTTGAAATTCAATATCTGCAGTCCTTACTTGAATTGAAAACAGATAACACACACTAATACAGTCACCACAATTAACACCGGTTATCAGACAGATTCTACACACACCCAAAGTACACGGGGCTACATGACAGCGTTGTCGCAGCCCCTAAACTAAGGAACCAACCAATCTCTTTATTACAAGTACCCTCCTGTCATTGCTCCCATCTATTTGACCCAGCAATCATTCGTGCTACTCTCATATCAGTTACCTGTAGCTTATGTATCAGGTATCCTGAATCTACCCTGCTCTCACTTCCATATAGCAAGGTTGGTCTAAATACAGAGAGATGGAGGGAGCATTTCGACGCTACACTAACTTCTTTCTTGCAGAGAACAGTAGATCGCAACCTTGACTGTTTCTCTATTACTATACAGTGCTACCAACCTATGAGAATTCACAGCCCAAGTAGGCTTACTCCTGCTCCAATTTGTTCTTCTCATCTGGCATCCCATTGTTTTGTGTTTCTTCTCTACCTTCATTTTTGAAATGTTGCTTTTTTATCATTCGCTTCATTCAGTTCAAGTTTTTACATGTTAGCTTGCATTACACATACGAAGATATTTTTCATTTTCCATTTGTATATTATTCGGTCGCATAGCTAAGTTGTTAGCATTCTAGATTTTGGCCCGAAAGGTCTCGGGCTCGATTCCAGTGGTCCGTGGGGATTTTATTCTCTAATGGTTAATTTCTTTCGCGCAGGATGTAAGTCTGTATGATTTCAGAATTTTCTTCATCAACATCAGACGCGCAGATGGCCTGCACCAGTCCTCCCAGGTGGCTACACGACATCGCTATTATTCGAAATTTAATGCTTTTCAGCACGTTTGTACCCAAATGTAATGGGTGCTTTCCTAATCAGTAACTTTCCTCAGGTGATCCAGGAAACCAGTGATACGGTGGATGAGAGTGTCTGTCATACTGTAATGTACACAGGACAGTTGTCATAAGCCACTTGTTCGTGCCGGTGGCGTAGTCGGTAGCATGCTGAACTGCTGTGTCCAAGATAGCGGGTTCAAACCCGGCCGAAGTCGTCGGATTTTTTAAGAGCGTTAAAATCCTTCAGTATGCCTTCCTTCGGAGGGGAAGTAAAGCCGGCGGACCCATGTCATAGATTTATGGCATGTAAAAGATCCTTTCGCAGACTAAACTTGTGTAAAGCAAAATTTGTTAGGTTAGCTTTCGTCAGAACGCTCTATCAAAGTTCCAACGTTCACCACTAGGTATCATTGATATCTGGTGGCGAAAGTTGGAACTACTTGAAATTGAACGGAACTTGTAGCTCACCCTTTAGGGTGTCCGCTGGAAGCAGCTACAGACTCAGGCGAGCCGAACATGTCCTCGGACACTCCCGGCACTAAAAGCCATACGATAAATAAATAAATAAATAAATAAATAAATACTCAGAAGGCCCAAATTAGTTTGAAAATAAAGAAAACATCACAGATGTTTTCCATGTGACCTGAATGCAAGTTTTACCGAATATGGGAGCTTGTTGTTCGTGATATTCCCTTTTGAGGTCAGTAATTTCATTTTTCTTTCTTGAGTTCAATACTTTCTTCACGCTTTAAGCAGAATTAATTTTTTCCCCTGGGAATTGGCCTGAGCAGTATAAATTTATATAATGGGAAAAGCAGTAATGTTTGTAATGTAATAACCATACATAATGAAAGTATTCAATAAACCGAGGAGTTAAGAGAAAAAAATGCGGAAATCAGTTTGTAGGTAGAGCGGGCTATGAAACAGGAGTTAAGAGAAGAAAAGAACATAGTCGATTGTAAGAGAGGTCCAAACAGGCAATAGAGCGAGATCGTATTGCATATAAATTTCCCTTTATTGTGTTTCTTTAATGCCGCGAGCATAACCGCGGGTTGGAATGTGCAGTTGGTGGCCGTGGGACAAACATTCGCCCAGTGTGTAGTAAATACTCGGTTTCATACTGGCATGCTGCAGAGTGTACAGTCACAACTAATATGACATGTATGGATAGATTTGAAGCGTTATTGATAATATTGATATTATGACTCTTCAGTCGGTCAACACAATATAATCGGTAATGAGCTATAAGTGGCTAATCGATAAATAATTTGTAGTTGAGACTAAGATTTGGAAGGAAGCAACTATGGCCTTAATTTAGGAACCATCCCAGCATTCATTAGGAGCATATTTTGAAACCATGGAAAACCACTTCTGGAACAGCTGAGATGGGAATCAAAACTATTTCTTCTCAATTTGCCTCAACGAGAATGTTTCAACCCTCAGAGCAGAATTAAAATTTAAAGTTAAAAGTTTTTGGCTAAGCCTGAAATCGAACCCAGGACTTTTGAATCCGGACTCACAATACCTACGCCGGGATCACGGACTGCAAATGAAACAGAAATAACTACACTTCCTACACATTCAAGCCCAGTTGACACACTTTAACAACACATTGTCATAACAAGCCTGCCAAGAAACTGTGACTGTTAAAAGAGTCCTGAAAACACAAAAATATGCGCTAATCACCATTTTAGAGCCCAATAATTCCCCCACAATAGACCTAATGATTTATGAATCATGTATTTTTACTTCTTCTCTCAAAGGAACAATGCACTCAGTTACCAATTTTACTACGTCCATTATTGACCACAGAAAGGCTTTAAATGCTCTATTGATTGCAATATCATAATAGTCTTAAAACTTGGGAAATAGAATACAGTCGGGTTGCATTATTATGACCATCATCTGCACTTGACTTCGGTAATGAGTAGACCATGACGTAGATCATGTTTTGTGAGCCATCTTGGTTTGAATATTCATTACAGCAGGACTGCCCAACCTACGGACCGCAGGCCGGATACAGCCCACGAGACAAATTTTTCCGGCCCGCACCCTGTCGCTAAAACTTTAAAACAAGTTCCAGTCGTCGCACTTAACCAAATTATCATGAACATTATTTCATAATTTGATTAATGCTTGCCACGGTGGGTGAGTGGTTATTGTGTTGGACTACCAACCCAAAGCTTGCAAGTTCGCTCCTGGCCGTGATAAGTGATTTTTAAAGGCGTCAAAAATCACGCGCTTGTCATACGATGTTTGCACGTCAAAGAAACCATTTGATTCAGTAGGCCGTGTTCATAATGGCAAAATTAATCTCGGGATTTTCCTCCAACAAGAAGATCCTCATTTTTCTACTAGAAAGCGCTATAGTGTTAAGGAGCTTATACATCTAACCTCCTTGACTTTCATAGCGCTTCAAGAAGCGATGAAATTCGATATGCAAGCTGCCCTCTGGTCGTCAATTAACACAGCTTGCACCCGGCACCCGATTATTTGATCATTAATTGTGTCAAATGAACATAAATACTTACTCTTTGTCATTCATGCTGTATGAGTATTGGATATCATCGTAGCCTACTTCTCTTTTAAAGGGATTTATTAAAAATATTTAAGTTTATTTTTCGTGTTTTACTTTTCATCCACTAGAAATAAATATAGAAAATGGCAATAATACTAAGGAAAATAAGCTCAGACAACCACAAAACTCACCAAATTGCGCCTAGATTTTTTTTTTAAATTCTACACCCTTCAAACCCCCCTTAGTGTTATTGGCCCGCAAGGTCCCCCAACTATTTACAATGTGGCCCTTAGTTTAAATAAAAGGTTGGGCACCCCTGCAGTACAGTATTATATTATTTCAGTAGTAGGCCTATAGATCCTTCCTGCGACACTCACAAGCGACCGATCGTGAAAATGAGCATTCAAATGAAAGAGAATATACATTAGCAGTGGCGAATTGCACTCTAATTCCATAAATATCAATAATTTCTTTTAAAAAATCACTTTAAAAAAATGCACGAAGTGTGCGATTTGCAAATACTGTTGATGTATGAAAATATGCTCCATAATTTCTGTCAACTTCACATTGTGGTCACTGTGACGCCCGTTTCGTGTCATTTTAACATTATGAGGTATTTCCTTTATCATTTTGCATGGATTTCAGAAACAGCAAATCAAAGGAGTGAGTACTCAAATTGTATAATTTCATAAATATCGAATAACCGGTGAGTGTTACAGCACACTCAGCACAAAAATGACATTATCAGTGACAAAATGCATTCTAATTTCTAAAATATAATTTTTTGTAAGAAGTGTTCGATTTGCAAAACCTATTGGGGAAAGTGTGGTTTATGAACATGCGAGATTTCTCGCACGGGTTCGCTAGTATTATTATATTTGAATTGCAGCCAATGGCTATAGCAGGGTATTTTAAATGAACGCCCGAAGGGTCAGCATCAAGTTCAATTTCAAGTTGTTCCAGCTTTGGCTACCGGAGATACCACTGTCACTGACATCTTGCAGCGAACGTTGGAACTTGATAGAGCGTTTCTAACCAAATAACTTACAAATTTAGCTAGACAGTACCAATTGCAGTGGTAGGTTCTTTTACATGCCATAAATCTATAAAATAGGCCCGCCGGCTTTACTTCCTCTCCGAAGGTAGGCTTACTGAAGGATTTAAACGCTCTTAAAGAGAAGGAAGTTGTTTAGTCCCTGATGACAAAACAATAGAATTGTGAATTGTTATTCGAGGGTGGTAGTCCTTTCAACCGAACAACGGCGTAACCGTGAACGTAAGACCGTGTACCACAACCACTTGGGTAGGTGCAGAAAATCTGGAGATTGTCGGTTCGTATCCCGGTGCTGACAAGGGCTCTCATGAGTGTGAATTTCCCATGGTTTTTCCACACTCCTTCCAGGCAAATACAGGGATAGTGCCTTATTTCAAGTCCCATGGTGCGTACCCCACCCCTGTCCCTCATACAACTACATATGCTTCTACAGTCACCACATAGATATGGGTTACCATACGCATACAACACACACTCAAACTACATGGGCTGATGACCAAGATGTCCCCAATCCCTAAATTTAATTAACAACAACATCCTGCTATGAGGGTGACTGCGAATCTCCCCCACTAAAATCACTGCCACTTCCAACGTCATTACGCCATTTTAAGTCAAGTTACAGTTTACGTCACCGTTTTTGGCCGGCCGGTCCCGGATTCACAGTCGTACAGATGACAGTCTACGAGCCTCACGAAAGTGCAATTGATACGTGAGTTTACAGTTGCACGAAAAGCAACTCTCGTATCAATTGCACATGCCTGAGGTTCGCCACGTGTCCTCTGTACCACTGTGCAATCGGGGCTCACCAGCCAAAAGCCGTGGCGTGAACTGTGCAAGCACGTAAACATGGCCGCTACGATTGATTCTCCCACTAAGTGTGAGCTGCGTAGCTTAATTCGGTGGTTTGAAGTACAGTAGATGAGAAAAGAGCAGCGGAAATTCTACAAAGAATGAGTTCTTCTGATTCATGACAACGCCCGTCCTCACAGTGCTGTTGTAACCCAACAGCTTCTTCAGCAGTTTCGATGGGAAGTATTTGAACACCCACTGTATAACCTAGCGCCGACCGACATCTACTTCTTCCTGAACTGGAGAAGTGACAAATGATACTGGTGGCAACAATCTATGAAGAGTGAATTGGAAAGCTCGTCCACAGGTATGGCAAATGCCTCAATCTTCACGGTGATTATATTTAAAATAAATAACCATGTTAGTACAGAATAAAAACTTTGGTAATAAATTCATTAGCGGTTTCGGTGGCGTAGTTGGTAGCATGCTGAGCTTCTATTCCCAAGATCGCGGATTCAAACCCAGCCGAAGTCATCAGATTTTTTAAGAGCTTTAAAAATCCCTCAGTATGCCTTCCTTCGGAGGGGAAGTAAAGCTGGCGGGCCCATGCCATAGATTTATGGCATGTAAAATTATCTTCCGCTAACTACAATTGTGTGAAGCTAAATTTCTAGGTTTGATTTGATTAATGGTCTATTAAGATCCAACGTTCGCTGCCAGATGCCGGTGGCGGTTGCATCTAGTAGCCAAGTTCACAGCTAGGTGTCGTTGACGGTAACATTTGGTAGCAAAAGTAGGAACTACTTGAAATTGATCGTCTGCAGTCCTTAACTGAATTACAGATAACACACACTAATACAGTCATCACAATTAACACCAGTTATCCGACAGATTCTACACACACCCAAACTACACGGGGTATATGACCGCGTTGTCGTAGCACCTAAACTGAGGAACCAACCAACCATCCAATAAATTTATTCTGTTATTTGCAGTTGTGGTACTTTTTTATGTATTGAGTCGGTGCTGTGTGCCGCTCTACATTGGGTTGGCACTACTGCATTGTTTTTGTTATTCAATACTTTTCTAACTTCTGTTTGGAGTTTGATTGTTGTGAACAGGAACTTCTATGTTGTTGACAGACCATTTTTTTTTTATAATTTTCAAGGCCAATCAGTATGGAGTGTCAAGTTGAGTAAAATGAACACTTTCGACATACCGAGGATCTAGTGCTGCGTTCACCGCGGGAATAATTTTTGGAATGTACTTTGGGGAAGCATTTGCTGAGAGGACGACACGGAAATGGTTTTCTTGTTTCCGAAATGGAAAATTCGATTTTGTGATAATCCACGTTCTGGAAGACCTCTTTTTGATGAAAACCGGCCTAATCCGTTGATTCGCAATAATCCTTGCCAAACAACGCGGGAATCGACACAGATTTTGGAATGCAATCACACAACGCTGACAACGATGGTGATTACGTCAATGAGTGACTGTGTGTTTGATTGATTTATGACGTTTGACAGCCTGTTATTGTAATGTATTGCACCGACTCAATACAATCGGAGGTTGAAATAAAAACCAGTACTCGTAGTGTGCGATAGGCCGTCACGGGACCAATAAGTCGGTTGGAAATGGAGGTGTGCAAATTATTAGATTCGATGGCAGTTTTCCAACATTTTCTTTGTACGTTTTGTGACTTAATACAATGGCAATGTTTTACAAATTATTTAAAATGTTAAATTAATAGTCTTAATAACATTTTTTTTAAGAATCTGAGAATAAACTAATTGTTTACAGTTTCCACTAAAAGAGGAGCCTTGTTAATTCCACACGTTTTGGTTTCATTACTTTATCCTAGTTTTCGTGTGAATTTAGACCAGAGAGATTGGAAGTCTTTTATTACGGAATGTCCGCTCCTGAACTATTCAAAGATTCGTGGACAATGGATTGAAATCACCTGATTTAGAGGATACATTCCAAAGTCAACGCAAAAAATAAAAAAACAGGACCCACCTCAGATGCCCCTCAGAATCTCGAATTTCAAAGATTTGCAGATGCAATTCCTTATGGGAAACGATGTACAGTAAGTCCACAGGGAGGAAAACATTACTAAATTGGGTAATACAAATAAAATAAAATGATTTTTAGCCTACTTTTCACATTTTGCAAAAATGAGGAAAAAGTAGTCTTATGAGATCGATCCGGGAAAATGTGTGTCTGTCTGTCTGTCTGTCCTTCTGTCTGTCTGTCTGTCTGGCTGTGTGTGTGTCCCCCCTATCAACTCCTAAATGGCTGGAGCAATCGAAATAAAATTTGGTAGGAGTAAAGATCTATACCTGAATATCTCACGGCCATATTTGAAAATAATGTCAGTGCTACCAACTGCTGAAAAATCGCAATTGAAATTTGGGCTCCATGTTGGATATCTTGGAAGGTATGAATGGGAGCTATTTCAAAATCAGCACACATGTAGATAATAATATTGCAGTTTAATTTCCAGAAGGCCATACATGGCAGTGTTGCCAAAATGATTATAAGCCTACTGATAGGCCCAATATTTAAATGCATATAACTTCTACACTATCAATTGGAATTCAACCAAATTTCGTATGTTGTATGTGTACATAACCAGATATGACTGAACGTATTCTTATGAACCACCAGTGCTGCCAACTGTAAAAAATGCTCTAAATTTCTATTATCCAAATACCAATATATATGAGAAAGTATGCAAGCCGACAGCTTTAAATTATGCACACGTATAGTACATGGCATTCTATATTAATTTGGAGTAACTTATATACGTCAGTGCTACCAACATGATTCTAAGCCTGCTGAGAGGTCCAACTTTAAATACATGTAACTTCCATACTATCATTTGGATTTCAACCAAATTTCGTATGTGCTATGTGTACCACAACAGCTATGACTATGCGTATTCTTAAGAGCAACCAGGGCTGCCAACTGTTAATAAATGCTGTCTCTTTTCTTGTTACCCTAATATCAATATATCAGAAAGAATGCAAGCCAATAGCTCTAAACTTTGCACACGTATAGTTCCTGGCATTCTAGATTACTTTGGAGTAACTAATATACGTCAGTGCTGCCAACATGATTCTAAGCCTGCTGATAGGTCCAATTTTAAAATGCATGTAACTTCTATACTAACTAATGGATTTCATTCAAAATTGGCACAACAATAGATCATATTATTTCAGATTATTTCTGACCAATACATGCATGACACTATTGCCAAAATGATTTTGCGCGCGCTGTTAGATCCAATGTTTAACTGCATGTAACGTCCATGCTATTCATTGGACTCCAACCAAATTTTGTATTCTGTACCTTAAGAGATGGAACTAAGAATATATTCAGTCACCAGGGCTGCCAACTGTAGTGCTCTATTAGGCTACATTATGCCAGGTATACATTATTTCGAACTAATTAGAAATTTCGATATTACCAACTTAATTTCGTCATTGTTCTAGATAGATCCATATCGATTAATCATTGGCATGAATCGAAAATTTTAAGAAAAGTATGCTCTTTAGTTCGTCACGGAACTTCTTGTTAATAATAATATAAAAAGTCACTGATTTAAATTCTTTATTTGAGTCTAATAATTTGCACTCCAGAGCCTCCGTGGCTTAGGCGACTGCACGCCAGCCTCTCACCGCTGGGTCCGTGGTTCAAATCCCGGTCACTCCGTGTGAGATTTGTGGTGGACAAAGTGGAGGCTGACAGGTTTTTCTCCGGGTACTCCGGGTTTCCCTGTCACAATTTCATTCCAGCAACACTCTCCACTATCATTTCATTCCATCTGGCATTGCCCCAGGGGAGTGCGACTGGCCTCGGCAGCCGGCACAGCTCATATCCTCGCCACTAGATGGGGGCTCCATTCATTCCATTTCCTGACCCGATCGGTCGACTGGAGCAGGCTGTGGACTTTAATTTATTTTTTTCAATTTGCATTCCTCTGTAGCCGACGTGGAAACCGAAGAGAGCTGAACATGAGTTACGAAAGAGTGAGAGGGCTGGCCATCATGTTACAATAGAATAGTTCTCCTTCAAAATGAACAAGAAATTTACTAGACGAGTATAAAATCAAGAGTTCATACGGGGCCCCGAAGGAAACAGATGGTCCCTACACTAATGCTAATGGAGATACATCGGCGAAAGGGTCGTTTTCCATGGTACTATCGGAATAGGACTACCACTTGTTGGCGCATGGTTACCTTCTCCGTATTTTGCTTCACCAAACAGATGGACGTTGATGTAGGCTATCAGGCAAGAACCACCCCAGAACCATTGCTGCTTGAATACCAACTTACTAATGGAGATAGCGTTATGATCTGGACAATACTTTCGTATTTATAGGCTACTTACTGTGTTTGGATTCCCCGACGCACGTAAGATCTCCAACAAAATGTGGCATTGAAAACTTTGTCAGTGTCGCCTTGGACGATTGTATGTAAATATTAGATTTTCATTTAGTCAGCACGCCCATGGGAGCCCATTTATCGGGTGGTTAACAACAATATATTATTTATTAAGGGGTTTGAAGCCATTTTTCAGTGTTGCCTTAGTAAACAAAAGCTTGGTGCTTTTCAGTCGGTCAACATGAATGTACCCAAAAGAGTTGGGTTATACCCTAATCCTGAAAAAAATTACATTAGATTAATAAATACATCATGATGTTCACGGCTAGTCAGGCAAATCGTGAAGCCAAAATATTCAGATCCCAGTGTATTGATTAATCTCATGTTTTTTTTTTTTCAGGGCTAGGGTATACCCAACTCTTGTCAATATATTCTGATAGGCATTCTAGTGTTATGAAACGAATATATAACATGATGTTTCGAGTCTGTGGTTCCTCCTTAACACGCCGTATAACGTCGGATATATGAGAATAGAAATCGAAAACGCTAAAAAGACATTGTTCTCGAGTTACAAGACTTCAAACATTATTTCATGCAGGAACTCTATTCTGAATCTCTCGGTGCAAAAGCAATGCAGCTTCTTACAGTCAAGCATACCATCTCATGTACAGCATGTCCTGACGAAGCTTGGCACGCGATGTATTCGAATGTTATTGTCTAGTTACGGGATGCCAGTTACCCCGTTTGACAAGGGGAGACCGTATTGTTGTAGGAACGACATTAACAATACTAAACAAGTGAATGTATACAGGTAAAGCCATGACTCTCACATGACTTACTACCCTACCAGCGAATTGTTACCGGCGGCGGAAATCGGAACTAATGCCCCCGCCCAGCCTCACGCCTGCGATAGTCGTCGCCAGCGAAACCTCATCGCATGTCATTTGTGTGCATGATTCGTGCTGGGTCTTGTGCTGTGAGGTGTGTTGTCATTGTATAACTGTACATGCGTTTCTCCTCTTGGACCGCAACCACTCGCTGCAGCCATAACGAGGCGAGGTGACGCAATGTGTACACAACAGCCACGCTCCACCTCTAGCGATAACAATTCCCTGGTAGGGTAGTACCATAGCATGTGGCTTGCAGCTCTCTCTGATGTTGCTACCATGCCGAGCGCTTACATAACCTCCACGGAGCAGCAAAAACAAGTCTCCAGTTCAGAGACTAGAACCAGGATAACTTTTCAAGCGGTATAAAATACTGCTAGACTTCTTCACGTTACCTACCGGCAATCATCTCCGAAAGACATTGCGATTTCAGTTTTGGACAGATTTTCACAGCAGACACTCCGTAAAGGGGGTTACAATAAATGAGGGCTCTACTGCAAGGGAAATCGATGTCATAATGTTATTTACAAAATAAATATTGTTCTAGATTTTCAGATGTGCAATAATTGATTGAAAATATAAAATTGCTACCATAATAATTAAAGCTAGAGGACCCGTGCGAGAACTCCCGCATAATGGGGTGTGTGCGCCCCATGTGTAGTTAACAGACTACCCGCGCGGCTCTAATGCTATGCGGGCTGTACGCGATGCCAGGGGCTACCGTCCTATTAATTTGTTTAAGCACTTTGTAAACAAATAAATACATTTCCGTTGACTTTTCAAGAAATGCAAGATTTTTCCTGTACTATTGAGACGATTTGGAAGATTTTGGTACAAACCACATCTTCTAACTCTCTCTGGTTTAGGAGCTTGAGTTTTGTGAAACATACACCTTAGCGTATTATATAATAGACAAGCTGTACCCGGCATGCGTTGCAATGCCAATCAAACAAAGTGTTGGCGTTGTAATTTTGTTTCATGAAGTGCTTTCCGATACACAATATTTTTTTCAATTAGCGTTAACTGCCCCTAAAATATCGTGAAATGGATTTACTAAATTAGAAACATTCGTGGAAGTGTGCACAACAACTCACCAAAGTTTCATCGCAATCGGATGAATGGCATATGACGCATACGGGATTTTGTTTAAATGATTTGTGCGCTGTCGCTCATTTGTCGAATCTACTCGTGTGCCACCTACTGTGAAATGGATTTACTAAGTTATAAACCTTCACTTAAGTTTACACAATAATTCATCAATATTTCATCGCAATCGATGAATGGTATAGAACTCATACGGGATTTTGTTGAAACGCTTCGCGCGTCGTCACTCATTTGTTACATCTACTCGTGCGCTACCAATAATGTAAAATGGATTTACTACGTCAAAGACCTTCCCTGTCGTGTACACAACAACTCATCAAGGTTTCATCGCAATCAGATGAATGAACGAACACATACGGGATTTTGTTTAAATGATTCGCGCGCCGTCACTCATTTATTGGATCTACTCATGCGCTACCTATTCTAAAATTGAATTACTAAGCCTGAAACCTTCCCTGGAGTGCACTCAACGATTTACCCAAGTTTCATCGCAATCGGATGAATGGTATATGAACGCATACGGGGCTTCGTTGAAACGATTCGCGCAGCATCGGTCATTTGTTGAATTTACTCGTGCGTTACCTATTGTAAAATGGATATACTAAGCCAGGCTCCTTTCCAAGAGTGTACACAAAAATTCACCAAAGTTTCATCGCAATCGGATGAATGGTAGCCTATATGAACGCATACGGTACTTTTTTGAAACGATTCGCGTGCCGTCGCTCATTTGTTGAATCTACTCGTGCGCTACCTATTGTAAAATGGATTTATTAAGCCGGAAACTTTCCGTGGATTGTACACAACATCTCACCCAAGTTTCATCGCTATCGGACGAATGGTATTTGAACGGATACGGGACTTGGTTGAAACGCTTCACGCGTCGTCGCTCATTTGTTGAATCTTCTCATGCGCTACCAACTGTAAAATGGATTTTCTCAGCTAGAAACCTTCTCTGGAGTGTACACAACATCTCGCCCAAGTTTCATGGCTATCGGACGAATGGTATATGAACGCATACAGGACTTTGTTGAAACGCTTCACGCGTCATCACCCATTTGTTGAATCTACTCGTGCGCTACCTATTGTAAAATGTATTTACTAAGCCAGAAACCTTCCCTGGAGTGGACACAATATCTCACCCAAGTTTCATTGCTATTAGGCGGATGGTATATGAACGCATATGGGACTTTGTTGAAACGCTTCGCGTGACATCGCTCATTTGTTGAATCTACTCATGCGCTACCTGTTGTAAAATGGATTTACTAAGCCAGAAACCCTCCTAGAGTGGACACAACATCCCACCCTAGTATCATTGCTATTGGACGGATGGTATATGAACGCATATGGGACTTTTTTGAAACGCATCTCGCGGCGTCACGCATTTGTTGAATCTACTCAAGCGCTACCTGTTGTAAAATGAATTTACTAAGCCAGAAACGTCCCTGGAGTGGGCACAACATCTCACCCATGTTTCATCACTATCGGCCGAATGGTATATGAACGCATACGGGACTTTGTTGAAACGCTTTGCGCGTCGTCGCTCATTTGTCGAATCTACTCGTGCGCTGCCTAGGCCTATTGGGTCCAATTGGGAATCTAAACCATACAGGGACCCACTCAAACAAACTTACATGTTGTTTATTTTCTATGAGACGTAATTGAAATTCCAAACAATGCCAACCTCTACGATGCAAGTAATGTGTGCACGTTTTGAAGCCGACGTCAAATACCAAGAATTCGACATCACCGCCATCTATGGTACAAACACATAACTATGAATTATTCTCAGAAAGTCAATTGTTCAGGAACTTTTCAGAAGAAACCACTGCTAAGAGAAGGAGGTTGGGAGAATTAGTGGGGAAAGAAGACCCTGTTGAGGTGGGACTTTAGTTATCACTAAGGCTAGCTGTTTCCATGACGACAGTTTTCGTTTTGTTGACTGTATCTTGTGGTTCTAAAACTGTGTTCACGCTATATTTTGGTCGCTATGCCATCTACCGGGTCCAATTGTGAATCTAAACCATACATGGACCCACTCTAATATACATTTTTTAAAAATCAAAATCGGTCCAGTCGTTTAGGAGGAGTTCAGTGACATACACACGTGTCGAAGAATTATGTACGGTATATAAAGATATTACAGATATGGTAACTTTTGTAAATGTTAGTTTAGAAGTGGCATAGTCTCCTAAATACAGACCCCTCAATTTTGAGACACGCTATATACATAAGGACCAAGGTTTATTTTCACAGTAGCAAGTATTTGAATCGACACTTTATTTGATAATGATGTTCACGGGTATTATCAGTTCTTAAGTCCATAAGCAAGCACTTAGTCCTTTGTATAACTCTATTGGCCTGATAACTTCACTGACCTTTACCGAACACCATTAATATTAGCGTGTCTTTGCCGCTAAACGAATAGTAAGTTCTAGCATCCAGCAACAGATGAAACAATACGAGTTCATGTTGCATTCTTTATGTATCGAAATGACGTTGCAATAAGCCAGTGATGTCATTCAATTCATTACACAGTTTGTGATTATGCTTACGGTCCTTAAGTTCAAACGTCACTATTACGGAAAATTCTAATTGAGTAGCATTTAAAAGTTAAAATTTAGAATTTAGAAACAGAAAAAAAAAGTAGTTCCAAAAAAAAAAAAAAAAAAAAACTACTTTTCGTTTCATTCCTTTCCTTACATAACGACTATGAAAATGTTGTCGTAGATGGGGTTAACACCAGAGATAGCAGTAACTGGCTGTCGATATACAGGGTGTTTCAGAAATACTTTTACAAACTTTGGGGATTGGTTCCTTAAACCAAAACAAGAAACATTTCATATACACATATGTCCCAAAATCATTCGTTTTCGCTTTATTAATGAAAGAACATTGTACAGTGACACATTGATTGACAGCCTGTTTGGAAGTGTCTAACACATGAACTCACATCAAAAAAGATCTAAAAGTCTAACGGACCGTACAAGCCATTGAACGGGTCCTCCTCTGCCCAACCATCTGTCCTGGAAGATCTCAGTCAGTGCAGTGCGAACACGGTGACTAAAGTGTGCAGGAGCCCCATCATCCATCCACCACATACGTTGTCGTATTTGCAGGGGCACATTGGCTTGCAGTAAGTCTTAAAGGGTGTTCTGGATAAAGTCTCTGGAGACAGCACCTGTAAGACGAGCTGGTAGAACGTATGGACCTACAATGCCAGCCCCCACATTAATCCTAAACTGGTGCTGATGACGAGCCTTTATGGAACACCTGTGCATTTGACAGTTTTTCCATCTGTCGATGTCAGGAACCTTTTTTGATATGAGTTCATGTGTTAAACACTTCCAAACAGGCTGACAATTAATGTGTCACTCTACAATGTTCTTTCATTAATAAATGGAAAACGAAGGATTTTGGGACATATGTGTATATGAACTATTCTTCTTGTTTCGGTGTAAGGAACTAATCCCAAAAGTTCGTAAAAGTATTTCTGAAACACCCTGAATTTAGGTCAGGAGTAGATGGACCGCAAATGCGTACAGCCGAACCCTCACTCCCCGTCGCAGCATGTCGAACTGATTTCTCTTAGCGCGCAGACAATACATGGTACGGTAACCGAAATAACGCAGGTTATCAGATTGATTCCACCCACATACAAGGATCCAGGAGGATAACCATAAAATCAAAAACCCTAAATAATATACGGTAATAATACATATTTTCGGGCCAGCTTTGTTAAAAGGTACTTCACCAATGTTCTGTCCGTTTCATGCAATCCCGAAATTGCTTCTTCTTGAGAAAGTATGGAGATTTCTCATTTCTTCATTACTGCCACCAAAGTAGTGGTGTTTGTTACTTAACTTAGTAACGTAATTAGCTCCTCGTTACAAAAAAAATACGGCTACGAACTTAGTAACGTACTCACCTCCTCGTTACAAAGAATTATGGCTACGAACTTAGTAACGTAGTCACCTCCTCGTTACAAAAAAGTAACGGCTACTAACTTAGTAACTTAATTACCTCCTCGATACGAAAAGAAGTTGATGATGATGATAATTGTTGTTTTAAGGGGCCTAACATCTAAGTTATCGGCCCCTAATAGTGTGGGTGTTAGTGAAAGATGAGATGAGAATGAAAACTATAACTAATACTAACTACAAACTTACATACTACAAGAAGAAATGGTAAACAAATAAAGGAGAAAACAAATAAAGGACAGGAAGAAAAGAAATGCCCTCATCCCTCGAAGAATGAGGATTGAGGGACTTGGAAGGAAGGAGGGCCATGAAAGGCAGATAGGAAAGGGAAAGAGGAGAGAGCCCGTCCCAAAGTCAGTGGAAAAAGAGGAAAAACGGTCCCAGCTCAGGAATCCCTCGGGATCGCCAACTTCCGAACTCATCAGCCATGAGCCCCTGAGGGTGTAGCAATATCCAGTGTGCACCAGAAGTGGTGGGGCTACATTCACCCTGCCTCCTTGAAAGCCTTTTGCAGAAGGCAGGACATAACATGAAAATAAGAAGAAGACTGACCCCTCGATGAATGAGGGTATCAGGAAAGGTGAGACAAGGGCCAATCAAGGCGGGAAAGTGACAGACTCCCTAGGCCTCGGATACCCTAATACTGTCGGGGTCGGAAGAGAACAAGAGTTGACCAAGTGAGGTCGACATGAAAGAAGACGGAGAGGAGCTCGGCACAAGTAATTGGAAGCAATGCCGGACTCAGCTGGGGTCCCGTGGTCGCCAATCCACGTCCCACTAGATGTGAGCCCCTGGGGGGACGAAAAGAAGTAACGGCTACTAACTTAGTAAGGTAGTTAGTTACCTCCTTGGTACAAAAAAGAAAATTACGGCTACTAACTTAGTAACGTAGTTCCCTCCTCGTTACGAAAGGACAGTAACGGCTACTAACATAGTAACGTAGTTACCTCCTTGTTAAGAAAAGAAAGTAGCGGCAACTAATATATTATATTACACTAATATCCACTTTACAATACAAAAATGTTTTTATACTATGTCCGTACACTCTTTGATACATGTTTCGGCTCTGTGAACCTTCTTCAGTCAAACACATTAATGATTCTCATATGACAGTCTATGCGTTGATCTTGTTAAAAAAATAAAAAATATTTTTACAATCGTCAAAGTTATTTAAAAATGGACATAAGATGCATAAAGAATTCGACAATGTGCAGAACTTCAGGCCATAGGCCCTTCGTTGTTGAAATCCCAATTCAAACACAGGACCCCATTATACAAGTATCTTGTAAAAAAACGTGTATGAAAAATCCTTGTGACTACGGGTGAATGGAAGTTGCTTGCTTAAAACTTTGTAACTTCCGTTCACCCGTAGCCACAAGGATTTTTCATACACTGTCATGAGAATCATTAATGTGTTTGACTGAAGAAGGATCACAGAGCCAAAACATGTATCAAAGAGTGTAAGGACATCGTATAAAAACATTTTGTATTGTAAAGTGGATATTAGTGTAATATATCATAATCAATACGGGAAAATCTAGAGTAATGACAAAAGTCATAGATATTCAACGGCTACTAACTTAGTAACGTAGTTACCTCCTCGTTACGAAAAGACAGTAACGGCTACTAACTTAGTAACGTAGTTACCTCCTTGTTACGAAAAAATTAACGGTTACTAACTTAGTAACTCCGTTACAGGTAAAGCATGCCTCTCCAATCCTAGTTTACTTATAGAGATAACCCGAAGTGAATTGTTTGTATATGCTCTATATTCACATAGGCTTTGAAGCGGTAACTAGCGTTAGAGAACAGAATGGAAGCAAACGAGATTGTCACATACTGTATTCAGGCACAGTGATACTCCAAATGAGTGTTCAGGACAAGGATCAAAGTCTCACCATTAAGTTTTGAAGAACCCTGTATAATATAATGATTGCGCTTAAGTGCTGTAAACATGGGATTATTCACTTAAAATTCATTGTTTAACCGCGCCATAGAGAAACATTCAAAGATTTATAGTCTCTTCATGAATAATTTTTATTTAGCATGACGTATCATTTCATGTCTTTTGCAACAATTCATTGTTTTACTCAACATAGCATTACGAATGAACAATTATTCTTAGTGTAATTACGTTTTTAATTATAATATAATATAGTTAATGTATTGCATAGGATAATTATAATTCCATTGTAACGACAAAAATGGCAAGGATATCAGACATTAAATTTTGGATTGTATTCCGTAATATTGACTTAATCACCGTTTATGACATCCAATTAAGAATTAAATATTGGCGACTAAGCAAAATAAAAATAAAAAAGTTTTTTAAGAAAATCTAATGTGACTTCAGAGTGTACATTTTTGGCATTGTCCTGTAGCATATTATACAATATTTTAGGATAAAGTAAATTGTATTTCAATTGGTGTTCAATACGCTTATGTCTAATCCAAGCAAAGATATGTCATAGCCTAATTTACCAAGATAACTCTTAAACCATCCTCCATCTGTTAATGTATTTGAAGAAACAGTGAAAATTGACTATATGGACGCGTATAGATGTGTGAGTAGTTAAGTCAGATTAAACTAAATTTCGGGGAATTCGGACATAATTTTAGATGTTACGTAAACAACAATTTGACTCCTATATTTGGATTTTAGGTGTTGGGTAAACAACAATATACGTCCTATATTTGGATTTGAGGTGTTGGATAAACAACAATATATCACCTATAGTCGGATTTTAGGTGTTGGGTAAACAACAGTATACCTCCTATATTTGCATTTGAGGTGTTGGATAAACAACAATATATCACCTATAGTCGGATTTTAGGTGTTGGGTAAACAACAGTATACCTCCTATATTTGCATTTGAGGTGTTGGATAAACAACAATATATCACCTATAGTCGGATTTTAGGTGTTGGGTAAACAACAGTATACCTCCTATATTTGCATTTGAGGTGTTGGATAAACAACAATATATCACCTATAGTCGGATTTTAGGTGTTGGGTAAACAACAGTATACCTCCTATATTTGCATTTGAGGTGTTGGATAAACAACAATATATCACCTATAGTCGGATTTTAGGTGTTGGGTAAACAACAGTATACCTCCTATATTTGCATTTGAGGTGTTGGATAAACAACAATATATCACCTATAGTCGGATTTTAGGTGTTGGGTAAACAACAGTATACCTCCTATATTTGGATTTTAGGTGTTGGGTAAAGAACAGTATACCTCCTATATTTGGATTTGAGGTGTTGGATAAACAACAATATATCACCTATAGTCGGATTTTAGGTGTTGGGTAAACAACAGTATACCTCCTATATTTGCATTTGAGGTGTTGGGTAAACAAAAATATACCTTCTATATTTGAATTTTAGGTGTTGGGTAAACAACAATATACCTCCTATATTTGGATTTGAGGTGTTGGATAAACAACAATATATCACCTATAGTCGGATTTTAGGTGTTGGGTAAACAACAGTATACCTCCTATATTTGCATTTGAGGTGTTGGGTAAACAAAAATATACCTTCTATATTTGAATTTTAGGTGTTGGGTAAACAACAATATACCTCCTATATTTGGATTTGAGGTGTTGGATAAACAACAATATACCTCCTATATTTGGATTTGAGGTGTTGGGTAAACAACAATATACCTCCTACATTTGGAGTATTGTTTTAAAAGAATATGCCCGATCATGGCTTGCATATTAGTGGATGAAGCTTTCGGAAGAAATAGAAATCCTCGTTTTGTTTATTACATCATAAATTGTAGGTCTATAACTTACACGAGTAATAAATATGAGTTAACTGGTGTAGGTTAATTTAACCTATTTCTACGGATGAAGCGATTAGCCTGTCTTACTTGGCCTAGGCTATATGCCCATTTTCAAGAATGTGACAGAACGAATCAGAGTACCGGTACCTAGCGCCTGACACCCGATTTCACAGTCCCTAATGTTAGCTTAGACTCTAGGCTGGGCCAAACTTTAAGGGGAGTTCGAGTTCACAGTTCATGAAATAGCAGATAAGCGGAGATTTTTCTCGATCTAGCATTAACTGCCAGAAGAACCGACATAAACTTCAAGTTCGTTAGAATTGACTTCAGTTACCTATCAGTAAAGCCTTGCGTGGATGCGGATATCCGTGGATAAACCCACGGATATCCGCATTATTGTTCGCAATGCGGATACAGTGGATAAGCTGCGGATAATGTTTAGAGTAAATTTACGGATTGTTTTTAGAATACAATGTTGAACTGGATTATTTTAAAATAATGTTAGTTTTTGCTAAGATCTGCTTCTTTCACATTTCTTGTTATTTTCCTTGATTTCGCTTGGATTCCATGAGAATAATAGAGAAGTGAGAAAAGCTAGTCATGGAAATAACCTCAATTAGAGTTTACGTATGCCCCCCCCCAAAAGTACTTTATATCTGCGCTTGCCTGCGTATTTTTTTTAGTGGGAATATCCAACGAGTAAGTAATTAGCCACTCGCTGTTTCATTTGCCGTTACTCAGAGGGACAAAACTCAGTCAACATTGTCTTACGATTCACAGCCTAGGGGAATGAATTTGTCCTCAAATGACTGAATGTGTTGCTTTGATATGTTATGGGCGGCTTCGGTGGCGTAGTTGGTAGCATGCTGAGCTTCTATTCCCAAGATCGCGGGTTCAAATCCGGCCGAAGTCATCGGATTTTTAAGAGCGTTAAAAATCCCTCAGTATGCCTTCCTTCGGAGGGGAAGTAAAGCCGGCGGTCCCATATCATAGATTTATGGCATGTTAAAGAACCTTCCACTAATTACACCTGTGTGAAGCTAAATTGTATAGGTTAAGAATGTAAACAACGCTCTTAGGTTCCTACGCTCGTTGCCAAGAGCCAACTGCGGTGACGTCTGGTAGCTAAGTTCTGCACTAGTAGTCGTTGACGGTGGCGTTTGGCGGCAAAAGTAGGAAATACTTGAAAATTGATCGTCTGCAGTCCTTACTTGAATTAAAACAGATACACACACTAATACAGTCATCACAATTAACACCGGTTATCAGACAGATTCTACACACACCGCTACATGACCGCGTTATCGCAGCCCCTAAACTTAAGAACCAACCAACCAATATGTTATGCTTTAACTACACACATCAAAAAAAGTTTTGCATCACCTCGGTTCCAAGAGTTCCGGAACCTTTAAATACAAAGGGAATAGAGATCAACACAAACAACATTTCAGCTCGTTTTATTGCTCATGAGACCCACACATTGCATGTTGTACCATCATACAGCTAGACTTTCAGCATTTGTGGTCCAGATTGCAGTACACACCACTACCTCTAATACCCAGTAGCACGTCCTCTTGCATTGATGCATGCCTGTATTCGTCGTGGCATACTATCCACAAGTTCATCAAGACACTGTTGGTCCAAATTGTCCCACTCCTCAACGACAATTCGGCGTAAATCTCTCAGAGTGGTTGGTGGGTCAAGACGTCCATAAACAGCCCTTTTCAACATATCCCAGGCATGTTCGATAGGGTTCATGTCTGGCGAACATGCTGGCCACTGTAGTCGAGCGATGTCGTTATCTTGAAGGAACGCATTCACAAGATGTGCACGATGAGGTCGAGAATTGTCGTCCATGAAGACAAATGCCTCTCCAATATTCTGCCGATATGGGTGCACTATGGGTCGGAGGATGTCATTCAGGTATCGTAAAGCCGTTTCGGAGCCTTCCATGACCACCAGTGGCGTACGTCGGCCCCACATAATGCCACCCCAAAACATCAGGGAACCACCACCTTGCTGCACTCGCTGGACAGTGTGTCTAAGACGTTCAGCCTGACCAGGGTGCCTCCAAACACGTCTCCGACGATTGTCTGGTTGAAGGCATATGCGACACTCATCGGTGAAGAGAACGTGATGCCAATTCTGTGGGGTCCATTCAGCATGTTGTTGGGCCCATCTGTACCGCGCTGCATGGTGTCGGGGTTGCAAAGCTGGACCTCGCCATGGACGTCGGGAGTGAAGTTGCGCATCATGCAGCCTATTGCGCACAGTTTGAGTTGAAACACGACGTCCTGTGGCTGAACGAAACGCATTATTCAACATGGTGGCATTGCTGTCAGGGTTCCTCCGAGCGGCAATCCGTAAGTAGCGGTCATCCACTACAGTAGTAGCCCTTGGGCGGCCTGAGCGAGGCCTGTCATCGACAGTTCCTGTATCTCTGTACCTCCTCTATGTCCGAACAACATCGCTTTGGTTCACTCTGAGACGCCTGGAAACTTCCCTTGTTGAGAGCCCTTCTTGACACAAAGTAACAATGCGGACGCGATCGAACTGCGGTATTGACCTTCTAGGCATGGTAGAACTACAGACAACATGAGCAGCGTACCTTCGTCCTGGTGGAATGACTGGAACTGATCGGCTGTCGTACCCCCTCCGTCTAATAGGCCCTGCTCATGCATGGTTGTTTACATCTTTGAGCAGTTTTAGTGACATCTATGAACAGTCAAAGGGACTGTATCTTTGATACAATATACACAGTCAACGTCTATATGCCGGAGATCTGGGAACCGAGGTGATGCAAAACTTTTTTTGATGTGTGTAGTAAATTTAAAATATTATTGTGATGTCATCCATCCCTGACCCGATTGGTCGACAGTGGATTTTTATTTTTCATTGTGATGTCAGCGGATTCAGATAACAATCGTGCGGATGCGGGGCGGATGCGACTACCAGTCGTGCGGATGCGGGGCGGATACGGATAACTTTTTGCTTATCCGCGCAGGGCTCTACTTATCAGTAGAAAATAAATTATTATTTCATGGATATTACGCAGGATTGTGCAACAAAACAGAACATTTCCAATTAGTTCACCATTTTGGTATTTTACACTAGAATTTTCATTCGTTAAAGTTAAGATATATCTAGGAACAACCACCTTTACAACATGGTTATGATTGGAACCGGACTTCATCATTGAAAATTGACTCGCATAAGAAAGCAGAACGATATAGGCCTAGTAAACAATAAATACGATGCAAGGAAACATTAAACATTATACACGCAATGTTAGACTAGGTTGTATACATACCTGCTTCAAATATTTTGGTGGCTGAATGGTTCATACAGAATGCATTCAGTCAATACTGAGCCAAACAATCACTTTTAAAAAATCTTTAGACAATGACTACCATTATACAATACACACGTAACGATGCATAATTAGCCAACTACAATCCTCACGAAATCGCGGTTGTCCTTCTGTCATACATTTTGTATAATTGTACCTACATGTGTGCAGAGTTGGTAAAAATTCTCACAAAATGTATCTCTACATAGTATAAATCAAAGTCTCCGATTCTTGGATGTAACGGGCAATCTCGACAACCACTGGATAAATATTGATGCGGTTTTCACCATTCGGCAAAGGATTTCTCAAGGAAGGTTTCTGTAGAAAAAACATTCATTTATGACGAAAGGAAGCCGATCAGTAATGATATCAGTGAATCGAGTCGAATAAAACCCTGCTGCCCGTTCGCCTTTTAAACTAACACTGGGTAAGCCGTTAAACATACTGTATCTATGTACCATGAGCGTAAAAATTGCTCAGCATGAAAAGTTCTACAAAAAGGTCTGCGACAGCATAATATCTTAAATACATCGCCCACTATGTGTTTTTACATTTACATTTCTTCCAACAATCTCCATTCAGTGGAAAACCAGCCTATCACCCCAGCATCGGTCAGCATCAAACTGTCGAGTCGTGTTGAGTTAAGACTTGACAGAAGAGTATAGACTATGTGTTGGGGGCTTCGCTGTTCACCTCGGCTTTTCTGAATTGCGTCTGGGACCTGGCGCCCGTGCACCTTTTAAGCCTACGCTGGGTAAACTTTTAAAGATGCCTGGCGAAGCTGGGGCGGGTCGCTAGTTTTCGATATAACATTCAAAATACAATACCTTGTTCCTTGAAAATACAAAATACAAAATTGCAGTTTGAAGTAAATCTGAAAATATCTAATACTCCCAGCGAAACAGATTTCCAATCGATTGCGATTTTTCAAAACAATGGTTTGCAAGCGTACTTTAATGGAAGTCTTCAGTATTTTCAATTTTATTTTAATACCCAATTTTGCATTTTCAAGAATTCGGTTATCTCATTTTGAATTTTTTATCGAAAATACATTTTGTGGTTATTTTGCCCAACTCTGCATGGTGTGCTACAAAATATGTCAATAAGTTCTTATGATTAAGAATTAATTTCTTACGGGACACTAAATCGGGCATAAATACATTTTTCTTTTACATTGTATGTGACAACATATCCCAAGAATATAGAATAGTTTGCTGGGCAGTCGCCTACGAGATCTCGTAAGAAACAGTTGCTCTCAGCGATGAACAAAGAACTTAGGAAATGGAATATATCAAGCCCATTTTAATTATCGTGCGCTGTGCAAAGTTGTCAAATTACCAACCTATGCCAATCCGGTTTGTTAGGCTTAAACCCGACCAATAGTTCAGTAAAGCTTCGGCTTTAGTTTTGTCTGTCGAACCGGTCTTAGTCCAAGAAAACGTTTCCTGGCATTGTGATCAGTCCATCGTTTTTGTTCTCATCATCGCTTTCCTCTTCTTGATTTGCTGCAAACTTAATCTACAATTTCTTCATCAATGTCATCTCTTTAGCCGTAGCACTTAAGACAGTTATGAGTGCCAAGAGCTGTTCATAGTTGTCAATATTTATCAGATTCCAAATTGATCCTCTTTCATTGCAGGCATTATCTGATATTTTCTCCTCAATCATCTTGAAACCACGTGAGGTACAGCTCTTCCTCATTCAGAGTATACCCCACCAGCCAAAAATTTCTTCATCGCATAGTCAAGCTTTATTGACCTTTTAAGTAGCGAAATGACCTCATTTTAAAATGAGTTGGTCGTCACCAGGTGCTGGTTGCGGTGGCATCTAGTAGCTCAGTTCTCGGCTAGGTGTCGTTAACGGTAGCATTTGGCAGCCAAAGTAGGAACTACATGAAACTGATCGTCTGCAATTCTTACCTGAATTACAGATAACACACACTAATACAGTCATCATAATTAACACCGGTTATCGGAATGATTCTACACTCACCCAAAGTACACGGGACTACATGACTGCGTTGTCGCAGCCTCTCAATTGAGGAACCAACAAACCAACATTATTGTGGCAGGGAGTTTGAAGCAGTTGCTTGGGGGCAACATGGTAAGATACTGGCGGGAAATGTACGAGTGCCTAACTCAGACGTGTAAGGACAGACAACACATAGGAAATGGTTCCAGCGACCATCTCGTGGTGTAGCGGCTAGCGTTATTGGCTGTCGCCCCGAAGATACAGATTCAGTTCCCGGTTCTACCAGGATATTTTAAATCTGGCGTGAAGTGCACTCAACCTCGTGAGGCAAATTTGTGAAGTTTTTCTTCACGAGGCTGAGTTCCGGCCCTCAAACGAGAATTAATTCCTCAAGCGTGACAGACAAGAATGTTAACCACTGCCCCTCTGGGAGATTCCATTACATCCAACGTGCACTTTTCAGTTTGCTGTCGTCACAAATCAGTGTTTGCCGACTTCTGCCATAAGTCATGAGAATAAAATTGTATAAATAGGCTCCGAGAAAGCAATTATATAGGAGCACAACCTCGGTATAACTCATGCAAAAAATGCTGGTTAATAACTTTGTGCATACATTTATTCTTGCTTATGTCTTTAGGTTTGCAACGATCTTACTATTTATAGACTGACCTCAGCAACGACGAAGCTGTTACGAGATGAAGTGCGCCGCAAAACTCGTTTCCTTGTTATGTATGAGCTCAAGTGAGCAATTGTATGTGTAAGCTACACCAGATTACCTTGTATGTTACTTATTTGGCTCTAGCTGTGCTAACAGTCTTGAAAGTAGGGCTGGTAATTTTAGTTATCGAATAATCGATTAATCGAAATAGAAAAATCGATTAATTGCTACATATAACAAATAATCGATTGTGTGTTTGGTTGATTAAACTATTGGTATTTTGATCGATTAATCTGTTTGTCGAATAATTGTCGATTATTCGATGAACTTCGCACCATTCACTACGCTCTCACGGAGGCAAAACTGGCATTTATTTCATTAACATAATTTTTAGATCACGTTTTATGTCTCACATTTCTCGTTCATTTATGGTACATTATGCAACGATCCTATAATGGCAAAAATTAGGACACGAGTATGTTTATAAAACGAGCGTAGCTAGTTTTATAATTTCTATACTAGTGTCTTAATTACCATTATAGGCGAGTTGCATACGACTGTTTATATTCGACGATAATTATAACTTTATTATATGTTTTAACATAAATATTCATAAATATCTGTGGGATTCAGTAACTTCAGTTAGTGAACAGAGCGCGCTGGGTGGTTTGCTGACTGAACAGAGCACATGCGTGGGTCAAAGAATTTCGAAAGCAGAGACCATTTTCTTCGCTTGGCAATGCTATTGTTTACAGCCTGCATGTTGTCTAGTGCCGATCAGAACTAGCATTCACTAATATTGTCACCGAAGTCGTTTGAAAGCAATGAGCTGTGTAGAAATTGGAGTTGGGGATATTAAGGTACAGTGATATTTTTGGTCTCATATTCGCTAGTTTATTTAGGCGAACATGTGTTACGGTGCACTTTCCATGTCGGTAATTTATATAGAAGGATGCTGTGTTGGTAACTTCTGGACGTAGATCCATAAATTTCTTGCATATGTCATAGTATTTTCTTGTTACCGTAAAGGTTAGTGCTGATTTTGTCTTTGAGTTTGGGATTGTAACTACAATGGTTGATCCGATATCCAATTTGAACTTTCAAATCATATGATTCATGTCCGACATGTTGGATTTTGAACGCATGCGCGAAGCTATCCTTACCTAATTAATCAATGGATGAGCTCTGCTTAGCTGGAGAAACTGTTTCATAATGAAGAATAGTGTGAAAATGACCCTCATTATGATACAGTTTTCTGACATAAAATATTTACATTTCGACATCGTCGAACATAAAATAATGTAAGCCTACTTTCTTTGTGAAAACTAGGCTAAAGCAATGTAAAGCAGAAATGCTCTTGGACTTAACCGTTTTGTCCTTCCACTGTCACTGACTCTTATTTGGTTATTGTTAACATAAACAAGGAAGGACACTTTGTATATTTAGGCAAAATTTTACTTTTACTATTTCTATACATCATTCCAAAAATAAGCGTAATTCAACTTAAGCGATGTCCTCCTTTAAACTTCTTTTCTAATCTCGTGTCTATTAATCAATTAATCGATTCTTTGGTTAGCCGATTATTCTATAATTCGATGAATCGATTAACCATTTTCGATTAATTTCAAATTATTCACTACCTTTCAAACGCTTCAATTCTCCTCATTTCTGCTGCTCCAACAGTCCAAGTTTCACTTCAGTAGAGCGCCACGCTCCAGGCAAAGGCTTTCAAAATAGAATTCCCAGTACCTAAATCTGTATTCGATGTCAACAGATTCCTTTTCTGTAGAAATGCTTTCATTGCCTGTGCTAACGTTTTCTTTATATCCTCTTTGCTTCGTCCATCACTGGTTATTTTGATCCCTAAGTAACAGAAGTCTCCTACTTCTTTGAGCTTTTCACCTGCCAATTTGACTTCCTTAGTGTTTCTGATTTCATTTAGCTGCATTCCAATATTTCTGTTGTACATATATTAATTAATTTTCATTATGAATTCTTTCCTCAAGAATTCATATCATTTAGAGACTCATTCAAATCCTCTGGTGTGTCGGCTAAGATGACGATGTCATCAGCAAACCTCAGAGTTGAACTTATTTCTCCTTGATTCTTTACTCCCACTTTGAATTTTTCTTCAATTTCCTTCATAGATTCCATCATATAGATTGAAAAGTATGAGTGATAAGTTGAAGCCTTGCCTTACACCTTTCTGGATACCAGCTTCTCTCTCATGTCCTTAGGCTCGAATAACTGCTGCCTGGTTTCTGTACAGATTTTATCTACCCTTCTATCCCTGTACTTTCTTCCAATCGTTTCCAAAATGTCAAACAATTTACTCCAATCAACGTTATGAAAAGCCCTTTCTTAGTCTGCAAATGCCATGAACATTCTCTTGTCCCTCCTCATTCTAGCTTCCAAAATCAGCCAAAGACTTCGTACAACTTCCTTTATTATTGAAAATACAGAGCACAAATTGTGCATAGGGTTAATAAATGTGAATATACATTAATGTTTTCACTTTCCACCTTCACAAAATTTCACAATGGAAGGACCCCGGATCTTACATGTGATTACGTGGTACCGACTACATTGTTTACCACATAATTTACAAGTACAGGATACGTCTATGTCATGAAAGTACTCGGTGACGCACAGTTTATGGTGGTACCCATGTTCCGCCATCGAGTTAACGAAGTGTCGTAGGTCTTGATTGGTGTCAGTCCATACTTCCTTTGTTTCTACGTTTCTCCTGAAGCCAAACTGGTCTTCACCCAATTCTGTTTCTATCTGTCATCCTCTTGTAATCAGAGTAAAAAGGAACTTATTTCAGGTTATTTCCAATTTGGGGTCATCGGATCAAACCTGACCAATTTTGATTTAGGCTGTGGATTCTCTTACTCATACCATGTGATGTTTCTGATGAAAATTCCACACCGCAGGCCATCCGTCTGGACGAAAGTAGATCTGTCACGGAGGGTGAGTGGTTAACATGTCAATCTACTAACCCCAAGCTTGCAGGTTCGCTCCTGGTGGTGGCAAGTGATTTTTGAAAGGCGGCAAAAATTAAAAGTCGCATGTCATACGTTGTTGGCATGTCAAAAAACCCATTTGAATTCAGTTGGCCGTGTTCATAATGGCAAAATTAATCTCGGGATTTTCCGCCACACAAAGTTTCTCATTTCTCTACTAGAAAGCGCTATAGTGTTCTAGGAACTTACTTGTTAGATATCTAACCTCCTTGACTTTCATAGTTCTTCAAGGAACAACGAAATTCGACATGCAAGCTACCCTTTGGGCGTCAAATAATATCAAATAATTTGAAATTACTCGTAAAATATTAATCGATTAATCGACCGACCGTTCAATTGATTCATTGATTGAATAATCTATTAATCGGCTAATCTAGGAATCGATTACCAGTAATTCATTAGTAGCCAGGACACAAGAAAATAAGTTTAAATGAGAGGTAATCGATTACGCTTATTTCCGGAATGATAACTTGATCTATAAAAGTTACATTTTGCCTAAATATACAAAGTGCCCTTCCTTGTTTGTGTTAACAATGGCCAAATAAGCGTCGGTGACAGTGGAAAGACAAACATCAAATTGTGAAGGGTTTTGAAAACAGAAAATGAAGAGTTTTCAGCAAAGTGTTAGAATTCTTGTTCAATGTTTACAGTTTAGGACGGGAACATTTTGGTTTTGCTTTGTAGGCTACATTATTTAACAAGAAGTTCCGTGAAGAACTATACAGCCTACTTTTCATGCAAATGATTATTCTACAGAATATGAACCTATCTAGAATAATGACGAAATTAAGTTGGTAATATCGAAATATCTAATTAGTTCAAAATATACCTGGTATAGTGTAGCCTAATAGAGCACTACAGTTGGCAGCCCTGGTGACTGAACATATTCTTAGTTCCATCTCTTAAGGTACAGAATACAAAATTTGGTTGAAGTCCAATGGACGTTACATGCAGTTAGACACTGGATGTATCAGCACGCGTAAAAGCATGTTGCCAACAATGTCATGCGTGTGATGGTCAGAAATAATCTTAAATATTATGATATCTTGTTGTGCCAATTTTGGATGGAATCCATTTGTTAGTATAGAAGTTACATGTCTTTTAAAATTGGACATATCAGCAGGCATAGAATCATGTTGGCAGCACTGTCTTGTATTAATTCCTCCAAATTAATCTAGAATGTCAGGTGCTATACGTGTGTAAAGTATAGAGCTGTTGGCTTGCATACTTTCTGATATATTGATATTAGGGTAAACAAAATATAGACAGCATTTATTAACAGTTGGCAGCCCTGATTGCTCTTATAGTCATATCTGTTATGGTACACATAGCACATACGAAATTTGGTTGAAATCCAACTGTTAGTATAGAAGTTACATGTATTTAAAAATTGGTACTATCAGCAGGCTTATAATCATGTTGGTAGAACTGACGTATATAAGTTACTCCAAATTAATCTAAAATGTCAGAATATACGTGTGCATAGTTTAAAGCTGTTGGCTTGCATACTTTCTGATATATTGGTATTTGGATTTAAAAAAATAGAGAGAGCAATTATTAACAGTTGGCAGCCCTGGTGGCTCCTAAGAATACGCTCAGTTATATCTGTTTATGTACAGATATTACATACAAAGTTTGGTTGAAATCCAATTGATAGTGTAGAAGTTATATGCATTTAAACATTGGACTTATCAGAAGGCTTAAAATTATTTTGGCAACACTGTCATGGTTGGTCTCCTGGAAATTTAACTGAAATAGTCTTATCTACATGTGTGCCAATTTTGGAATAGCTCCCATGCATACCTTGCAAGATATCCAACATGGAGCTCAAATTTCTAGTGCGTTTTTCCAGCAGTTGGTAGCACTGACATCATTTTCAAATATGGACGTGAGATATTCCGGTGCACATCTTTACTCATACTAAATTTGGTTTTGATTGCTGCAGCCGTTTAGGAGTTGATAGGGGGGACACACACACAGCCAGACAGACAGACAGACACACACACATTTTCCCGGATCGATCTCATAAGTCTACTTTTTCCTCATTTTTGCAAAATGTGAAAAGTAGGCTAAAAATGTACGATTCAATTATTTCAATTATTTAATTAATTAATTAATTAATTAATATGTTAATTAAATATCTGTTTTGCTTTTGTAAGGGCGTAATGAAAGGAGCGACGTTCATCGATTAAACGACAAAAAATTAATATATTATTCGACCTCCCGATTAATAAATTTAACGCACGATGAATTGGATTAACAGTCAATAGCAGCAATGAATCGATTTTTCTGCCTTGAATAATCGATGGTTCTGTAACTGAAATTAATCGATTAAAAGTACTAGCCCTAGACGAAAGGCAAGATGCTATGCCAAACGCAAATACATAATATTTTTCCTAGCAACCGTGACAGATCGCAACTGCACGATGCAAGGAAAACTTGAAGTGGAAGGGCATATCTCTATAGCCCACCATACAGTGGCGTAACTACGAGGGGTAATTAAGAGGATCAATCCCCCCCCAACCGAGTCAAATAATTTAAAAAACGTAATTTGATGACATTTTTATTTAAAAAAGCCAGTTTTCGGATTGATGACAAATGTACGGAGTATGTACGTATATACTCCTTATTTTTCGTTATTTGTGTTAAATATTAGTGTAAGGTCTGGAAGCCTCCGTGGCTTTGGCGGCAGCACGCCGGCCTCTCACCGCTGGGTCCGTGGTTCAAATCCCGGTCACTCCATGTGAGATCTGTGCTGGACAAAACGGAGGCAGACAGGTTTTTCTCCGGGTACTCCGGTTTTCCATGTCAAATTTCATTCCAGCAACACTCTCCACTATCATTTCATTACATCTGTCATTCATTTAATCATTGCCCCAGAGGAGTGCGTCAGGCCTAAGCAGCCGGCACAGTTCATATCGTCGCCGCTAGATGGGGGCTTCATTCATTCCATTCCTGACCCGGTCGGAGACTGGAAGCAGGCTGTGGATTTTCATTTTCATTCATTAGTGTAAGGTCTACCAAAACTGTTCATTTCCGAGCATTTGCACATTGAGAGGTGCAAATAAAACGTATAAATTGCTATGGAGATCAAGCAGAATGCATAAAGCAAAATTCAAAAGCAAAAGCTGAAAACAATCACAAAACCGAAAATGCAATGCAAAATTCAAAAAAAAAAAAAAAAAAAAAAAAAAGAGCAAAAGTGGAAAACAAGCACAAACCCACAAAAAACAAGTAGTTCCGTGAAGAACTATACAGCCTATTTTCATATATCCTACTTATGATAATTGCCTCTATCAACATACAAAATTTCATTTTGATTGCTGTAATAAATTCGTAGATATTGAGAACCGACTAAATATTTCGGATGGTCGCCATGTTGGATTTTATAAATGTAGGTCCTAGAGTTATGTACTGTTACATGAAGATTATTGTGAACGTGTAGCACTCAAATTTCAATCGCATGATTAGGACACAAGAAGTAACAAGGAGATTTTAAAATTTCGCACAGCTGCCATCTTGTGGTTATGGAAACAATTGAAATAAATTAGTGCCAGTGGATTAACATTCGTATAAGGATTTATTGTACCAAGTTTCACTGCACTCGGATGGTTAAATTGCGAGAAACGTCCATGTGAATATTTATACTTCGCGTCGCCGCCATGTTGGAATTGTGATCGCCAGGTTATTTAAAGTCCTATAGGTGAACTTAAGTTCATAGCCCCTATGAACATAAAAAAATCAGTTTGATTGCTGTAATAGATTCGTAGATGTTCAGAGCCGTCTAAATATTTCGGATGGTCGCCATGTTGAATTGTTAAATGTATAGGCCATAGAGTCATGTACCATTAAAGGAAAATTATTGCGTAGGTACATTATTCAAACTTTCACTTCGATCGCATGATTACGACACAAGAAATAAAAACTTAATTTTAAAATTCGCGCAGCCGCCATCTTGAGGTTAGGTAAACAATTGAACTAAGTTAGATACCAGAGCATTACAATGTGTATAAACATTTCCTGTACCAGATTTCATTGAGTTTGGAACATTAAATCGCGAGTAAACTCTATTTAAAATTTTCAAATTCGCTTGTCGCCATGTTCGTTTTGTAGTTAACCGGTTTTTGAAAGTCTTATAGATGGACTTCCAGTAGTGCCCTTTATCTCCGTACAAAATTTCAGGGTGATACCGCTAATAGTTTCAGAGATATAGAATGCCGGTGAAATATTTCGCACATCCGCCTTCTTGTGGTTATGTAAACAATTGAACCAAGTTAGATGTCGGTGCATTACAATGTGTATAAACATGTACTGTACCAAGTTTTATTGAGTTTGGATGGTTAAATCGCGAGAAACATCTATTTAAAAGTCGCAAATACGCGTGGCCGCCATGTTGGTTTTGTAGTTACCAGTTTTTCAAAAGTCACATAGGTGAACTTCTAGTAGTTCCCTTTATCACCTTAATAAATTCCAGGGTGATATAGGGAATAGTTTCGGAGATATTGAATGCTGGTGAAATATTTCGCACAGCCGCCATGTTGGATTGGTGAGACGTAACAAAATTTGAAGGGCACGGTCGGGGTCGCCCAGAATAGTGCTATGAACTTACCGAGTTTCACTGAAATCGCTCCAGCCCTTTAGACTTCATTAGCGGGGGGGGGGGGGGGGGCACACACACCTCACACACACACACACACACACACATACACACGCACACACACACACGGACAAAAGGTGATCTCATAAGCCTATTTTTTCAAAATTGAAAATAGGCTAAAAACACAAAGTAGAAATAAAAATTCTAAAACGAAAGCAGAAGTTAATCACAAAGCAAAATGAAAAATTCACAAACGAAAGCTGAAAACATACACAAAACCAAAAACACAAAGCAAAATTCAAAAGCAAAAGCAGAAAACAAATACAAAACCGAAAACACAAAGCAGAATTCAAAAACAAAAGCAAAAGCAGAAAACAAACACAAAACTGAAAACACAAATCAAAAAGCAAAATTTAAAAGCAAAAGCAGGAAACAATCATAAAACCAAAAACACAGATCAAAATTCAGAAACAAAAGCAAAAGCAGAAACAACAATAGAGCCAAAAACAAAAGACACAAAGCAAAATTCCAGAACAAAAGCAGAATACAATCAAAAACTAAAAACAAAACACACAAAGCAAATTGTAAAATTCAAAACTAAGCGGAAAACAAACACAAAGCAAAAAGTAAAATTCAAATGAAAAGCAAAAGCATAAAACAACACAATCAAAAACAAAAGAGCAAAATTAAAAAAAGGCAAACGTAGAAATCAAACACAAAACCAAAAATATAAAACACAAAGCAAATGGATAAAAAGTACAGAACAATAAACACAAAACCAAAAACGCAATTAGTTCTGATTTTACTCCATTCATTCCCCTCCAGAAGCAAATCCTAGTTACGCCACTGCCACCACATCCTTCTCAAATGCCTAGGTTTTAAAATGGTCTCATATATTTTTTCATCACAGGACCCTTAAATCATTATCGATGGAATACAGCTACCGGTACCTACATTAACTTCAAAATTAATAGCTCCCAGAACAAAGGGATTTTAATTTAATTTTTGAAATAACGCACAAGTAATGATACATAGTTATATAATAAATTGCTTTTCCTATTACGCGTACTGTAATAAAATGAATGCTTAACTCTGTATAGAAAACCATTAATTGTTTATGATCTATTCATAATGAACTTTAAAAGGACACTTATTAACTTCTGAATTATAAAAATAAAAGAGCTTCCCATATCCTTGCTGTACTTCTTTAAAAACACGAAAGAATTTAAAGAATTTATAATCAGGGAATTCTTTTGCGTTCATAGTGTGAAATAAAAAGAATGAAAGTTCTTAAGATCAGTTTTTCATTCTCGTAATCAGTGTAGACATCTCTAAATTTCACTTGCCAATGTACAGTTGTTGTTTGAGTCTTCAGTCACTGGCTGGCTGCGTTGCTCGGTGGTAACGTACTCGTTTGCTGTGCCCAAGGTTGCAGGATCGAATCCTGGCGCAGCCAGTTGGCATTATTTTCAGGTGCGTTATTTGGTTTGCAGGTGTTAATCCAGAGGTGTTGGGATGCCAATGTTGATGTTTTTGCCTGCTTCATTGACTATGAGAAAGCTTCCGATAATGTCCAGCGCAACCGACTCATCAACATACTTCAAGAACTAGGGCTCGACGGACGGGACATCCGTATTATTGGTAATCCCTAGTGGAACCATAGTGTTGGTGTAAGAATAGATTGTCAGGTCTCAGAAGAAGTGTCAATTATGAAACGAGTTAGACAAGGCTGTATTCTTTCCCCAATGCTTTTCAACCTCTATTCGGAAAGGATTTTTCGTGATGCTCTTTATGGAAAGGCTCCAGGAGTGAGAGTTAATGGAGTCACAATAAATAATATCAGGTATGCAGATGACACTGTCATACTTGCAACCAGTCTTAACGATTTACAAGAACTGATCGATGCTTTAAACGAGGCCAGTAACACCATCGGCCTAAGGCTGAATGTGAGGAAGACCAAGTGGATGGTTATACGTAGAAAAGAAGATGGCATTCATGACAGTCTCAACGTAGGAAATGACTGGATTGACAAGGTGACATCGTTTAAGTACCTAGGATGCCACATTAATGATATATGGGCGATTGGTAGAGAGATCCGATGCAGATTTGAACAAGCTAGTCAGAAACGTTTTAATGAGCAGAGACCTGTCCATTGTACTACGGACACGACTCCTCAGATGTTACGTTTTCAGCATTCTACTCTACGGCGTCGAAGCATGGACACGAACTGAAACCATGTGCAACAAACTACAAGCATTTGAAATGTGGACGTACGGAAGGATGCTGAAGATACCTTGGACAGCCAACATTACCAATGTAGAAGTTTTGCAGTGTATGAACAAAAAACCTGAAATTGTCAATACCATCAAGAGAAGACAGCTAGATTAATCTGGTCATATGATGCGAAACAGTAAATACCAACTCCTTCAGTTAATACTCCAAGGGAAAATTAATGGAAGACGTGGTCCGGGACGAAGAAAGATATCGTGGCTCGACAACTTAAGCCAGTGGTTTGGGGTGACAAGATTCGAACTGTTCAGAAGAGCTATGGACGCAAAACAGATCATGCTACTGATCGCCAACGTCCTGAGAGGACACGGCACTTGAAGAAGAAGAAATGCGAGGGAG
Source organism: Meconema thalassinum (assembly GCA_946902985.2). Classification (NCBI taxonomy): domain Eukaryota; kingdom Metazoa; phylum Arthropoda; class Insecta; order Orthoptera; family Tettigoniidae; genus Meconema; species Meconema thalassinum. The sequence goes on along the minus strand of OX336388.2, from coordinate 1,000,190,248 downwards.
TCATATCAGTAGATTTACTGGCATGTTAAAATCCCCTTCGGGGCAAAACTTCCGGCGCCCCGGCGTCTCTAAAAGCCGCAGTAACATAACATAATCCAATAACATTAGTGTTATTATCTTCAGTCTCTTGACTGGTATGGTGTTGATTACATGAAAAGACACAACCTAGTGCACCTACACCTTGCTCAAAAGCACTTATTATCTGAAAATACTTTGCCTTACTATAAATATTTTCCTGAAGCCGTTTTGGAAAATCCTAGTCACAAGTTGTTATGGGACTGATCAGTTATCTCTACTTAGTATAAAACCAAGTCCCCGATTTGTGTTTGTTACGGGTGAACTCGAGAACCACTGGTTGGATTTTGATGCGGTTTCCACCATTCTGTAAAGGATATCTCGAGGATTATTTCTGTAGAAAATAATTTATTTATAATCAAAGGAAGCCGAGCAGTAACGATTTTAGTTGAAAAGTCGAAAAAAAAACTGGCATCCGAGCTCTTTGGAAGCTTACGCTGGGCAAACCGTTAAATATATCTCAATACTATGAGTGTAAGAATTGTTCAGCATGAAAAGTTCTACAAAAAAGTCGCCGAGAGCATATGTCTATCTTCAATACATCGCCCACTATAAGTGTTTTTACGTTTTAATTTCTTCCAAACATTGTCCATTCAACTACTGAGGCAACAGAGTACGAACTAGCTAAGGGCGAGTCTAACATCCCTGTTACAGACTAGCTAGCGGGCAAACCTATTGCCCCAGATACAGCCAGCAGCAAACCGTTGAGACGTGTTGAGTTAAGACTTCTGAGCAGGGTGGTTGTGTTTGGAGTTACCCTGGAAGTGCAACTCGGCTTTTCTTCATTTCGCCTGTGAACTTTTCGTTCCGCAAAGTTCACAGTCAAGTTAAGATTGGACGGAAGGGGGATTTGTGTTTCATGCACGTCGCCATTCTTAAATTACGTCTGAGAAGAATTCGTTGCACATGCATCTCCATGATAATATAACTAATAGTCCAGTCTGTGATTTTAACACATCATGCCGAGACGTAAAACGGATATTGGTTGTTGTTCATTGACACTGGAGAAAAAAAAGCGCTTATCATGTAATGCATTCTCCCGGGCAAAGCCGGGTCGGGTTGCTAGTTACTGATAAAACCATACCAGCAAGCTGGCCAGATATCGTTCTTGTGGACAAGGTGCAGAAGACAACCTTTCTCATTGATATTGCAGTGCCCAATTCCCATAATCTGCAACAAACCTGCTGTGAGAGGTTCTCCAAATATCCGCCCTTGGCTGAGGAAATGCGGCAAATGTGGAGACAGGAAAGTGGAGTGGTTCTGCCCATAGTCATTTCTTCTACCGGCTTCATCCCTAAATCATTGGCACGCAATCATTAAATATTGGGAATACATCCTGGTCTACATGCAGAAGGCCGTCATCTTGGAGACCTGTTCCATTGTTCCATAGTTTCTCAATGTGCCACCCTAAAATAAGTTGCCATACCGTCTTTCAAACAAGCCGACGATATGTTGATTTTTCCCACTTATGTGGTGAAATGAATGTGATTGCAATAATAATAACAATAATATTAATGCAACAAGCATACACCTCTCTTTCCTTTCATATCACTCTCTCTACAATGCCTTTACACCAATGCATTCTGTTCATAATTGAGAAAATAGATACACAATTAACACTCCAGATTCCTATACACCGAACCATGAAGTTCAATAAATCTTTTGTTTGCACCGCCTCACGCCTCTTCAACACCTTCGATTTATATAAGTTCGTCAACATTGCAAGCACTGCAGCTTTCAAAAGACATCTTTCATCCTGCTTCTTGGACCAGTATACCTCTCACATTTGATTACTGTATTATGTTAAAATACTTTTTTTAAAGTTTAATTATAACACAAGGACAATAGCTGACAACCTGTCTACTTTAATAGCTTTTCTTGTACAGTATATGGTGTTTGTTTTTCGGGCTGATAGTCTGTATGCACTCTCACTCTTTTGTATATAACTTTTCTATTTTTCATTAGTAGACTATTATTATTGTGTTGTTACTATCTTTTTGTTACTATAATTGTTAGACTATGATTATTTATATTGTGAATGTAAGTGAAATGTTTTATTTTTATAAGCCCTAATCTTATTTTATGTAGGGCGCTACTGTAAAGGAGCTCTTAAGCTCTAAGTGTAGCCGTGAAAATAAAATCAATCAATCAATCTCCCTCCCTCAGAATTGCTGAAATAGCATGCAGGCATGCTGCAACTGCTTACTAGACATGTAGATAAGATACATTTACGTATGGATAGTCGTATAGATGAAATCACTATTATTCCGGTTTGTGCAATATAATTTGCATTGAAGAAAGGCTCTCAGGGGAGCTTCTGCTCTGGAGCACTATTTGGCTCGTACGACGAGTGAACCAAATTTCATTTAACGAGCACCAGGTTGAGAACGCCTGCCCTAGATGGAGTACCCCCAAGTGTCTGCTTATGAGACCAACTTGAGACACCTGGATGAAACCGTCAACAGATACAGCAAAATAAGAACAACAATTAGAAGATTTCTTGGGGTTATTTCTATGTGTAGTCTATATTTAGAATTGACGGCTCAACACGTCATTAGGGGGCATGAAGGCGCAGCGGTCCAACTGCTTGTCTCTCAACAAAGGTTGATTGGGTTCTATTCCAGATTAATGCATTTGATATTTTTTATCACCCAAGCACTCGTGGCTGTATGATTATGGCGTCGAAAAGTCCCTAAAAGAATCATAGAACATATTAAACACCAAATAGAAGTGAAAGAACGTAAAATAATGAGAAAAATCCTTGCACCTAGAACAAAAGATGGTGTACATTATCCAAAGCCTAATACAGAAATATACAATAACAAAACATCACAAACACAATTCAAATGCGAAGATTCCAATCTATGGGACGCACAGAAAGAATGGACCCGAACAGACTGACACAAACAACACATACTTTCTTAAAGAACAAAGCTACTTAACCGAATTGGTATCAATTTACAGTAAAAGACTTAAAGGAATTAGGATCACTAAACCGGAAGGAAATCAGGAAAATCACTCAGACACGAGGTTTCGAGGAAGAAGAGGAGAAGACTACACAGCATCAATGGTCAGAGCAACGGAAACAGACCCACTCGATGCGAATGAAGGGATACTGGGCCAACAGGAAGACTAGAAAGTGTTGATATCGTGTGGTCCTAAGCGACCCATTCGCGAAGAAGAAGAGATGAAGAAGAAGAACATATTAAACTCGTCAAGTAGTGTACTGCTACCTTAACAAGAAAATCCCGGTAAGTAATTATAATTTGGTGATTTTGTAGCCCAATCTGGCGTTTTACAACTCTTTGTACTGACAAAATATTTACGTCATTGATCAGCTACACATTTGGTGTATTATGAATTTTAATAATACCACTGAGATGAAACACGTATTGACAAGGAAAGTGGATGTTGATCTGAAATACATTTTTACTAGAGACCTGCAGAAAACAGAAGAATGGGGAAGATGACCTCGTTGTTCTGGTTCTTATAACAACAAGCATCATCATCATCATCATCATCATCATCATCATCATCATCAAAACAGAAGAAATCAATTCTGTTTGTTTGCGACTGGTGAAGTTACCCGTACGGTCACCCAGTTATTTCAATCATCCATTCTTCCTAATTCAAGCATGTTCATTTGTGAACCTACCTCAAGCGTAGCCGAACTTGTGCTCACATTTCTAGCATAGGTGGACGTAATTATTGTATTTTTAAAGTGGACAACTATGCGTGTTAACACATAAGAAATATATAACAAACCACAGTGGCTTACATGGCTTTATAAACTGATTCTATTTTATGTGAAACTCAAAAATACATAAATAATTTATCCTCACTATTAGTCTAATATTGTACCTTAGGTCCACCTCTCGTTAAATCGTACACCACCACCGCGAGGGCAGCTACAGGAAGTCCGGAGATCGTAGGTTCGAATCGCAGCACTGGCTACCCTAAGTGTGATTTTCCCCCGTTTTTTCCAATTCCAAAATTGGCACACATATTGATAATAATATTTCAGTTTAATTTCCAAGAGGCCATACATGACAGTGTTGCCAACATGATTTTAAGCCTGCTGATAGATCCAATTTTTAAATGCACGTAACTTCTACACTATCTGTTGGATTTCAACTAAACTTCGTATGTACTATGTGTATTATAACAGATATGACTGAGCGTATTCTTAAGAACCACCAGGGCTGCCAACTGTTAATAAAAGCTCTATCTATGTCTTACTCCTTATACCAATATATCAGAAAGTATGCAAGCCAACAACTCTATACTTTGCAATTGTATAGTATCTGACAGTCTAGATTAATTTGGAGTAACTAATAATCGTCAGTGCTGCCATCATTATTCTACGCAATGTGTTATTGGCTACTCGCCCAAAGCCGGTTTCGGGCTTCGGCTCCTAGCTCTGCCAAGGAATTAAATTCTAGTTTGAGGTAGGCTGCTGATCATCTCGTGGTATGGCGGCGAGCAGTCTTGTCTGTTACCCCGGAGGCTCGGGTTCAATTCCCGACTCTGTCAGAACTGTAATTCTAGTCTGAGGGCTGGAACGGTGTACACTCAGCCTCGTGAGGCAAAGCTAAGAAGGGCTGGGATCGATTCATGCCTTAGTCATCCTAGAAGTGGTTTGCTGTGGTTTCCAGGCTAATGCCGGGATGGTTCCTAACTTAAAGCCAAGGCCGCCTCTATCCCAATCCATATCTCAATTGCAAATACACACAATAATGCAAGCATCCCGATAACACATATTATCAGACAAATTCTAACACACCCAAGTGCACGTGGCTGAATGACCACGATGTCTAAGCCCCAAAATGAAAGAAACAGCGGTTTGAAAACTTTCACCAGGCCGCTAGGCTACACAAGTTGCCTTTTAAGTTATTATCATCGTCGTCATCCACAAGAACATCTTTTATTTCTGCTTCTTCTTCGTCTCCTTCTTCTACTTCATCTCATCCTCCATCTTCTTTGTTTACGTCAGTATTCTCATTATAGAGCGTGTGTGGCTTACGAAGCCCATTTAAAGAGTCATAGTAGTAGAGTCATAATGAAGCTTTGACAATGAAATTGGTAAATAGTGCTTTTAAGTTCAGTGTAAGTTAGTTATGTAAGTTATTATTGTTTTAAGGGGCAGAACTATGAGGTCATCTGTCCCTGTAAGTTCAGTGTATCGAGGAGTATAAATGGGTCTCTATGTCTCTACTGTGAGAAGAAGCAGTAAGTTATAGTAACAACAACGTAGCTCAGGGACGGCGCTTAAAAATGTGAAATCAGTTTGAGTCCTCACTCGGGCTTTGTACTTGTGTGTCTAATTTTCGTGTACTTTAATTCAACAAGAATATGGAAATAAGGTAGCAAAATTAACGTGGTCTCCCCAGTTCTACTCCAGAAGAATCCCGGGATGGTTTCTAATTTAAGACCACGGCCGCTTCCTTCCCATTCCTTACCTTCAATTACAAATTCACACACTAATACAGCTATCACAATAACACAATCATGCTATCAGACAAAATCCCACACTCACCCAAGTAGACAAGGCTAAACGATCACAATGTCCAAGTCCCCTCAAATGAAACAACAACAACAGCATCTTTTATGTGGTACCCGAAAAAAAAATCGTGGCTCTACAGCCCATGAAGGGTCTAAGCCTACCAAGCAACTGCTGCCCAGTCATTTGGCCTGCAGATATTGGTGTGACGCGTGGTCAGCGCTTTGGGTCTCCTCGGCCGTTAATCTTGGATTTCGTGACCAGGGTGCTGCCTCACTGTCAGACAGTCCTCACGAGGCTGAGTGCACCCCGTTTCAGGTCTCACGTCACTTTCTAAAATCCTTGATGGAGCCGGGAATCGAACCCGGGGCCTCCGAGTGAGGGACCCAACATCTTGGGCAACCAACTACGTCACCAAAACCACTTCAACTGGGCGGTGATCTGACTCACAGTAGCCCATCGATCGCCCAGTATGGTTCTTCTGAGGGGACGTGGTATCCATTCGTTAAACGCCTGTGGTCATCCCGTGTAGCGGTTTATGCGGATGGTAACATTATCTCTGCGATATTGGTTGGTTGGTTCCTCAGTTTAGGGGCTGCGACAACGCGGTCATGTAGCCACGTGTACTTTGTGTGTGTGTGTAGAATCTGTCTGATAATCGGTGTTAAATGTGATGGCTGTATTAGTGTGTTAGGGTTCAAAACCGGCCGAAGTCATCGGATTTTTTAAGAGCGTTAAAATCCTTCAGTATGCCTTCCTTCGGAGGGAAAGTAAAGCCGGCGGTCCCATGTCATAGATTTATGGCATGTAAAAGATCCTTCCACAGACTAAACTTGCGTGGAGCTAAATTTCTAGGTTAGATTTCGTTGTAACGCTCCATCAAAGTTCCAACGTTCACCACTAGGTATCATTGACATCTGGTAGCGAAAGTTGGAACTACTTGAACTCGAACGGAACTTGTAGCTCACCCTAGGGGTGTCCTCTTGAAGGAGCTACAGCCTCTGGCGAGTCGAACATGTCCTCGGACACTCCCGGCACTAAAAGCCATACGATAAATAAATAAATCTGTTTTTATTTCAAGTAAGGACTGCAGGCATTCAATTTTCAAGTAGTTCCTACTTTTGCTACCAAACGCAACAGTCAACGACAACTAGTTCTGAACATGGTTACTAGATGCCACCACAGTTGGCTCCTGGCGAACGTAAGAGCGTTAGTCAAATCTAACTTATAATTTAGCTTCACACAAGTGTAATTAGTGGAAGATTCTTTTACATGCCATAAATCTATGATATGGGACCGTCACGTCGGCTTTACTTCCCCTCCGAAGGAAGGCATACTGAGGGATCTGCGATATTGAAGATCCAACTTCGACACTGTTGACCCCAGAAACCCGACTGCGCGTGTGGTCTCCTAATTGCTATGGACCAATGCGCTGATGATCATCCCACTTTCAAAGTCGGTTAACTCCCGACGTGTCTGTGACAGACTCCTCTGCTCCGTTACAGCTAGTCGCAACGCTCATACACGGTATATTTTCTCATGGAACTACCTTTCCCGTGACGTTTGGGTACTCAGTGTACACACTTCTGTACATACACAAACACGGTACTGATGACCACGATGTCGAGAGCCTCTAAATGAAATAACACCACCCCCACCACCACCAGCACCACCAGCACCACCACCACCAGCACCACTACTACCACCACAACAACAACAACAACATTGAACTGCATGATAGTTAAGAGTACGTACTCTATTTATTATTCTGAATGCTGGCCGGCCTCTGTTAAACACGAGCAAGCCCTGCATGCGCATGCTTCGTTCGGTGCTTGGCCTGACGCGACTTGACCATATCAAGAATTGCGATGTCCGAGGGAGGATGGGAGTTGCGCCCATACAGGATAAAATGCGGGAGGCTCGTCTACGCTGGTACGGCCACATCATACGCAGTCACGAACAATCAGTGGCTAAAACTGCCTTGTGCCTCAATCCGGGTGGCAAACGTCCTCGTGGGCGACCTAAGAAGGGATAGCTTGATCGCCTTGGAGAAGACATGCGACAAATTAATCTGTGTCGGCATGATGCCCTTGACCGACAGAAATGGAGATTTGCATGTAAAGTGGCGGACCCTGCTCCAAAGCGGGACAAACGCTAGAAAGATGATGATGATGATGACTCTATTTATTATTAGTGATTTAAGCCCAGTAAGGAGCGCTTATGACCAGTGCTTCTGCTATGCTTTCTTTGTTCTCCAATATCTCCTCAGTCCAGCCAATAACTTGTCCTTCCTCTCGTGTGTGAGCGGTGGCCGGGTCTTAATCACTTTGGGTGGTGGAGACCAAGAGTTAATACTATCGCACAATTTGGAACAGTCAAGAATATCACAGTCAACAAGTAGTTCCGTAAAGAACTATACAGCCTATTTTCATATTTCCTGCTCAAGTTAATTACTTCTAACAACATACAAAATGTCAGTTTAATTGCTGTAACAGATTCGTAGATATTGAGAACCGTCTAAATATTTCAGATTGTCGCCAGGTTGGATTTTTATTTTTGTACTATTACATTAAGATTATTGTGTACGTGTGGTATTCAAACTTCAATCGCATGATTAGAACACAAGAAGTAAAAACGAGATTTTAAAATTACGCACAGCAGCCATCTTGTGATTATGCAAACAATTGAAATAAATTAGATGCCAGTGGATCAACATTTGTATAAGCATTTAACGTGCAACGTTTCACAGCACTCGGATAGTTAATTCGCGAGAATCGTCCATTTAAATATTTATACTTCGCGTCGCCGCCATGTTGGATTTGTGCTCACCAGGTTAATGAAAGTCCTATAGGTGAACATATGTTCATAGTCTCTATGAACATTAAAAAAATCAGTTTGGTTGCTGTAAAAGATTCATAGATATTGAGAACCGTCTAAATATTTCGGAAGCTCGCCATTTAGGATTGTTATATGTATAGGCCATAGAATTATGTACCATTCAAGGACAATTATTGCCTAGGTTCATTATTCAAACTTTCACTTCGATCGCATGATTACGACACAAGAAATAAAAACTTAATTTAAAAATTTCGCACAGCCGCCATATTGAGGTTATGTAAACAATTGATTTAAATTAGATGGCAGTGCATTACAATCTGCAAAATCATTTACTGTACCACATTTCACTGCGCTCAGAGAGTTAAATCACGAGAAAAGTCTATTAAAATATTTCAAATTCGCTTGTTCGCCATGTTCGTTTTTTACTTTACACGTTTATGAAGTATACATAGATAAAGTTGTACCAGTACCCTTTATCACCGTACAAAATTGCAGGGTAATATCTGTAATAGTTTCGGAGATATAGAATGTCAGTGAAATATTTCGCACAGCCGCCATTTTGAGGTTATGTAAACAATTGAACTAAATTAGACTCCAGTGCATTACTATGTGTATAAACACTTGCTGTACTTAGTTTCATTACGTTTGGATGGTTAAATCGTGAGAAAAGTCTATTTAAAAGTCTCAACTTCGCTTGGTCGCCATGTTCGTTTTCTGCTTTACAAGTTTATGAAATATACATAGGTAAACTTGTATCAGTACCCTTTATCTCTGTACTAAATTGCAGGGTGATATCTGTAATAGTTTCGGAGATATAGAATGTCAGTGAAATATTTTGCACAGCCGCCATTTTGAAGTTATGTAAACAATTGAACTAAATTAAACTCCAGTGCATTACAATGTGTATACACATTTGCTGTACCAAGTTTCATTACGTGTGGATAGTTAAATCGCGAGAAAAGTCTATTTAAAAGTCTCAACTTCACTTGACCGCCATGTTGGTTTTGTAGTCACCAGATTTTTGAAAGTCTCATAGGTGAACTTCTAGTAGTACCCTTTATTACCGTACACAATTTCAGGGCGATATCTGAAATAGTTTCGGAGATATTGAATGCTAGTGAAATATTTCGCACAGCCGCCATTTTGCATTGGTGAGACGTAACAAAATTTGAAGGGCACGGTCGAGGTCGCCGGGAATAGTGCTATGAACATACCGAGTTTCATTGAAATCGCTCCAGCGGTTTAGATTTTATTAGGGACACACACACACACACACACACACACACACACACGCACACACACACGGACAAAAGGTGATCTCATAAGCCTATTTTTTCAAAATTGAAAATAGGCTAAAAATGCCAGCGTTATTCAAGTCTTGTTTCACTTCATTAAGCCACGAGCTGTCAGTCTTGTAGACATTAATCAAGTTGAAGATCTTCTTACTGATTCTATCGCTCCCCATCCGGAAGAGGTGGCCGTAGAATTTCAGTCGTCTCCGTCGCATGATAGTGGTGGCTGGTTCCAACTGACGGTATGAAGTTCTCTATCCAAAGAATCCCAACTCCAAAGTCTATTCTTAGTCATACAAGAATATTTGTACGCAAGTATTTTCTTACTTTGAATGTAACTAATGTTAGTCTCCCCGTGACTAATTTCTTAACATGCTAGGTTTTGGACCGATGGCCCCGTGTTCGATTCCCGGCCGGACTGAAGAGATTTTGATCTCCTATAACTAATTTTCCTAGGTCGGTAACTTGGTGTCTGTGACGTCTTCATAGAAGGAAACAAACAGATAAAGTAAAACGAGAAAAAGTACAGTAAAAATGCAAAGAGAAAGATTAAAAAAAAAACAGTATGATTCGTTTTACATATATTAAATAATTGGAAACATTTTCTTTATCAGAGGTTTGGTGGTGTAGTGATCAAGTGGGTTCGATTCCCAGTCAGTGTATGTGAGATTTTTGATGTGAAATATCAAGTCCTGTGGTTAGGATTCGACCTAAAACTGGACGTTCCGTGGCTCGTGATCCAAAGATTAACGCTCACGTAAAATTACGTAAAGCTTCCTTTTGTCTTTATCAGGGGACTCTTCGGTTAGGATTGGGAAGGAGACGGATGCAGCCTTGAAGCTAGATAATTTACCATTCTGGCATTTGAGTGAAGTATAGAAGTGGTTAACCACCGACAATCACTTCTAGGATGGCTGGGAATATGATTTAGATCTATCTCCTTACTCACTCTAGTCCCGCGACGTAGCCGTGCTTGTTAAATCGTGCACCATAACCGCGTGGATAGTTGCAGCAAGTCGGGAGATTGCAGGTTTGAATCTGCGGTTATCCTGAGTATGGTCTTTTCCCGGGTATTTCCACATTCCATCCAGGAAATTGCTCAGATAGTACCTTAGTTCAAGTCCCAGGCACCTACCCCTTCCCTGTCCCTAATACAATTATACACATTATTACAGTCATCACATAAAAATACAGGTTATCAGACAAATTCAACACACAACTAACTATACGGGGCTGATGATCAATATGACCCCAGTCCTAAAATGAAATAACAACAGAAAACCATACTACATTATACTCACGTGGCTATGTACTGTACTCTGTTTTAACTCTCATACCAGGATTAAAATCGATCCCGGGTTATCTGAATGGAAATACACAATATTTATAGCTGGACCACGGAGAGGTCCAACAATACTACCTACAATTTTGGTATACTACACTACAACATTAAATTTTACTTTTCGCTACCGACACTACTTTGATTGTCCGAATCGTTACACTGTTATGAAGGCATGACCGTGAATATCTGGGTGCGGGTCGCGGCAGACACTCTGACCGCGGGTAATGGCCTGGTCCCCGCTTTTTCAACGCGGCTCGCCTCGCTCTACAATGTGCTGAGGAACTACATGTTCTTGTGTGTTTATTATGTTTAAGACAATAATGAGAGCCCTGTGTGATATCACTGTAAGCGAGGTTAATCTCTCTAAGTCTTGAGACATCGTGGTCATTTATCCCAGTGTACTTGGGTATGTGTAGAATATGTCTGATAACCTGTGTCACTGTGATGTTTGTATTAGTGTGTGTATTTGTAATTGAGGTAGGATTGGGCTGGAAGCGGCCGCGGCCTTAAGTTAGGTACCATCCGGGTATTTACCGGAAGTAGAAGTGAGATTTTACGGAAAGCCACTTTCAGGATGACAGAGGTAGGAATTTAACCCACCTATTCTCAGTTTTGTCTCATGAGACTGAGTGTACCACATTCCATCCCTCAGACCAGAATTAAAGCTCTTGATAGAGCTGGAAATCGAACCAGGGACTTCGTGGTGACAGACATGCTAGCCACTACGCAACGAGGCGAACACGGTATAATTGGGTGAGCTATAACACAAACCCTGAAGAAAAAAAAACATGTATTAATATTCACATAAATAAGGGGTAATTTAGGATTGCACGTTTTGGCCGCCATCCCCACCCAGGGGCTCACAACTTGTGGGACGTGGGTTGGCGACCACGGGACCCCAGCTGGTTCCAGCATTGCTTCCACTTACTTGTGCAGGGCTCCCTTCAGTTATCTTTCCTGTCGGCCTTCCTTGGTCAACACTTGTTCTCTTCCAACCCCGAAGGTATTAGGGTATCCGAGGCCAAGGGAGTGTTACATTTTCCCATCTTAATAGGCCATGTGTCATCTTTCCTGATACCTTCATTCTTCAAGGGGTCAGCCTTCTTTTTCTTTTCATATCTACTGCCTTCTGCACATGCCCTCAAAGAGGCAGGCTGTGTGTAGCCCCACCATTTCTGGTACTCCCTTGATAGGGCTCCACCCTCAAGGGCTCATGGCTGGTGAGTTTGGGAGTTGGTGACCCCAAGGGATTGCTGAGCTGGGCCCATTTTATCCTCTTTTCCACTGACCTTGTACAATGTTTCTAGTAACCCTCATGTGTTGTTCCAAAGTGAATTCCCTAATAGGTGCTTTTTTCCTTCGAATCCAGCTAACTTAAGATAGGTTTTTAGCCTGCTTTCGTTTTTTGCAAAAAATGAAAGTAGACTTATCAGATCAACACAGGGCGAAAAAAATGTGTCTGTCTGTGTGTGTGTGTGTGTGTGTATGTGTGTTAGTCTGTGTGTGTGTGTGTGAGTGTGTGTACTCTGAATGTCTGTCCCCCCCTATCAATTCGAACACGGTGAACGCGAATTGAACGAAATTTGGTACAAAGGTAGCACTAGCAAAGGACACCTCAGTGTCATGTTTTATATCACTGCCATCTTGACGGAAACGTAATGGCGGCCACACAAACGTTCAAAGCTTAAATCAAATTACGACTAACCTAATAATATAGTCTCTACCAAATTTTGCAACAACATACCTTTATGGAGGGAGCATCCTTTGACCAAACTAATAGGTCATTAGCCTAATATTTTGCGGATGGCGGCCATCTTTGTGTGAAAATCGATTCCCCCTATTAGTGCGAACACGGTGAAACCGAATGGAACGAAATTTGGTACAGAGGTAGCACTAGCAAAGGGCACCTCAGTGTCATGTTTTATATCGCCGCCATCTTGACGGAAGCGGAATGACGGCCACCCAAATGTTAAAAGCTTAAATCAAATTACGACCATCCTAATAATTTGATCTCTACCAGATTTTGCAACAACATGCATTTTCGTGGAAATCATCTTATAACTGACTACAAGGTCATCAGCCCAATAGTTTGCAAATAGCGGCCATCTATGTGTGCAAATCCATTCCCCATATCAATTCAAACACGGTGAAACCGAATTGAATGACATTTTTTACAGTGGTAGCACCAGCAAAGGCCACCTCATATTCATGTTTAATATCCCTAAAGCACGTTGTATTTCAACAAGCTACTACAACCAACATTCAATTATACTCCTTGAAAAGGACAAAGAGTTATAACAATACCCATACATTTAGGAGAAAGTAGGCTATATGTTCTTTACTGAACATCTTGTTAGAAGTTCTTGGTGCGATTTTATAACAAGATTCAAATTGTGCGGTGTTTGCATTTCCATTTTTGAATCAGCACCAGCTATTACAACATAAAAAGTAATTCATTGTTACCTGAAATCTGGAAAGAGGAAATGGATTTGGTATAAGAAAGTCAATTTGAAAATAATTGACACCTGTTGAGGCTACATTCCGATGTTAGAACTGGAATAGAAAGTGGACATCAATTATCGTTAGCCTATCTAGATGGAGTTAAGAATCCAAACATTAAAGGATCTTGCTGCAGCCTACATACTCCCGCCTCTGGTACAGAAAGTCCCCATCCTTTCGCTTTGGTTATAAAGAAAACACCACACTTTTGCCTCTATCAAAGTCAAGGAAATGTCCTTTATAGCCAGAAACCTTAGATAGCGATTAATTAAATTGTGTGTTTGTGTGTATGCACGCTCTCCCGTTGTGCCATCGAAGACAAAAATGAAAACGTTTACGCTATAAGCATTAATATATTACCTTTTTCTTTATTTAACATATTTTGCTATAGGCCTACCTCATGTCATATAATTTGATTACAGCACAACCCAGTACAGCCCAGCCGAAGTCATTGGATTTTTTTAAGAGAGTTAAAAATCCCTTCCTTCGGAGGGGATGTAAAGCCGGTGGACCCATGTCATAGATTTATGACATGTAAAAGAACCTTCCACTAACTAAAATTTTGTGAAGCTAAATTTGTAGGTGAGATTTGATTAACGCTCTATTAAGTTCCAACGTTTGCCGCCAGGTACCGGATTGTGGTGGCATTTAGTAGCCAAGTTCACAGCTAGGTGTCGTTAACTGTAGCATTTGGTAGCAAAAGTAGGAACTACTTGAAATTGATCGTCTGCAGTCCTTACCTGCAATACAGATAACATACACTAATTCAGCCATCACAATTAACAGCGGTTATCAGACAGCTTCTACACACACCCAAAGTACACGGGGCTACATGACCGCGTTGTCGCAGCCCCTCTAAACTGAGGAACCAACCAACCAAAACGTAATATTGCCGGCCAAGTCACCTGTACAGTATGCATTAACGTGCAAGGTCATGGAGTAAGGCTCTCTTCAGACTCGTAAGACGAGTGGCTTCTAATCCTACCGTTGGCCGTCCTTGAAATGATTCTCCATGGTCAAATTGGCAAGTGAAAAGCTAAAATAGGAGACTTCTGTTATACATACTTTGTAAGTAAAATAACCAGTGATGGACGAAGCAAGGAGGGTATAAAATGTAGGTTGGCTCAGGCAAGGAAAGCATTTCTACAAAGAGGGATGGCGCTCTATAGAAGTGAAACTTGGACTGCAGGTGCAGCAGAAAAGAGGAACATTAAAGCGTTTGAAATGTTGTGTTAAAGGAGAATGATGAAGATCCAGATGGGTAGAAAGGGTTACAAATGAAGAGGTATTAAGATGAGTTGGAGAGTAGAGATATTTCTGGCGACTGGTAATGGAGAGAAGAGATCGGTTGGTAGGACACGTAGTCCTACTAAGACATCCAGGAGTAGCAAAGTTCGTTATGTAAGGAAGGGCCGAGGACGAGAAATGTAGGGGTAGACTATGGTTAGAATATGTTAAACATATTTCCTCGAATATAGGGAGTGGTAGCTATGTAGAGATGAAACGATTAGCTCAGGACAGGGAGGCATGGAAAACTGCATCAGGCCAGTCCAAAAACTTAAGACTCAAACAATAACTGTCCATATTAATCTCTACTTAGTATAAAACAAAGCCCCCGATTCTTGAATGTCACGGTTATCGTCAAGGCCCACTGGATGGATTTTAATGCGGGTTTCACCATTCTGTAAAGGATATCTCGAGGAAGGTTTCTGTGGAAAATTATTTATTTATGATCAAAGGAAGCCAAGCAGTAACGATTTCAATTAAAAAGTTGGAAAAAAAGCCAGGCGTCCGTGCGCTTTTAAGCTTTCGCTGGGCAAACCGTTAAAAATATCAATATACTATGAGTGTAAGAATTGTTCAGCATGAAAAGTCCTACAAAAACGTAGGAGAGCATATCTCTATCTTCAAAACATCGCCCACTATAACTGTTTTTACGTTTTCATTTCTTCCAACAATCTCAATTCAATTACTGAAGCGACAGTTTACGAGCTAGCACGTGATGCATTATAACTGTTCCCGGGCAAAGCCGGGGCGGGTAGCTAGTCACATATCAATTTGTGTTAATAAATCCATTTCAGTACACAAATTCTAATCTGTACTTATGGATTATTCAAGTCTGTATCAACTCTCGTCCTTCCTGTGGAATGTATCTGCGCGTTGTCACTTCACGACACGTGCACAATGCAAGAGGCAGCCATGGGCTCGCTAATAAAGATAATAGAGTCATTTAAGATTACACCTATTAACACAGAGAACAAACAAGTTGGTAGGCCTAATCTTGATGATGGCCATTGTTTATAGTACAGTACGTCCTAAGTCACGTGCTTTGTATGATTATTATTATTATTATTATTAGGACTATTATTGTTATTATTATTGTTACCATTGCCAGCCAGGGGACCTGTACAGTATGCATTAACGTACAAGGCCATGGAGCAAGGCTCCCTTACAATGTCTGCCTCGTTGCGTAGTGGCCAGCTTCCTTCCCAAATCCTACTTCAATTATAAGTATACACATCACAGTGATACAGGTTATCAGACACATTCTTAACACACCAAAATACACGGGGCTACATGACCACGATGTCACAAAGTAGCCTACCTAAATGAATGAACATTAACAACTCTTCAGACTCGTAAGATAAGTGAGTTCGAACCCGTCCTGGAAATGATTTTCCACGGTTCCGCATTCTAAATCCACCAAATACCGGGACGATACAATGTAATAGATCACAGCCAGTACATTCCAAACCCATAACCAATTTCACACATATTCATTCAATTTATCTTTAACTTCGTTGGGGTTGGCATCATGTTGGGCATCCGGCTATAAAAATCATTCGCTATGTGGGAACTCATCTCACCCCTTCATTGCTCTTTCTGTTATTGTTCATTCATTAAAGGGATTTGCGACTTGGAGGTCATGTAGCCCCGTGTAATTGGGTATATGTGTGTGTGTAATCTGTCTGATGACCTGTGTCACTGTGATGTCTTTGGTAGTGTGTGTATTTGTATTTGATGCGGCCGTGGTCTTAAGTTACGAAACATCCCGGCATTTGCCTGGAGTAGAAGTGGGAAACCACGGACAACAATTTTTAGGACAGCTGAGGTAGGAATTAAACCCACACTTCTCAGTTTTTCCCACGGGCTGCGTGTACATCGTTCGAACCCCTCGGTCCATAAATACATTTCTTGGCAGAGTTGGGAATAGATCCTAGGACCTGTCCCGTGGCGTAGCCGTGCCTACTAAATCGTGCACAACGGCCGCAAGGGCAGCTGCAGAAAGTCCAGAGATCGTAGCTTCGAATCCCAGCGCTGGCAGCAGCTATCCTGAGTATAGTTATTCCGCGGATATTTCCACTTTCCCTCCAGGTAAATGCCAGAATAGTGCCAGTACCTTACTTCAAGTCCTGGGACACCTATCCCATCCCTGTCCCTAATACAGTTACACACACTACAACAGTCATCACATAAATATAGGTTATCATAGGCTACAAGTTCAACACACACCTAACTATAGCTTACGGGGCTAATGACCAGGAAGTTACAAACCCCTACACATAATTAACAACATCATCAACGAACCTATGACCTTTGGATGTGGAATCTCAATACATATGGACAACAGAAGGCCGCCATCTATTACTTTAAGTTAGGGTCTAGACGTGGAGTAGGTAAAGCCCTGCGCAAATACGCAAAATTTTTCACCATGCGGATATAGTTTGCAAGGCTTTGCGGGTAGCGGATAAGTTGCGGATAATGTTCGGAGTAAATTTGCGGATAGTTTTTAGAATACAATCCGAACTTGTTGAATATCATTACTAGGGCCCGGATGTTTATGCCATATCATATTTTTTCCGTTATGTACTGTATTTTTCATGGCACATGTCAGATGATGATTTAAGCTAATCTCATTCAAATTAGAATAAATTATTAGCGAATGTTGGAACTACTTGAAATTAAACGGAACTTGTAGTTCACCCTATGGGTGTCCACTTGAAGCAGCTACAGCTTCTGGCGAGCCAAACATGTCCTCGGACAAAGGATAAAGGTCGTGCGGATGCGGATAATAGTCGTGCGGATGTAGGTCGGATGCGGATAATAGTCGGGGGGATGCGAGGCGGATGCGGATAACAGTCGTGTGGACGCGGGGCGGATGCGGATAACAGTCGTGTGGACGCGGGGCGGATGCGGGGCGGATGCGGATAAAAGTCGTGTGGACGCGGGGCGGATGCGGATAACGTTTTGTTTATCTGAGCCGGGCTCTATGAGTAGGTGATCTAGGACTTGAAATATGGTACGTTGTACGGAGTTTACAAAATCCGGAGAGACTTGTTCGTTTTTTAATGCTGTTTTTTTGTTTATGCGTAATTTTTGTTTATATTATAAGGAATTAAAAACAAGAGTGAAAAATTCTGAGAAAGATCTACGGGCCAATTCAGAAAGAGGGAATATTTATAAAGAGACCGACAATAGAACTGTACAAACAGACAGAGACGATTACTAACATCATAAGGAAATGGAGGGCAAAATTTTATGGACATTTACATAGGATGACCGAATACAGACTGACCAAGAAAATGTTTAATATATTTACGAATAATACACTAAAAACCAATTGGGTAAAGGAAACCGTGGAAGACTCAAGAAACTAAACATCTCTACAGAAGACATCGCAGACAGGAGCACATACAGAGAAAAACATAGACAACAGAAGTTTGAGCAAACTCCCAAAGAGAGACAACCGGGAAAGAAGTGGACGGAGTAGAGAAAGAGGAAGCATAGTGTGTATAAGAGAGATTTTGGGAAAAAAACGAAGAAAGGGCCAGAATGAAACATGAAAATTGATTGTGTTGTGACGCTCTCCTTATGGGGAATTAACGAGTAAATAAATAATAAAAATTAATAGTTTTATTTAATTTTTTGTTTTATTAATTTTCGGTCTTTTCAAATTTAGGTGTCCACCTCTAAATTTTAAATTAAATTCCAATTTTTTATACCTTAATCTGTGTTAAGAGGGGCAGTAGACCACATAGTTTCCGCGCCTTTAAACAACAATAACTAACTAACTAACTAAAATCCGGAGAAAGAGTACACTCAGTATGCCCGTTGTCAGCGCCGGAATTCGAATATAAGCTCTTCGAACTGACACACAATGCACTTGTAGGGCGTCCAAACTGCTGAGTTGAAAAGGAGTCATAATTAAGCGCACTTTATCAGCTCATTTAATGTAATTTCGCGCAGGACCGTCATCAGATAATGGCTTTGTTTACATCACGTGACTAGCTCACTCTGTAAACCTCACATATGCTCGCAATAACAAAGCCAGTAAGAATTATAAATAAAACCGCTTAAAGTACTCTGAGCAAGTGTAGCCAACAATTGTTTCATCAAAGTAAAATGTCACTAAATGAAAAATTGTAAGTACATCACCAAAATAAATGAGGTAATTTTTGATCTGAATGTGTGACGTTGCTATATGCGGGTAAGGCCTGCGTGAATTCAGGATTATGCTGGGATGGTTCTCAGTTAAAGGCCACGGCCACCTCCTTCCCAATCCTCACCTGAATTACAAATGCATACAATAATACAGCCACCACAAAAACACAGATTAGGCTCTATATCAGACAAATTCTATACAACCCAAGTAGGCCTACACGGGGATTAATGACTACGAAGTCCAAGCCCCTCAAATGAAACAACAACAAGCTGGAGGTAGCTGATATGAGGATAGCAAGAACGATTGTTGGGACATATAGATGGGAGCAATGGTAGGAGGGTACTCGTAATGAAGAGTTAAAGGCTAAGTTAGAAATGAACACGCTAGATAAAGCTGTTCGTATGAGCCAACTCTCATGGTGGGGTTAACTTATGGTATAAGAATGGGGGAGGAGAAATTACTTAGGAGGTAAATGAAATCGACAATAAAGGGTAAGAGAAGTAGAGGTAGGCCTAGGAAGGGATGGTTAGATCCAGTGTTTAAGAATTTTAAGGTGTAGAAGCGCTAACTGCTAATACGGGATAATTTAGTTTACCTGTTTGCAAACAGAGCGTTGAGGACTAACCTGGACACTGAAAGGCAAAACAGTCTGAACTGAAAGTTCACCAAGAATAAATTACACTCTCATATTGTTTTCTGTCACCCGCGGCGTAGTCGTACTCATTAAATCGTGCACCACGACCGTGCGGGCAGTTGCAGCAAATCCTAAGATCGTAGGTTTGATTCCCGGAGTTGACAGAGGCTATCCTGAGTGTAGTTTTCACCCGGGTTTCTCCACGCTCCCTCCAGACAAATGCCGGATATAAGACAAATTATTATAAGACTTAATCTATATAATACGCAAAGGTGTATGTTTCACAAAACTCAAGATCCTGAACCAGAGAAGGTGTGATTTGTACCAAAATCTTCCAAATTGTCTCAATAGTACAGGAAAAATCTTGCATTTCTTGAAAAATCAACGGAAATATATTTATTTGTTTATAAAGTACTTTTAAACAAATAAACAATACGATAGCCCCTGCCAGAACTGTGTTGCGGACATCCTGCATATCACCAGAGCCGGGCGGGTAGTCTGTACACATGGGGCGCATACAACCCATTGTACAACCAGCAGCAGTGATGAATACTGTACTATTGCTCTCTGATTTCATAGATATCGATAATTTGTCCGTTTAAACATATAAACATATTTATAGAAGCCGCATAATAGTAAAGCCAGGCGGGTGGTTTATACACATGCGAGAGTTCTCGCACGGGTCTGCTACTTAATATTAATACGGTCTAGTCCATGATCACAAATTTTGGGACATTCTGTAAAAGGCTGAGATATAAATCATTTGAAGTGACACCAAACAAGGCTGTGAATGCTAATGGACTACCCCTCCATTGTACACGTTTTAACACTCGTGTTAGGTGAGATAAGATAGCCTAGTCTACCCAGTGTTTTGATAGATGTAAAGTAAATTAAAAGGCCCCCATTACAACCCCTATTAACCAATCTTTGGCCACCTGTATGCGAGCTTCAAGTCAATAGCAGGTGCAAGCACTCAGGGTTGTCCAACCTATGGAATGTTGAACTCGCTCATATGGCTTGCTGCTTGTCACTTGCCGCCAGGTAGTTATGGCTCGTGAATCTCGCATTTTAAATGATTTTTTTTTAATGTTGGTCTCCTTGTAATGGTGCTCAAGGGCGTCGACTTATTTGAATATCGGAGGATTGAAGGGGGAGTGGCAGGGCTATGCAACAAAATACAACACTATTTTAGTAATATTTAGTAACAAAATTATCACAAGGTGTGAATGATGTTAGAGCACTGTAAATGCATCCACACTTGAAAAATTCAACCAAGAATATTAGCTGATCAATGATAAGCAATTACCCGATTTAAATTAAAGTTAAACAAAACTAACTGATTAAAAATAAAAAAGTCAATCCTTTAAGCAATTAATAAAAGTTAAGTAAAGCTAAGTCATTACCTGATTTAATTTATAAACATAACTGGTTAAAAGTCAAAAATTAAGTAATTAAATGAATAAATTAACTTATATTTAATTAGCTAAAGTTAACTGTGCAATTATGTTATTAAAGATAAACTGTTAACGGTTTGAGTTAAAAGCCAAACGATTACGAAATTCATTGATTTAGTTCAAGTTAAACCTTAAGTAATTAACTAGTTAAAGTTAACTAAACAATTAGGCATACTTGATTGAAGTTAAGCACAACTAACTGATTAAAGTTAAACTCTCAATCAATTAACTGGTTAAAATTAAGAAATTAATTACTTGATTAATGTTTAAGTTTAACTAATTAACGTTAAATAGGTGTTTGCCTGAAGAAAGTCAAAATCATTACTAACTGATTTAACTTAAAAGTTATCTTATACAGTAGGTAGTTCACTGATAACAGTTTACAGTTAAATATATAAGTACTTAAATGGTCAATGTCGAAATTAAACATAATTAACTGATTTCGTTAAATCTTTGAGTAATTAACTAATGTAAGTTAACTAAGTAATATACTTAAATTAAAGTTAGATTTAATTAACTGGTTGAAATTAAACTTTTAAGTAATTGATGTATTAAAAGTTAACATCTTAAGTAGGCCTAATTGATTTATTAAAAAGTTAATATTTTAAGAACTGATTAATGTTGAACTAATAATTAACTGTTTAATATTAAAAGTCAAACTATTTAGTAATGAATTCTAAAGTTTAAAATATACACCAATCAATACTTGAAATAAAATATATCTATTATATATTATAGCACACGCTTCGACTCAACATTGAGGTCTTCCTCAGCCCAATTAAGAATGAAAATACTAATGAAGGTCGCCTCCGTAGCGTAGCGGTTAGCATGGTTAGCTGCCGTCCCGGAGGTCCTGGGTTCGATTCCCGGCTCTGCCACAAAATTTGAAAGAGTAGTATGAGGACTGGAACGGGGTCTACTCAGCCTCGGGTGGTCCAAATGAGTAGAGGGGGTTCGATTCCCACCTCAGCCATCCTCGAAGTGGTTTTCCGTGGTTTCCCACTTCGTCTTCGGGCAAATGCCGGGATGGTACCTACTGTAAGGCCACGGCCGCCTCCTTCCCTCTTCCTAGCCTATCCATCCCAATCTTCCATCCCTTCCCATCCCTCATGAGGCCCCTGTTCGCTTTGCAGGTGAGGCCGCCTGGGCGAGGTGCCAATCCCACCTCACCAGTTGTATCCCTTCCGATTCGATGTTCCCAGCTCTAGGACGCTGCCCATAGAGGCGGTAGTGGTGAGTTCCCTCGCTGAGTCCGTGGGAACCACCAACCTAGAGGGTAAATTGATTAAATAAATAAATAAAAATACTAATGAAGTACTTTAGTCTAATGATGAATGTTTGATATTAAATAATGTATATGATAAATTATAATTAAAATAATCAAATAAAATAATATAATCGATATCCTTACAATGTAATTAAATGTGAATAAAATATAATATTGGGCTTCACACCAAAAATTCCAAAATACAGATAGAAAAACAAATAATTTAGTAATTACAAGTGTAGTCCTCGCAAGGTAATTAAATGAACGTACTGTAAATAAAATATTGGAAATTCTTCTTCTTCTCCTTCAAGTGCCTCGTCCTCCAAGAACATTGGCGATCGGTAGCATGATCTGCTGTTTTTTCCATGGCTGTTCTAAACAGTGTCACTGTATTAAGTCACGATATTCGTCTGTGTCCTGGATCCCTAATGCCATTAATCTTCCCTTGGATAATTAATTGTAAGAGGTGGTATTTGTTGTTGCGCATGAACTGACAAAAGTATTCTAGTTTTCTCCTTTTGATGATACTGAGAATGTCCAATTCTTTATTCATACGCCGCAGTACTTCCACATTTGTGACTTTAGCTGTCCATAACAACAACAACAACCCCTGGCACTATCCAGCCCATGACGGGCTAAGGCCGACCAAGCGACCGCTGCCCAGCCATTTGGCCTACAGATATTGGGGTGACGCGTGAACAGCGTGTCAGGTCCCCTCGGCCGTTAATCTTGGTATTCGTGATCGGGGCGCTGTCTCACTGTCAGACAGCTACTCAATTGTCCTCACGAGGCTGAGTGCACCCCGTTCCAACACTCACGTCAGTTTTAAAATCTCTGTCTGAGCCGGGGAACGAACCCGGGGCCTCCGGGTGACAGGCAGGCGCGCTACCCCAACACCACGGGGCCCAGGATATCCTTAAAATCCTGCGATACGTCTACATTTCAAATGCTGTCAGTTTCTTACTTAAAACCTCGGTAAGTGTCCGTGATTCAACTCCATAGAGCAGGACACTAAAAACGTAGCATCGAAGCAGTCGGGTGCGTAATGACAGACTTAAATCACGGCTGGTCAAATCTTTTCTCATTTTCATGAAAGAACTTCGTAACATAAGTCCATGACCGCCTACTTCCCACTCCTTGCTTCAATTATGAGTACATACACTCGTACAGACACCACAACAACGCAAGTTATGAAACAAATTCGGCACTCACCAAAGTACACAGGGCTGAAGACCATAATATCCAAGCAACAAAAAAAGAGTAAGAACGCGCTGTATCCTTGAAGCGGCTGGCAAAGAGCTATTCCATTCCAATGATCCTGTCCGTAATGTGTGACCCTTGGCCTCAATACTGGAGCGAGCAGAACAATACTCTGTGTGTCCCTGGCTGCCGCTAAAGTAGAATGTCTCATGCTCTGCGGAGCGTCCATACTGACAGCTTTCCATTATAAACAGTTAGTGTACTAACCTAGCTCCACACATAGTGTGACGCCGACCGAACTTTTATGTAGCTACGGCAGAATAGGCTATCTTATTACAACAACCGAGTTTTATTTCACCATATTTTGTAACTAGTAAAATACTTCACTGTGCTGTAATGCACGTGCAGGAAGGGTGGCGTAGCAGGGATGTTAAGGGGGTAAATATAGTTTTGAAGCCATTTTTCTCTGTGCCTTAATTAGGAATACATATTGTAGCTTTCAGTCTGTCGACACAAAAATCATTCCAATAGCAACATTAAAATACAGTAGGTCCCTAAATAGTTATTTCTTCGGTGCTTAGTGCCTTAATAATTATCAGTAATACCACACTTACTAAGTTTTCTGACAGGTTTTCTAGTATTTTGTTTTTGAAGGGCAGAGACTGACTACGGGTGTCACTGTAGGTTTGGTAGTGTTTTGTATTTGGATCTGATGATGCTCGCTTGACGAGCGAAACATGTCATTCCTTAGTTTTCTTATTCTTCTTCTGCTTCTTCTTCTTCTTCTTCCTCTTCAGAGTTGTGGTGATTGGTAGCCACTACACAGAGAGGTGATCATAAATTGAAAATTTAGGATACGTTGGTTTAATTTTCATTATAGGCCTACAGGAACTCAAGTGGGGATTTTCGTTCAAGATTCGATTAATCTAGCATCTTCAACTGAAGGGCTTTGAAATAACTTCCTCATTTATCATAAAAGACATGATATTAAGAGAGATAATACACTCCTCTCAAAGAATACGCTTACTACTTAAAATCTTACAATCATCTAATGGACGAGTAACTCATTGTTTGTGATGTTTACGATTAGATTGCTTTAAGCTGTATTTTACATGATGATTCAATATATTGGCTTTTTTTACGTGTTTATGTGTGTGGGAGTATTAAGTCAATTTCCTGAATGGACATAATCAGATAGGAAAAATACCTTATTTTATCTTTTTTAATTGCACTCCGCTGGGTGACTTTTATAGCACAATCTTACCAATCTCATTTTCTTCCTATGGCATCATTTAATTACTACTCTTGCGCAATTCCAAAGCTCGATTTTACAATTGTACAAGTGGGAGGTGTTAAACTATAGGCTACTTCACTTTAAATTTTTAATGGTAATTAGAATTAACAAGTAATTTAGGCAAAAAGCGATTATTTTTCAAGTGTGAACAATTACTATTTTTTCTATTTTATGGGAATAACACTGCCGATCAATCAGGCCTGGGTTTGATTCCCGGTTCTGCCAAGGAATTTAATTCTATTCTGAGGGCTGGAACGGGCTACACTCAACCTCGTGAGGCAAAACTAAGAAGAAACGGGTTTGATTCCTATCTCAGCCATCCAGGAAGTGGTTTTCTGTGGCTTCACCCCACTTCTACTCCAGGCAAATGCCAGGATGGTACCTAACTTATGACCATGGCCGCTTCCTACCCAATTCCTTCCTCAATTACAAATTATTTATTTATTTATTTGATTATTTACTTATCGTATGGCTTTTAGTGCCGGGAGTGTCCGAGGACATGTTCGGCTCGCCAGAGGCTGTAGCTGCTTCACGCGGACTTCGATAGGGTGAGCTACAAGTTCCGTTTAATTTCAAGTAGTTCCAACTTTCGGTACCAAATATCAATGATACCTAGTGGTGAACGTTGGAACTTTAATAGAGCATTCCAACAAAATATAACATAGAAATTTAGCTTCACACAAGTTAAGTCTGTGGAAGGATCATTTACATGCCATAAATCTCTGACATGGGACCGCCGGCTT
Organism: Meconema thalassinum; assembly: GCA_946902985.2. NCBI lineage: Eukaryota > Metazoa > Arthropoda > Insecta > Orthoptera > Tettigoniidae > Meconema > Meconema thalassinum. Next base: position 1,000,164,667 of record OX336388.2, on the reverse strand, counting down.
TACTTCCCCTCCGAAGGAAGGCATACTGAAGAATTTTTAACGCTCTTAAAAATTCTGACTACTTCGGCCGGGTTTGAACCCACTGCCTTGGGCACAGCAGGTCAGGATGCTACCAACTACGCCACCGAAGCCGCTTCTATTAAAATATAAGAGGTGATCAGAAAGTTTCCTTATGAGGACGTTGCTGCAGTGATACCCCGGCGTTGAATGCCGAACAAAAGGCACACCAGATGGCTGTTTGTCTGCAGCACCTGATGCGTTTCAGTGTTGAAGACAACACGTTCCCGGAGCACATTGTTGCAGGCGACGAAAGCTGGTGCCACCACTGGTAACCAGAATCGAAATCGTCCACGATGCAGTGGTGTCATCCATCTCCTCTCGTCTCAAGAAGTTCAATAGCCAACCATCAGCAGGAAAGATGATACTCACCCTGTTCTTTGATTACCGGGGCCCATTGCTTATCGATTTCAAGGGACCTGGTGTCTCCATCACTGGGGAACGGCACTGCGCAACACTGGAGAAAATTACGGCGTACAATTAAGGTGATTCATCCGGAAATACTGCTATAATGCGTGCTTATTTCTTTATTTATTTATTTATTTATTTATTTACCGTATGGCATTTAGTGGCGGGAGTGTCCGAGAACATGTTCGGGTCGACAGAGGCTGTAGCTGCTTCAAGTGGGCACCCATGGGGTGAACCACAAGCTCCGTTCAATTTCAAATAGTTCCATCTTTCGCTACCAGATGTCACTGACATCTAGTGATGAACGTTGGAATTTTCATAGAGTGATTCAACGAAATCTAAACTAGAAATTTAGCTTTACACAAGTTTAGTCAGTGGAAGGATCTTTTACCTGCCATAAATCTATGACATGGGACCGCCGGCTTTACATCCCCTCCGAAAGAAGGCATACTGAAGGATGTTAACGTAACAATGCGCTCCAGGAACGTGTTGCCTTCAACATTGAAACGCATCGGGTGCTGCTGTTTCATGATAATGCACGACCCCATACCGCAACGGTCGTAACGCAGAAGGTGCGCCAACTGAAGTGAGAGATACTCGAACATCCGCCCTATAGTCCTGATCCCTCCCCATGCGGTTATCACGGTTTCATTCCCTTAAATGACGCCTTGAACGGCCGACGATTCTTGTCGGACGAGGATGTGCAGCAGGCGGTTACGGACTCCTTCACGCAGCGGGACATGGGGATTTTCAACCTGGTGCGTCGGTGGAATGAATGGCTCTTTGCTCACAGTGATTTTGCCTCTTTTAGCCTACTTTTGACATTTTGCAAAAATGAGGAAAAAGTAGACTTATGAGATTGATCCGGGAAAATGTGTGTCTGTCTGTCTGTCTGTCCTTCTGTCTGTCTGGCTGTGTGTGCCCCCCCCCCCCTATCAACTCCTAAACGGCTGCAGCAATCGAAACCAAATTTAGTATGAGTAAAGATGTATACCGGAATATCTCAAGCCCATATTTGAAAATGATGTCAGTGCTACCAACTGCTGAAAAAACGCAATAAAAATTTGACCTCCATGTTGGATATCATGGAAGGTATGCATGGGAGCTATTCCAAAATTGACACATATGTAGATAACTATTTCAGTTTAATTTCCAGGAGGCCATACATGACAGTTTTGCCAAAATAATTTTAAGACTTCTGATAGGTCCAATTTTAAATGCATATAACTTCTACACTATTAATTGGATTTCAACCAAATTTTGTATGTAATATGTGTACATAAACAGATGTGACAGAGTGCATTCTTAAGATCCTCCAGTGTTGCCAACTGTAAATAATTGCTCTCTCTATTTTCTTCATCCAAATACCAATATATCTGAACGTATGCAAGCCGACATCTTTGAACTATGCATACGTCTAGTACCTGACATTTTAGATTAATTTGGAGTAACTTATATACTTCAGTTCTACCAACATGATTCTAAGCCTGCTGATAGGACAAATTTTTAATACATGTAACTTCTATACTCTCAGTTGGATTTCAACCAAATTTCGTATGTGCTATGTGTAACATAACAGATATGACTATACGTATTCTTAAGAGCAATCAGCGCTGCCAACTGTTAATAAGTGCTGTCTATATTTTTTTACCCTAATATCAATATATCAGAAAGTATGCAAGCCAACAGCTCTATACTTTTCACACGTATAGCATCTGACACTAGATTAATTTTGAGTAATTAATATAAGTCAGTGCTGCCAACATGATTCTATGCCTGCTGATAGGTTCAGTTTTAAAATACATGTAAGGGTAGGTCCCCAATTATGGCCCCTTTTTTGTTTTTCACATTTAACCCGGAGATCTAACGTGATAGAAAACTGAAATTTATTCTGCTTCTAGTCTAGAGATCACCCTATCCACAAACAGTAACATTTGTATTTAGAAATGTACACGAAGTGAATGAATTGGAATTTTACAAAAAGATAGATTTTTCTGAATGCCAAATGTTGGTCCCAAATATGGCCCCACTGTCAATTATTTCAGGAAAGTGTGTTTTACTGAGTAACGGATACATAATATTACAGAATTGGTAACACAAATTATTAATTGTACTAAATAAAACAATCCTCATTGTTCTTTTCTCATTGTTTTGCACAAGGAGCGCGAGTAAATGCATTTGTAATTTTGCCGTTGCACTTTTTATGGCTCCAAACGAAGCACTTGGTGCACCGAATCCATTTCTGGCCCTTCTTGTCTTCCGAGTAGAACTTGTGACAGATGGGACACCTGGCATCTTCTTCATCACTTTCATCCTCATCTTCAGCGTTATCCTCCTCGTCTGTTGAGACATATTCCATCTCATCTTCATTGTCTTCACTGCTTGATGAGCTCACCTGACGATTTCGTTTGGCATGTGTTTGTTTTCTCCGAGCTGCTGCCAAAAGCGCTCCCTCCTTTTCCTGCTTTCTCTGAATCGCTGCTTCAACACCATTTATATGTGGTGAACCAGTGACCAGAACTGCTGAACTTCGCCTAGTGGATGTGCTGGGTTCGATGACGGGAACAGGTCTTATATCACTGGGCAGAACGAACACGTTATTGTTGCCATGGGAGGAGTTTGTCTCAGACATCTCTTTTAGGAAGTCTGCATCAGTGAAGATGTTCTCATTTAGGGGGAAAATCCCCGTTGCCCGAAATCCATTGGAGGCTGTTGTCATGGTGGCTGCTCTATCATAAGCACGCCCCATGAGTTCGCCAATTTGATAGTGACTCACAACCATATTTTCGTGAGAGTCTAGCCAATTTCCGACCTCTTGAGCATAATATGTCTTGAAGGGGTACATAAAAGCAACATCTAATGGTTGCATGCGATCGGTACAGTGAGGAGGAAGGCAGACTATCGACACACCATGATCACGGCCAAGATTGATTATGTCTACATTCCTAGTGTGGGAATAATATCCATCCAATAGCTTTTATCATTATTTCCTTATCCCAACACTTTCGTTTCGACATCTGAAAAGATAAGAAAATGCCATGAATCAATTTGTTTACGCAGCCTACTTGAGTTCAGTACAATACCTAAATACCGCCCCGGGGCCATATTTAGGTTCGTGGAGGGGGCCATATTTAGAACTCAATAACTTGAAATATGGTTGACACTAGCGCTAACCACGAGGTGCAGGCTAACAAGCAAACGGCATCATGCGAAAGTACAATTCAGAGAGCACTTAAAGAAATAAATATATATTTAAAATATAATCATTTTGTGCTTAAATAATATTATGAACTTATTTCTGTAAAAAACTCACCTTGACCGAGATATTTTAGCGTTTATTCAGGAGCACTACACGAAAGCTTTGTCTTCGAAACGGTCAAGGCTCACTCATAGCAGTAGTCTCACTTAGTTCTACCGGTCTTCGCCAGAGTTCACCACCTGTCAAGCGAATTATGACAGGGGGCCATATATAGAGGCGGGGCCATAAATGGGGCTCTACCCTTAACTTCTATACTAACAAATGGATTTCATCCAGAATTGGCTCAACAAGAGATCATAATATTTCAGATTATTTCTGACCAATACACGCATAACATTGTTGCCAACATGATTTTACGCGTGCTGATAAATCCAATGTCTAACTGCATGTAACGTCCATTGGACTTCAACCAAATTTTGTATTCTGTACCTCAAGGGATGGAACTAAGAATATATTCAGTTACCAGGGCTGCCAACTGTAGTGCTCTATTAGGCTTCATTATACCAGGAATATTTCGAACTAATTGGACATTTGGATATTACCAACTTAATTTCGTCATTATTCTAGATACAGTATGTTCATATTCTGTAGAATAATCATTGGCATGAAAAGTAGGCTCTTTAGTTCGTCACGGAACATCTTGTTTGACTTTTCGATCACGCCTTATACACCCACTAGTATATTCTCACAGTGACACGGTTGATCAGACAAATTCTATATACACCCAAGTCTTCTCTCTCTTTATTCGTTTAGTCGATTCTGTCTCTCCGTGACCCCATGCACTAGACTACGCCAATTTCTTCTGTCCCTCACTGCCTCCCGAAGATTTTCCAAGCTGGAATTTCGTGCTTCTGTGATACCATCCTTCTCATTCATTTCCTCCCTCTTCTTCTTGTGCCTTCTATCTTCCTCTGCATTAAGGTCTTCTCTGATGAATTTTGTCTTCTCATGATTGTGTCCAAAGTAGTTCAGTTTTTGTTTCAGGATTAAGTCCTCCAAGGAACACTCTGGTTTAATTTGCTGTATAACTGACTTATCTGTTCTCTTCACAGTCCATCGAACTCTTAAGAACTTTTCTCCAACACCATAATTCGAAGGAATCTATCCTACGGCGTTCAACTTTTCTTATGGTCCAGGTCTCACATCAGAACATCACAACTGGAAAAACCATAGCCCTTACTATATGGATCTTTGTTGTTAAGGTTAGGTCTCTACTCCTTAAGATATTGTCCAGATTTGAATATGCCAAGTACACAGGTCTAATTGACCACGATGTCGCGAAATCTCTACAAGAATCAATAACAACAACGGCAATCAATCAATATGATTGTTCACCTACTGATGTACTGTATGCTAGTGGTTAGTGTCAGGATTGGGGAGTAACGTTTTGCTGGTAACGGTTACATTGGGGGCATCGAGGGACAAACGTCGTTACTAATTGAATTAAGTAACTGTGACCCCGATGATTTGAACAGTAACGAAATAACGACAATGTTTGGTATTGCACCTTTGCAAGACTGCATCAAATTTAATGGCAAACGGTTACAATACATATTCAAGATCAAGTAATTTAGGGATTATCCTAAAGTATTTGCATGAAACAAGCAGAGAGTGAACACATATCAACTTGACAGAACAGGTAGAAGATGACCTCACTGTTCCGCCTCTTAAAAAAACAATATGCACTTTGCTGTTGCCGTTCCGAATACAGAATAAGTTAGAGCTGATGCTTTTGCAATTGCGAATACAGAATAAGTTGGAGCTGATGCTTTTGCCATTGTGAATACAGAAGAAGTTGGAGCTGATACTTTTGCCGTTGCAAATACAGAATAAGTTGGAGCTGATACTTTTGCCGTTGCGAATACAGAAGTTGGAGCTGATACTTTTGCCATTGTGAATACAGAATAAGTTGGAGCTGATGCTTTTGCCGTTGCGAATACAGAATAAGTTGGAGCTGATGCTTTTGCCATTGCGAATACAGAATAAGTTGGAGCTGATGCTTTTGCCGTTGCGAATACAGAATAAGTTAGAGCTGATGCTTTTGCCATTGCGAATGTAGAATAAGTTGGAGCTGATGCTTTTGCCATTGTGAATACAGAATAAGTTGGAGTTGATGCTTTTGCCATTGTGAATACAGAAGAAGTAGGAGCTGATAGTTTTGCCGTTGCGAATACAGAATAAGTTGGAGCTAATGCTTTTGCCATTGCGAATACAGAATAAGTTGGAGCTGATGCTTTTGCCATTGCGAATACAGAAGAAGTTGGAGCAGATGCTTTTGCCATTGAGTATACAGAAGAAGTTGGAGCTGATGCTTTTGCCGTTGCGAATACAGAATAAATTGGAGCTGATGCTTTTGCCGTTGCGAATACAGAATAAGTTGGAGCTGATGCTTTTGCCAATGCGAATACAGAATAAGTTGGAGCTGATGCTTTTGCCATTGCGAATACACAATAAATTGGAGCTGATATTTTTTCCGTTGTGAATACAGAATAAGTTGGAGCTGATGCTTTTGCCATTGCGAATACAGAATAAGTTGGAGCTGTTTTTTTGCCATTGCGAATACAGAATATATTGGAGCTGATGCTTTTGCCATTGCGAATACAGAATAAGTTGGAGCTGATGCTTTTGCCATTGTGAATACAGAATAAGTTGGAGCTGATGCTTTTGCCGTTGCGAATACAGAATAAGTTGGAGCTGATGCTTTTGCCATTGCGAATACAGAATAAGTTGGAGCTGATGCTTTTGCCGTTGCGAATGCAGAATAAGTTGGAGCTGATGCTTTTGCCATTGCGAATACAGAAGAAGTTGGAGCTGATGCTCTTGCCATTGCGAATACAGAATAAGTTGGAGCTGATGCTTTTGCCATTGAGAATACAGAAGAAGTTGGAGCTGATGCTTTTGCCGTTGCGAATACAGAATAAATTGGAGCTGATTCCTTTGCCGTTGCGAATACAGAATAAGTTGGAGCTGATGCTTTTGCCATTGCGAATGTAGAATAAGTTGGAGCTGATGCTTTTGCCATTGCGAATACAGAATAAGTTAGAGCTGATGCTTTTGCCATTGCGAATGTAGAATAAGTTGGAGCTGATGCTTTTGCCATTGTGAATACAGAATAAGTTGGAGTTGATGCTTTTGCCATTGTGAATACAGAAGAAGTAGGAGCTGATACTTTTGCCGTTGCGAATACAGAATAAGTTGGAGCTGATGCTTTTGCCATTGCGAATACAGAAGAAGTTGGAGCAGATGCTTTTGCCATTGAGTATACAGAAGAAGTTGGAGCTGATGTTTTTGCCGTTGCGAATACAGAATAAATTGGAGCTGATGCTTTTGCCGTTGCGAATACAGAATAAGTTGGAGCTGATGCTTTTGCCAATGCGAATACAGAATAAGTTGGAGCTGATGCTTTTGCCATTGCGAATACACAATAAATTGGAGCTGATATTTTTTCCGTTGTGAATACAGAATAAGTTGGAACTGATGCTTTTGCCATTGCGAATACAGAATAAGTTGGAGCTGATGTTTTTGCCATTGCGAATACAGAATATATTGGAGCTGATGCTTTTGCCATTGCGAATACAGAATAAGTTGGAGCTGATGCTTTTGCCATTGTGAATACAGGATAAGTTGGAGCTGATGCATTTGCCGTTGCGAATACAGAATAAGTTGGAGCTGATGCTTTTGCCATTGCGAATACAGAATAAGTTGGAGCTGATGCTTTTGCCGTTGCGAATGCAGAATAAGTTGGAGCTGATGCTTTTGCCATTGCGAATACAGAAGAAGTTGGAGCTGATGCTCTTGCCATTGCGAATACAGAATAAGTTGGAGCTGATGCTTTTGCCATTGAGAATACAGAAGAAGTTGGAGCTGATGATTTTGCCGTTGCGAATACAGAATAAATTGGAGCTGATTCCTTTGCCGTTGCGAATACAGAATAAGTTGGAGCTGATGCTATTGCCATTGCGAATACAGAATAAGTTGGAGCTGATGCTTTTGCCATTGCGAATACAGAATAAATTGGAGCTGATGCTTTTGCCGTTGCGAATACAGAATAAGTTGGAGCTGACGCTTTTGCCATTGCGAATACAGAATAAGTTGGAGCTGATGCTTTTGCCATTGCGAATACAGAAGAAGTTGGAGCAGATGCTTTTGCCATTAAGAATACAGAAGATGTTGGAGCTGATGATTTTGCCGTTGCAAATACAGAATAAGTTGGAGCTGATGCTTTTGCCATTGCGAATACAGAATAAGTTGGAGCTGATGCTTTTGCCGTTGCGAATAAAGAATAAGTTGGAGCTGATGCTTTTGCCATTGCGAATACAGAATAAGTTGTAGCTCATTCCTTTGCCATTGCGAGGAGCTGATGCTTTTGCCATTGCGAATACAGAATAAGTTGGTGCTGAGGCTTTTGCCATTGCGAATACAGAATAAGTTGGAGCTGATGCTTTTGCCGTTGCGAATACGAACAGTTGGAGCTGATGCTTTTGACGTTGTGAATACAGAAGATGTTGGAGCTGATGCTTTTGCCATTGTGAATATAAGAAGTTGGAGCTGATGATTTTGCCGTTGCGAATACAGAAGTTTGAGCTGATGCTTTTGCCATTGTGAATACAGAAGAAGTTGGAGCTAATGCTTTTGACTTTGCGAATTCAAACAGTTGGAGCTGATGCTTTTGACGTTGTGAATACAAACAGTTGGAGCTGATGCTTTTGCCGTTGTGAATACAGAAGAAGTTGGAGCTGATGCTTTTGCCGTTGCGAATTCAAACAGTTGGAGCTGATGATTTTGCCGTTGTGAATACAAACAGTTGGAGCTGATGCTTTTGACGTTGTGAATACACAAGAAGTTGGAGCTGATACTGTTGCCATTGTGAATACAGAATAAGTTGGAGCTGATGCTTTTGCCGTTGCGAATACAGAATAAGTTGGAGCTGATGCTTTTGCCATTGCGAATACAGAATAAGTTGGCGCTGATGCTTTTGCCATTGCGAATACAGAATAAGTTAGAGCTGATGCTTTTGCCATTGCGAATATAGAATAAGTTGGAGCTGATGCTTTTGCCATTGTGAATACAGAATAAGTTGGTGTTGATGCTTTTGCCATTGTGAATACAGAAGAAGTAGGAGCTGACACTTTTGCCGTTGCGAATACAGAATAAGTTGGAGTTGATGCTTTTGCCATTGTGAATACAGAAGAAGTAGGAGCTGATACTTTTGCCGTTGCGAATACAGAATAAGTTGGAGCTAATGCTTTTGCCATTGCGAATACAGAATAAGTTGGAGCTGATGCTTTTGCCATTGCGAATACAAAAGAAGTTGGAGCAGATGCTTTTGCCATTGAGTATACAGAAGAAGTTGGAGCTGATGCTTTTGCCGTTGCGAATACAGAATAAATTGGAGCTGATGCTTTTGCCGTTGCGAATACAGAATAAGTTGGAGCTGATGCTTTTGCCAATGCGAATACAGAATAAGTTGGAGCTGACGCTTTTGCCATTGCGAATACATAATAAATTGGAGCTGATATTTTTTCCGTTGTGAATACAGAATAAGTTGGAGCAGATTCTTTTGCCATTGCGAATACAGAATAAGTTGGAGCTGATGCTTTTGCCATTGCGAATACAGAATACGTTGGAGTTGATGCTTTTGGCATTGCGAATACAGAATAAGTTGGAGCTGATGCTTTTTGCCATTGTGAATACAGAATAAGTTGGAGCTGATGCTTTTGCCGTTGCGAATACAGAATAAGTTGGAGCTGATGCTGTTGCCATTGCGAATACAGAATAAGTTGGAGCTGATGCTTTTGTCGTTGCGAATACAGAATAAGTTGGAGCCGATGCTTTTGCCATTGAGAATACAGAAGAAGTTGGAGCTGATGCTTTTGCCATTGCGAATACAGAATAAGTTGGAACTGAAGCTTTTGCCATTGCGAATACAGAATAAATTGGAGCTGATGCTTTTGCCGTTGCGAATACAGAATAAGTTGGAGCTGATGCTTTTGCCATTGCGAATACAGAATAAGTTGGAGCTGATGCATTTGCCATTGCGAATACAGAATAAATTGGAGCTGATGCTTTTGCCGTTGCGAATACAGAATAAGTTGGAGCTGATGCTTTTGCCATTGCGAATACAGAATAAGTTGGAGACGATGCTTTTGCCATTGCGAATACAGACGAAGTTGGAGCAGATGCTTTTTCCATTGAGAATACAGAAGAAGTTGGAGCTGATGTTTTTGCCATTGCAAATACAGAATAAGTTGGAGCTGATGCTTTTGACGTTGTGAATACAGAAGATGTTGGAGCTGATGCTTTTGCCATTGTGAATAGAAGAAGTTAGATCTGATGCTTTTGCCGTTGCGAATACAGAAGTTGGAGCTGATGCTTTTGCCGTTGTGAATACAGAAGAAGTTGGAGCTGATGCTTTTGACTTTGCGAATTCAAACAGTTGGAGCTGATGCTTTTGAAGTTGTGAATACAAACAGTTGGAGCTGATGCTTTTGCCGTTGTGAATACAGAAGAAGTTGGAGCTGATGCTTTTGCCGTTGTGAATTCAAACAGTTGGACCTGATGATTTTGCCATTGTGAATACAAACAGTTGGAGCTGATGCTTTTGACGTTGTGAATACACAAGAAGTTGGAGCTGATGATTTTATCTTTGCGAATTCAAACAGTTGGAGCTGATGCTTTTGACGTTGTGAATACAAACAGTTAGAACTGATGCTTTTGACGTTGTGAATAGACAAGTAGTTGGAGCTGATGCTTTTGCCTTTGCGAATTCAAACAGTTGGAGCTGATCTTTTGACGTTGTCAATACAGAAGAAGTTGGAGCTGATGCTTTTGCCGTTATGAATACAGAAGACGTAAACTGAGTCACTCTAAAGCAAAGGGATGTGGCTTATTATTTCACTAGGAAGTATGGTTTAAGGGTCATTTTCCCACAATTCTCAACTATCACGTGCACCCAATTGCTTCTCTGCCTCAGTTTACATGTTCGGATTTAGATATATCATAATACAGATTTTTTTGTATCAGTCCGTTTCTTGATAGGTTATAGGGCAATTATGTATTTTGTTTAGTCTTGGAAATTTTACTAACCCAACATTGACATCTCTACTAGCTGACTTGCCGATCACTTCATCTGTGTGCTATTTTGGGGTCAAGAAGTCTTTATTGCAGTACTTGGGTTACATGGACAAAGAGGTCTATTCCGGGCCACACGGAGACGTCGTAAACACATTCTTAGATTGTAATATTTGAAATGACTCAATATACTTCCGAATGTATTTAGGGGTTGAACTGAAGGTTCGTCGCTCGAGAGACTAATAAAGAGCCGAACATGAGATCATATCACTCGTCTTACCGGACAACGAAGATATAAAAGACACCTGGAAGGGAAGCAGAAATAAACTTAATGTACTCAATTTACTACCAAGCACAGACCAGACTACAAAGGTGCAAAATATGATTTCAGATCGACATTTCCTTGAAAGTTAGATACTTAATCGATCGTCTTCTACTATCCTAAGTGCGTATTTTCACCCTCCCCCGATCTCTTTATAGAAATGCTGGGAACATTCAAGAGGAGTCAGCCCGGGGAGAGAGGATGAGGAGGGGTCAAAATATGCTCTTGTTTGTTACTTTGCTTTTAAATGTCTGTGGAGTTCTCTGAACAAAATGATGTTTTCTATAACTGTCTATTGTAATTTTTTGACATTAAGGAAATCAAGGAGTTGCGTTTTCCTTTTTAAAATTTGGTTCTTCAATGTATATCATTAATGTTATTATGGTACATATCATGAGTATTCAATGCACATCTGATTGAAAACCCTTCCAACCGGATAGAAGGTTTCAAACTCCCCAGACGCCAATGGAGAATCATTAACCGGATCCGTACATGACAAGGCAAATGTGGATTCCTGCTTCACAAATGGGGTTGGGTTACTTCTGCTAACTGCGACTGTGGAGCTACCCTGCAAACCATCGAACATATTGTTGGTGAATGTCCGCAACGAGCGTTCCAAGGTTCAGTAGGTGAGGCATCTTCTGAGGCATTTCGGTGGATGGATGGCCTGGATTTAGAAGTTTAAAGCAAGTTAGTTAGTTAGTTAGTTAATTAGTTATTGTTGTTTAAAGGGGTGGAACTACGAGGTCATTTGCCCCTAAAGTTTAAAGCAAGAACTTGTGTTTATGTCTATATATATATATAACTACAAGCTGACCCGGCAGACGTTGTCCTGCCAATCAAAGAAAGTGTTGTAACTTTATTTCTTGAAGTGCTTTTGGATACACAATATTTTTTTCAATTTCTGTTAACTGCCTCTAAACTATCGTGAATTGAATTAACTAATTTAGAAACATTCGTTGGAGCGTGCACAACAACTCTCCAAAATTTCATCGCAAAGGGATGGATGGCATTTAACGCATACGGGATTTGGTTTAAATGATTCGTGCGCTGTCACTCATTTGTTGAATCTACTTGTGCTCTACCAACTGTGAAATGGATTTACTAAGTTAGAAAGCTTCAAATAAGTGTACACAACAACTCATCAAAGTTTCATCGCAATCGATGAATATTATATGAACGCATACAGGATTTTGTTGGAACGCTTCGCGCGTCGTCACTCATTTGTTACATCTACTCGTGCGCTACCAATATTGTAAAATGGATTTACCAAGTTGAACACCTTCCCTGGCGTGTACACAACAACTCATCAAAGTTTCATCGGAATCGGATGAATGACATATGAACGCATAAGTGATTTTCTTTTAACGATTCGCGTGCCGTCACTCATTTGTTGAATCTACTCATGCGCTACCTATTGTAAAACAGATTTACTAAGCCTGAAACCTTCTCTGGCGTGTACTCAATGATTCACCAAGGTTTGATCGCAATCGGATGAATGATATATGACCGCATACGGGACATTGTGGAAACGATTCGCGCACCGTCACTCATTTGTTGAATCTACTCGTGCGCTACTTATTAAAAACTGGATTTACTAAGACAGAAACATTTCCTGGAGTGTACACAACAATTCACCAAAGTTTCATCGCAATCGGATAAATGGTAGCCTATATGGACAGTACTTTGTTGAAATGATTCGCGTGTCGTCACACATTTGTTGAATCTACTCGTGCGCTACCTATCGTAAAATGGATTTATTAAGCCAGAAACCTTCCGTAGGGTATACACAACATCTCACCCAAGTTTCATCGTAATCGGACGAATGATATTTGAACGCATACGGGACCTTATTGAAACGCATCGCGCGTCGTCGCTCATTTGTTGAATCTACTCGTGCGAAACCTCTTGTGAAATGGATTTACTAAGTTAGAAACCCTCACGTAAGTGTACACAACATCTCACCCAAGTTTCATTGCAATCGGATGAATGGTATATGAACGCATATGGGACTTTGATTAAAAGTTCGCGCGTCGTTGCTCATTTGTTGAATCTACTCGGGAGCTACCTATTGTAAAATGGATTTAATAAGTGAGAAACCCTCACGTAAGTGTACACAACATCTCACCCAAGTTTCATCGCTATCGGACGAATGGTATTTGAACGCATACGGGACTTTGTTGAAACGCTTCGCACGTCGCCGCTCATTTGTTGAATCTACTCGTGCGCAACCTCCTGTAAAATGGATTACTAAGTTAGAAGCCTTCACTTAAGTGTACACAACAACTCCTCAAAGTTTCTTCTCAATCTATGAATGGAATATAAACTTATACGGGATTTTGTTGAAACGCTTCGCGCGTCGTCACTCATTTGTTGAATCTAGAAGCGCTACCTAATGTGAAATTGATTTACTAAGCCAGAAGCCTTCCCTGGAGTGTACACAACATCTCACCCAAGTTTCATCGCTATCGGACGAATGGTATTTGAACGCATACGGGACTTTTTTGAAACGCTTCGCGCGTCGTCGCTCATTTGTTGAATCTATTCGTGCGCTATGTATTGTAAAATGGACTTACTAAGCCAAACACCTTCCCTGGGGCTCACACAACATATCACCCAAGTTTCATGGCAATCGGATGATTGGTATATGAACGCATACGGGACTTTGAAACGCTCCAACGTGCAGAGACAAACAGTAGAATTCGACATCACTGCCACCTTTGGTATAAAACACAACTTTTCACCACGGGCGGAGTGTATGTAATGGCGGTAGTTGCACAGGTTGCGACCAGGTGGCTCTAACGTGCAGAGACAAACCATCCAAAGACATCAGCTTTCACGAAGGCCAAGGCTAGTGGTTTCCATGACGACTGTTTTTGACTGTATATTGTGGTTCTAAAATGGTGTGTAAATTGTGGTTCTAAAATTGTATTCATTCCACCTACCGGGTCAGATTTTGAATCTAAACCATACATGGACCCACCCTAATATACATACCAAATTCCATCAAAATCGGTTCAGTCGTTTAGGAGGAGTTCAGTCACATACACACGTGTCGAAGAATTATATATATAAAGATATATATAACTTTATATTTTATTTAAACTCTGTATCATCATACGATAAATAAATAACATATCTTAATTATGGTTTTGTGACTACCAATGAACCTCAATCGCACTAAATCAATTCATTGGCTTAAAGGTATGATGTTAGTCGAAAGTATTGAGCAACCATTCTAAATGTTGGCATATGAATAAGTACAGAATGTATCTCATATTGCGGTCTGGAGCTTAATATGTTAGTAGAAATAGTCAATTAAGGCAGTGTACTGAATTTCAGAGACATTTGTATGCGAAACGGGCATTCAAAACCCATATTATGATGTCAAAGACCCCTAGATGGTTGGTTGACAGGAGATTTCGTAATATGTTGATGCCAGTCAAGTACTTCTTCTTCTCCTTCAAGTGCCTCGTCCTCCAAGAACATTGGCGATCAGTAGCATGATCTGCTGTCTGTCCATAGCTGTTCTAAACAGTGACTCTGTGTTAAGTCCAAACCACTGGCTTACGTTCTTTAGCCAGGATATTAATCTGTGTCCTGGACCATTAATGCCACCAATCATCCCTTGGATATGGTATTTGTTGTTGCGCATGAAATGACCAAAGTATCTTAGTTTTGTTAAGTACGGTGACACATGAAACTAGTCAATTTTATAAATCAAGTATGCACTCGGTCCACTGCAATTGAAATACAGCATTGTTGTGAAGGAGTCCATATTTCGTTGTATCAAATAAATCTCGAACGCACAAGTCAGCAAAATAGAGATATTTTTCGAAAGAGAATCAAGTTAAAATGATTTGTGAAGGCAAATTGTTTTATAGAAGATGGGAATGATTTATCTATTCAGTTAATATTGTAACTTCCAGTCGATCATCACAAAAAACATTCCTATTACTAGAATATGTGAAAAATAACCTGAAATAAATTATATTAAGATTTATACTCTACTAGCTGAAATACCCGTGCTTCGCTACGCGTCATAAATAAATTAAAATATGAAGGTGACAGTTAAAACAGGGGATAGGTGAGGTGCTGCGCAGAGGGAGATTAAGGATGGAACAATTTGTCCAACTACACCGCTCGGCGTTGACCGTGTTTTATAGCACAAATTTAGATTTTTCTCGCTAACCGTTGGAGATACCTTTCGGATAGAAAATGTAATTTTAAACCTCGAACATGCCATCAAAAGTTTGCTATTTCTTAGCGTTCTCTTTTTATTTGAAATGGAAATATGAAAGTTTGAAACCAAAGGGTGTAGTGACGTCACTAAAATGGTCGCCATCTTTAAATAGTGCAAATTATTGAAATCAAAAGTAACCTATATGTTAACCAGGTAAATCAGCTACTTCCATGTAAAATTCATGTAAATCGGACCAGTGGTACTTGCGTGATTGAGTAATACACACACACCATCTCATTTTTAGCCTCGCTTCGCTCGCGTCATAGTCGTGTCATATTGTTATTGAATGAAATGCAGGTTTAACCCCGTTAACACCCCTTTAGAACCTGAATATCCAAAAATCCCTCCTTAGTAGACATTTTCGACACACAACAAACATATCCCCAAAATATCATTCTTCTAACTTTAATAGTTTTGGTTGGTCGATGAGAGTGAACATCCAAAAATCCTTCCTTAGTGGACGTTTTTCTTCCAGAATTTCACCCCTCCCCATAGGCCCCTTAAATTGTATTTATGAAAAAACGGTCGAACACCTATTTATTTTATTTATTTATTTATTTATTTATTTATTTATTTATTTATTTATTTATTTATTTATTTATTTATTTATTTATTTATTTATTTATTTATTTATTTATTTATTTATTTTTAATCTGATTGATTTCCTCCGAGTTTCAAACACCTCGCTTATGTCGTTTAAGAGATACACGCTCCGTTAGGAATCTTTCAAACCCCACTTTTCATCCCTTTCACCTTATAATATACACTACATCGAAAAACCATTAGACATGTGTCAGCTTATTTTAATGATTAGAATATATGCCAAGTATCACATCCCCAAATGAAACCACTCGTGAGATATTGTTATTCAATGAAATGCACATTTACCCCTTAACACCTCTTTAGAACCTGAATATCCAAAACTCTTTCCTTAGTGGACGTCTTCGACATACAACGAACATATCCCCAAAATTTCATGTTTCTAACATCAATAATTTTGGCTAGGCGATGATGAGTGAGTGAGTCAGTCAGGACATTTTCTTTCAATTATTTTTGATAATTTCACCCCTCCCCATGAACCCCTTAAATTGGATTTATGAAACAAACGGTCGAACACCTATTTACTTATTTAAAGCTGTTTTCCCCCTGAGTTTGATGAGTAAGTGAGTCAATCAGTTAGGACACTTTCTTTCCTGTTTTTTTTCCCCCCCAGAATTTCACCCCTCTCCAAGGGCCCCTTAAATTGGATTTATGACAAAACGGTCGAACACCTCTTTACTTGTCTTTAAAGCTGTCTTTCACGTCGAATTTCAAACTTCTCGCCTATGTCGTTTCAGAAATACACGCTCCGTTAAGAATCCTTCAACACCCAATTTTCACCCCTTTCACCTCATAATATACACCACATCGATAAACCCTTAGACATATGTCTGATTATTTTTAATGATTAGTTTATATACCGAATAACACATCCCCAAAGAAACAACTCATGAGATATCGTTATTCAATGAAATGCACGTTTACCCCCTTAACACCTCTTTAAAACCCGAATAAACAAAAATCATTCCTTAGTTGACGTTTTCGACATACAGCGAACATATTCCCAAAATTTCATGTATCCAACTTGAATAGTTTTCGTTGGGCGTGATGAGTGAGTGAGTCAGACAGGACATTTTCTTTCAATTATTTTTACCAGAATTTCACCCCTCCCCGCGGGCCTCTTAAATTGTATTGATGAAAAAACGCTTGAACACCTATTAACTTGTTTTTTAAGCAGTCTTTTTTCCCTGAGTTTGATGAGTGAGTGAGTTAGTCAGTCAGTTAGGACACTTTCTCTCCTTTTTTCCCCCAGAATTTCACACCACCCCATTGGCCCCTTAAATTAATTTATGAAAAAACGGTCGAACACCGATTTACTTACTTTTTAAGCTGATTTTTTCGCTGAGTTTCAAATTTCTCGCCTATGCCGTTTAAGAGATAGGCCTACACGCTCCGTTAGGAATCCTTCAACCCCCACTTTTCACCCCTTTCACCTCATAATAATACACCAATTCGAAAAACCCTTAGACACATGTCTGCTTATTTTTAATGATTAGTTTATATGCCGAGTATCACATCCACAAATGAAACCACTCGTGAGATATTGTTATTCAATGAAATGCAGGCTTAACACTCTTAAGACCCCTTTAGAACCTGAATATCCAAAAATCCTCCCTTAGTGTACGGTTTTAACATACAACGAACATATCCCCAAACTGCCATGTTTCCAACTTCAATATTTTTGGCTGGGCGATGATGAGTGAGAGAATGAGTCAGGACATTTTATTTTTTTTTTTTTTCTTCAGAATTTCACCCCTCCCGATGAACCTCTTATATTTGATTGTTCAAAAAACTGTCGAAAAGCTATTTACTTACTTTAAAGCAGTTTTCCCCCCCTAAGTTTGATGAGTGAGTCAGTCAGTCAATCAGTTAGAACACTTTCTTTTCTGCCCCCCCCCCCCCTCCCAGAATTTCACCCCTCCCCATGGGACCCATAAATTGGATTTATGAAAAAACTGTCAAACACATATTTACTTATTTTTATCCTGATTTTTTTTCCGCTGAGTTTCAAACTCCTCACCTATGTCGTTTAAGAGATACACGCTCCGTTAGGAATCTTTCAATCCCCACTTTTCACCCCCTTTCACCTCATAATATACACCACATCGAAAAACCCTCAGACAGGTGTCTTCTTACTTTTTAATGATGAGTTTATATGCCGTGTATCACATCCCCCAATGAAACCAATCGGGAGATATTGTAATTCAATGAAATGCCGGTTTAACCCCCTTAAGACCCCCTTTAGAACCCGATTATCCGAAAATCCTCCCTTAGTAGACGGTTTTGACAAACAATGAATATATCCCCAAACTGTCATGTTTCTAACTTCAATAATTTTGGCTGGGCGATGATGAGTGTGTGAGTGAGTCAGGACATTTTCATTCAATTTTCTTTTTTCAGAAATTCACCCCTCCCCATGAACCCCTTAAATTTGATTTAAGAAAAAAAAATGTCAAACACCTATTTACTTACTTACTTACTTAATTTTCCCCTGAGTTTGATGAGTCAGTCAGTCAGTCAATCAGTTAGGACACTTTCTTTCCTGTTCCCCCCCCCCCCCTGAATTTCACCCCTCCCCGTGGGCCTCATAAATTGGATTTATGAAAAACTGGTCAAACACATATTTACTTCTTTTTTATGTTGATTTTTTTCGCTGAGTTTCAAACTCCTCGCCTATGTCGTTTAAGAGATACACGCTCCGTTAGGAATCTTTTAATCCCCACTTTTCACCCCTTTCACCTCATAAGATACACCACATCGAAAAACCCTCAGACACATGTATTCTTATTTTTAATGATTAGTTTATATGCCGAGTATCACATCCCCCAATGAAACCAATCGGGAGATATTACTATTCAATGAAATGCAGGTCTACCCCTTAACACCCCTTTAGAACCTGAATATGCAAACATCCTCTCTTAGTGAGCATTTGCGTCCCTCGAGGAAGCTGCATACCAAATTTCATTCCAATCCGTTCGGTGGTTTCTGAGATTTCGTGATGAATGAATGAGTGAGTGAGTGAGTGGTATTTGACAAATATATAGTAGAAGATGGTGTCAAGTCTTTGTTATGCTAAACTCGGTTGACAGTGCTGTGTGAGTAGTTGAGTAACTAACGGGATTTCAAGTAAAGATCCTCATTTTCTATACCGGTAGTTCGGAGCGCAACTCGGATCCATTCGGCCGTGTCTCGACTTGAGCTATGTTGCCATGGAAACTATCTGCCTTGCCATTCCTTCATGAGTATATTTTATGATTTGATTTGCCTGTGCTAGAGTGCAAAAGGGCCTAAATCAGAAGAATGAGAAAGACTATCGAAAATTCATGTAGCCAGCGGTTCGTTCTGGGTCCTAAACTATGTGTATGCAAAATTTGGTTGAGATTGGTGGAACCGTGTAGATTTGTATACGGAACAGACCCACCCACATACCCACATACATAGACTACATACAGACTTTCACTTTTATATATAAGATGATATTGTTACGGACAATTGAAGAAAAAACTAAGGGATGACATGTTTCGCTCGTCAAGCGAGCATCATCAAATCGAAATATCAATACAAATAGGTTGCCACTGTGGGTTAGTGGTTATCGTGTTGGTCTACCAACCCCAAGCTTGCAGGTTCGCTCCTGGCTACGGTAAGTGATTTTTCGAAAAGCGACAAATATCACGACCCGTAAGGCATACGTTGCTGGCATGTTAAAGAACCCATTTGAATTCAGTAGGCCGTGTTCGTAATGGCAAAATTAATCTCGGGATTTTTCGCCAACACAAAAGTTCCTCCATTCTCTACGAGAAAGCGCTATAGTGTCAAGGAGTTTAGATATCTAACTTCCTTACTTTCATAGCGCTCCAAGGAACAACAACACATTTTAACATGCATCTGCCTTCTAGGTGTCAAATAACAAAGCTTGCACTCGGCAGCTGAGGCCATACGATATTACTATTATTATTATTATTATTATTATTATTATTATTATTATTATTATCAAGACAGATAGCTCTACAGAACACTGCCAAACTTACAATGACTCCCAAAAGCAGTCTCTGCCCTCAAAAAGCCAAATACAAGGAAACTCGTCAGAAAACGTAGTAAGTGTGGTAATTATTAACGTACTGATAAATATTAAGGCATTATGCACCGAAAAAGGATCTATTTATTTTAATGTTGCAACAATTAGAAATAACGATCCCATCAACAAAGACAGTCTTCCTGGAGTAGAAGCGGTAAACCACAGAAAATCACTTTCAAGATAGTTCAGTTGAGAATCGAACCCACCTCTTCTCAGTTTTGCCTCACAACATTGAATGTACCCCGCTTCATCACTCAGATCAGAATTCTTAGCAGAGCCTGGAATTGACAGCCAAGCATGCTAGTCACTACACCACGAGATGGTTGTTACTTCTTCCGAGGGAGTTGCTACTCAAGCTTATATCAATCTTTTCGTTTCACTTATGTTTGTTCTTGGGACAGAAAATCTCCCGAGTGCCGATGACAAAGATGTCGTACTCTCTAAATAAAACCAAAAACAAAAAAAGATGGCGACGACAACATGAACAAGAACTCTCCTACTGTAGGCTTTGTTCCACTGGTGTAGTGGCTAGCATTATAGGCTGTCACCCCTGAGGTCCATTGTTTGATTCCCGACTCTTTCTAGTAATTTAATTCTGGTCTCAGGGCTGGAACGGTTGCCTTGTGAGGCCCAACAGAGTAGAAGTGGTTTGATTCCTACATCAACCATGCTAGAAGTGTTTTTTCATGGTTTTCTACTTTTATTCCAAGAAAATGCTGCGATGGAACCTTACTTATGCCGAAGACAGCCTCTTTCCCAATCCTCGATAAACAAATACACACTACTTCAGACACTACAATATCGCAGATTATCTGACAAATTATACACGGAATTGAATTGACTGTGATCTCCAAGCCCCTAAATGAAACAGCAGCTACTTTCTTTCCTCTACCTGGCTCATGTTGTTTATTATAAATAATTTATGCTAAATTTCATCCTATGAACAATCAGCGTTTCTCTCTAGCGTCATTCTTGGCTGGCACCGCTGAGGCCCGGATTTGATTCCCGGCTCTGCCAAGAAATCTAATTCTGGTCTGAGGGCTGGAAAAGGGTACACTCAACCTCGTGAGCCAAAATTGAGTAGAGGTGGATTGGATTTCTACCTCAGCCATTCTGGAATTGGTTTTCCGTGGTTTCCCACTTATACTCCAGGCTAATGCCGGGGTGGTACTTAACTTTAGGCCACGGCAGTTCCCTACCCAAATCCTACCTGAATTACAAATACACACACTATTACAGATATGACAGTGACACTGGTTAACAGACAAATTCTACACACACCCAAGTACACGATGTCTCAAATCCTCTAAACAATAACCAACAAGAACCGTCTAGAGTCAAACCTCGTAGTATAGCGGCTAACATTATTGGCTGCCACCTCGGAGGCCCAGATTCGATTCTCGGGTCTGTCAAGAAATTTGATTCTGTCCTGAGGACCCGAATGTGATACACTCAACCCCACGAGGCAAAGCCATAGCCATTCAGCCATCCTTCCGTGGTTTTCTATCGTTTCCCCACTTCTTTTCCTTGCAAATCCCGGGGTGGTTTTAAATTTAAGGCCACCATCCCCACCTTGATTGCAAAAACACACACTACAACAGACAACACAATAACCTATGTTATCAGACAAATTTACACACATCCAAATACACTGGGCTAAGTGACCAAGAAGTCCAAGCCCCTCAAATAAAACAACAACACCAAATGGCAGGCTGCGTGGCACAGCGGCAACGTTCTCGCCTGCTGTTCCCAAGGTTGCAGGTTCGAATCTTGGCGCAGTAAGTTGGCACGTTAAAAATCTCCTATAGAGCATAATTCTGGCACCCCCGGGGGCTCTAAAAGCCACAGTCGTTAAAAGGGACATAAAACCAATAACATTATATTATTAACAACATAGTAGTACATTATGCAACGAGCCTATAATGGCTATAATTAAGACACGAGTATTCTTTTTATAAAACGAGCGTATGCGAGTTTTATAATTTCCATACGAGTGTCTTAATTACCATTATAGGCGAGTTGCATACGACTGTTTATGTTCGACGATAATTATAACTGTATTATATGTTTTAACATAAATATTCATAAATATCTGTTGAGAGTCAGCTACTGGAATTTTGTGATCGCAGAGCGAGCGTTGGGTGTTATATATCTGCCTTTCAAGAGCTTTGAACGACGCATGCGCTCTGTGTAATTGCAATGCCATATGCAAACCATATGTTTACATCTGCCGTCCCTCAGTAATATTGTCACCGGTGTCAGTTGAAGACAATGCGCTGTGTAGAAATTAGTGTTGGTGATTTTAAGGTACAGTGCTATTTCTTGTCTCATATTCGCCAGTTTATTTACGCGAACATATGGACGGTGGGTATTCCATGTCGGTAATTTATTACAGTTCGATGTTGTGTTTATGTCCGACATGTTGGATTTTGAGCGCATGCGCGAAATTATCGTTACCTAATTGGTCAATGAACGAGCTCTGATTGGCTGGAGAAACTGTATCATAATGGAAAACAGTGTTATAATGACCATCATTATGATACAGTTATCTGACACATAATAGTGAGGGTCGAACATAAAATAATTAATAATCTATGTTCAATGTCTTGCTATAAACAATTCTCCTTTCTCTTTAGTTATACGCTGCTTGCCACGGTGGGTGAGTGGTTATCGTGTCGGACTACCAATCCCAAGCTTGCAGGTTCGCTCCTGGCCATGATAAGTGATATTTGAAAGGCGACAAAAAACACGATACGCATGCCATACGATGTTGGCATGTTAAAGAACCCATTTGAATTCAGTAGGCCGTGTTCATAATGGCAAAATTAACCTCGGGATTTTCCGCAAACACAAAGTTCCTCATTTCTCTACTAGAAAGCGCTATAATATCATGGAGCATAGATATGTAACCTCCTTGACTT
The DNA here is from genome assembly GCA_946902985.2 of Meconema thalassinum. Taxonomy (NCBI): domain Eukaryota; kingdom Metazoa; phylum Arthropoda; class Insecta; order Orthoptera; family Tettigoniidae; genus Meconema; species Meconema thalassinum. The sequence goes on along the minus strand of OX336388.2, from coordinate 1,000,141,711 downwards.
TCATAGCGCTTCAAGGAGCGATAAAATTCGACATGCGAGTTGCCCTCTGGGCGTCAATTAACAAAGCTTGCACCCGGCACCTGAGGCCATACGATATTATTATTAGTTATACGCTATTCCAGAAACTCTTCATTTTTTCATAAAATGTGGCCATTTTGTTAACTACACATATCCAACAAGTTTTGCATATTGCCATGGAGCACAGTGGGGATGAAAGAGAGGACGGACTTACTTATTAACCCGGCAGTGTTCGCGGGGGGAGGAATTATCTCACTTTGGAAATGTCTTGCATGTTACTTCGCAGCCCGCACACGGATTCACCTACCCTCCTAGGTATTCCTAGAAGAGGGCATAACGAGACACCTTTCGCAACAATAGCAAGTTAACACTTGAAACATTCACACGGTTACTATTATTGTACGCGCTTGCGGAGAAGTGAGACTCTCCCTCACCCGCGACCATAAACGTAACTATATTTGTGTTACTTTTCGCTGTATAGTTTGTTCTCTAGTGAATTTGAAAGTGACTAATAAACTAGAGGAACAGGTTGTGGTATAGTAGGACGAGGTGGAGCAAGAATTAAGAAGAAATTGTGAGGCAGATGATGATTTGTTCGAAGTTGGCAGTGCTAGTGAAGACCAAGAGGATAATATAGAATTTAGTGATTCAGTGCTTCAGATATTTCTGGTGATTAACTGGATAATCCTGGTGCACAGTACTCGGGAGAAGATGGACGCACAACGTGGTACATCCATTGCCGACAATACACTGCAAGAACAGACAAAAGGACCTTGTTCGACGTCTTCCTGGATTAAAAGATGAGACAAAAATTGTGATCTCCCGCAGTGAGGCATGGGGATTGATATTTCCTCCGGAAACTATTCAAGAAATTGCGGACTGCGCTAGCATACAAGTGTCAAAATTGCGTGAAAATTACGCACGAGAAGGGGACGCTCCAAACACTGTGAAGAAATAACTGCAATATTTGGCCTATTCTATCTCCCTGACGTTTTGAACGTTTCTCATATGAATGCAGAAGACTATTGGGCAATCTCTGCCTTATTTTTTCTAACAGCTCCCGCTACTGTCAATCCTTTCTTCAACAAGTCTTAACGCCAGGGAAATCCATGAAAAATAATTACCTACAGTGAAGTTCCTTCCAGTATTCACATTAAGATGTGCTAGTCCTTTGACAGCCTCTGCAGGCTTGTTTACAACTGAGTAAGGTCCAAAGGGTTGCTTTTCCATATAAACTTCCATTTTGTATTTATGCTTAATAAATGCGACCGTCCGCCAGAGAAGATGCCAATATAGATGCCATATTTAGACTGCTCTGATTTAAAACGTTTGATTATTCATATTGGTCTGGCAAAATTAAAGTAGGCTATCATTTTATGTAAATCCCTATGTATTAGATACTACACCAAAGCAAATAAACCTATTGCCGTTACCTTTCTAAACAATCATTTGTGTATAAAGCTTCAAATTACGAAGGGGAGCGAATATCTCACACGCGACCTCTTACGCCGAAATTTCCCCGCGACCACTGCCGGGTTAAGCAGTGTTCACGCCTACTCTACACAATTGAGATCAGGAGCATAAGCAGGCCATTCAATTCTGTGAATACCAATCTCCTGAAGAAAGGCATTGTGCGGGCGAGCGTTATCGTTCACGAAAGTGAAATTTGGGCCTTAAATGTCAGCATAGCCTTTTAATACAGGTGCCAGGATAGTATCCCACTAACGTTTGCCTGTCATACGCCCTGGGAAGAACACAAGAGGGATTCGGCGACCATACATGATGCCACCCCATGACATTGCACCATCTCCTCCCTGTTGGTGCGAGTGTTGGATGTATTGGTCGTGCAAACGTTCACCGGGTCGTCTCCACACTCGCACAGCTCTATCCTCATTGACACAGGCGAGTGTGCTCGGCCGATATACACGCACGCAAGAACGACTAATGGGTTTGGGACCACTACGAATCTTCGACAGCAATATGCAAAATGTTTTTTGATGTATGTAATATTTCAGCAAGCAATGATTCGTGCAAGTACAAATTTTACTAGTTTATTGGCTTTCACGGCCAGTGAATTAAAACTTGGCAATCTTTCTAGGTTTGTGCCGTGTCTTATGTGGGGTTTCGCCTAGGAACACCAAGCTGGATCATCAGCAGACCCCCCCCCCCCCCCCACAGGAGTTGTAGCGAACTGCGCGCTACCTCCCCTTTTATGAAGTGCACTTGCATTTCTTTACTGCGAGAGTTAAAAGCTCAAACAGCCTTAACCTCCCTATGAAGACTTTCAAAGAATATTGGCTTTCACGGCCCGTGAATTAAAACTCAGCAATTTTTCTAGATTTGTGCCGTATCTTGTGTGGGGTTTCGCCTAGCAACAAAAAGCTGGCTCATCAGCGAGCTCTTGGTGTTCGTGCCCAGACTTCCCCACAGGCGAAGCGAACTGCAAGATACCTCCCTTTTTATAAATCGCATCTGCACCTCTTTACCGCGAGAGCTGATAGCTCAAGCAGCTCTAAACTCCTTATGAAGGCTTCTAAAAAGATGGTATATTGGCTTTCACGGCCAGTGAATTAAAACTCATCAATTTTTCTAGGTTTGTGCCGGCACAAACCTAAAAAATTGCTGAGTTTTAAATTTTACTCTTCTACTTTGCCCACCATGTTGATGCACTCCAGTCACGTGGTCTCTATCTAGACGTTAGGTATCCATCTATTACGTTTAATTATCCATTGTAGCCTCCAGCCCCTTATCAGAAGGCAGTATACTATTTAACGACCCGCACAAAGCTGATCCGTGCATCAGTATCACTCTTGTCTGATCTTACCCTGCACGTAACGACGTGTTGAAAATCTGCTCAACTATTCTGCAAAAGAGCTTTCTCCTCTCTATTTAGTGTGAGATGGACGATAATAGCACAATGAAAACGAGCTATACTGTCTGATGTTCGAGTACGTGATCTCCTCAAGTGAGTGAATTTTATTAAGGTTTTTGGAGTGGCGTAACTACGGACTTACAAGTCTCATAGATGTCCTCCCCACTCGAGTACCTCTTTAAGGTTCTTTAATTGTCTGGTGACATAGTGATTAAAAGACAATGAGTTTTAAAGGAAGTACTTCCGTGACGAACTAAAGAGCCCACTTTTATTCAAATTATAGAGACCACAGTTGGCGGACCTGGTGACTCTGAAATACCGTAACAGAGAAATATCAACCTTTCTGACAACACGCGTTAGTTGGACTGCATAAAACAATATTATTAGGGGTAGCTGATTCACCTGGTGATGAATGTCGTGAGGCCTCCTGGGAGAGCGAGTGCAGGTCTTCCTTGTTGACGCCCGTGGGTGACCTGCACGTCCTAATGAGCATGAATGAGCAATCCCCGAACCATGGGAATTAACCCAAGAAGATTAAAATCCCGATGGTCCGTTCGGGAATCGAACTCGGGACCCTTCGGTCTAAAGCCTAGCGCTCTAACCAATTCGCCGCGGGGCTGGATAAAATAATAGTACATTATGCAACGAGCCTATAATGGCAGTAATTAAGACACGAGTATGTTTATATAGCGAGCGATGCGAGTTTTATAATTTCCATACGAGTGTCTTAATTACCATTATAGGCGAGTTGCATACGACTGTTTATGTGCGGCGATAATTATAACTTTATTATATGTTTTGACATAAATATTCATTTAATATCTGTGGGATTGAATTACTTCAGTTAGTGAACAGGGCGCGCTGGCTTTGCAGACTGAACAGAGCGCATGCGTGGGTAAAAGCACTTCGAAAACAGATACCATTTATTTTGCTTGGCAATGCTATTGTTTACAGCCTGCACGATGACTAGTGCCGTCCAGCTCTAGCATTCACTAATATTGTCACTGAAGCCGTTCGAAAGCAATGCGCTGTGTAGAAATTGGAGTTGGAGATATTAAGGTACAGTGCTATTTCTTGTCTCATATTCGCCAGTTTATTTTCGCGAACATATGGACGGTTCACTTCCCATGTCGGTAATTTAAATAGAAGGATGCTGTGTTGCTAACTTCTGGACATAGATTTATAAATTTCTTGCATGTATCATACATAGCCTAGTATGTTCTTGCTACCGTAAAGGTTCGTGCTGATTTTGTCTTTGTGTTTGGGATTGTAACTACAATGGTTGATCCGATATCCAATTAGAACTTTCAAATTATGTAATTCATGTCCAACATGTTGGATTTTGAGCGCATGCGTGAAGGTATCCTTACCTAATTGGTCAATGAATGAGCTCTGATTGGCTGGAGAAACTGTCTCATAATGAAAAAACAGTACTATAATGACCATCATTATGATACAGTTTTCTGACGTATAATATTTACATTTCGACATCGTCGAACATAATTAATTAAATATATATATTTCATCGAGTCGTTTGTGAAATAACATTGCGTTTGTGGCCACCACAAAAAGCTTCTATAAAGCGAAGGGACAAAAACCAAGTTGTTTCCTAGTCGCATTACGAACGTGGTCAAGCGAAACCAATTAATTCCTTCTACTGCAATTAGCATGCTTCTAAATTCACCATCCAAAAGTCAAAACTGTTTCGTATATTAAATGAGTTTGTGCGAAATGATTTGCCCTCTTATCAAAAACTGTCTTTATAGATGATTCATTTTTGTCATCATTTTAATTCTCTCGCTGGCCACTGGTGTTCTTGACACATGGTGCGTCGTCAGGAGATCACTTTAAAATCTCTCAGTCAACGTCAAAAACCTGTTGCTTGATTAGGAAAGGTACTTTATATAACCTATTAAGAGACAATCGTCTTCGGTGGCGTAGTTGGTAGCATGCTAAACTGCTATGCCCAAACCCGGCCAAAGTCGTCGGATTTTTTAAGAGCGTTAAAAACCCTTCAGTATGCCTTCCTTCGGAGGGAAAGTAAAGCCGGCGGTCCCATGTCATAGATTTATGGCGTGTAAAGGATCCTTCCACAGACTAAACTTGTGTGGAGCTAAATTTCTAGGTTAGATTTCGTTGGAACGCTCTATCAAAGTTCCAAAGTTCACCACTAGCTTTCATTGACATCTGGTAGCGAAAGTTGGAACTACTTGAAATTAAACGGAACGTGTAGCTCACCCTCTGGGTGTCCGCTGGAAGCAGCTACAGTCTCTGGCGAGCCGAACATGTCCTCGGACACTCCCGGCACTAAAAGCCATAGGATAAATAAAAAGAAATGGCACGTAAAAGAACCAACCACTACAATTTTTAGTGTGTAGCCAAATTTGTAGGGTATAGGTTGTATTTGGCTGGTTAGAAACGCTCTATCAAGTTCCAACGTTAGCCGCTAGCCGTCAGTGACTGTGGCATCTGGTAGTTAAAGTTGGAACTACTTGAAATTGAACTTCCTGGGAGCCCACCGGCGTTCAATTAAAATTACCTGCTATGGACATTGACTGGAAGTCATATATAACTGTCTTGATGTGACGTTTACTAAGAAATTTTATATAACAAATGACAATGTACAGTAGAACTGTCGCTTTATAAAACGAATCAATATGATAATCATTGTTACCTTACAACTCCTTAGGACTTTCTCACTTAACGAGTTTAAACCAGAGCACGTCCCAGCTCGCAGGAGGCCTTTGCCCTTATCTAGGCTATATTTATTTATTATTTATCTATTTATAAGTCGTACCGTAACATAGTAGATGTACTGGAAAGTGTATCTAGAATGTCAAAGTGAAGGTTTGTAGTAAAGCATTTCATTTACATTGAAGAGAATTTCGTGCAATTCGAATTACTTCGAAAGATGAATAGGCTATTAATAATTAATAATGTATAGATTTTATTTTAATTAAAGTAATTTTATAGGAGGAGTATTTAAGTAGCCTATATTTTATAGAAAATATATGAGGGTGTATAGTGTAGTAGTATCTGTAATTTCACTCATATTGGAACCTTTGCTTTGAATGTTTAACCATCTGCGAGAAGTTACAGATTCTCTAAATTTCCGTCGTAATCCTGACATCGAAACATAATTTGAATGTTATGTTTTATACTTCTTTAAAACACACAATGGTGTTATAGTTATATCGTAAACTTTTATCGAGTATTTAAACTAGCCAAAGCCCTTGGTTCTACAGTCCTTTGAGGACCTTGGCCTACCAAGAGTCCGATGTTCAGTCATAATGGCTTGCAAGTCTCGAGATGACGCGCAGTCAATGCGAAGTGTCCTCTTAGCCCTCAAACTTGAATTTTTCTGTTTGACGGAGAATGGTGCCTCTCAGTACAGACACATGAATGAAAATCCACAGCCTGCTTCCAGTCTCCGACCGGGTCAGGGAATGGAATGAGTGAAGCCCTCATCTAGCGGCGAGGATATGAACTGTGCCGGCTGCCGAGGCCTGACGCACTCCTCTGGAGCAATGATTAAATGAATGACAGATGAAATGAAATGATAGTGGAGAGTGTTGCTGGAATGAAATTTTCACAGGGAAAACCGGAGTACCCGGAGAAAAACCTGTCTGCCTCCGTTTTGTCCAGCACAGATCTCACATGGAGTGACCGGGATTTGAACCACGGACCCAGCGGTGAGAGGCCGGCGTGCTGCCGCCTGAGCCACGGAGGCTTCCCAGTACAGACACATACCGTACTCAATTTCTCCTCGCAAGGCTGAGTACAGTCCGTTCCATCCCTCACACCACTTCAGTGGCGTAATTACAGGGTGTGCTTAGGACCTCAAATGCCAACTAATTGTGCCAGAATTCGATCTTACAACCTTGAGCACAGCCGGCGAGAACGTTACCGCTGAGCCATGCAGCCAGTGGAAATTAGAAATGAATGAAGATGAATGTAAGTGAAGCAGCAAGAAGGCTTACAGTTTTAAGTGAAATCGGAACCACAGGACGTGATAGCATATTTCACTTCTAAAATTGACCAGGAATTAAACCCGGTCCACCTTGGTAAGAGGCAAACAGCTTGACCACTGGACCACCTCGCTAGGAGTTTGTAGCAAGCGGCCTACTATAAGATATACCATCCCTGCATTTGCCTCGAGTTAAAAATCATAAACCGCAGAAGACAGCTGACTGTGGGGTTCGTACCGATTCCGGAAGAGTCTGGTCCCATTGACTTAGCACGAAGCTACTGCGGTCGGTGTATTGCATGTTATTATAGTACTTTCATTTTATTGAGATCTTCTGCAAACATAATTTCGTTCGAACGTGTGCACTTTCCTTCAGTTGGTTTGTAAATACTGTAGTGCCCTTCATTTCTGGAAGAAGTTCGAAATGGTCCAGGCTTTTTGGATACGCCCTATCTCCCTCATCTTAGGTACTCTATTGTTTATTTTCTTTGTTGGTTTGGGTTGCACAATTGATTGAATATCACTGATTTGTTTTGGATTAAGATCGAATCCTAGACCTCCTGAATCGAGGCTTCTCATAAAGGTTCCTATGGCGTCTTGATTATTGTTCACACTTTTACACGAGAAAGTGTAAACTTAATAGATCCAAACATTGATTGCCCCAGACAGTCTGACGTGTATCGTTCTCCGTGCGATGCAAGCTCGCTGCGCGGGACCATGGCCGCCTAGGGCGCAGAGCAAGCGTGGGCCTGCCTCGCCACTAAAACCCCGCTCCTTAAGAGACAGTCGGCACCTTTCATCTCGCTAATTCCAGTTTTCATATCCACCAGTCAGTCCAGTCAAGGTACAGTTCTCGTCAAGTGTACAGAAGCACCGCAGGGGTGACCAACCATTCAAACCGCGCCACTAAAACCTCCCTCCTTAAGAAACAGTCGGTGCCTTCTATCTCGCTAATTCCAGTTTTCATATCCACCAGTCAGTCCAGTCAAGGTACAGTGCTCGTCAAGTGTAGGGAAGCACTGCAGGGGTGACCAAACCACGCCAATAAATCCTCGCCCAGTAAGAGACAGTCGGTGCCTTCCAACTCGCTAACTCTAGTTTTCATATCCATCAGTCAGTCCAGTCAAGGTACAGTGCTCGTCAAGTGTAGGGAAGCACTGCAGGGATGACCAAACCACGCCAATAAAACCTCGCTCCTTAAGAGACAGTCGGTGCCTTCCATCTCGCTAATTCCAGTTTTCATATCCACCAGTCAGTCCAGTCAAGGTACAGTGCTCGTCAAGTGTAGGGAATCACTGCAGGGATGACCAAACCACGCCAATAAAACCTCGCTCCGTAAGAGACAGTCGGTGCCTTCCATCTCGCTAATTCCAGTTTTCATATCCACCAGTCAGTCCAGTCAAGGTACAGTGCTCGTCAAGTGTAGGGAAGCACTGCAGGGATGACCAAACCACGCCAATAAAACCTCGCTCCGTAAGAGACAGTCGGTGCCTTCCATTTCGCTAATTCCAGTTTTCATATCCACCAGTCAGTCCAGTCAAGGTACAGTACTCGTCAAGTGTAGAGAAGCACCGCAGGGGTGACCAAACCATGCTAATGAAAGCTCGCTCCTTAAGAGACAGTCGGTGCCTTCCATCTCGCTAATTCCAGTTTTCATATCCACCAGTCAGTCCAGTCAAGGTACATTGCTCGTCAAGTGTAGGGAAGCACTGCAGGGGTGACCAAACCATGCCAATAAAACCTCGCTCCTTAAGAGACAGTCGGTGCCTTCCATCTCGCTAATTCCAGTTTTCATATTCTCCAGACAGTCCAGTCAAGGTACAGTGCTCGTCAAGTGTTGGGAAGCACTGCAGGGGTGACCAAACCACACCAATAAAACCTCGCTCCCTAAGAGACAGTCGGTGCCTTCCACCCCGCTAATTCCAGTTTTCACATTCACCAGTCAGTCCAGTCAAGGTACAGTGCTCGTCAAGTGTAGGGAAGCCCTGCAGGGGTGACCAAACTACGCTAATAAAACTCCGCTCCTTTAAGATACAGTCGGCGCCTTCCATCTCGCTAATTCCAGATTTCGTATCAGCCAGTCAGCACAGTCAAAGTACAGTGCTCGTCAAGTGTAGGGAAGCTTTGCAGGGGTGACCAAACCACGCCAATAAAACCTCGCTCCTTAAAAGACAGTAGGTGCCTTCCATCTCTCTAATTCCAGTTTTCATATCCACCAGTCAGCCCAGTCAAGGTAGGTACAGTACTCGTCGAGTGTATGGAAGCACTGCAGAGGCGACCAAACGCCCAAAACCTCTAAAACCCTGCTTTTTAAGAGATAGTCGGCACCTTTCATCTCGCTAATTCCAGTTTTCATATCCACCAGTGAACCCAGTCAAGGTACGGTACAGCGCTCGTCAAGTGTAGGGAAGTACTGCAGGGGTGATGAAACATTTAAACGACAGCATTAAAACCCCACTTCTTTAAGAGTCGGAACCTTTCATCTCGCTAATTTCAGTTTTCATATCCACCAGTCAGTCCAGTCAAGGTACTGTGCTCTTAAAGTGTAGGGAAGCACCAACCATCCAACCCACGCCTCTAAAACTCCGCTCCAATAAGAGACAGGCGGTGCCTTTCATCACAATATATACAATATATGCAGTCAACGCAAGTGAACAGAGACAGAAATTGACGATTACTGCATTTAACCAAATAACCAGCTATGTCCAAATTTCAATAGCACTAATATAAAATTTACTATTACAGATATCATCACTAAACAAGTTAACCTGAAGGTCATTAGCCAACAACAATACCATGACACAAATCACACAAAACCCGACAATTTGCACAAATTAACAATAAACATCTGTAACTAGCCTATATTTGTAAATTATATACATTGTAAATATCTATACACACATATTCGTAGATATTTATTGGAAAGCCTGGGTGTGAGGAATTTAATGATAATCGCTTGATGACTGAAACCATTAATCCAAGAGTATATAGTAAATTTATTAATCTCGTGTAATTTTTTCAGGCAGGCCTATCGGGTATAACACTAAATCCAATTGGGTATACTAGTATTGACAGAGTGAAAATAATTCTAAAACAAGTAGTTCTGTGAAGGACTAAACAGCTTATTTTCATATATCCTACTGGTTTTTCCGTGAAAACTTTTCTGCCTATAAATGTATTTTCCATGGCATATAACTTACAAAATAGCTTTTGCTTCACGACCTATGTCTTCACCAACAGCATTACAATGAGAAGTTATGTGCTAGAATATAGCCTATCATTTTCAATATCGGAGATTAAAATTCTTATTTCTGTAACCGGGAATTAATATTTAGAAAAGCCAAATGTACGGCTTGTATGATTTACGCTAAGTAAGCTAAAGAATGCTAGCCACAGTGGGTGAGTGGTTATCGTGTCGGGCTTCCAACCCCAAGCTTGCAGGTTCGTCCCTGGCCGCAGTAAGTGATTTTTGAAAGGCGAAAAAAATTACGGCACGCATGTCATACGTTGTTGGCATGTTAAAGAACCCATTTGAATTCAGTAGGCCCTGTTCATCATGGCAAAATTAATCTCGGGGTTTTCCGCCAACACAAAAAGTTCCTCCTTTCTCCGTTAGAAAGCGCTATAGTGTCAAGAAGCTTCGATTGCTAACCTCCTTGACTTTCATAGCGTTCCAAGGAACAACAAAATTCGACATCCAAGCTGCCCTCTGGGCGTCAAATAACAAAGCTTGCACCCGGCACCGAGGCCATACGATATTATTATTATTATTATTATTATTATTATTATAGCTACAAAATTTAGTGCCATTAGATAAGGATTGTTTTCACAGCCATCATACGAATCATATTTTCAAACGCATTGATAAGATACGAGAATTTGAAAAAAATACAAGTTGTTTAAATTTCGAACTGATGCATCTTGAAATTTTGAAAACAATTGATCCTCATTAGATATATCCCCACTGTCTGTCTGTTAGGTAGTCATCCCGAATGCTGGTTGGATCCACACAAATGAGCGCCGTTAGGTTAAGAAGGGGAGATACCCACAAAAAACCAAGGCAGCGCTATATTGAGGCGTACTAGGCAAGAAAAGGAGTGAGGTAGTTTGCCATTGCTTTCCTCACTGATTCAGAACAGCAGTAGAACCTTTCACAGCATCCACAGGCACTGACTGTGCCCTGAATGTCATTTACTAATCACCACCCATACCTTAGTAGCTTCCATATAATCACAGCCTTGAGTGAGACTGAGACATCGGTGAAAAGCCACATTTTACTCTAGCCTGTGCCAACAGACAAATGCAAATGTACTGCATTCATCAAGAGATGGCAAACAGGCCACTAAGCTCTTAATACATATTCGCTGCGCCAAGTTTCATTGCACTCGGGTAAATTGATCGCCAGAAAATTTATTTGAAAATTATGATGGTTTTGTGTTATTCAGGATTTGTAAAGTCACATATCTGTCCTTATTTAAGTCCTCTAACACCATAAAAATCAGTTTGATTGCTTAAATAGTTTTGGAGATATAGAGAACTGGTGAAATGTATTGCATGGACGCCATGTTGGATTATTTAATATATATGCCGTCGAATTATATGCCAGCAAATGAATATTATAATCGTGGCACATTATACCAACCTACATTTCTATTGCATATTTAGGACACGTGAAATATAAACGTAATTTTAATTCATTAGCACCGCCATTTTTAAGTTCTCATAGAAATTGAATAAAATTAGACGTCAATATATTAAGCTTTGCATTAAGATTTACCGTTTCACTGCACTCTGATAATTAAGCCGCGAGAGATATCCATATTTAAAATTCGCGTCGCCTACATGTTGGATTTGTATTTATCAGGTTTTCGAATGTCCTACAGATGAACTTATGATGATAGCCTCTATCAACATAACTCATTCCAGTTTGTTGTGATAAATTCGCAGATATTGAGAACTGTCTAAATATTCCGGATGATCGCCATGTTGGATTCTTCTACATGTAGGACATAGAGGCATATAACATTAGATGAAGATTATTGCTAAGGTTTATTATTCAAACGTTTACTTAAATTTAATTGCTTGATTGGGACACAGAAATACTTATTAGCCTATTTTCGTTTATGAAAAAAATAGGCTTATGTGATCACCTTTTGTCCGTGTGTCTGAGTGTGTGTGCGTGTGTGTGTGATTCGTGTGTATGTGTTTCCTCCCCCCACACGAATAAAATGTAAACGGCTGGAGTGATTTCAATGAAACTCGGTAAGTTCATAGCACTATTCCGGACGACCCCGACCGTGTCCATCGAATTTTGTTACGTCTCACCAATTTAACATGGCGGCTGTGCGAAATATTTCACCAGCATTCAAGATCTCCGAAACTACTGTATTGCCAATATCACCCTGGAATTTTGTACGATGATAAAGGGAACTACTAGAAGTTCACCTATGTGACTCTTGAAAACCTGGTAACTACAAAACCAACATGGCGGCCAAGCGAAGTTGTGATTTTTAAATAGACGTTTCTCGCGATTTAAATAACCAAACGCAATGAAATTTGGTAGAGTCTGAGACTTTTGCTTTCTGATTTTAATAAAAGTTATTATTTTCTTAATTAATAATGTAAGGTTGTCCATTTTATAATGTGTATTTATATTGTCATTATTGTCAGTGTTTCATAAAAATACTCATGAAATTGTTAGGCTAAGGCTGAAGAAGGTCCCTATGAAGGACAGAAAACATGTTCCAATAAAGAAGAGAGCATATTGAGTATTAGCAGGTGTCAAGAATTTAATAAAAGAGAAGAAGAAGACGAAAGTGGATGGATAAAGTTAATTTTCAAACATTTTCAAAACAAATTTGAAAAGGCCAGTCCATTAAGTTTACAATATGATGTTACTTACAAAAGATATCCACATTCTCTTAGTTATTTTATGTCTCAGTTACGAGTCGGGTAGAATCAGGTAGACCGACTGAAAAACAGTAAATTACGATTACTAAGGCAACACTGAAAACGGGCTTCAAACACCATAATAGTTTCCTAAGTGAAATTATTAACCACATTCGGACACTTACAGATTTTGAGGTTTTAGTTATTTACACGAAAATATAAGTGGTGTACCTCGTAATAAGAAAACTTGAGTGTTCATGGATTTTGGATGTAAAAATATCTATTTTGGATTTTAGTTTTCCTGTATATTGTTTTATTTCCTATTCTAGGATCCATATAAAATAAAAACAAGAAGTTCCGTGACGAACTAAAGAGCCTACTTCTCTTAAAATTTAAGATTTTACCAATCTATATAGACCTATTTAGAAAAATAGCGAAATTAAGTTGATAATATAGAAATTTATAATTATTTCGAAATATACCTGTAGCCTAATAGAGCACTACAGTTGGCAGCCCTGGTGACTGAATATATTGTTAGTTCCAGCTCTTAAGATACAGAATACAATATTTGGTTGAAGTCTAATGGATAGCATGGACGTTACATGCAGTTAGACATTGGATTTATCAGCGCGCCTAAAATCATGTAGGGAACAATGTCATGCATGCGTTGGTCAGAAATAATCTGAAATATTATAATCTCTTGTTGTACCAATTTTGGATGAAATCCATTAGTATAGAAGTTACATGTATTTTAAAATTGGACCTATCAGCAGGCTTAGAGTCTTGTTGGCAGCACTGACGTATATTCGTTTCTCCTAATTAATCTAGAATGTTAGGTACTATACGTGTGCAAATTTTAAAGCAGTTGGCTTACAGATTTTCTGATATATTAATATGTGGGTAAAAAAAATAGAGACAGCCATTATTAACAATTGGCAGCCCTGATTGTTCTTAGGAATAAGCATAGTCATATCTGTTGTGGTACACATAGCACATACGAAATTTGGTTGTAATTTAATCGATAGTAGGCCTATAGAAGTTACATGTATTTAAATTTGGTCCTATCAGCAGGCTTAGAATCAGGGCTAGATAACTTAACCGTAACCATAACGTAACGTAATTAGGGAATGTACCGGAAAACTCCATGAGTGCATTTAGGTAAATGCGTTGCAGAACGAATTACTTCGTTTCCACAAGAATACCGTATTTATCATATACTATCACAATAACGTTATATTCAATAACCGAATTGAAGAACGCTATTATTCCGGTCCCTACCAATAACGTTATTGGGAGGGTGGCTCACATAGTGAATAACTGAATAACGTTATTGGCATCATTTCGTTATTAGTTCAACCTGATGTCGAAGAACGAAATTGAACGAACTGCTGACAATAACGTTATTCGAAAGGCGGGTAAAGGAAGTTCCTCATAAAAACGTTATTCGCCGGTTTTCGTTATTTGTCTTACCCAATCTTTAAGGAACAAAATTGTGAGTACTACCGACGATAACGTTGTTTAAAAGACGGCTAAAATTGAGTTCTACAAATTAATGTTATTCCCATTTCTTGTTTATTATTAATCAAATCCAATCTTAATGACAAGAAATTATGTATATTCCGTCAAGAACGTTATTAAGGAAACAGCTCGAACAGAGGGCCATAACGTTGTTACTAAATGTGATGTAGAAAGAGCGACGTTGTGTGGGATTAGTCACATTATACAAAGAAGGGTCATATGAAATATTTGAGCACATTGCAATAATAAAGTAGGTGCCTTTTCCCATGACAAAATTTAATAGGTAATAGGCCTACTAACATTTCTAATTAGATTGGAATATACCTGAAATATTCTAATACAGCACTACAGTTGGTAGCCTAGGTGACTCTGAATATATCCTTAGTTCCATCTCTTAAGGTACATAATGCACATATAACATTCGGTTGAAGTCCAATGGATAGTATGGACGTTGCATGTTATGAAATATTGGATCTACCAGTGTATGTAGAATCATATTGGCAACAAAGTCATGCACGTGTGCTCAGAATTAATCTGAAATAATACTATATTTTATAGTGCCAATTTTGGATAACATCCATTTGTTGGTATAGAAGTTACATGCATTTTCAGCAGGCTTAGAATTATGTTGGCAGCACTGACGTACATTAGTTACTCGAAATTAATCTGAAATTTCAGGTATCATACGTGTGCAAAATTTAGAGCTGTTGGCTTGCATACTTTATTATATATATGTATTAGGATAAAGAAAGAGAATGAGCATTCATTAGAAGTTGGCAGCCCTGCTGGCTCTCAAGTATGAGCATAGTCATATCTGTTACAGTAACAATAGCGCATACGAAATTCGGATAAAATCCAATTGATAGTTAGAAGTTAGATGCACTTAAACATTGGACTTATCCGCTGGCTTAAAATCATGTTTGCACCACTGTCATATATGCGCTACCTAAAATATATATCTGGAATGTTATTATCTCTATCTGTACTAATTTTGGAAGGGTTCGCATGCATAACGTCTGATAAATCCAACATAGAGCTCAAAAGTGAATTGTGAATTTTCAGCAGTTACTAGCACTAAAATAATTTTCAAAAATGCCCGTGAGATATTCAAATATAGGTCTTTACTTATACCAAATTGGGTTTCAATAACTGCAGCCGTCTAGGAGGGACAGACAGACATTTGCCTGGACCGATGCCATAAGTCTACTTTTCCCTCATTTTTACAAAATGTGAAAAGTAGGCTAAAATATTACGAAGAATATACGATAGCTACTGTATAACATCCAACCTTAGGTGTTTCGATACTGTGCTGATCAGTACCCTCTGCTTATGGACATATCACATGTGTTGTACCGCAATCATTGACCATCAGAATACAAATGGTACAGATTATAACGTTAAAGCTTGTATACAGGCACAATTCCGGTATAGGCTTGAATAAAGTTATTCGCAGCAGCATTCCGTGTTCCGATTGGCTAAGCTGCAAGAAATCAAACATGGAGGAAAGTTGTGGATTGAGAGTAATATTTGCAGTTCATTGGCATTATTAATGCAAACCAGTCATTAAGATGCGTTACGTTGAATACATGAAGGGGCACTGACTGATTGAACGCATTCCTGTCAGTATTTACGATTTAACTGAAATAATTCGACATTTAGCTATACGCATGAAGTTACGTAACTATGAGCTAGGCTACAAAGTGAGAAGTGTACGGGTGCTATAGCTGCAACTTAGTGTCCAATGAGTCTCGGGTTCGAGACGCGCTAGGGCCAAATTTTTTATTCTTTTTGAATTATTATGTTGCATTCACACTACATTCCTTGTGAGTTTCCAACTACGATTTATTCGCATAATCTACGGAGATGATGTTAATAATGGATATTGGAAGGGAAAATTATTCTATTCTATCATTCAAATTTGTACTTCCCCATACAAAACCATGAATATTTGTACTATTCATGAAAGTATACTAATATTTTCATACCTCAATAATAGTCTATGTTTACTCCACAATAGATAATAATATTAAGAATAAGGAGAAATAGTTTCGTGACGATCTAAAGAGCATACTTTTCTTTATATTTAAGATTCACGCCAATTTTTATTTTATTTTTAGTCGTTTACCCTCCAGGTTGGTGGAATCCACGGACTCAGTGAGGGAACTCACCACTACCGCCTCTATGGGCAGTGTCCTAGAGCTAGGAACATCGAATCGGAAGGGATACAACTGGTGAGGTGGGTTTGGCACCTCGCCCAGGCGGCCTCACCTGCAAAGCGAACAGGGGCCTCATGAGGGATGGAAAAAAGGAAGGAAGGAAGCTTGTAGTTTAACGTGACCGTTAATCTTGAGATCATGAGCCACGGGATGATGAGGGATGGTAAGGGATGGGTAGGATGGATAGGCAAGGAAGAGGGAAGGAGGCAGCCGTGGCCTTGAAGAAGGTACCATCCCGGCATTTTCCCGAAGACGAAGTGGGAAACCACGGAAAACCACTTCGAGGATGGCTGAAGGGGAATCGAACACCCTCTACTCATTTGGGCCACCCGAGGCTGAGTAGCTCCCGTTCCAGTCCTCGTACCACTTTTCAAATTTCGTGGCAGAGCCGGGAATCAAACCCAGGACCTCCGGGGCGGCAGCTAACCATGCTGACCGCTACGCTACTGAGGCGATATCTGAAATAATACTTTATCTAATAGTGCCAATTTTGGATAACATCCATTTGTTGGTATAGAAGTTACATGCATTTTCAGCAGGCTTAGAATTATGGTGGCAGCACTGATGTACATTAGTTACTCGAAGTTAATCTGAAATTTTAGGTACCATACGTGTGCAACATTCAGAGGTGTTGGCTAGCATACTTTCTGATATATTTATTGGTATTAGGATAAAGAAAGAGAATGAGCATTCATTAGCAGTTGGCAGCCCTGCTGGCTCTCAAGTATGAGCATAGTCATATCTGTTACAGTAACAATAGCGCATACGAAATTCGGATAAAATCCAATTGATAGTTAGAAGTTAGATGCACTTAAACATTGGACTTATCCGCTGGCTTAAAATCATGTTTGCACCACTGTCATATATGCGCTACCTAAAATATATATCTGGAATGTTATTATCTCTATCTGTACTAATTTTGGAAGGGTTCGCATGCATAACGTCTGATAAATCCAACATAGAGCTCAAAAGTGAATTGTGAATTTTCAGCAGTTACTAGCACTAAAATAATTTTCAAAAATGCCCGTGAGATATTCAAATATAGGTCTTTACTTATACCAAATTGGGTTTCAATAACTGCAGCCGTCTAGGAGGGACAGACAGACATTTGCCTGGACCGATGCCATAAGTCTACTTTTCTCTCATTTTTACAAAATGTGAAAAGTAGGCTAAAATATTACGAAGAATATACGATAGCTACTGTATAACATCCAACCTTAGATGTTTCGATACTGTGCTGATCAGTACCCTCTGCTTATGGACATATCACATGTGTTGTACCGCAATCATTGACCATCAGAATACAAATGGTACAGATTATAACGTTAAAGCTTGTATACAGGCACAATTCCGGTATAGGCTTGAATAACGTTATTCGCAGCAGCATTCCGTGTTCCGATTGGCTAAGCTGCAAGAAATCAAACATGGAGGAAAGTTGTGGATTGAGAGTAATATTTGCAGTTCATTGGCATTATTAATGCAAACCAGTCATTAAGATGCGTTACGTTGAATACATGAAGGGGCACTGACTGATTGAACGCATTCCTGTCAGTATTTACGATTTAACTGAAATAATTCGACATTTAGCTATACGCATGAAGTTACGTAACTATGAGCTAGGCTACAAAGTGAGAAGTGTACGGGTGCTATAGCTGCAACTTAGTGTCCAATGAGTCTCGGGTTCGAGACGCGCTAGGGCCAATTTTTTTATTCTTTTTGAATTATTATGTTGCATTCACACTACATTCCTTGTGAGTTTCCAACTACGATTTATTCGCATAATCTACGGAGATGATGTTAATAATGGATATTGGAAGGGAAAATTATTCTATTCTATCATTCAAATTTGTACTTCCCCATACAAAACCATGAATATTTGTACTATTCATGAAAGTATACTAATATTTTCATACCTCAATAATAGTCTATGTTTACTCCACAATAGATAATAATATTAAGAATAAGGAGAAATAGTTTCGTGACGATCTAAAGAGCATACTTTTCTTTATATTTAAGATTCACGCCAATTTTTATTTTATTTTTAGTCGTTTACCCTCCAGGTTGGTGAAATCCACGGACTCAGTGAGGGAACTCACCACTACCGCCTCTATGGGCAGTGTCCTAGAGCTAGGAACATCGAATCGGAAGGGATACAACTGGTGAGGTGGGATTGGCACCTCGCCCAGGCGGCCTCACCTGCAAAGCGAACAGGGGCCTCATGAGGGATGGTAAGGGATGGGTAGGATGGATAGGCAAGGAAGAGGGAAGGAGGCAGCCGTGGCCTTGAAGAAGGTACCATCCCGGCATTTTCCCGAAGACGAAGTGGGAAACCACGGAAAACCACTTCGAGGATGGCTGAAGGGGAATCGAACACCCTCTACTCATTTGGGCCACCCGAGGCTGAGTAGCTCCCGTTCCAGTCCTCGTACCACTTTTCAAATTTCGTGGCAGAGCCGGGAATCAAACCCAGGACCTCCGGGGCGGCAGCTAACCATGCTGACCGCTACGCTACTGAGGCGATATCTGAAATAATACTTTATCTAATAGTGCCAATTTTGGATAACATCCATTTGTTGGTATAGAAGTTACATGCATTTTCAGCAGGCTTAGAATTATGTTGGCAGCACTGATGTACATTAGTTACTCGAAGTTAATCTGAAATTTTAGGTACCATACGTGTGCAACATTCAGAGGTGTTGGCTAGCATACTTTCTGATATATTTATTGGTATTAGAATAAAGAAAGAGAATGAGCATTCATTAGCAGTTGGCAGCCCTGCTGACTATCAAGTATAAGCATAGTCATATCTGTTATAGTACACAAAGCACGTACGAAATTCGGTTAAAATCCAATTGATAGTATAGATGTTAGATGTACTTAAACATTGGACTTATCAGTAGGCTTAGAATCATCTTGGCAACACTGTCATATATGGGCTCCTTAAAATGTATCTGGAATGTTATTATCCCTGTGTGTGCTAATTTTGGAAAATTTCGCATGCATAACGTCTGAGATATCCAACGTAGAGCTTAAAAGTGAATTGTGATTTTTAGCAGTTGGTAACTCTGAAATCATTTACAATTATGTCCCTGAGATATTCAGATTTAGATATTTCCTTAAACCGAATTTGGTTTCGATAACTGCAGTCTTTTAGGGGTTGATAGGGGGAGACACACAAAGACAGACAGACAGACATTTGCCTGGATCGATGTCATTAGTCTATCTCATCATCATTTAAAAAAAAAGTGAAAAGTAAGCTAAAATACCACGTAGAATATACGATAGCTAATGTATAACATCCTACCTTAGGTGCTTCGATACTGTGCTGACCAGTACCCTCAGCTTATTGACATTACACATGTGTTGTACCGCAATCATTTGCCATCAGCGTTCAGATGTTACAGATCGTAACGTAAAAGCTTGTATACAAGCACAATTCCGGTATAGGCTTCAATAACGTTATTCGTACCTGCATTATGAGTTCTTATTGGCTCAGCTGCAAGAAATCAAAGATGGAGGAAACTTGTGGATTGAGATTAATAGTTGCAGTTCATTGGCATTATTAATGCAAATCAGTCATTTAGTTCCGTTACGTTGAATACAGGAAAAGGCACTGACTGATTAAACGCATTTCTGACAGTATTTAAGATTTAACTGAAATCATTCGACATTTAGCCATATGGATGAAGCTGTGAACCTGCATAGTACGTGAAATGTGTACGTGTGCTAAGGCGTAAACTTGGTACCTACGGGGTCCTGGGTTCGAGACGCTCCATGGCCAGAATTTTTATTCTTTTTGAATTATTTCGTTGTGTCAACACTACTGTGTGATGCAACTTTTCAACTTCGATTTACTCGCATGTTCTAGGGGGGCGATGTTAATAATGGATATTGGTAGGGAAAAATCATTCTATTTTATCATTCGTATTTGTACTTTCCAAATCAAAACCATGAATATTTGTACTATTAGTGAAACTAATATAATTTTCACAGCACTGATTACTCCACAGTAAAATAATAATAATAATAATATTAACAATAATATGAAGTAGTTCCGTGACGATCTAAAGGACCTAATTTTCTTTATACTTAACATTCATGCCAATGATTAATCTACATAGACCTATCTAGAATAATTACGAGATTAAGTTGGTAATACTAATTTTTCTATTTAGATTGGAATATATCTGAAGTAATGTATTCCAATACAGATCTACAGTTGGCAGCCTTGGTGACTCTGAATATATTCTTAGTTCCATATCTTAAGGTAAAGAATGCTCATGCTAAATTTGGTAAAGTCCAATGGATAGTATGGACGTTGCATGCTGTGAAATATTTGATGTATCAGTGCGAGTAAAATCATATTGGCAACAACATCAAGAAGGCGTTTTCAGAATTAATCTGAATTATTCCTATATTTTATAGTGCCAATTTTGGATAAAATCCATTTCTTAGTATAGAAGTTACATGCATTTAAAAATTGGCCCTATAAACAGGCTTAGAATTATGTTGGCAGCACTGATGTGCATTAGTTGCTCCCAAATAATCTAAAATTTCAGGAACTATTCGTGCGCAAAATTTAGAGCTGTTGGCTTGCATACTTTCTGATATATTGGTATTAGGATAAAGAGAGTGAGCATTTATTAACAAATAATAATAATAATGCTAACTGCGCCAGGATACGAACCTGCAACCTTGGGTTCAGCAAGGGAGAACGTTACCCCTGAGCCACGCAGCCAGCCGCATTTATTAACAGCTGGCAGCGCTAATGGCTCTTAAGTATAAGCATAGTCATATCTGTTATAGTACACAAAGCACGTACGATATTTGGTTAAAATCCAATTGATAGTATAGATGTTAGATGTACTTAAACATTGGACTTATCAGCAGGCTTAGAATCATCTTGGCAACACTGTCATACATGGGATCCTTAAAATGTATCTGGAATGTTATTATCCCTGTGTGTGCTAATTTTGGAAAATTTCGCATGCATAACGTCTGAGATATCCAACGTAGAGGTTAAAAGTGAATTGTGATTTTTAGCAGTTGGTAGCACTGACATCATTTTCAAATATGGGCGTGAGATATTCCGGTATACATCTTTACTCATACTAAATTTGGTTTCGATTTCTGCAGCCGTTTAGGAGTTGACAGGGGGGGGGGGGGGCACACACACACAGCCTGACAGACAGAAGGACAGACAGACAGACTCACATTCCCCCGGATCGATCTCATAAGTGTACTTTTTCCTCATTTTTGCAGAATATGAAAAGTAGGCTAATAAGGAGTGGTGAAGCAGCTGCCTTTAAAGCAGAATGGGAAAAATTATTTTTCTGTACAGCTTATAAAGGGCATGCCAAATGTTTAGTGTGCCACCGAGATTTAATGAGTAAAAAAAAAAAAACAATTTGGAACGGCACTGCAGTGCCAACCACAGGGATGATTACGGTGACTTGACAGACGCCAGTCGGCAATCGAAGTTGGAAGAATTGAAAGAAAATTTCAAGCAGCACTTTCCTGTAAGTATTATTGCCTTAATTTTAAAATGCTTGCTTACAAATGGGAATGAACAAATGATTTAATTATCTGAAGAACACTAAAATTGTGACTTGCCGTATTTTTGTCTGACAGGAGATAGAGGAGAGTGAGGTTGGTGGACCGATTTTACGAGCAAGCTACAAATGTTCGATTCGAATTGCCGAAGCTGGGAAGCCCTTCGCGGAAGGGAATTTCATCAAGGAGTGCCTAATGGACGTGGCGGCATGTATTTGTCCTACGGAGGTAGTTGAGAAATTTGAAAACATCTCTCTTTCTCCTCAAACTGTGGCTCGCAGAATAGACGATATGTCCGTTGATATGGAACAGCAATTAATGGAGAAGGCAGCAAAATTTGTATAATTTTCCATCGCCCTCGACGAATCAACCGACATTGCGGACATAGCATAGCTCGTTATTTTTATTCGAGGGGTGGATGACGATCTTCGGGTCACCGAGAATTTCCTCGACTTGGTAACACTCTAAGTCACCACTACCGGTTTCGATATTTTCCAAGCTGTGGAGGGTGCTTTTGAATCAATGGGATTAAAATGGGAGCGGTTGACGAGTATAACGACGGATGGAGCTCCTGCTTTACGATGTGTACGCATGGGGTTCCTCAGATATGTAAAGTTAAAAATGGCTGAGAACGGTAGTACCCTAATGGTGGCGATCCATTGCTTCATACACCAGGAGGCAATCTGTGCAAAAGTCGCCAAGCGCAAAGATGTAATGGGAACAGTTGTGCGAATGGTAAATTATCTTCACTCCCATGAACTCACGCACCGTCAATTCAAAGAGTTCTTGGATGACATCGAAGCGGAGTGTCCGGATATCCCGTACCATGCAGAAGTAAGATGGCTGAGCAAGGCGAAGGTGCTGAATCGTGTGTTTTTCTTGCGGAACGCAATACATACATTCTGTGACATGAAAGGGCGGCCCGAAGTTCTTTTGCGTGACCCTAAGTGGGTGGCGGACTTGGATTTTTATGTGACATTACTGCCCATCTGAATAATTTGAACACTTCGCTTCAGGGCGAAAAGCACAACATCTGCGATTTGGTGGAAAAAATTGAAGCGTTCACAAGAAAATTGATTTTGCGGGAAAACCAGTTACGTGCAAGGAACACAGGACATTTTCCATCGTTTGAAACAGTGAAAGGTGTCGACTTTGATGAGTACTTGGAGGTAATTCGCCAAATACAAGAAGAGTTTGACAAGCGATTTTCAGAATTATTAGAACTCCAAGCGGTGTTAGATGTATTTGTTCGACCATTTTCTATTAGTGCAGACAGTGTTCCACAGCTATTTCAATTAGAGCTGATTGAACTGCAATGCAATGTTCGTCTTAAATACCTCTTTCTAAATGTCACGAAGTTAAGAAAACTGCAATGCAATGTTCGTCTTAATGACCGCTTTCTAATGTCACGAAGTTTAGAAGAATTTTACAGTGGCTTTCCGCAAGGAGAATATCCCCTTTTGTAAAGACATGCAAGTGAAGTTCTGTCAATGTTCGACTCAACGTACATTTATGAGCGCTTCTCTTCAGTTCTTAAGCTTACCAAAAGTAAACATCGTGCAACGATGAGTGATAGAAACTTGCGCAATTGTTTACGAATAGCTGTGTCCAGAAATATTGTACCCAATTTGGAGAAGATTGTTTCCTCCAAAACTAGAAATTCGTAAAAACGACGGAGAAAGAGTCACTCAAGGCCTGTACTATCTGTTCATATTGGTAAAATGTTGTTGAATTTTCCTCTCTAATATGTTCTCATTTCATTTTGTAATAAAGCACAATATTCTTTACTTAACACTTGCGTTCGTTTCCTACACATTCCATGCATCGGAGTACCATTCGATTTGTATACATATATATTATGGCAGTATATATCCTATTATGGTAAAACAGCCCTATCAATATGATGTCAACAATGCCACAAAAGCCGTCGCCTGCATCTGTGCGTTCGTATCTAGTTATTGCGGTACGAACATAGTCCGTGTGTCTCAGATCTCCTCGCTGCCACAGTGTAGTGGTGGTAGGGGAAGGAGCGCTAGTCTGACTGCCCAGTGCTCCCCGAGCGCGGCCGCGCTCTCGGAGCGCAATGACTGGATGGTCCTGATCTAGGCTTACAGGATAGAGCCACATCGGTGAAGTGGGATACATACTTGTTATTCCCCACCCCATTTAATTGCGCACGTTAATGTGCTGACCCACTGAAAAGCGATTCGTTTATCAGATGTGAAAAAAAAGGCAGCAGAAATCTTCACTCAGATAAAAGAAAGGGTTATACTGAGATTACAGTTTCAAACATGATATCTGATTACTTCATGTTATATTGGCATAACAAATGCCAAGTCTCACTTTTCTAAACAACATACTTCTTGAACCTTCCAACACAAAATTCTAATCACTAGTCTACATTCCCGATCTTTATCATAATGTTCAGACGTCACTGCCGTGGAACTCCCAATCGTCCTCTTTAATAAACATGAATGAATGTAGTGAATTATCCCCTGGAATAAGCTGTAAAATATAGTTATTAGAGAGTAAACCGCATTTGAAATAGTAAGTAGGCTAATGCAATGTGTCCGGTCCTAATCTTGAACACCTCCTGTTTAGTCTCTATCTTGCCATTTCAGCAATTTGTCTTCAACTTGGGTCGAGCTTCTACAGATATATTTTTGTATTTTTTTTAAATATTTAAAAATGTTTGGCCATATCTCAGAAATTCTTTCACACCTGCAATGGAGATGGATCGTATATCATGGACACATACCTCCACACTGATTTTACGATGATTTTGTCACACATACATCAATATAATTTCACCTTCTGGTCATGAACATCTGTGCCTAATCATATACTACGTACTCTTCCTCTTGAAAATTAACTATTAACATTGAACACAATCAACAACCCATTTGCCTAATACAATATTAAAACGTATGTGTCACCCCTTCCATTTGCTATTTCTCTTATGAATGCTGTTCTCTATTTCCTCCTCCCTTTATTTAAAATTGAAATCCATTGGCAGATTAATCACTCCCGCACCTGCGCACAACACTACTGTGAGCGAGGCTCCGCTTGGACAGAACGTGCTCATGAGATGACTCAATTCAAGAAGTCTCGTCATAACAGGTGGGACACCTCAAGTCTCTCTATCGCTTTAACAGTAGAAAGTGCCGGGTGGGTTGTCGTATTCATTAACAGCAGTGTAATTCTGGTTTAAAAGTAAATAATGCCATTCATACCGTTGACGACAAATCGCAGCGTAAATTTAAACGTACCACCACATCAAACAACATGGAGTAGTGGGCTACGCGTTGGAGCAACTTAGCCATTTTCCGTCTTGTCTTTAAATGAATAATGGCATTTGCTCTTTGTTCCCTTTCATTTCACACAGTACATTTATTGTTACAAGAAAAATTATTTCGTATTGGAATGCTGTGAATGATACACAACCCGTTGCTGATATGATCTCTAAAGCCTAAACATACCGTACTGAAAAATCAATTATGTCGAAGAAGAAGTTAAAATATTGTTTACTAATTATCATATACTGTACTAACATACGCTCTACCAGTAGCATACCAGTAATCCTATCATAACCAACCAGAGGTTTCCTCTGAAATATCAAAAACTTTGATTGCGTCAAATATTATACATAATGTTGTATATACTATATACAGGATGAAGAACAAATCCCGTACTTGGAGGTCAGCATGCGGTTCCTCGTCGAAATTCATGGCAAAGGCTTATCTAGGAAGGCCTGGTCCTGCCAATACGTTTAATAGAAATGCGAGTTAAGAAACGAGGCTCTGGCAACGCTGTAACTGCGTGCAGCATGGCCAAGAGAACAGCACGCATGAAGTCTGCGCTGTGCCGGTGCTGTCTCATTAGCTCAGTGCGAAAAGGTATGCCGTGAAGGTCGGTTATGGTCCAATGGCGTTCGCGTCAAAGAGTTCTTCAGTTAAAGTCTCAAATTGTATCCAATGTACACCTCCACAATGCAATCAATACATTATGTTGTGTACTGTGTCTTACATTGCTGTTACTTCTCTACTTCTTTCTTATTTCGATGAGACCCGCTACGGACCACGCACCAATTTCAATTCTTCACTCTTTGTTGTTTTCTTCCCAATATTTCTTCGTTCTTAGACTATGTTGCTTCTTTCTGTCCTCAGACCACTTCGCCCCAGGTTTCCTTTCCACTCTACCCTGGCGTACTTCCAAACATAACACCTTCTCTGTCCAAAGTGTCTTCATCTCTTATATTATTTCCTTCTGTTACCTTTATTTAAACATTAAAACATAACATGAGCCTCTTACATACGTAAACGACCACTTAGTTTCGTCCATGGCACAAATAAAGCCAGTAACATCGTCTGCATCCAATGATATACACTAGATTGCCCATTATGATACGCACAATAATTCCATTCCGTACGCTGCCACGAAATTTGAAAAGTGGTATGAGGACTGGAACGGGATCTACTCAGCCTCGGGTGGTCCAAATGAGTAGATGGGGTTCGATTCCCACCACATCCATCCTCGAAGTGGTTTTTCGTGGTTGACCGCTTCATCTTCGGGCAAATGCCGGGATGGTCCCTACCGTCAGGTCACGGCCGCCTCCTTCCCTCTTCCTTGTCTATCCTTTCTATTCTTCCCATCCCGTCCCATCCCACATGAGGCCCCCTGTTCGCTTTGCAGGTGAGGCCGCATTGGGTGAGGTGCTAGTCCCGCCTCCCCAGTTGGATCCCCCGACTCACTCTCAAGCGCCAGGACACTGCCCGTAGAGGAGGTAAAGGTGGGATCTCTCGCTGAGTCCGTGGGAAAAGCCTACTTGGAGGGTAAACTGACTACGAAAGAAAAATCGTTTGAAGTCCAGTCTTATCTTCACAGAGCCACGAACTGACGTCACACAAAACGACGACCTGACGTAGATTCGAACCGTAGTTCGTTGGTGGTTGTGGTTTGGATAATACAGCAGCCTACTCAGTGAGCTACGACGGCTGGTACGGTGATATGATACACATTCCGCCGCAGGATACGACAGTGTTGCCGGCTTCTCGTTTTCATACTCGTCTTTTCAAATAACACCCGCTCCGATTTTGCTATAGAAACTTTTGTCTTGCATTTGGATGAGAAGTCGCATGACGACCTCCAAGTACGGCATATTTCTTCACCCTGTATTACTTCTATAAGGGGCTTCGGTGGCGTGGTCGATAGCAAGCTGAACTGCTAAGCCCAAGATGGCGTGTTCAAACCCGGCCGAAGTCGTCGGATTGGTTAAGAGCGTTAAAATTCTTCAGTATGCCTTTCTTCGAAGGGGAAATAAAGCAGGCGTGCCCATGTCATAGATTTATGGCAGGTAAAAGCACCTACCATTACAATTGGTAGTGTGTAGAAAAGTTTTTAGGTTATATTTGGCGAGTTAGAAACGCTCTATCAAGTTCCAACGTTCTCCGCCAGTGTTAGTGACAGAAGCATCTGGTAGCCACAGTTGGAAATAGTTGAAATTGAACTTCCATACTAAGAAATGGATTTTATCCAAAATTGGCACTATAAAATATAGGAATAAATCAGATTAATTCTGAAAACGCCTTCTTGACATGTTGCCAATATGATTTTACTCGCACTGATACATCCAATATTTCACTGCATGCAACGTCCATACTATCCATTGGACTTCAACCAATTTTGTATGTGCATTCTGTACCTTAAAATATGGAACTAAGAATATATTCAGAGTCACCAAGGCTGCCAACTGTAGAGCTGTATTGGAATACATTACTTCAGATATATTCCAATCTAAATAGAAAAGTTAGTATTACCAGCTTAATCTCGTCATTATTCTAGATAGGTCTATGTAGATTAATCATTGGCATGAATCTTAAATATAAAGAAAATTAGGCTCTTTAGATCGTCACGGAACTACTTTCATATTATTGTTAATATTATTATTATTATTATTTTACTGTGGAGTAATCAGTGCTGTGAAAATTATATTAGTTTCAAGAATAGTACAAATATTCATGGTTTTGATTGGGAAAGTTCAAATTCGAATGATAAAATAGAAAGATGTTTCCCTACCAATATCCATTATTAACATCGCCCCCTAGATCATGCGAGTAAATCGAAGTTGAAAAGTTGCATCACACAGTAGTGTTGACACAACGAAATAATTCAAAAAGAATAAAAATTCTGGCCATGGAGCGTCTCGAACCCAGAACCCATTAAGTACCAAGTTAACGCCTTAGCACTCGTACACATTTCACGAACTGTGCAGATTCACAGCTTCATCCATATGGCTAAATGTCGAATGATTTCAGTTAAACCTTAAATACTGACAGAAATGCGTTTAATCAGTCAGTGCCTTTTCCTGTATTCAACGTAACGGTACTAAATGACTGATTTGCATTAATAATGCCAATGAACTGCAACTATTAATCTCAATCCACAAGTTTCCTCCATCTTTGATTTCTTGCAGCTGAGCCAATAAGAACTCGTAATGCAGGTACGAATAACGTTATTGAAGCATATACCGGAATTGTGCTTGTATACAAGCTTTTACGTTACGATCTGTAACATCTGTACGCTGATGGCCAATGATTGCGGTACAACACATGTGAAATGTCCATAAGCAGAGGGTACTGGTCAGCACAGTATCGAAGCACCTAAGGTAGGATGTTATACATTAGCTATCGTATATTCTACTTGCTATTTTTAGCTAACTTTTCACTTTTTTTTAAATGATGATGAGATAGACTTATGGCTTCGATCCAGGCAAATGTCTGTCTGTCTGTCTTTGTGTGTCTCCCCCTATCAACCCCTAAAAGACAGCAGTTATCGAAACCAAATTCGGTTTAAGAAAATATCTATATCTGAATATCTCAGGGACATAATTGAAAATTATTTCAGAGTTACCAACTGCTAAAAATCACAATTCACTTTTAAGCTCTACGTTGGATATCTCAGAGGTTATGCATGCGAAATTTTCCAAAATTAGCACACACAGGGATAATAACATTCCAGATACATTTTAAGGATCCCATATATGACAGTGTGCCAAGATCATTCTAAGCCTGCTGATAAGTCCAATGTTTAAGTACATCTAACACCTATACTATTAATTGGATTTTAACTAAATTTCGTACGTGCTTTGTGTACTATAACAGATATGACTATGCTTATACTTGAGAGCCATTAGGGCTGCAACTGTTAATTAATGCGGCTGGCTGCGTGGCTCAGGGGAACGTTCTCCCTTTCTGGGCCCAAGGTTGCAGGTTCGTATCCTGGCGCAGTCAGCTGGCATTTGAGTGTGCGCAAATGCGAGAGAGCCGTGTCAGTAGATTTACTGGCACGTTGAAGATCCCCTTCTGGACAAAATTACGGCACCCCGGAGTCTCTAAAAGCCAGAGTAGTTAAAAGGGACGTAAAACCAATAACATTATTATTATTTGTTATTAATTGCTCACTCTCTTTATCCTAATTCCAATATATAAGAAAGTATGCAAGCCACAGCTCTAAATTTTGCGCACGAATAGTTCCGGAAATTTTAGATTATTTGGGAGCAACTAATGCACATCAGTGCTGCCAACATAATTCTAAGCCTGTTTATAGGGCCAATTTTTTAATGCATGTAACTTCTATACTAAGAAATGGATTTTATCCAAAATTGGCACTATAAAATATAGGAATAATTCAGATTAATTCTGAGCACGCCTTCTTGACGTTGTTGCCAATATGATTTTACTCGCACTGATACATCCAATATTCCACAGCATGCAACGTTCATACTATCCATTGGACTTCAACCAAATTTTGTATGTGCATTCTGTACCTTAAGATATGGAATTAAGAATATATTTAGAGTCACCAAGGCTGCCAACTGTAGAGCTGTACTGGAATACATTACTTCAGATATATTCCAATCTAAATAGAAAAGTTAGTATAACCAACTTAATCTCGTCTTTATTCTAGATAGGTCTATGTAGATTAATCATTGGCATGAATCATAAATATAAAGAAAATTAGGTTCATTAGATCGTCACGGAACTACTTCATATTATTGTTAATATTATTATTATTATTATTATTTTACTGTGGAGTGATCAGTGCTGTGAAAATTATATTAGTTTCACGAATAGTACAAATATTCATGGTTTTGATTGGGAAAGTACAAATTCGAATGATAATATAGAATGATTTTTACCTACCAATATCCATTATTAACATCGCCCCCCTAGATCATTCGAGTAAATCGAAGTTGAAAAGTTGCATCGCACAGTAGTGTTGACACAACGAAATAATTCAAAAAGAATAAAAATTCTGACCATGGAGCGTCTCGAACCCAAGACCCATTAGGTACCAAGTTAACGCCTTAGCACTCGTACACATTTCATGTACTGTTCAGATTCACAGCTTCATCCATATGGCTAAATGTCGAATGATTTCAGTTAAACCTTAAATACTGACAGAAATGCGTTTAATCAGTCAGTGCCTTTTCCTGTATTCAACGTAACGGTACTAAATGACTGATTTGCATTAATAATGCCAATGAACTGCAACTATTAATCTCAATCCACAAGTTTCCTCCATCTTTGATTTCTTGCAGCTGAGCCAATAAGAACTCGTAATGCAGGTACGAATAACGTTATTGAAGCATATACCGGAATTGTGCTTGTATACAAGCTTTTACGTTACGATCTGTAACATCTGTACGCTGATGGCCAATGATTGCGGTACAACACATGTGAAATGTCCATAAGCAGAGGGCACTGGTCAGCACAGTATCGAAGCACCTAAGGTAGGATGTTATACATTAGCTATCGTATATTCTACTTGTTATTTTTAGCTTACTTTTCACTTTTTTTTTAAATGATGATGAGATAGACTTATGGCTTCGATCCAGGCAAATGTCTGTCTGTCTGTCTTTGTGTGTCTCCCCCTATCAACCCCTAAAAGACAGCAGTTATCGAAACCAAATTCGGTTTAAGAAAATATCTATATCTGAATATCTCAGGGACATAATTGAAAATGATTTCAGAGTTACCAACTGCTAAAAATCACAATTCACTTTTAAGCTCTACGTTGGATATCTCAGACGTTATGCATGCGAAATTTTCCAAAATTAGCACACACAGGGATAATAACATTCCAGATACATTTTAAGGTGTCCATATATGACAGTGTTGCCAAGATGATTCTAAGCCTGCTGATAAGTCCAATGTTTAAGTACATCTAACATCTATACTATCAATTGGATTGTAACCAAATTTCGTACGTGCTTTGTGTACTATAACAGATATGACTATGCTTATGCTTGAGAGCCATTAGGGCTGCCAACTGTTAATAAATGCGGCTGGCTGCGTGGCTCAGGGGTAACGTTCTCGCTTGCTGGGCCCAAGGTTGCTCGTTCGTATCCTGGCGCAGTCAGCTGGCATTTGAGTGTGCGCAAATGCCAGAGAGCCGTGTCAGTAGATTTACTGGCACGTTGAAGATCCCCGTATGGACAAAATTACGGCACCCCAGAGTCTCTAAAAGCCAGAGTAGTTAAAAGGGACGTAAAACCAATAACATTATTATTATTATTTGTTATTAAATGCTCACTCTCTCTATCCTAATACCAATATATAAGAAAGTATGCAAGCCACAGCTCTAAATTTTCCGCACGAATAGTTCCGGAAATTTTAGATTATTTGGGAGCAACTAATGCACATCAGTGCCGCCAACATAATTCTAAGCCTGTTTATAGGGCCAATTTTTTAATGCATGTAACTTCTATACTAAGAAATGGATTTTATCCAAAATTGGCACTATAAAATATAGGAATAATTCAGATTAATTCTGAGCACGCCTTCTTGACGTTGTTGCCAATATGATTTTACTCGCACTGATACATCCAATATTTCACAGCATGCAACGTTCATACTATCCATTGGACTTCAACCAAATTTTGTATGTGCATTCTGTACCTTAAGATATGGAATTAAGAATATATTTAGAGTCACCAAGGCTGCCAACTGTAGAGCTGTACTGGAATACATTACTTCAGATATATTCCAATCTAAATAGAAAAGTTAGTATTACCAACTTAATCTCGTCATTATTCTAGATAGTTCTATGTAGATTAATCATTGGCATGAATCATAAATATAAAGAAAATTAGGTTCATTAGATCGTCACGGAACTACTTCATATTATTGTTAATATTATTATTATTATTATTTTACTGTGGAGTAATCAGTGCTGTGAAAATTATATTAGTTTCACGAATAATACAAATATTCATGGTTTTGATTGGGAAAGTACAAATTCGAATGATAAAATAGAAAGATTTTTCCCTACCAATATCCATTATTAACATCGCCCCCCTAGATCATTCGAGTAAATCGAAGTTGAAAAGTTGCATCGCACAGTAGTGTTGACACAACGAAATAATTCAAAAAGAATAAAAATTCTGACCATGGAGCGTCTCGAACCCAAGACCCATTAGGTACCAAGTTAACGCCTTAGCACTCGTACACATTTCATGTACTGTGCAGATTCACAGCTTCATCCACATGGCTAAATGTCGAATGATTTCAGTTAAATCTTAAATACTGACAGAAATGCGTTTAATCAGTCAGTGCCTTTTCCTGTATTCAACGTAACGGTACTAAATGACTGATTTGCATTAATAATGCCAATGAACTGCAACTATTAATCTCAATCCACAAGTTTCCTCCATCTTTGATTTCTTGCAGCTGAGCCAATAAGAACTCGTAATGCAGGTACGAATAACGTTATTGAAGCCTATACCGGAATTGTGCTTGTATACAAGCTTTTACGTTACGATCTGTAACATCTGTACGCTGATGGCCAATGATTGCGGTACAACACATGTGAAATGTCCATAAGCAGAGGGTACTGGTCAGCACAGTATCGAAGCACCTAAGGTAGGATGTTATACATTAGCTATCGTATATTCTACTTGCTATTTTTAGCTTACTTTTCACTTTTTTTTAAATGATGATGAGATAGACTTATGGCATCGATCCAGGCAAATGTCTGTCTGTCTGTCTTTGTGTGTCTCCCCCTATAAACCCCTAAAGATTGCAGTTATCGAAACCAAATTCGGTTTAAGGAAATATATATCTGAATATCTCAGGGACATAATTGGAAATGATTTCAGAGTTACCAACTGCTAAAAATCACAATTCACTTTTAAGCTCTACGTTGGATATCTCAGAGGTTATGCATGCGAAATTTTCCAAAATTAGCACACACAGGGATAATAACATTCCAGATACATTTTAAGGATCCCATATATGACAGTGTGCCAAGATCATTCTAAGCCTGCTGATAAGTCCAATGTTTAAGTACATCTAACACCTATACTATTAATTGGATTTTAACCAAATTTCGTACGTGCTTTGTGTACTATAACAGATATGACTATGCTTATGCTTGAGAGCCATTAGGGCTGCCAACTGTTAATAAATGCGGCTGGCTGCGTGGCTCAGGGGTAACGTTCTCGCTTGCTGGGCCCAAGGTTGCTCGTTCGTATCCTGGCGCAGTCAGCTGGCATTTGAGTGTGCGCAAATGCCAGAGAGCCGTGTCAGTAGATTTAATGGCACGTTGAAGATCCCCTTATGGACAAAATTACGGCACCCCGGAGTCTCTAAAAGCCAGAGTAGTTAAAAGGGACGCAAAACCATTAACATTATTATTTGTTAATAAATGCTCACTCTCTTTATCCTAATACCAATATATCAGAATGTATGTAAGCCAACAGCTCTAAATTTTGCGCACGAATAGTTCCGGAAATTTTAGATTATTTGGGAGCAACTAATGCACATCAGTGCTGCCAACATAATTCTAAGCCTGTTTATAGGGCCAATTTTTTAATGCATGTAACTTCTATACTAAGAAATGGATTTTATCCAAAATTGGCACTATAAAATATAGGAATAATTCAGATTAATTCTGAGCACGCCTTCTTGACGTTGTTGCCAATATGATTTTACTCGCACTGATACATCCAATATTTCACAGCATGCAACGTTCATACTATCCATTGGACTTCAACAAAATTTTGTATGTGGATTATGTACCTTAAGATATGGAACTATGAATATATTCAGAGTCACCATGGTTGCCAAATGTAGAGCTGTATTTGAATACATTACTTCAGATATATTCCAATCTAAATAGAAAAGTTATTATTGCCAACTTAATCTCGTCATTATTCTATATAGGTCTATGTAGATTAATCATTGGCATGAATCTTAAATATAAAGAAAATCAGGCTCTTTAGATCGTCACGGAACTACTTCATATTATTGTTATTATTATTATTATTATTATTATTATTATTATTATTATTAATTTACTGTGGAGTAATCAGTGCTGTGAAAATTATATTAGTTTCACGAATTGTACAAATATTCATGGTTTTGATTGGGAAAGTACAAATTCGAATGATAAAATAGAAAGATTTTTCCCTACCAATATCCATTATTAACATCGCCCCCCTAGATCATGCGAGTAAATCGAAGTTGAAAAGTTGCATCACACAGTAGTGTTGACACAACGAAATAATTCAAAAAGAATAAAAATTCTGGCCATGGAGCGTCTCGAACCCCGGACCCATTAGGTACCAAGTTAACGCCTTAGCACTCGTACACATTTCATGTTCTATGCTGATTCACAGCTTCATCCATATGGCTAAATGTCGAATGATTTCAGTTAAATCATAAATACTGACAGAAATGCGTTTAATCAGTCAGTGCCTTTTCCAGTATTCAACGTAACGGTACTAAATGACTGATTTGCATTAATAATGCCAATGAACTGCAACTATTAATCTCAATCCACAAGTTTCCTCCATCTTTGATTTCTTGCAGCTGAGCCAATAAGAACTCGTAATGCAGGTACGAATAACGTTATTGAAGCCTATACCGGAATTGTGCTTGTATACAAGCTTTTACGTTACGATCCTAGTACGAGGCTAAAAACGTTATTCAACCCGGGACCCATACAACAGAACACGACGTTAATAACGTTATTCGATCTGCGAGGCATGCAGCATAACACAATGCTATCCGGTCTTGTGAATAACGTTATTTGATGTTCGGAATGAGTGGTAGTTGTTCGCGACGTGTTAGAGCACGAATAACGTTATTCGACCTGCGAGGCATGCAGCATAACACAATGCTATCCGGTCTTGTCAATAACGTTATTTAAAACAACTGAGTGAATGGGGTACATTTGATTGTGTTACAACGCCAATAACGTTATTCGACTTGTGTCTCCTGCGATAACTAAAATGGTATCCGGTATGATAATAAAATATTTAAAATAACGGTATATATACAGTATCCGTTTATTCGTTCTTCGTATGAATAACGTTACAACAAACTTTCTGTTATACGTTACGCGATGTATACCGTAACGCCAAACAATTCGTTATTGAAGGCCATTATGTTAAGTTATCCAGCCCTGCTTAGAATCATATTGGCAGCACTGACGTACATAAGTTACTCCAAATTAATGTAGAATGTCAAGTAATATACGTGTGCATAGTTTAAAGCTGTCGGCTTGCATACTTTCAGATAGATTGGTATTTGGATAAAAGAATAGAGAGAACATTTATTGACAGTTGGCAACCCTGGTGGCTCTTAAGAATACGCTCAGAAATATCTGATTATGTACACATAGCACATACGACATAGGTTGAAATCCAATTGATAGTGTAGAAGTTATATGCATTTAAAATTTGGACCTATCAGCAGGCATATAATCATTTCGGCAACACTGCCATGTATGGCCTCCTGGAAATTAAACTGCAATTTTAAAATTTTAAAATAGCTCCCATTCATACCTTCCAAGATATCCAACTTGGAGCTCAAATTTCAATTGCGATTTTTCAGCAGTTGGTAGCACTGACATCATTTTCAAACATGGCCGTGAGATATTCAGGTATAGATCTTTAATCCTACCAAATTTTGTTTCGATTGCTGCAGCCGTTTAGGAGTTGATTAGGGGGGGGGGGGGGTAGTGACACACACACACAGCCAGACAAATGGACAGACAGACAAAAGGATAGACAGACAGACAGACACTTTCTCGATCTCATATGCCTACTTTTTCCTCATTTTTGCAAAATATGAAAAATAGGCTAAAAATAAAAATGCCTATACTGTATGTTTCGTAAGAGAGCTTGCCTCCTTTTAATAGATTAAAAAAGGATTCAAGGTTCCTCACGAAACGTATAGGCATTGTCATTTTTATTTATTTCACACGGCATAAACCCAAAAATATGGATAATATGAAGAGTATTCTGGGCCGTGAAAGCCTTAATCTACGAAATAATAATGTTATTGGTTTTACGTCCCTCTTAACTATTGCGGCTTTTAGAGACGCTGAGGTGATGGAATTTTGCCCCGAACGAGACCTTGGTTGGTTGGTTCCTCAGTTTAGGGGCTGCGACAACGCGGTCTTGTAGCCCCGTGTACTTTGGGTGTGTGTAGAATCGGTCTGATAACCGGTGTTAACTGTGATGGCAGTATTAGTGAGTGTGATATGTTTTCAATTCAAGTATGGACTGCAGACATTGAATATTTTCAAGTAGTTCCTACTTTTGCCACCAACCGCCACCGTCAAGGACTTCTAGTTCAGAACTTGGTTACCAGATGCCATCGCAGTCGGCTTCTGGCGACGAACGTTGGAACCTAAGAGCGTTTGCCAAATGTTTAACCTATAATTTAGCTTCACAAGGTGTAATTAGTGAAAGGATCAATGGCATGGGACCGCCGGCTTTACTTCCCCTCCGAAGGAAGGCATACTGAGGGATTTCTAACGCTCTTAAAAAATCCGACGACTTCGCACCTTCAAATGCCAACCGACTGTGCCAGAATTCGATCCTAGAACCTTGGGCATAGTAGACGAGTACGTTACCGCTGCACCACGCAGCCAGTCATCCATCGAGAGATGGCAACAGGCCTGATTACCCATTACGAAGATAAGTGCAATATTTAACTTCAGTCAACTTTGAAAATTCTCTCTACAAGGGTGGCCAAACATCAGGTAATCTACTTAATTGCACATGGCGGAGTGTTATTAGCCTACTTTTCACATTTTGCAAAAATGAGGAAAAAGTAGACTTATGAGATCGGCCAAATGTGTGTCTCTCTGTCTGTCTGTCCTTCTGTCTGGCTGGCTGTGTGTGTGTGTCCCCCCTATCAACTCCTAAACGGCTGCAGCAATCGAAACAAAATTTGGTAGGAGTAAAGGTCTATACCTGAATATTTTACGGCCATATTTGAAAATGATGTCAGTGCTACCAACTGATGAAAAAGCGCAATTGAAATTTGAGCTCCATGTTGGATATCTTGGAAGGTATGAATGGGAGCTACTTCAAAATTGGCACGCGTATATATAATAATATTGCAGTTTAATTTCCAGGAGGCCATACATGGCAGTGTTGCCAAAATGATTGTAAGCCTGCTGATAGATCCAAATTTTAAATGCATATAACTTCTACACTATCAATTGGATTTCGACCAAATTTTGTATGTGCTATGTGTACATAAACATATATGACTGAGCGTATTCTTAAGAGCCACCAGGGCTGCCAACTGTTAATAAATGCTCTCAATTTTTTAAACCGAATACCCATATATCAGAAAGTATGCATGCCGACAGCTTTAAACTATGCACACGTATAGTACCTGATATTCGATATTAATTTGGAGTAACTTATATACGTCAGTGCTACCATAATGATTCTAAGCCTGCTGACAGTTCCAGCTTTAAATACATGTAACTTCTATACTATCATTTGGATTTCAACCAAATTTCGTGTGTGCTATGTGTACCATAACAGATATGACTATTCCGATTCTTAAGAGTAACCAGGGCTGCCAACTGTTAATAAATACTGTCTCTATTTTTGTTACCCTAATATCAATATATCAGAAAGTATGCAAGCCAATAGCTCTAAACTTTACACACGTATAGCACCTGGCATTCTAGATTAATTTGGAGTAACTAATGTAGTCTTACGCCAGTGCTGCCAAGCACTGCTGATAGGTCCAATTTTAGAATGCATGTAACTTCTATACTAACTAATGGATTTCATTCAAAATTGACACAACAATAGATAATATTATTTCAGATTATTTCTGACCAATACATGTATGTCATTGTTGCCAACATGAGTTTACGCGCGCTGTTAGATCCAATGTTTAACTGCATGTAACGTCCATGCTATCCATTGGACTTCAACCAAATTTTGTATTCTGTACCTTAAGAGATTGAACTAAGAATATATTCAGTCACCAGGGCTGCCAACTGTAGTTCTCTATTAGGCTACATTATGCCACGTATACAGTAAGTTATTTCGAACTAATTAGAAATTTCGATATTACCAACTTAATTTCGTCATTATTCTAGATAGATCCATATAGATTAATCATTGGAATGAATCTTAAATTTTAAGAAAAGTAGGTTCTTTATTTCCTCACGGAACTTCTCGTTATTATTATTATTATTATTATTATTATTATTGTAATTAATTATTATTACGTTGAGGGCCGCACAGATGGGAGAAGCCCAGCTGTTAGGTCGTGTATTGTTTCGGGAAGCTTCGACTGTGTTCGTAGCTGGTCGGTGCTGCTCGCTGTGTCGAGAAACCATGGTACGCCGTCAGCTCCTTGTATTGTCACACGGGCAGCGAAGGAGCTGTATAATATCAAATTGCATCCACAGATCGCCGTTTAGTGTCAAAATGATTATGTTGTTTGATGAATAAAATTTATTTGTATCAGATGAGCTATCTTTTTTTTTTTTTTTTTTTTGTTTTGTTTTAGCGTTTGTCAACTGAATTTTTAATTCAACATTATGCTCCATTTCCTTCGGCTGTTTGCTGGATGAGTGTTGACGTCTTTCGTTTAATATGGGTGAAATCTTATCATGTAATATTCTTCCAAATAATTTCGATAGCATGATCTGCAGTGTCTAGGTTGTTGGGCCTGTAATTACCCGTTTTTTCCCCCGGTTTTGGGAAGCATGCTATCTTGGCTGTCTTCCATGAGTCAGGGAAATATTCCAAGGTTAACATGGCATTGAATAGTTCAGTTAGATGTTGGAGGGCTTTATTGTTTATATTTTTAGCCTACTGTTCACTTTTGCAAAAATGAGGAAAAAGTAGACTTATGAGATCGATCCGGGAAAATGTGTGCCTGTCTGTCTGTCTGTATGTGTGGCAGTGTGTGTGTGTGTATGTGTGTGTGTGTGTCCCTATCAACTCCTAAACGGCTTCAGCAATCGAAACCAAGTTTAGTATGAGTAAAGATGTATGCCGGAATATCTCACGTCCATATTTGAAAATGATGTCACTGCTACCAACTGCTGAAAAAACGCACTAGAAATTTGAGCTCCATGTTGGATATCTTGAAAGGTATGCATGGAAGCTATTCCAAAATTGGCACACATGTAAATAATAATATTTCAGTTTAATTTCCTGGTAGGCCATACATGACAGTGTTGCCAAAATAATTGTAAACCTTCTTATAGGTCCAATATTTAAATGCATAGAACTTCCACACTATCAGTTGGATTTGAACCAAATTTTGTATGTAGTATGTGTACATAAACAGATATGACTGAGCGTATTCTTAAGAGCCACCAGGGCTGCCAACTGTTAATAATTGCTCTCTCTCAATTTTTTAAATCCAAATACCAATATATCAGAAAGTATGCAAGCCGACAGCGTTAAACTATGCACACGTATAGTATCTGACATTCTATATTACATTGGAGTAAGTTATATACGTCAGTGCTACGTGTACCATAACAAATATGACTACGCGTATTCTTAAGAGCAACCAGGGCTGCCAACTGTTATTAAATGCTGTCTCTATTTTTGTTACCCTAATATCAATATATCAGAAAGTATGGAAGCTATTAGCTCTAAACTTGTCACACGTATAGTACCTGGCATCCTAGATTAATTTGGAGTAACGAATATACCTCAGTGCTGCCAACATGATTCTAAGCCTGCTGATAGGTCCAATTTTAAAATGCATGTAACTTCTATAGCCTACTAACTAATGGTTGTCATTCAAAATTGGCACAACAATAGACCATATTATTTCAGATTATTTCTGACCATCACACGCATGACATTGTTGCCACCATGCATTTACGCGTACTGATAGATCCAATGTCTAACTGGATGTGACGTCCATTGGGCTTCAACCAAATTTGTTTATTCTGTACCTTAAGAGATCGAACTAAGAATAGGCTACATTCAGTCTCCAGGGCTGACAACTCTAGTACTCTATTAGGTTACATTATACCAGGTATATTTCGAACTAATTAGGCATTTCGATATTACCAACTTAATTTCATCATTATTCTAGTTAGGTTCATATAGGCTACAGTATATTAATCATTGGCATGAATCTTAATTTTAAGAAAAGTAGGCTCTTCAGTTCGTCACGGAACTTCTTGTTTTTTAAGCTAGACCTCTCCAACTGGTCGATTCCGGGGCCCGAACTGTCCCCCACTCCCTAGCCAAGCTCTATCTCTATCTTACGGTGAGTGTTTTTGCGAGAGGAATGGCAAATTGATGAAAAGTTCCTGTAATCAATCTTTTGATTAGCATCATTTGATTCATTGAATGTCATTGTGTAGGAGATATTACGACTCAAATATTACACACACAAATTATATGCCGTTGTAGAAGATTTATTACGAATCCACTCAGGATGAATTATTTCTCCTGGCATAAGTGAACTTTTAGAATGGAAGATTTTTTGGGTATCATAAACAAATTATTGTTAAGTTTGATTCAGGAAGATCAATAAAATACATTCGACTTACGGTAATATTAAGTTTTTTCTTTCATTGTTTTGAGGCAAAGTCATTAACCATGTTGGATAATACTTTAATTCCACATATTAACTTCGTTAACTAATTAAATTGCTTTGACATCTGTTAATACTCAAAGGGCTGTCTTCTTTTCAGTTTCTTCCGTTATCGTTTACCCTCCAGGGTTGACATTTCCCACGGTTTAAGCAAGGGATCCCACCGCTAACGCCACTGAGGGCAGTGTCCTGGAGCTTGAGACTCTGAGTTTTGAGATACAACTGGGGAGTGTGACTAGCACTTCGCCCAGGCGGCCTCACCTACAAAACGAACAGAGGCCTTATGAAAGGATGGGAGGAGTGGGAAGACAAGGAAGAGGGAAGGAAGCAGCCGTGGCCTTACGTTAGGTACCATCCCAGCATTTTCCCGGAGACGAAGTGGGAAACCACGGAAAGCCACTTCGAGGATGGCGGAGGTGGGAATGGAAACCCCTCTACTCATTTATACCACCCGAGGCTGAGTAGACGCCGTTCCAGTCCTCATAACACTTTTCAAATTTCGTGGTAGAGCCAGGAATCGAACATCGGACCTCCAGGATGGCAGCTAAGCACGCTGACTACTACACCACGGAGGCGACTGCCTTCTTCTTTATATAAAAAAATGAATTGCTTTCTGATTTGAATACCGGATATGTTTTTCATAATTAAAATGTAAGGACGTTAATTTAAAATAGTTTTTATTTATATTGTCATTCTTGTCACTCTTTTCGTAAAATACCATACGTAGTGTTAATGGTGTGCATACAGCGTAAGGATCCAAAACAATAACGATTTTAATATAACTGTGCATGTTATAAATCTTGTACAACAATTATATAGAATTCCAAGGAAACACACACACACCTTGCTATTAGAAGCAAAGTTTAAAATTTTCAAACTTTAAATCGTAACTATTTTTATACATTTTCAAAAGTTGGTTCTTCTTTTATGCTGATCTTCATCGTTTCCATTATATTTCCCATGTTGATAGGAATTTTTGGACTTTTGCTTATTCTAAAGTTGGTGTTAAAACTTCAGCTGGAAAATGAATGTCATACATTTTCACATTTTTTAATTAATTAAGCGTCATTATTTCCATTTTTCTTATTCTGTCCAAACTCAAAAATAATTTTTTACGTTTCATAGAAAGTGAAGATGCTGTTTTATAGGCACATCTTCCTTATGAACAATGACCGGCTCATAAAGAAAATCTGGAAATTTCTTAAACCGAAGATATCCAAGTTGAAATGGTTCCAAGAGTATGAGAAAGATTTGAGACAGGTGGGCATTACGGAGGATAAAATCAAAGACAGGAAGAGTTTCAGAAGGACGGTGAAAAGCTATCGGGGTCTTATGGTGGAGACAGAACCCAGAAAACGGAAAGCCCCTTTAACAGAGGAGCGGAAGAATAAGCTGATAGATGGGCTCATGAGATACTGGCAAGATGGCAATGCCGGCAAACGAACAAGACGCAGACACTGAAATGATAGTGGTTGTTAACACGCAGTCCATAGAGGCTGGAGTCGATGGTTTAAAAAATTAATAAATTAAAGTCACAACGGTTTGAGTGAGAATCATTTTGCAGCTGAAGATTAAACACCTACATAAAAAAACAAGATGTTCAGTAAAGAACATATAGCCTACTTTCTCCTAAATTGTGTTGGGTATTGTTATAACTCTTTGTCCTCTTCAAGGAGTATAATTGAATGTTGGTTGTAGTAGCTTGTAGAAATACAACGTGTTATACGGATATTAAAAATTAATATGAGGTGCCCTTTGCAAGTGCTACCTCTGTACAACATTTCATTCAATTCGGTTTCACCGTGTTTGAATTGATATGGGGAATCGATTTGCACACATACATGGCCGCTATCTGCAAACTATTGGGCTGATGACCTTGTAGTTCAGTCAAAAGATGCTTCCCACAAAAGGTATGTTGTTGCAAAATTTGATAGAGATCAAATAAATAGGTTGGTCGTAATTTTATTTAAGCTTTTAACATTTGGGTGGCCGCCATTTCGTTTCCGTCAAGATGGCGGCGATATAAAACATGACCCTGAGGCGCCTTTTGCTAGTGCTATCTCCGTACCAAATTTCGTTCAATTTGGTTTTACCGTGCTTGAATTGATAAGGGGAATCCATTTACAGACATACATAGCCGCTATCTGCAAACTATTGTGCTGATGATCTTGTCGTTTGATCAGAAGATGCTTCCCACATAAAGGTATGTTGTTGCAAAATTTAGTAAATATAAGATGATTAGGTTGGTCGTAATTTGATTTAAGCTTTTAACATTTGGGTGGCCGCCATTACGTTTCAGTCAAGATGGCGGCGATATAAAACATGACACTGAGGTGCCCTTGGCTAGTGCTACCGCTGTACCAAATTTCGTTTAATTCGGTTTCACCGTGTTTGAATGAATAAATAGGGGGAATCGCTTTGCACACATACATGGCCGCCATCCACAAATTATAGGGCAGATGACCTCGTAGTTCGGTCAAAGGATTCTTCGTACATAAAGGTATAATGTTGCAAAATTTGGTAGAGAACAGATAATTAGGTTGGTCGAAATTTGATTTAAGCTTTTAACATTTGGGTGGCCGCCATTACGTTTTCGTCAAGATGGCGATGATATAAAGCATGACACTGACGTGCCCTTTGCTAGTGCTACCTCTGTACCAAATTTCATTCAATTCGGTTTCACCGTGTTTGAATAGATAGGGGGAATCGATTTGCACACATACATGGCCGCCATCTGCAAATTATTGGGCTGATGTCCTTGTAGTTTGTTCAAAAGATTCTTAATACATAAAGGTATGTTGTTGCAAAATTTAGTAGAGATAAGATGATTAGGTTGGTCGTAATTTGATTTAAGCTTTTAACATTTGGGTGGCCGCCATTACGTTTTCGTCAAGATGGCGGCGATATAAAGCATGACACTGACGTGCCCTTTGCTAGTGCTACCTCTGTACCAAATTTCATTCAATTCGGTTTCACCGTGTTTGAATAGATAGGGGGAATCGATTTGCACACATACATGGCCGCCATCTGCAAATAATTGGGCTGAGGACCTTGTAGTTTGTTCAAAAGATTCTTCATACTTAAAGGTATAGTTGTGAAAATATTGGTAGAGATTAGATGTGTAGGTTGGTCGTAATTTGATTTAAGCTTTTAACATTTGGGTGGCCGCCATTACGTTTTCGTCAAGATGGTGGCGATATAAAACATGACACTGAGGTGCCCTTTGCTAGTGCTACATCTGTACCAAATTTCGTTCAATTTGGTTTCACCGTGTTCGAATTGATAGGGGGGGTGACAGACATTCAGAGTACACACACTCACACTCAGACGGACACACAATTTTTCGCCCTGTGTTGATCTCATAAGTCTACTTTCATTTTTTTTTGCAAAAATCGAAAGTAGGCTAATAAAACTCCAAACATTCCTATAAACATGGGAAATATGAGGGAAACGGTGAAGATCAGCACAAAAAGAAGAACCAGATTTTGAAAAAATGATAGAAATAGTAACGCTTTGAATGTTGGAGTTTTAAACTTTGCTTCTAATAGCAAGAGGTGTGTGTCAACTTGGAAATATATATCATTGTTGTACAAGATTTATGACAAGCACAGTTATAATGTTAAAATCGTTATTGTTTTGGTTCCTTAAGCTGTATGTTCCCCCGTAAACTAAGCAACCAAGCTGAAGAAGGCCCCTCCGAAGGGCCGAAAACATGTTTCATTAAGAAGAAAACACATTGAGTATTAACTGGTGTTGAAA
Source organism: Meconema thalassinum (assembly GCA_946902985.2). NCBI lineage: Eukaryota > Metazoa > Arthropoda > Insecta > Orthoptera > Tettigoniidae > Meconema > Meconema thalassinum. The sequence goes on along the minus strand of OX336388.2, from coordinate 1,000,097,020 downwards.
CAATTTAATAAGTTCAATTACTATGGAACACCTCGTGGTGTAGTGACTAGCATTCTTTGCTGTCATTCCAGAGTCTGGGTTCAATTTCCGGCTCTCCCAAGAAATGTAATCCATGTCTAATTGTTGGAACGGGGTACACTCTGCCACGTGAGGCTAAACTGAGAAGAGTTCTGCCCGCTTCCCTCCTTACTCACCTTGGAAATGTCCGTGGTTTCCCACTTCTACTCCAAACAAATGCAAGTATGTAATAATAATGTTATTGGTTTTACGTCCCTTTTAACTACTCTGGTTTTTAGAGACGCCGAGGTGTGGAATTTTGTCTCGAAGGGGATCTTTTTACGTGCCAGTAAATCTTCGGACACGGCTCCCTCGGATTTGCGCACCCTTAAATGACAGCTGACTGTGCCAGAATACGAACCTGCAATCTTGGAAATAAATACAAGTATAGTTCCTTACTTATGGCCACGACCGTCTCCTCTTCAAACTTATCCTCCATTGCAAATACAGTACACATACTCTTACAGACACAAAGGTAAAACAGGTTATCATACAAATTATACACACACCCAAGTATATGGGGATAAAATTACCACGATATCCAAGCCCCTAAATCACTGGTTCCCAACCAGTAGTCCGCGAGAGCCTCAGGAGTGGTCCGCGGACAATAAGGTCCGGTCGCACATATAAATACGTTGGCAATACATGGGGTTTTGAAAGCGATTTGAGTTGAACGAGAAAGGTCCGAATTTATCCGTGCCGGTGGCTATCAGCTGTTGAATGAAAATTAAATAACTAGCACTAGAATATAAATCAAAATACTTTCCGTAACAACAGTAATGTTTAAATGTGGCAAATACACTTTCAAGACAGAATAATTTCCATCCCGGCATTTGCCTGGAGTAGAAGTGGGAAACCACGCAAAACCACTTCCAGGATGGTTGAGGTATGAATCGAACCCACCAATTCTCAGTTTTGCCTCTTGAGGTTGAGCGTACCCGTTCCCGCCCTCAAACCAGAATTAAATTTCTCTGCAGAACCGGGAATCAAACCCGTGCCTCCTCGTCGACAGCCAAGAATGCTGGCCACAGACCATGAGGCGGACCAAAAGAGGAAGATGAGAAGAAATAATTTCTGATCACGTCGTTTTAATCAAAAAGCAATTAACTTAGTGCACCTTCTTTCAGTACTAAAGGTAGACGATCACTTTGGTCTAGTTTCTAACCCATGATGCTCCTCTCACTTGGGTCAGACTCTCCTTTATGACGTCACAAACGTGGCGTAATTTAAGAACTCCCACCCACCTCCATGTCACGCTATTATTACATGCATATTATTCGATTACTAATTAAACATTACGAGCTTTCAATAACACGATACATCGCGATTGTTTAGAGGCGGTGCCTTTGATGTTATTACACCTAATTTGTGTTTATATTCTTGTCCGAATATTGGTTAAATTTAAAACTCTACTTAGGTGGCTACAGCTTGCCCCGCGTCAAATATCTCACCACGTCCGTGATTGGTGGTTCGAAAACCGGCGCTGATAGTGGCGATCCTGAGTATGTTTCTTTCCTCGGGTTTGCCACACTCCCTCCAGGAAAATTCGTGGATAGTACCTTATTTCAGGTTTCTGGGCACCACCCTATTCTCGGCCCTAATAATTACAGCTATACACAGTCGCTTCAAAAACACAAAATATCAGGCCAATTGAACAGAGTGTATGTACCTTTAGAGTACCTTCTGGTTGCTTTCGAACAACTGACACTGTATCTCCAGTGGCGTCTGGTAATAAGGTTGTTGTGTTACACAATGGCCAGATATCCTTTAAATAAATAATAACAATCAATCAAAACAACTGAAAAATACTGAAACATCAAAGTCGACATCTGAAGATGGCGATTGAAATCTTTGGGGCTCATAAGTAGACTGCCGAATACCCGACTAATCAAAAGATTACTACAGTAGATTACATATCATCACTCAAAAGTACAACACCATGGATGAAAGAAGTACAAAAAGACATGCGAACTGCTAACATCAGAAAGAGACTCCTTCCAAAACAAAGTGAACAACTGGGAAGTCCAACCAGAGCAAGAACAAGAAGTTCCGTGACGAACTAAAGAGCCTACTTTTCTTAAAATTTAAGATTCATGCCAATGATTAATCTATATGGATCTATCTAGAATAATGACGAAATTAAGTTGCTAATATCGAAATTTCTAATTAGTTCGAAATACTGTATACCTGGCAAAATGTAGCCTAATAGAGCACTACAGTTGGCAGCCCTGGTGACAGAATATATTCTAAGTTCCATCTCTTAAGGTACAGAATACAAAATTTGGTTGAAGTCCAATGAATAGCATGGACGTTACATGCAGTTTAACAATGGATCTAACAGCGCGCGTAAAATCATGTTGGCAACAGTGTCATGCATGTAATGGTCAGAAATAATCTGAAATAATATGATCTATTGTTGTGCCAATTTTGAATGAAATCCATTAGTTAGTATAGAAGTTACATGCATTTTAAAATTGGACCTATCAGCAGGCTTAGAATCATGTTGGCAGCACTGACGTATATTAGTTACTCCAAATTCATCTAGAATGCCAGGTACTATACGTGTGCAAAGTTTAGAGCTATTGGCTTGCATACTTTCTGATATATTGATATTAGGGTAACAAAAATAGAGACAGCACATATCAACAGTTGGCAGCCCTGGTTGCTCTTAAGAATACGCATAGTCATATCCGTTATCGTACACATAGCACATACGAAATTTGGTTGTAATCCAAATGATAGTATAGAAGTTACATGTATTTAAAGTTTGACCTCTCAGCAGGCTTAGAATCATGTTGGTAGCACTGACGTATATATGTTACTCCAAATTAATATAGAATGTCAGGTACTATACCTGTGCTTAGTTTAAAGCTGTCGGCTTGCATAGTTTCTGATATATTGGTATTTTGGACAAAACAAATTAAGAGCATTTGTTAACAGTTGGCAGCCCTGGCGGATCTTAAGAATACGCTCAGTCATATCTGGTTATGTACACATACAATATACGAAATTTGGTTGAATTCAAATTGATAGTGTAGAAGTTATATGCATTTAGAAATTGGACCTATCAGCAGGCTTGTAATCATTTTGGCAACACTGCTATATATGACCTCCTGGAAATTAAACTGCAATATTATTATCTATACGTGTGCCAATTTTGAAATAGCTCCCATTCATACCTTCCTAGATATCCAACATGGAGCTCAAATTTCAATTGCGATTTTTTAGCAGTTGATAGCACTGACATCATTTTCAAATATGGCCGTGAGATATTCAGGTATAGATCTTTACTCCTACCAAATTTTGTTTCGATTACTCCAGCCGTTTAGGAGTTGATAGGGGGGGGGGGACACACACACACAGCCAGCCAGCCAGCCAGACAGACAGACAGACAGACACACACACATTTGCCCGATCTCATAAGACTACTTTTTCCTCATTTTTGCAAAATGTGAAAAGTAGGCTAAAAACCTACACCTTAAAGACCAAAATTGACATTCTCCAACAGATTGAAACAATACTGGCAAAATAAGAAGAACGTCAAGAATTGATTCAAAGCGCTTAACGCTTTCCAAAATTGGGAAAATACGCTGTAAATAAATAAATAATAATAATTGAATAAACATATTTTTCATAAATATACAATCTGAAGAGCCATGGGGGACAGGGGAGGCGGGCGGGAGGCTACACCAAGCAGATGAAGGAAGAAGCCAGGATGCTAGGAATCACAGAGGAAGACTGTCAAGACAGAAAACAATTCAGGGAAAGACTTTCTAACATAAAGGTTCTTGTGGAAGAAAAGAGAGAGCGCAGGGGAAGAGGATTGACAGAAGAGAGAATGAATTAATGAAGGAAATGTAGAGGAGGAGGAAGGAAGGAAGGAAGAAAGAACGATGAGATGTACATGAAGTGATATTTGCGGGATCCATAATTTTGGCCGGTTCGCAAGGAAAATAAAGTTACATAAATAATAATAATAATAATAATAATAATAATAATAATAGAGCCTCCGTGGCTTAGGTGGCAGCACGCTGGCCTCTCACCGCTGGGTCCGTGGTTCAAATCCCAGTCACTCAATGTGAGATTTGTGCTGGACAAAACGGAGGCAGACAGGTTTTTCTCCGGGTACTCCGGTATTCCCTGTCACAATTTCATTCCAGCAACACTCTCCACTATCATTTCATTTCATCTGTCATTCATTTAATCATTGCCCCAGGGGAGTGCGACAGGCATCGGCAGCCAGCACAGTTCATATCATCATCGCTAGATGGGGGCTTCATTCATTCCATTCCCTGACCCGATCGGTCGACTGGAAGCAGGCTGTGGATTTTCATTTTCGTTTCAAATAATAGTAATACCGTAATGATGAGCTTTTAGAAATAAAAATCCATGAGCGTTCTCTATGCACAGGAATTCATAGATTTGTTATTTAATAATTTAGAAAAACGTCTACGGTAGTACTGTGAACTGAGAAAGCGAAGCGCTCCAACACTACTGTATATGAGCGCTCACCGTGTTGTCGTTGCCAGGCCCGAGCACCGACCAGATTACAATAGTGGAGGGTATGGCAGAAGTCCTATCCCAACAGTTTACTCGGTTGGCCGTTGCTCACTGATCGCAACAAGAGGGAGAGGAACTGACGAAGACATCCGAGATTTGCCGCCTACTGCCGATACCTTGTCTCGCAATGTTATTTGAGCGTGAGTGTGACACTTGCGGTTCTCTCTCACTCTCGTGTACCCCATAGCTTACGTGTTTTTGTTCCCGTGAAGTATTTCAAATAATCAATTTAACCTCGAAGTGAATGAGATGTTCTCAGGATTGCGGCATTCGTTACGAATACAGTAAGCTTCATCAGTTTTACCGAGCACGTGTAAACCGACTTCTCTGGTATCAAGCAGTCTTTGACTCTACCCCATCGTATATACGATTATTTCAGTAGTATAGATCCCTCCTGCGCCTCTCACAAGTGACCCATCGTGACAAATGAGCATTCAAATGAAAGAGAATTGACATTAGCAGTGACGAATTGCACTCTAATTTCATAAATATCTGTAATTTCTTAAAAAAATGTACGATGTGTGCGATTTGCAGATACTGCTGCTGTAGGAAAATACGCTCCACGATTCCTGTCCATTTCACATTTTGGCCGCTGTGACGACTGTTTCATGTCATTTTAACATTCTGAGGTCTTTCCTTTATAATTGTTCATGGATTTCAGAAACAGTTAATCAAAAGAATGAGTAAGTAGCCTACTCAAATCGTACAATTTCATGAATATCGAATAACCGGTGAGTGTTATGATGATCCCATTTTCATTGATTGCCTTCTTAAGTTAGGGAACGTATAACTGGAATTCTAACTGTAATGTACTTATAAATTGTGTTCTATAATCATTTGGTTGAAAAATAATAACATAACAACCTTTCTCTTTATTTCTCTCATTATAAACCCATTGGGGAAAGTGTGGTTTATGAACATGCGAGAGTTCTCACACGGCCCGCCAGTCTCTCCTTATTGTAAATAGTGTAACACCCACAACAATATCCGCCTGCCACCACTGATTTCTAAATTACTTATTTCTGGTGTTCACCGAGCTGGGAAAACATTTTGAAGTTGTGAATATTATTGTTTCTTTATGTTCATGAACGGCTCAGTAAATATCAGTTGGATCGTTTTTAAGAGTCAGAACTTAACGTCTAAATGCAGTTGCTTGGTTGGTTCCTCAGTTTAGGGGCTGCGACAACGTGGTCATTTATCCCCGAGTACTTTGGGTGTGTGTAGAATCAGTCTGATAACCGGTGTTAATTGTGATGGCTGTATTAGTGTGTGTTATCTGTAATTCAGGTAAGGACTGCAGACGAACAATTTCAAGTAGTTCCTACTTTTGCTACCAAATGCTACCGTCAACGACACCTAGCTGTGAACTTGGCCACTAGATGACATCGCAAGCTCCTGGTGGCGAACTTTGGAACTTAAAGAGCGTTAATCAAATCTAACCTACAAATTATGCTTCACACAATTGCAGTTAGTAGAAGGTTCCTTTACATGCCATAAATCTATGACATGGGCCCACCGGCTTTACTTCCCCTCCGAAGGAAGGTATAGGGCTACTGAGTGATTATTAACGCTCTTAAAAATCCTATGACTTCGGCAGGGATTTCCGTAATATAATAGGATTATTGATAATACAGAGTAATTTACATAATGCCTTACGAACTGACAGCTGGTGATTTTGTAATATAACAACAAAAAGTCACTATAAATAATAAATGTAAAACACTGGTAGGCTATAGATATACGTCACACTGTCCAGAGTTTAATCTTTCTAATCTGTGTAACTGGTCGCGGACTACATGAAACTGCCCCATGTTATGTCGGAGGGGCGAGGTGGGGTAGTGTAACGCAGTGGTTCTCAAACTATTTCTGTCGCGCCCCCCTTCTGAAACATGAAATATCTAGTGCCCCCACCCCCTCTTATTCTTTTTTTCCGAAGGAGGGCAAGCGCTATCACTTACATGGGGTATCTTTTTACCACTGTTAATATGCCACTTATCCATGGGTAATGGCGTAATTTGTATCAGCTTATTATAAATCGGGCTAACCACTTCCACTGACCACGCACTAGAATTCACCTACTCACTCACTGTCTTTGAACGGAATGCAAAGGCCTGGCTGAATTCAAGTCGACAATAGAAGAAATAGAAGAATCTATTCTTGTGAGGAAGTGGTGGTCACATTTGTCAAGCGGCTTATTGCCATTAGTGGTTGTTAAGTGTTTGGTTGGTTGGTTCTTAAGTTTAGGGGCTGCGACTACGCGGTCATGTAGCCCCGTGTACTTTGGGTGTGTGTAGAATCTGTCTGATAACCTGTGTTAATTGTGATGACTGTATTAGTGTGTGTTATCTGTGTTTTAACTAAAGTACTGCAACTTAGAATTTTGCAAATAGTTCCCACTTTTGCCGCCAAGTGCCACCGTCAACGACTACTAGGCCAAGTTCAGAACTTAACTACCAGACGCCACCGCAGTCGGCTCTTGGCAACGAACATAGAAATCTAAGAGCGTTGTTTACAATCTTAACCTATCCAATTTAGCTTCACACAGGTGCAATTAGTGGAAGGTTCTTTAACATGCCATAAATCTATGACATGGGACCGCCGGTTTTACTTCCCCTCCGAAGGAAGGCATACTGAGGGATTTTAACGCTCTTAAAAATCCGACGGCTTCGGCCGGGTTTGAACCCGCTATCTTGGGCATAGAAGCTCAGCATGCTACCAACTACGCCACCGAAGCCGCCTGTTAAGTGTTTGGTAAGGAGATATCGTTGCGGGTGGCAGCTGAAAGGGTGCTGTGTGGGAAATGTTACTCTACACCTTTTCTCAGAATTTCTGCTGGCAGGATCAACTGGTCAGTCGTTGTGAAATAATATTATTATTAATAATAATAATAATAATAATAATAATAATAATAAAGGGGTCATTTCATTCCCACCCAAGAAGGGTGGGTGAGCCCCCATAGATGGCCGCACCATCTCTTGGGCCAGAGGAGGGGATTGTTTGGGAGGTTGAGAGTTATAGGAGAAGGGTGGTGGTGAATTGTGAAAATTTGAGAAGAAAAAATGGTATGACCTCTTGGCTAAGATTAAAGTTTTGGAATGTTTGAAGTTTGAGAAAATTTGCTCTTTTTAAGTTTTAGAATTGTGGGATTCTAAAATTTTATTAGGTTTTGTGTGTTAGAAATTTAGAAAACGTTGTGATTTTATAATTTTGAAAGTTTGGGAATTTTTGGAATTTTGAAATTGTTGTATTTTTTTATGAATGTAATGAAAGAAATGAATGATTACGTATTATGAGATTGCGAAATAAGACAGCAAAAGTACGAGTTTATTAGTCTTGAATGGTATTGGGGGTTCCTGCCGATGATAGGTCATGGATATGCGGATAGCAATATTTATTACTACTACTACTCCTCCTCGGCGCTACAGTCCATGTAGGACCTTGGTCTCTCCAACAATCGTTGCCCAATCCTGACTATCTTCTGTACGTTTCGTCCATCTTCTTACTCCCATCTTGCGTAAGTCATCCTCCACGTCATCCAACCATCGTTTCCTAGGTGTTCCTTTGCATCTTCTTCCACCTGGATTTCCTCTATGGGTCTTTTAACCACTCTATCACCTGCTCTTCTCTCCACATGCCCCAGCCATCTTAGCCTATTACTCTTTACTTCCGAAACCATATCAGGATGACCATATAGTTTCTCCAATTCTTTGTTTTCCCGTTTTCTCCATCTTCCTGCCTCATTCACTGCTCCACAAATCTTCCTCAGTATTTTCCTTTCCCATCTTCTCAAAAGCTCCTCTTCTGTCACGGTCATAGTCCATGTTTCCGAGCCGTACATTACCACTGGTCTTGTAACTGTTCGGTACACTGTCACCTTTGATCTTCTACTGAGGCTGCGTGCTTTGAGGATTTTTATCAGTGCCCAATAAGCTCTATTACCGGCTGCAATTCTTGCTTTTATTTCTTCTCTTGTGCTATTATCTTCAGTAACCAGTACTCCCAAATACTTGAAACTTTCACACCTCTCAAAATTCACCCCATTTAGGTTTATAAATAAATTTATGTATTTATCTTTCTCCGCAGTATTTCTCCTAGAATATTTGTTACGGAACCCGAAATATAAATATGAAAATCAGAGCCGGCGTCCCCACTTTGAGTACTTCTGGTGTAACGAAGGACATGGGAAGTGATCGCGCGGCGTGGAAGAACGTATCAGACCGCGTGGTGTGCACAGCTGCCCTAGAGTATACATACAGGGCCACCTGTGTGCCAATGTTTGAACCTGACTTAGGTTATTGAAACTTAGAAATAGCACTCCTTGGAGCGGTTTCTTGGCGTTCCGACTTGCACAAAATTGACGTAGGAATGATAATTTCTGAAATATGCGCTAATGATAGAGATTTAGGTGGCAGTGACAGTCATTTTGGTAAAATCATCGAGGCTATCAGTCCTTCTTCTTGTTATTTGTTCCATATAAGGACCACGACATTCAATTGTTACATTTGGCGTGGGCTTTGATGTTTGCCCAATAGTTACGCATTCTCTGGCTGTGTTGTTCCCTCCTCTCCTGTGTCCAGAGGGCACCTACGTTCTTTCTTGGCGGTTTGTCCTGGAACCTCAATTGCTGAAGCATCGTCCTGAGAGATATCCGGTCTTTTAAGTCTCTTTCCGTCCCTCCAAGTTCTTGCAGATCTTTGCTCACTTTCCACAACCATGGTGACTTGGTCTTCCACTTTTGCCAGTAACCGAGGAGCTGGTTGGTCAACCTGGTAGGATGCATCCTGTAGACGTGTCCAAAAAATGATTGACGTCGATTCCTAGCAACATCCGTGATTCTTTCACAATACGTGTAGAGCTCTTGATTAGGTCGCCTTCTGTATTCATTCCCTTCCTTTACAGGCCCCAATATATTCCTCATTATCTTTCTCTCCTGTACTTCGAGTTTGTCCGTGAGTCCCTTCCGGTTGAATACTAGACATATATAAGTCCTTCAATATATATCAGTTTCACATAAAAAGGGGGGGGGGGGGGGGAAACCCGCACTGTCCTCACGAAGAACGATGTGGAGAATTGGAGGATGACCTGCTCTAGTTTTTGGATGACCTAATACCATCGAGATCGGAGAAGGAAGGTTGATCTTGAAAGATGAAAAAGAGGAGCTTGGAGCAAATTAATGGAAGAAAAGTTAGACCCAGCTGAGGCTCCACGGTTACCAAACCAAGTCTTACGAGGCGTGAGTCCCTGGGGGGAACTGATGGTCGTATTTCATCTTAATGACTGCTTGTGACCCAAATACGTGTACCCGCATGAAGTATTACGAGTTAAGTCCTTGTACGACACACGTAAATTATTCCAAAAAATGTATTTTTTAACAAATTAATGTGCTGGTATCTCAAATTATTAGATATCTATTTTTATGTTTTTACAATAGAATAGAGGGTAAGTGAACGAAAAGATCCTCCCCACGACCTTGCGTTTGTTGCAACAACGGAAGTGAGACCAGCCAGGCTGGGCCAGGCGGTCTTTACCATTAATCAGCTGTCTAATGACGAGTCTAGTGCGAGAACAGCCTACAATTAGGGCTGGCGTTCCATATAATTTAATATTCATATCAAGAGGCTAGTGTTAAAAGCTTTACTGCACTGACTGTTTGCGCGTGTTGTACTTCTCTGTTGTTCTGCTCGCGGCTACGTGCTGTCTTCTTCTTCCCTTCCAAGCACTTCACATCAAGAAGACCTGACAAGGTTGCCGCTACCAACACCAAATGTGCTGCGCTACAAAATTAATTTACCAGTTACCAGTTTGTAAAGTGGTATGAACCGGTCATTATTATAATATGACTTTTATAAGACTGATGTTGTAGCTCATTTCGAGGTAATCATAACTCTTATTCAGCTGCTTCTTCTCCTGCGCCTTCTTTATTGTAAGATCGCTAGCAATCAGAGATATTTCATTTCTCGCGAGATGGTGTAATAAACAGGATATTAGCTTCCATCTCACTATTATCATTAGATTTCTATTGGTTTTGCAAAGAAGCAAAACACATCCAATTGCTTCAATTTCGGAAGATAATTGAACTGGCATCAATTCTTTTATTTTTGGCAGTAGATACCGAACATGAAATTCAGCTCAGGATTATCAAGCATTCCGTCGCTGCTTCTGAAAAATTCTCGAGCAGACGCTACCAACCGTTGTCTACACCTGTGATTTAATAGCTTAATTGCAAAAATTAATAATAATAATAATAATAATAATAATAATAATAATAATAATAATAATGTTATTGGTTTTACGTTCCTTTTAACTGCAGCTGTTTCTAGATACGCCGTGGTGCCGGAATTTTGCCCCGAGGGATCTTAAACGTGCCAGTAGATCTACTGGCATGGCTCCCTCGCATTTACGCACCCTCCCTAATTATAAAGGATCTGATGATGAGCTTGACGATCGAAACTGGTCATCCAAGTGTATTTATTAATTTCATGTATTTTTTTAGGATTAAAGAATCACTCGTTAAAATTGAGTACTATCGTATTGATCGGCTGAAAAGCTTTAAATTTCGATTACTAAGGCAACACTGAAAAATGGATAATTTTCATACGAGTGTTTTAATTACCGTTATATACGAGTTGCATACGACTGTTTATGTTCGACGATAATTATAACTATTTTATGTTCGAACATAAATATTCATAAATATCTGTAGAGATTTCGCCAGTTTTATGTACTGAACAGAGTGCATGGGACGCAAAGAATACCTTGTATTTGACCATGGTCTCCTCAAATACCCCACTATGACACTAAGACACGCAGTGAAATTTAAAATAGAAGGCCGTGGAAGTCAGTGCAGATGCGATGCTATCCTTACCTAATTGGTCAAACAACTGTCTCTTGAGCTCTGATTGGTGGGAGAAACTGCTTCATAATGAACAAGTAGTTCCGTGAAGAACTATACAGCCTATTTTCATATATCCTACTTATGTTAATTGCCCCTATCAACATGCACAATTTCAGTTTGATTGCTGTAATAGATTCGTAGATATAGAGAACTTACTAAATAATTCGGATGGTCGCCATGTTGGATTTTATATATGTAGGTCCTAGAGTTATGTACTGTTACATGCAGATTATTGTGAACGTGTAGTATTCAAACTTCAATCGCATAATTAGGACACAAGAAGTAACAAGGAGATTTTAAAATTTTTCACAGCTGCCATCTTGAGGTTATGGAAACAATTGAAATAAATTAGATGCCAGTGGATTAACATTCGTATAAGGATTTACTGTACCAAGTTTTACTGCACGCGGATGGTTAAATTGCGAGAAACGTCCATGTGAATATTTATAATTCGCGTCGCCGCCATGTTGGATTTGTGATCACCAGGTTATTTAAAGTCCTATAGGTGAACTTAAGTTCATAGCCCCTATGAACATTAAAGAATGCAGTTTGATTGCTAGAATAGATTCGTAGATATTCAGTATCGTCTAAATATTTCGGATGGTCGCCATGTTGGATTGTTAAATGTATAGGCCATAGAATCATGTAACAATAGAGGAAAATTATTGCGTAGGTTCATTATTCAAACTTTCACTTTGATCGCATGACTACATCACAAAAAATAAAAACTTAATTTTAAAATTCGCACTGCCGCCATCTTGAGGTTATGTAAACAATTGAACTAAATTAGATACCAGTGGATTACAATGTGTAAAAATATTTCCTGTACCAGGTTTCAGTGCGCTTGGAACATTAAATCGCGAGAAAGGTCTATTTAATATTTTCAAAATCGCTTGGCCGCCATGTTCGTTTTGTAGTTAACCGGTTTTTTAAAGGCTTATAGATGGACTTCCAGTAGTGCCCTTTATCTCCGTACAAAATGTTAGGGATATACCGCTAATAGTTTCAGAGATATAGAATGCCGGTGAAATATTTCGCACATCCGCCATCTTGTGATTATGTAAACAATTGAACGAAGTTAGATGTCGGTGCATTACAATGTGTATAAACATTTACTGTACCAAGTTTCATTGCGTTTGGTTGGTCTAATCGCGAGAAACGTCTATTTAAAAGTCGCAAATTCGCTTGGCCGCCATGTTGGTTTTGTAGTTACTAGGTTTTCAAAAGTCACATAAGTGAACTTATAATAGTTCCCTCTGTCACCATAGAAAATGTCAGGGTAATATCGGTAATAGTTTCGGAGATATTGAATGCTGGTGAAATATTTCGCATAGCCGCCATGTTGGATTGGTGAGTAGTAACAAAATTTGAAGGGCACGGTCGAGGTCGCCCGGAATAGTGCTATGAACTTTCCGAGTTTCATTGAAATCGCTCCTGCCGTTTAGATTTTATTAGGGGGGGGACACACACACGAATCACACACACACACACACACACACGCACACACACACACGGACAAAAGGTGATCTCATAAGCCTATTTTTTCAAAATTGAAAATAGGCTAAAAATAGTGTTATAATGACCCTCATTATGGTACAGTTTTCTGACATACAATATTTACATTTCGACATTGTCTAACATAATACGGTACTTTATTAATCTCATGTATCTTTTTTTTTTTCAGGGCTAAGGAATAGCACCCATTACAATATGGGTACAATGGTGTTGAAAATTTTAATTTCGTTTATTTTAATAGTAAGGTCGTTAGACGTTACGCGATAACCCTGATATAAACTCATTATAAACTGGTAAAGTAGGTCTAATACCATCGAGAATTGAACCAATAGAGACAACAGTTCATCGATGACCACCTTTTCCTGCTGTATTTGTCAGATCCATCACTTGAAATGCCAAGAATGAAAGCTTAATATGCTGCATTTTATTAGAAGTTGATCCATTAATTTCTGAAGTATCTACCCAAAGAGGTTATGATTTAATCTTTCTCTTCAAATACTGATTTTAGCGCTGTTTGAATGTTGGCGGTGAGTAATCAGCCTCATGTTTATGGATGTTTATGAATGTAAATTGATTTACTGTTCTTTACATTGGGAATTCTAAGCGATTTTTATGGCAATATCAACGTAATTTAGTGATTCCCTGTTTGAAAGTCCAGTTCCTGGTCTTTGGAATGAAAACAGTTACTCACAAGGGACACCTTTGAGCTTGATCGCTTGAAACCGCACGAAACCATGCTTACAGTAACACTCGATCATAACAAAAACAGTGCTCTGTGTCATTTCCATGCAAAATGATTCATAGTACCACAAGTGACATTTTAATAGAGATAAATAAAGTAACTAGATAACAATACAATAGGAGGGGAAGTATACGTAATTCAATGACGGCAGTGTATCATTACATTTGCAATCAACAGTGCCCAAAACCCTCTGCTTAAAATTATAATAGCGTAAACCACACATACACTACACACCTGATAGTGTGTATATTAGTCCACGAAGTGCATACAGTATGCGGAATTTCGATGAAGGGGTTAAAACAAAGTGGAAGGGAACAATACGCACACCTCACTAAAGCCACGTCTTTACATTCCAAATCACTTTCGCATTCAAGCAGTCCAATACCAAAAGCCATTGTCATTGACATACCCATATCATCATTTGAAAATGTAATTAGTGTGGCTTTTGGTATTAGACTGCTTGAATGCGAAAGTGATTTGGAATGTAAAGAGGTGTGCATATTCCCTACCACTTTGTTTTAACCACTTCATCCAAATCCCGAAGACGAAGTGGGAAACCACGGAAAACCACTTTGAGGATGGCTGAGGTGGGAATCGATCCCCCTCTAATCATTTGGACCACCCGATGCTGAGTAGACCCCGTTCCAGTCCTCATACCACTTTTCAAATTTCGTGGCAGAGCCGGGAATCGAACACAGGACCTCCGCTAAAGCATATTATTAGACTTGTATAATTCCACAATATAGATATATAGGCCCTATTTGTACGAAATTAAAAAGTATTAACATGCAAATATCGAAACATATCGGTATTTAGTGTTTGTATGCTCTCAAAATTATATTTAATTTCAATATTAATTTAAAAAATTAAAGTATTTTTAATGAAACAAAGCATTAATTATTTACCATCTGGGGCATAATATGTTTAAAATATATTTACATAAGGTGGATTTTTAAAAAATCAGAAACCTGTAATTTCACTAAACTTGGCTTGGCATTTTTAACATAACCACGTATATTAAATAACTTGACTACAAAAGGATTAATCATTGCAAAGTACACATACAGCGTGTTAGCCTTTCTTGAGTCAAATGTGGCCCCCGGGTAGAAAAAGGTTGCAGATCACTGAAATACAGTAATGAAAATACACCTGGTTGACCGCAGACGCAACGTTCTTGGTCCTGTTAGAGCTACACCAAATTCAGGAGTAATTTTACGACATCATGTGCGGCTATCGGCTGTAGCCGGCGGACTCTGCGTGGCCTCGGGGCATTGGAAACGGAAAACGTGACCCTTCCTTGTTCCGGAGATTAGGGATGCATTTCGCTTGGTTAGCAAAGGGACTATCTGGAGTTGAGATTTCTTCAGCCTCCCATGATTGAACCTGCAAGCAGACTGGCTGGCTGTTAACCTTAACAGAGCAGGCCAATACAATTCTCTCCACCGACATCAAGTTTACATTTTTAATTTCAATATATATTGCTTAGATATCGTTTTTCTAAGGGAACTCCAACTTTAATTAAATGACTATTTCATTAGTCACCATTAGAAATTGGATTCCTTCGAAAATGCTCGTTTTAAATAGCCAGTTTTTCTTTGTTATCTCTAGAATTCAGCTATATAGGAAAATGCAAACTTGGGGATGGGTTTGCAAATGCGATAAAGCGAGAAATGCTCACTCTAATATTTTCACTTCCCATGATCTGTAAACCATTTTTTATGTGTTTTGAGAAAGCGAAAAAATGCGAAAATTATTTCAAAATGCTACATAAATGCGAAATCCTTTTTTTCAAATATAATGCTTTTTATTGTTTGCTTTCTTATGGAAACTTCAAGTGAGGAGTTTGTACACTCTTGAAATTGACCACTTGTCTGGGATGCACCTCGTTCCCCGTCCTATGTGAGATTTTCGAAGTGAAATGCCATGTCCTGTGGTTCGGATTCCACGTAAAAAGGAGGTCCCGTGGCTCATGATCTCAAGATTAACGGTCACGTTAAACTACAAGCTTCGTTCCCCGTCCGTCACTTTCATTCCCTTCGCGTAGGTCAAGTCAACAAGTGCTAAGATGGTGAGACCAAAAATGTCTATAAAACAGCTTCAAGATGTCATTCAACAATGATTCATGAATTTGTATGCACTTGCCCACTGTGGTGGTTATTGAAGCAAGACTTGAGTTGATTTTGTCTATTTTCTCTGTATTGTTCTGGGTTTGCATCCGTATCCATTTCTATATTTTCTGTGGAATGCTTTAAACTGTAACAATTTCCTTCTGCGTTATTTTTACCTAATTAATTTACAATATACACACAATTTACCTGATGCATTTCATCTAACCATTGACCATTTACAAATATGATTTTAATTTTACATAAGTTAGTACATAAATAATAATAATAATAATAATAATAATAATAATAATAATAATAATAATAATAATAATAATAATATCGTATGGCCTCGGGTGCCGGGTGCAAGCATTGTTATTTGACACCCAAAGGGTAGCTTGCATGTCGAATTTCGTTGTTCCTTGAAGCAATATGAAAGTCAAGGAGGTTAGATATCTAAGCTCCTTGAACACTACATAGCGCTTTCTAGTAGAGAAATGAGGAACTTGGTGTTGGCGGAAACTCCCGAGATTAATTTTGCCATTATGAACACGGCCTACTGAATTAAAATAGGTTCTTTGACATGCCAACATCGTATGACATGGTGTCGTAATTTTTGCCGCCTTTCAAAAATCACTTACCACGGCCAGGAGCGAACCTGCAAGCTTGGGGTTAGTAGACCGACACGTTGACCACTCACCCACCGTGGCAAGACTGTTAGTACATAAGTTTTCGTTAATGTCTTTTCAAATGGCATTACTCATTTGTCAGATTTAACCCAAATCATACTTTTTTTTTCTTTCAAAATACTGTCAAATGCTAAATTGCAAATGTATAAAAGCTACAAAATACTAAATTTTCAAATAAAAAGGATAATTTTCTGATTTCAAAATGCTAAAAATCACCATCCCCATGCATACCTTCTTTCACTTCCTTTGTTGCCCTGAGATATTGGATGTCTAGGAGAATGCTTACTTTTTCGATTTCTTTTGTTGTAACTAAAAACTTGAGTATAAAAATGCCCATTTCATTTGAATATAATATACTTTGTTATCGCTAGAATTCGAATGTCTTGGAAATCTTTACTTTGCTGCAATACATATTTTTGTGTTACATCTAGAAATTTGATTGATTTGAATGTACAAAAGCTGTACATATCTGTGCAAGATTAACTAAAAATGAGATATTCTGGTGAATGGTTTTTCTATCTGCTTCCCTCTCTCCCATACATTACATAAGAAAATGCAGTTTAATACTTTATGGCTCTTTTGTGTGTAGTTTTTATTTAAATATGATGCATTATTAGTTTTGAAAGATGACGAAATTGTACGAGCATAAATTCACGCGTGAAACTAAGTGCAGTCCAGAGGTATGGCCTTGCTTGGCTAACATGTCCTCTCCTAACAATCGCCCTACTACAAACACTTCCTGGACTGGCTGCGTGGCTCAGCGGTAACGTTCTCGTTTGCTGGGCCCGAGGTTGCAGGTTCGTATTCTGGCGCAGTTAGCTGGCATTTGAGGGTGCACAAATGCGAGGGAGCCCGTGCCAGTAGATTTACTGGCACGTTGAAGATCCCCTTCGGGGCAAAATTCCGGCAGCCCGGCGTCTCTAAAAGCCACAGTAGTTAAAAGGGACGTAAACCCAATAAAATTATTATTATTATTATTATTATTATTATTATTACAAACACTTCCTCAACATGTTCCGTAGGTATCCTCGCCATTAATAGGTTGTGAAAGGAAATGGTTGAAGTAGTACTATTGACTGGAGTGGGTATGAGAACTCGATACCCAAGTCTCTGAGCTGCTCCAAGTTTCGCCTGTGTTTTCAAATGCGTAAAATTTGACCCTCACTAGGGATGGTTCAAGTTAATTTGGGGATGACAACCTGACGAAAATGTATGCAATTTTTCACCAAGACCGGCAGCCTTGTTCCCTTGAGAGATTAATTTTTATTACACTCTTTTCAAAACTTGAGATGGAGAGTAGTGTGAACTCTGGTTTGAATCAATATCGTTTAAGTTACGAAGACATCACCCGTGTTTTCCTTGTGATCTGAACAGCATGTGTGCGAAGTATCAGTAAATTTTGGAGTTTTATTTTCGCAATGTTTCCCTGACTGACAAGGAATCATCGCTGGCTTCAAGTTCCCGATCTCAGTTAAACTTTGCGTGCTTGTTGGTCAGTCCACATGAAAAAAAAAATGTGTTGGTATTTCGTCTTAAATTTATTTAGAGCATCTCTAGAAAGGATGAATTTGTACGTGTCTGGAGCAATCCACTACAACCTTACTGGTTACCGAACACCTCTGGTGAATACCCTGCCTGGTTTTCTGGATCACCTCCGGAAAGAACGATGGAAACTCTAACAGCGGAAGTGTATCGACAGTGCTTTTGGAAACCTTTTATATAAATTCTAAAACTGTGTGTGCTATTATGATTCTTGGTGTTTTGTCCTTGTGTTTTGTGTTGTGGTTTTTTCTTTCTTGAGAAGAGAATTGTAGTCATGAGGTCAATGATTAGTGTTTGTAGCTGTCTTTGTAAACAGATAAATGAATGAAAAGAAGTAACTTTGTCGGGGAAAAAATACTGACGTGAGACTTGAAACGGCCCGGGTGGGTATGCACACTGAGTTCTCATACCCTCTTCGACCGATCGGACTACTTAACCTTTACCCCCAAAATACTGCTTACGGTGAGAGGGTCAATGGTATGTACTGGGGAAACTAGTTGAAGCAGTGCGATTGGCCGGAGAGGACATGAGATCTCAGCGCACACACCCACAGGTGCAGCACTAATTCTCGCTTTTATATTCAAATGCTGGCAATTCTCTCTCTTTCTAGGGATGGTCCTAATCAATTTGGTGATAAGAAATATTATGAGACATATGCAGACATGTAGACAAAGTTACACCGAAATCGGGACCTGACTCTCGCGATGTCTCCTTGTGAGATTAATTCTTATTACAATCGGCTGATGTTGAGTTGGGCCCATGGTCAGTCCCACCCATAGAGATTGTTCAGCTTGGAGGGATGTTCGAGTTGGTCCCATGCTCAGCTTGGAGGGTGGGATTGATTGATTGATTGATTGATTTTATTTGCACGGCTACACTTAGAGCTTAAGAGCTCCTTTACAGTAGCGCCCTACATAAAATAAGGTTAGGGCTTATACAAATAAAACATTTCACTTACATTCACAATATAAATAGCCTAATAATAGTCTAACAATAGTAACAAAAAGACAGTAATAATACTGGGAGGGAGGGAGGGAGGTTCGAATTGGTCCCATGCTTAGCTTGGAGGGAGGGAGGGAGGTTCGAATTGTTCTCATGCTCAGCTTGGAGGGAGGGAGGGAGGTTCGAATTGGTCTCATGCTCAGCTTGGAGGGAGGGAGGGAGGGAGGGTGGTTCGAGTTGTTCTCATGCTCAGCTTGGAGGGAGGGAGGTTCGAATTGGTCCATGGCGTTCTTAAGTTACAGGCGGGAGCGGTACCCCCACTCTGCCACCGGCGAGTGACGTCAGGGGTCTTAGCTGGCCGGTGGACAGCACGCTAGTCATATGGCAGAGAGATGCATTCATGTAATTAAATCGGTTTTGTTTACAGAAGAAATTGGGATGGACTTCCGAATTTCACCACAGTCCTTCCTTAGTGATCGATGAATTGTGTGAGACGTTTTCCGCTGTCACTACGGGCGATTAAAGCAAATGACTGCGATACAAGTCAGCCCAAAGCGGTATACAAAATGAGCATGCTGGAAACTAATGTTTGATTGCACTACAAGTAGGCGGTTTTTGTATCTTCTACAGAACACAATAATTAGTTGAATATATTTAAGTGAGAATATCATATCTGTTTATGTACTTTAACAAACGGGAAATTTCTTCTTTAACATATATTTCATCAAGTTGCAAAATTACCCACTTATCATCACACTTTTCAGCGGCTTTTTTTTTTTTTTTTCAAGAAATGAACGTTTTCGTTAAAATTACTCGGAGTTACACTAAGGGAAGAAGTCAATCTTTGTAAATGTTTGGAATGAGGAAGGGATGGAAATTTGTTCTGCCTTCGCGGATTGCATGTACAATATGTACAATATGTAAGAGCAAAGTATCATGTTCGAGGACCTTTTTTTGTTCTTAAATATAAGAGAGAATTGCTCGGATAAAAATTAACTTGCTGAGAAATTCCCTCTTCTCCACTATCCAATAAAGTTTCTTGAATTACATCCAGCAATTTTAAGACATTGGCCACGTAATTTTCCAAGTTGGTTTGGAATCTCTTCTCAGTAAGATACTGTAACAAACTGAACAGTGTTCTCCAACTCTTCACAGCTGTTTCAATTCCCAAACACTGAAGAAAGTTCTGTAGAAGACAATTGACAATTGTTATAGAAAGCAGAAACAAGTAAATGATTATCTACATTAATATAAAGAAACAGCCTCCGTGGCTTAGGTGGTAGCACGCCGGCCTCTCACCGCTGGGTCCGTGGTTCAAATCCCGGTCACTCCATGTGAGATCTGTGCTGGACATAACGGAGGCAGACAGGTTTTTCTCCGGGTACTCCGGTTTTCCCTGTCAAAATTTCATTCCAGCAACACTCTCCACTATCATTTAATTTCATCTGTCATTCATTTAATCATTGCCCCAGAGGAGTGCGTCAGGCCTCGGCAGCCGGCACAGTTCATATCCTCGCCGCTAGATTAGGGGCTTCATTCATTCCATTCCTTACCCGGTCGGAGACTAGAAGCAGGCTGTGGATTTTCATTTTCAATATAAAGAAACAAAAGTCATAGACTCAAAATTGATTCTATATATAACCACTCTATCGTCAAATATATTGAAATTAATAGCTGAGTCCCCTTTCACTTTAGTGCTATTATCTGCTAATCGTTTCTCAAGAGAATTGCATAAATTCTCGAAACTGATTATAACATCGTCCCATTCTGCAGCAGCAACAGCAATTTCTTGAGCACTTTCTTCCTTCCTCACTTCGATTTCTCTTTTCCTCTCTTCTGGTTGTTTCCGCTTAATTTCACTTTCCTTTGTCAAGTATTTCGGCAAACCTTCAACAATAGTAAGACAAGAACCTTTAACTAGCTTAGGATGATCGTATTTATACACTTGTTTCTGTCCATTAGAATCACAGTATTCATTCTGTAAAATAATGCAGTCCGGTTGAAAATGTTTAATACACACAACACTGTTCTCCGAAGGTGTCCAGTCCTTCCTCGGGATGCTTCTCAGCCATCTATTTCTCAAGTTTACTTTCTTGGGAAAAGAGAAACATTTCACGTAGGCGGTTTCAACTCCACGAACCAGAAAATTACTACTACATCCTGGTACATAACACCTTCGTGACATTGTATTTGCTTTTAAAATATACCACGTGGGGCACGGATATATTTAACACTTGTCACTGGACAACAGGAAAAGCAATGTATTGTGAAATGTCACCCTCGAAACATAGAAACAATGACCACATCACAGCGCTCCAACAAGACTGAGCATCTCTTTGCTGTCTGTAGTAAGACCCATGACGTCACAGCCCCGCTGGCAGTGTTCCCGCCTGTTAACTTAAGAACGCCGTGATTGGTCTCATCGAACTGCCCCCAAGAGTCACGGACACGTTCGTGAAGGGCCAACGGCTTGATAAGGTTAGGTGAGATTATGTTAGGTTAGGTTAGGTTAGGTGAATTTTGGTTAGGATAGGTGAGGTGAGGTTAGGCGAGGTTAGGTTAGGTGAGATAGATTAGGTTACTTTAGGTTAGGCTATGTTAGGCTAAGTAAGGTTAGGTGAAGTTTGGTTAGGATAGGTGGGGTGAGCTTAGTTTAGGTTAGATTGGGTGAGGTGAGGGGAAGTTCGATTGGATTAGCTTAGGCGAGGTTAGGTTAGGTGAGGTAGGTTAGATTAGATTAGGTTAGGTAGATTAGGATAGGTTAGGCTAGGTTAGATTACATTAGGTTAGGTTAGGTGAGGTACAGTAGGTTATGTTACGTTCGGTTAGATTAGCTTAGGTTAGGTAGTTTAGGATAGGTTAGTTTAGATTAGATTAAGTTACATCAGATTACATTAGTTTAGTTTAGATTGGATTGGATTAGGTTAGATTTGGTTAGATTAGGTTAGGTTAGATTGGATTAGGTTAGGTGAGGTAAGTAAGGTTACGTTAAGTTTGGTTAGATTATGTTAGGCGAGGAGGTTAGATTAGATTAGGTTTGGTTAGGTTAGGTGACGTAGGTTAGGTTGGACTATATTAGGTAACGTTTGGTGATGTTTGGTTAGGTTAGGTTATCTAACCTCAATGCTGAATTATAAATACAAAATTAAGACGTTACATTAGAAATCATTAGATAAGGATATAATAATTTCAATAATTTTTTGTCTTTGATACTGTATGTCAATATCGACCATAAACCACAGAGGAATGTTTTGACAGTGAGCCCAACTGAAATGTGTCCATACAATGTTTTCAAAACTAGTATACAGTAATAGCAAGTACTGTGGGCTATGGCCTGAATCAATATCGTTAGCTACGAAGACGGTGATATCACCGAATGTTAAAAACATCTATTTTAGGGAGCCAGTACAATAAACATTTACCTATCACGTGTTCATTTGGGTAGTTAGGCAAACGAGTTATGTACTTTGGTTGTAACTTAAGAATCAACGTCTCAAAAGTACAAATGTGTTTACCAAACGGTGGTGGCCACAAGCTACTGGACCAAATAATAACTAAGGTAGTGAAACCCAGCAGGAAGATCGATAACATCACATCTCTCTCGGCATTTGACTCTTCAGCTTTCCGTAGTGCTCATCAAAGATGCAGTATGGGCAATTAACTTAATATAATATACAGGAAACGCGGTGTATATCACATTTACGTGTAGGTGCATGATTGTTGATAGCACTAACATCACGGGGTCGTTATCTGTCGGCAATTATCGTAACTGATCGGAAAGGGCAGGCAGAATCTAAACATGCCGGCCCTAGTGTTATAAGCATGCGTTGAATATGGACAAAGACTGCTGTTCGTTGTATGCTCATTTAAGGACCAAGCATTCTAAAGCTGGTCAACTATGCCAGCTGTCAGTTTGTTCGTTCCTATAAAGAGATTTTTTTGCGATTTTGTTTGGCGTTTAGTTTAAAAAGGCGAAGAACATTCACCAACAGACACATGGTTGAGAGCGGAAAAGATTAATTATAAATACAAGACCTATCTTTCTCGAAATGTCGTGCCTGTCTCGAATACAGGTAACCATTCTACGTTTTAGCGAAAGGGAATAATAAATTTTTATAATGATTTATTTTGTATTGTTTTGCCAAAGTCATGGTTAATTCAACTTTATTCGACCAATTTTGGGCGTTATTATCTAATTGGTTGAATTTCCAAATACCTTTAATGTAGGGCAGGCTATTTACACACAACTGTGTGATTGTGTGTATACCACTAATTATTCCCGTTTCTGTGGGGTACCGGTATGTCTGGAGATTTGATGGGGTTCTCCGTGACGAATTGTTTTTAAGTTGGATACCCTTTCTGGCGTCAGTTCCATGAAAGGAGTTAAAGAGATGAAAAGAATAATACTGGGCAAGGAGTTGGAAAGAAGAATCCATAATTGCACAGTGAATACAACAGGAAATTGATCTGTAATTCAGTTAGGACAAATATTTAAAGATAATTATTTTTAGAATATTATTCATGGAAATTAAGGGCATTTAATTGATCATTTGAAATGTTTTAAGGTCATCAACATCCACCCCTTTCTTATTATACTTACGACTGAATGCCCTTCTTGACGCCAGTATAAATTGATAGCCTAGGACTCAGAAGAGGAATGGGTTCGAACCGCACTGAAATGGTTTTCGGTGAAGAGAACCATTTCCAATATTCTAAAGCTAGTATGGTACGTCCTTTTCATCAAAGTGGTGTACACAAACACCTGATGTTGAATGCGAGTATTTTCTTGAAATGACAAGAAACCACGCCTTTTTCTTTTCTCGTCTTTAGGGAAGGAAAAGATACCGGTAGTAACATAACCACTTAATTTCTCAGTGCTCACAGTAAGACACACAACACATTCTAGGCATCTTGAAATATTTTAATAACATATTAGTGAAAAACATGTTTATTAAATTCATTGATTATACATAGGAGAAACTGTGCTAACTCTGCGGTACTTGATATACACTTTTTCTGCATATATACCCCAGTGTAAGAGACGAGTTCATCTCATCAGTCGTGTTGAGTCAATTATTTAATTTCCCTTGGCTATGAATTTCGAAACGGAAAACGCTACCACCTAGCGGTAAAATGGTGAAAACCAGTGTTGTATTTTGTTTGTGAAGTAGGCTATTTATAAATAATTTTCCATGTATTTCGGCGATGCTTTTATGCGGTACTGGTAGTCTAGTAATGAAGCATGTTATTAGATTAATCATATCGTGAATTTAGTCCGAGTAACACTTTTTGTGTTAAATGATTTAAATTACAGGAAATACCAAATTGTATTGATTTAATTATTCCACAGTTATAATTAATATAGAATTAATGAATTAATCAGTCGTGTCAGAAGAAATTTTAAAAACTGAATTTATGTCATAAATATGTAGTAATTTAATTTCTATGTTAATTATTTGAACCATTTCTCTTAATTTATCGTGTTTGCCATCAACCATTTAATATTGCGGAAATAGCTGAGTCTCTCCTAAAACTTAAGGCACACCAATCGCGGTAGCTGAGAGAGCTAATACACTACTTCGAGCCTCACTGGCATCGGAAGAGCTTGGGTTCGAATCCCACCTTGGCCAAAATACATGACCATTGGCTGGATTATTGAAATTAATCGACTTCGGAATGTCTTATATTGCCCATGATAATTTCGAATGTTTTATTTACCTTTTACTCAGAAACTAGTAACAGAACCTAATCGATTGTTTTCAGGGATGTTCTTCAAGACTCTCTCCTTACTTTAACACAAGCGTTTTGAAAATAAATGTATTTTTGAATTTTTAGGAACATTTTTAAAAATGACATTATTTCAACAGCACTTTCTTGTGGACATTTCCATCTGGCAAAATTAAACTAAAGTAAATTTTGAAAAATGGACATGATAAAATATAACACATATAAGAAGGAATTACGTCTAAATATTTCAGCATTGTACAAGTTGTGGAAAAGTTACGGAAAACAATTATAAATTTTATATCCAGAATAACATTCTAGTGAGAAATTCGAATCAAAAATATATTTGGTTTTTAGAGGAAGACCGAGAGACAGGTGGCTGAAGGGGGTGGAAGAAAGCGTGAAGAAGAGAGGAGAAGACTGGACAAGGGTGGAAGCTGAGAGATGGTGGGAAGACAGAAGACGTTGGATAGGCTTGTGTTCCAAACAGACCCGGCCAGTGGCTGGAAACTGTGCAAGATGATGATGATGAGAACATGGCGTTACCACATAATTCCTCTTCTTCCACTTGAAACACTAGCACATTCATTTTGCTGTTGTTACTAGTCCCTTTGCCCTTCCTTCTAACGCTGGTCCATAGAAGATTTGGTCTATCGTCTATGAGAAATAAAAATAAAAATGTACCTTGGTGGGCCTACCAGTAGAACGCATGTTTGTGGGGAAGTGTAAGGAAAGGAGCCTCAAGAATTAGATATCAAAAAATAAATATAGGCTACCGTTAGAAAAATAAAAGTCTATAGATTAATAAGAAAACGTAGGTTTATTTTTTGGACATGTTTCAAGAATGCCTGACGACAGACTCACAAATATTTTTTGTAACCACTTCAACAAGCCCAATAGAAAAGGCAACTCTTATGGAAAATTATTTGCTGACACCAAGAAGGATCTACAAGAAATGAGCATCACTGATCAAGACATCCGCAACAGAACCACTTTCAGAAATAAGATACACACATTTGAGGGGTTCCTAGAGCCAGAAACAGCGACCAAGAAGAAACAACATTGGGCAGCTGAAAAGAAAAAAGCTGTGAGCAAGAGAATGAAGGAATACTGGCGCCAAAGAAAACTGAAATCATGAAGAGTTATTTACGTGGTCCTTAGTTGGGCAAAATCAATTATAATGATGGGGAAACAACAACAATTTGACAATTTTGAAAGTTGTGTACATTCGTGAGCCCCACTCCCCCCCCCCCCCCCGTCCCCTTAATACGGAAAAAACTCACTTCTGCAGTCTTCACGAAGTATTTCATTTGTGTTGAATGAGTAAATGACAACCGATTTTAAATGCTGTGCTATCAAAATAAACTGTATTTATCAACAACACTTAGCACGTGAGCTTAGCGTGTTTGCACACTTTACAGTATGGCCTACAAACAGTAATGCCAATTCTTGATAATTAGAGATGCAATGGCTATTGTCAATCCACTGCCAGCTGTCGCATGGTAAAATCCATAAGGCCCTTCATAACGGCTATTGAAGATCATTGATAAATTCTTACTTCATTCTAACTGCAAAGTATTATTGTCATAATTGACAAAAGATTGTGCCATCTATAAATGAAATATTCAGCAAGGCACAATAAATGACAGGAGTCGCTCCGTCCGACAGTTGAAACCAGGCCTTTCCTCACATGCATTACCGAAGTTCACCACAACGCGTCCAAGAAATGGTCCGAGGAGCGTAAGATAGAGTTCAGCAAGGCAATGAAAGATTACTGGTCCAACATAAAGGCTCAAAATTTCAGCACAAAAACAGTCGCCAAACAATCCACCAAAAACACCAGAAGTGGCAGACAACAGCCAAAGCACAAGCACCGTGGTCCATAGGTGGCGCAAACGAGCAAAGAAGAAGAACTACTAAAACTCAGCAATTTTTCTAGGTTCATGCAAGCTGGCTCATCAGTGGGCTCTTTGTGTCCGTCCCCAGACCCCCACAGGAGTAGCGAACTGTGCACTACCTCCCTTCTTATGATGCGCACTTGCGCTAAAAGCTCAAGCAGCCTTTCACCTCCCTATTAAAATGAAGGAAGCTTTTAGTTTTACGTGACCGTTAATCATGCAATCATGAGCTACGGGACCTATTTTTTACGTGGAATCTGAACCACAGGACATGGCATTTCACGTCGAAAATCTCAAATGCATTAAACGGGCATCGAGCCCAAAAATATGGTACATTGGCTTCCACGGCCAGTGAATTAAAACTCAGCTTGGTGTTCCTAGGCGAAACCGCACACAAGACACGGCATAAACCTACAAAAATTGCTGAGTTTTAATTCACTTATCATGAAAGCCAATATACCATCTTTTTAAGAAGAATTACTGATATGTATTTCAGCGTAAGTTTGCGACAATTACGAAAGTAACGTGCCTTGGATCAGGCAAGGAAAGAATTTCTACAGAAGAAAAATCAGTTGACATGAAATATAGTTTTAAAGAGGTGTGCAAATTATTAGAATCAAAATAATAAAGAGTTTAAATCAGTCATAATTTTTCATTGAAAATCATTTTATTGAGCATCTGCTGGTATCTTTTGTATCCCTACTTAGTAATGTTTTCTCCCCTGTAGACGTACAACTTTTCCCATAAGGAATTGTGTCTGGAAACTTTCAGAATTGGGGATTCCAAGGGATACCCAAGCTTGGCCGTTCTACTATTTGTATTGACTTTGGAATATACCCTTTAAGACAGGTGATTTCAATCCATAGTTCTTGAATATTTGAATAGTTCCAGAGCGGATCATCAGTAAAATGACTCCAAAACCCTCAGCTCTAAATTCACATGAAAAGTAGAGTGAAGTAATTAAAACAAAACGTATGGCATTTTGCAGTAGCAAAGCTCCTCTGTTAGTGTAAATTCTAAAAATCATTTAACTTTGAGTTTCTTAAAAGAAAATACAGTGGTACCTGGATGATTCGAACCTCAAGAGACCAGTAAAAAATTCGAATTATCCAAAAATTCGAATTAAGAAAGTTTTTTGAAAAGGGTAGAGAAAATATTCAAATTTTAAGTTTTCATCCAAGAATCTTTATTAATCATAATATTACATAGGTTTTAACAAATAAAGTGCTTCTATACTATGTATTACGTTTACATAATGATTTACGTTCAACAAAGCAGATTATCAGACAATGGAACTGTATAGGCCTAATGACTGTGTCGTGAATAACCTCAAAAGTTTCAAATGATAAAATAAAACCAAAATGTACTATTCACGTATTTAACGACAGTAGTAATCCAGCAATCTAGTTAAGTCTTAGAGAAATCTACTGTTTTTCAAAAAAGTTAGAGATATTTACCTCTTTCCTACAATTAAGTCTCTCGGCCATCCCAAAAGAATCTATCAAATTTAAGGAACGGAAAACAGAATCACTTACGTTATTTCTACTTTCAAAAAGACGCCTAATTTCTGTGATGTGGTTTGTTTCTTGGGCTGCACTCGGAACAGTTTTTTCGGGAACTTCCTCCACAAGTTAATCACTAGATGCATCGTCACCACAATCTTGTTTTTTGGAGTTCAGTACACCAGTGATGATTTCTGCGTCGGTCCGCTCACCACAAACTGCGACATTTTCGTCCACGTTGACAAAGTCCTCATACGAGATGGCAGGATCGGCTTTTTACACTTAAAAACTTCGAATTTTCCAAAATATAATTCGAATTTACCACGATTTTTAGCATTGATTTTATATAAAATGCTAGGGACCAAGAGAAAAATTCGAATTAAAGAGGATTTCGAATTAGCCACGTTCCACTATATAGGCCTAATTAAGAATCTTGGTTAAACATTGGAAATAATTTCACCGCCTTGCAAACATTAGTGCATTAAGTCGTGAAAAGTATAAATGTTATTTTGGGAAACTGATGTCGAGTCTAATAACTTGCACACCTCTATAGGTATTACAAAGTAATTTTTGAAAGCCTTTGTCTGGAGCATGGCACCTTATGGAAGTGAAACCTGGACTGGTTGGTTGGTTCCTCAGTTTAGGGGCTGCGACAACGCGGTCATGTAGCCCCCTGTACTTTGGGTGTGTGGATAATTTGTCTGATAACCTGTGTTAATTGTGATTGCAGTATTAGTGTGTGTATCTGTTTTAATTCAAGTAAGAACTGCAGACATTGATTTTTTTCAAGTAGTTCCTACTTTTGCCGCCAAACACCACCGTCAAGGACTACTAGTTCAGAACTTGGTTACCAGATGCCACCGCAGTCGGCTCCTGACGACGAACGTTGGAACATAAGAGCGTTAGTCAAATGTTTAACCATTAGCTTCACACCGGTGTAATCAGTGGAAGTTTCTTTAACATGCCATAAATCTATGACATGGGACCGCCGCGTCGACTTTACTTCCTCTCCGAAAGAAGGCACACCGAGGGATTTTTAAGAAACCTGGACTTTTGGCACACCAGAAAAGAGAAGAATAGAAACGTTTGAAATTTGGTGTTACAGGAGAATGGTGAAGATCAGATGGGTAGAATGAGTGACAAATGAAGAAGGGTCGAGGATAAGAACTATAAGGGTATACCAAGGTTAAAATATGTTAAGCAGATTACCTTGGATGTAAGGTATGCTGGCTATGTAGAGATGTAACGATTAGCCCAGGACAGTGATGCGTGGTGACCTATATCAAACCAATCAAAAGACTGAAGAATCAAACACACACGAAAGAAAATATCAATTTTGTCAGCATTGTCTTCAAATAATAAATACTGTAACTTACTTGTTAGTTGATCACATCACACGTTATAAATATTAGCGCGTGCGCACTTGAATGCATTGCGTTTTACCACTGACAGCACACTACTTGTGACGACATATCAGCTGATCTGTCAACCATATCAGACCGGATCACCTGTCTTCTTCATCGCACATTTTCACTCTTCCGGTCGTTTCCTACAACAATATGTGCCGTCACAAGGTAGTTTGCATGTTCCGATCGACTTAGAGTTGATTGTTTTATCGCAAGTGTAAAACCAGACGGTGACAAGCACTGTAAATATGACGACCGAATAACGTAAACAGGAAAGTTAACTCATTTAATCACTTGAAGTGATACCGTACAAGTATGAAAACAGGTTGGTTGGTTGATTGGTTCCTCAGTTTGGGGACTGCGACAACGGGGTCATGTAGCCCCGTGTACTTTGCGTGTGTGTAGAAGCTGTCAGACAACTGGTGATGGCTGTAGTACAGTAGTGTGTGTTATCTGTGATTCAGGTAATGACTGCAGACGATAAATTTCAAGTAGTTCCTACTTTTGCTACCAAATGCTACCGTCAACGACACCTAACTGCCAACTTGGCTCTTAGATGCCACAGCAACTGGCACCTGGCGGCGAACGTCGGAACTTAATAAATCGTTAATCAAATCCAACCTACAAATTTAGCTTCACACAATTGTGGTTAGTGGAAGTTTCTTCTACATGCCATAAATCTATGACTTGGGCCTGCCGGCTTTACTTCCCCTCCGAAGGAAGGCATACTGAGGGATTTTTAAAGCTCCTAAAAACCGACGGCCGGGTTTGAACCCGCGATCTTGGGCATAAAAGCTCAGCATACACTACGACACCAAAGCCGCTGTTTTTTTTTTTTTTTTTTTTAGTCATAGGCTTTAAAGGGTGGAACAGCGAGATCATCTGCCCCTGCACTTGGGTTACTGCAGAATTTGTCTGTTAACCTGTGTATTGTGGTATCTGCATATGCATAGTTCTCTCACTTTCCTCGTTAACGAGCGGCGACTCAAACGTTAGGCAATAGCACGCAAAAACAATAATCATTGTTCGTTGCTGACCAATAGCATGCTGTGATTCCACGTGAAGTCCAGAGCCCGGTTGTGGCTGCCGGCTCGCTTATCAGATCTCCAGTGTTGCATAGTTGCACGCAGTTTCGTCTAGTCTCGCTGCTTGCTGTCAGTGGCTACGGTGGAGAGTTGACTACGCTGTGCCTCGAGCTGGGAAAGACCTGGCTCCCCGTAGACATGGAATGTAAACGTGACCGCCCAGCGAGCCCGTTGTTAATGATGAAAGTGAGAGAACTGTTCCTCTCCAGCCTCCGGACTTGCTGCAGCCCCCCATGACAGTCGTAGTGAGTGATTCAAAGCGCACGGCTACTCCGCGTGGTACTTACTTCCCACACTATGGCAACAGTTTCATATCGAACCTATTCTATATTAGCATGATAATACTCCTGTCAACAAATCAAGGGTCATTTCATCGTGGTTAGAACATATCAGGTGGATTTGCTGCTCTGGCCTCCTCATACCCCTGACCTAAACCCTGCGAACATCTTTGAGATGAGCTGGAGCGTCTTATGCGGCCAGATCAATTCGACCAACAACCGGGAAATAGACTACTATTTATCATGCTTCAGGCAAAATGGGAACAAATTCTGTCTCCTGGGCTGGCGTAGTGACTTGCATTCTTGGCTGTCACCGCGGAGGTCCGGGTTCGATTTCTGGCTTGGCCAAGAAATTTAATTCTGGTCTGACAGCTTGAACGAGATACACTTAGCCTTGTGAGGCATAACTTAGAAGAGGTGCTCGATACTCATCTTAGCCATCGTAGAAGTGGATTTCCGCGGCACTTCTATTTCAGCTGATTGCAGGGATCGTTCCTAAATTAAGGTTACGGGTGCCTTGTAGCCAAATCCTTACCCCAATTACAAATACGCACATTAGTTAGTGACACACGTTATCAAACATCTTCCACACACACTCACCCAAGTACACGGGGCTACATGACCACGATATTGCCAACTCCTCAAATGGATCAAGAATAACGTCCTTATGCATCAAAACTTCGTGCAATGCCTTACGCTTTAACATTAGCAAAATGAGTTCATCATGACTGTTAGTTACTTGGTTGGATCGGAAAAGAGGATTTGGACCGCATTTTTCCTACCTCCGCGTGGTGTAGCGGCTAGCGTTCTTGGCTAATGCCACGGAATTCTGGATTCGATTCCCGGTTCTGGTGTGATAGCTGGAACGGGGTACACTCAGCCCAATAAGGCAAAATTGAGTAGAGGAGGGTTCGATTCCCACTTCAGTCATCCTGGAAGTAGTTTTCCGTCGTTCCCCCCACTTCTACTCAAGGCAAATGCTGGGATGGTTCCTGACTTAAGGCCAGGGCCACCTCCTTCCCAATTCTCACCTGAATTACAAATACACATACGAGTACAGCCATCACAATAACACAGATTATCACACAAATTCCAAACACCCTCCCAAAATACAATGGGCTATGTGACTGCGATGCCACAGCCCTCGAACTAAGCAACAACAACTCCGAATCACTTGTGCTGCTCCAAGTCTCGTGTTCACATTCAAGCGCGTGCGAGGTTTAGGGGTGGTTCTAATGAATTTGAGGCTCAAATAGGATCACCACAAAGCTTTCTTGTAACCTGACCAAAAAGAAAACAAAGTTTTAGCTAAATTCACGTCCCCATTGTTATAGAATCGACGTCCAGCGCATTCCCAGTTAGGCCTTTTCATCTCCACAATTTTACCACTCAGTCTAACCCAAGTGATTACGAGGATTTTATGTCGTCTTCCTCTCTTAGGACACCGTATGTCTTCACCGTTCTCTACTGGTTTAAAGGGAATGTGGATACTGCTAACAGCACAGATGTCATATTTCGCATCGACTATATACAAACCTTCACTCTATGAAAGACTGACCATGAACCACAACACCATATTGGTGCATTACCAGAAAATTAATTTGACAAAGACCTTTGTAATACCCGGTGAAAGACTATGTCTATTCTAAGAAAGAGCTGTATTTGTAACATAGCTCTAAAGATTTGTCTTGGAGACTGGAAACTTTCGACACAACTTCCGTTTTAAACTCATTGCCCTCACAAATTCCCCCCTTTATGGCCAAGAAGCACATGTAAGGGGATAATAATAATAATAATAATAATAATAATAATAATATCGTATGGCCTCGGGTGCCGGGTGCAAGCTTTGTTATTTGACACCCAGAGGGTAGCTTGCATGTCGAATTTCGTTGTTCCTTGAAGCACTATGAAAGTCAAGGAGGTTAGATATCTAAGCTCCTTGAACACTATAGCTCTTTCTAGTAGAGAAATGAGGAACTTTGTGATGGCGGAAACTCCCGAAATTAATTTTGCCATTATGAACACGGCCTACTGAATTCAAACGGGTTCTTTGACATGCCAACATCGTATGGCATGCGTGTCGTAATTTTTGCCGCCTTTCAAAAAAATCACTTACCACGGCCAGGAGCGAACCTGCAAGCTTGTGATTGGTAGACCGACACATTAATCACTCACCCACCGTGGCATGTAAGGGGATGGAAGATAAATAGCGTGCCACTCTCTGTACAAACCGGTGGGCCGACGGAACGATATCACTGTAAACTGCACTTTGACTGAATCAGTACCCTTGTACCATTTCAGTTTAATTCCCAAGACCCCAGAGGCTATAATATGAGAGAGGTTCATAGCGGATGTATCTTTGTGGAGAGCAGAACACCTCAAAGAGTGAGAAGTGACTTTTGAAAGGTGAAAGGTCTTCTATTCACAACCCGTGTGGCCTCGCTCAATCAGGCTCGGTAACCTATCTTTGATAATATGATGTGCCGTCATGTATCAGCCTTCAGCTCTGAGTGATATCCCCTTCTTTACACGATCAAGTTAAAATCAGGAATTTTAATTGTTGATTTGTGAAAGCTATGGACATTTTCGGCAGCATTGCTTCGACTCCAAAGCAAGGTAACTTCTGGCAACCATCCTGTCTGCGGAGGACGAACCTCATTCATGAATTTATATTGAATAATAATTAAGATATAGCCTACTTGGAAAATTTAACAAAAAACTATTTTTGAAGGAAAAATTAAATATCTTTTAAAAACATAATATTGACAATATAACATTAATGGTGGTTGATCATCGGTATTCATGTGTTATCTTTATATGAAAGAGAAATCATTCCATTCAGACTGGTATTTCCTGTTAAATCGTTCTTTTGTGATTCATAACGTTTAAAAAATCACAAATATTGTCCCATCAATAAATCACGCAATACTTTATGTACTGTTCGCTTTTATATATGAAATAAAAGCCCTATGTATTGACTATACCTTTATAAGTTCTCATAAGTCTATGTTACATATTAGTGAAGCTATGATTTAAACCTTAACTGTGTGCAAAACCTCTCATTCACAGAGTTTGAGCCCCCTTATTTCATTTCTCAACGCTTAGTTTTATTAGATTAGTTTATCAAAGTTTCAGTCTAATTTTGCTAAAGAAGGTTGGATTAGAATTTGTATTGATTGCCGGAACATTTTAATTAATTATCTATTAATCAATGCGCTCCATCCTTCCAGTCTTCCTTGCTCCTTCCTTCCTTCTTTGCTCCTTCCTTCCTTGCTCCTTCCTTCCATTCTTCCTTGCTCCTATCTTCATTTATTCCTTTCATTCTTCCTTGCTCCTTCCTTCACTTATTCCTTCCATTCTTCCTTGCTCCTTCCTTCATTTATTCCTTCCATTCTTCCTTGCTCCTATCTTCATTTATTCCTTCCATTCTTCCTTCCTCCTTCCTTGCTTGCTTTCTCCTTCCTTCTTTGCTCCTTCCTATCTTGCTCCTTCCTTCCTTCCATCCTTCCGGTCTTCCTTGGTCCTTCCTTCATTTATTCCTGCCATTCGTCCTTCCTCCTTCCTTGCTTGCTCTTTCCTTCCCTCTTTGCTCCTTCCTTCCTTCCATCCTTCCAGTCTTCCTTGCTCCTTCCTTCTTTGCTCCTTCCAACCTTGCTCCTTCCTTACATCCTTCCAGTCTTCCTTCCTCATTCCTTCTTTGCTTCTTCCTTCCCTGCTCCGTCCATCCTTCCAGTCTTCCTTCCTCCTTCCTTCTTTGCTTCTTCTTTACCTGCTCCTTCCATCCTTCCAGTCTTCCTTGCGCCTTCCTTGCTTGCTCTTTCCTTCCCTCCTCCTTCCATCCTTCCATTCTTCCTTGCTCCTTGCTTGCTTGCTCTTTCCTTCCTTCATTGCTCCTTCCTTCCTTCTTTCCTTCCTTCCATTCTTCCTTCCAATCTTCATTCCATTCTTCTTTGCTCCTTCCTTCCATCCTTCCTGTCTTCATTGCTTGCTGCTTCTTTCCTTCTATCGATACAAGTGGTCTGACTCGAGTCTTTTAAAACACAGCAGAAGCAGCGACAACAAGAACTATAACAAGAATACGGAACATTAAGTAAGGTCAGACACGAAATGCAGTGTCAAAGTGGAGACTGAGTCAGAAGTGATCGCCATCAACGTCTCCTCAGTTGCGGTCTCTTTTGAAGTCCATTATTATTACCATTATCTGGCAATATAGCAGCATTGGATATGTCACAGGTCATTGGCACTGAGGAATGGCCGAAAATGGGGCTGACCTGCTGATTAACGTTCCGTGTACGGACGTGTTGTACATGAGGAGTGCTTTAACACCCTATCATTAGAATGAACCGACCTCACCGACACAGGGGTGTACAACAGCTAACGTTCTTTTCATTTACATTTGTAGAAATCATAGGATTAACATGGGTAGGCCTATACAGTTCGAACCCATTCCTTTCAAGTTTGTTGACAGTAGTTGGATGAACAAGGATATAAAGCCGAAACTAGTTACATTTAAATTCTAAAAAAACAGAGGACAATCAGGTGTATACATTTCAAGCTTATTCCTCAGAATGAGTGGACAACCAACAGGATAAACAGCTAAGGCTCGTTTAATTTGAATTCGTTAAAAATATACAGTTCAAACTCTTTGACTTCGAATTTGTGTTTTGTGAACAGTAGCAGAATAAATAACACTATACAGTTCAAACTCCATTTGTTAAGGGTATATGGAATAGTTAAAATTGTCAAATTCATTTTTTTAAATATTTTATGAATCTCTGTAAATGATGCGTAATACATTATAGTTTAACCATTAGAAATTGCCATAATTTTAATTTACACTTGCGCTAACAATGAAATAATCATCATGTGTGCAAAGTTTTAACTACAGTTTTCACAGTTTCATTAAACAAAATGTATGTTCACTTTTATACAGCAGTGAATTATCACCATATATTTGTCTCATAGTGGTTAATATATTAATGGAGAAGTTTCCTTGTTTAAAGTAAACTGTTTGGGTTTTGTCTGTTTTTTAAGTAATAATATTTTTGACATTAAGAAAAAATAAATCTGACTCCCCTGAAGTCTAATATAAAAACGATCTATTTATATGTCAAATAAGGTTTGATTAAAATGTGACATAATTGGCATTATCATATCTTTACTTAATTCTGATGAAAAGGAACATGAATTACAATAAACTTTGAGACGGTCTTACTCCAATACCATTAATTTCAAAGCATTGAAACTTCACACAAGCATTAAGTGATATCTCCTTAACCCAGGAAAATAATACTGGTATGGTTCAAATGCCTAATTTATACAAAATGAATTTTAAATTTAACCTGAAAAATAATTTTTCATTATGTTTTAATCACTTTAGGTACACTATTCTCAGAAAGTAGCAGTCAGAGAGTAACTAAACAGCCCACATATGTTGTATAGACTTAGATTTACACAGTAGGTGAAATATTTTATTCATTGTCCAATTTAAAGAAATATATATTTGATGTACCTAATGTTGGTAATTGTTTTGTAATATTTTATATTTTGTAGGACTTGATATCAGTTTATAACCAGTTTATATTTCACTTATTGTGTTTATAATGACCCCCATGCATACCCATAAAACTTTTCATGTTCTATAGTTTCTGATAAAAGTGTACGTGAATGTTAAAATCAAACTAAAATTACGGAAACTGACCAAAAAAACAAAGACACGAGTTTCTGACACATACTAGCCTGTCAGGTGAGCACCATAATTAAATGCCCAGGTAGAGGAATTTAGAGACCCGGAAGGTGCAAAAATCATATGCCAGTTTATAGAATAGACCTTCCCTCACACATTTATTTTTAAAAAATGTTTTTTTTAACCCCTCAACTCTACAATGTGTCCTTAAGTATATTTTAGATCTTTTGTTTTAGATCTTTGTAGATCTTTGTCTTCAACTTACGAGCCCTAGTTATTACAGAAGCACAAGTTATTAGACAAATACCATACACACCCACGAAGTACACGCATCAGATGAACAAAGATATCCCAAGCTCGTAATTGAAGCTGCAAAAACAACAACATTCTTGTTCATCTTCGTAGTTGGTCAAGTTTAGTTAAGGCTTGTATAGGGGGAATGCCAGTTTTATGTAAGTATTACCTTACAGAAGAGAACATAAAACAATTGTGCTCACAGGAATAAGATGGGATGTATATGGAATAAAGTTAATTTTATGAGACTTACCTGCTCACTGAGCCATTTCACAGCGTCATAAACAATCTGCAGTGGAAGGGAGGGAGCCAATCAACATAGTGTATTATTCTGCGACCGCCATATTTGATACAAATGAACATGGAAATAATGTACTAATAAATGATGTCGTACCAAGACTATGGCCGCCGTATCTGATTTAATTCACGCAACACTGAATAGGCTGTTCCGCATTAGTACGGTATGAATGTTTATTGGCGTACTTTATGTATTTAAAAATGCACGGCATGGGAAACATGTAATATTTTGAATGTGAAACGAATTACTCATTAAATATAGGCCAATCCTAACAATTGCATTGCCATGAATTACGTCTCGCTATGGAGTTGGTGTCACCTTAGTGTAAATAATTATCATGATGACGATAAGGTATTAAGTTATTTTTGAACGACTGCGACTGGCTGCGTGGCACACACATCAGTAACGTTCTCGACTGCTGTGCCCAAGCTGCAGGATCGAACCCAGGCGCAGTCAGTTAGCATTTTATTATTATTAATTAAACACAATGAATACAAAGAAATAAAATTGATATGAATAAGATAATACTGATTTGTATCAGTCTTTAGCAAATGTGCTGATCGGTTGTGATCTTTCGGCATAGCACCCCACTTAGGCGACATATGCACTGTTTGGAATAGTTACTCAAGTAACCGTCATGAGGGTAGCACCATCGGACACTTGAAATTGACCGTCTGCAGTCCTTACCTGAATTACAGACAAATACAGCCATCACAATTAACACCGTTTATCAGACAGATTCTACACACACCCAAAGTACACGAGGTTACATGACCGCGTTGTCGCAGCCCCAAACTGAGGAATCAACCAACATCTCTGAGGGAGATAAAATTTGACGTGAAGAAGTAACAGACTGTTAGATAGTTACACATCAGTTCCAAATCTTGCATAAGGACGGTGTGACCACAAGTATAAAAATGGACCCCAAATGACAAGAAGGTTACCGTCCCTCTAAGACAATAAAATGTTAAAAATATGCATAGTAAGACGAAAGAAAAGTTAATTGAGCTCCAATTACATTGTAAAATACTTTCTCGCAATAAATGAGGTCTGATCCTTCTACGAAAACCTGCATATTTTGCCTATTATAGCCTATCACCTAGTTTGCCCGGAGAAATCTACCTCCGCCTTCCGGGATGCCGAGAGGATTTTTTTTAAACTATTTTGATATATATTTTATTAAGTTTTCAAAGGAAAAAAAAGTATAATAAATACTCAAACTTTGCTCGCAATTATAATAGTTTCTGTTAAAAAACAATTACTGAGGTGGATCATAATATGGTCGAAACTAGTATAATCAATTAATGAATTGGGGGAATCTGGTGAAAAAGAAAATCCCAAGCCTTATACCAGCACTCAGAGAAAATCGCAGACACATTTAGGAATTATTTTTATTTATCGTACAGATTTTAGTGCCGGAAGTGTCCGAGGACATGTTCGGCTCGCCTGAGTCTGTAGCTGCTTCCAGCGGATACCCTTAGGGTGAACTACAAGTTCTGTTCAATTTCAAGTAGTTCCAACTTTCGCTACCAGATATCAATGATACCTAGTGGTGAACGTTGGAACTTTGATAGAGCGTTCCGACGAAATCTAACCTAACAATTTAGCTTCACACAAGTTTAGTCTGTGGAAGGATCTTTTACATGACGTAAATCTATAACATGGGACCGCCGGCTTTACTTCCCCTTCGAAGGAAGTCTTACTGAAGGATTTGTAACGCTCTTAAAAAATCCGACGACTTCGGCCAGGTTTGATCCCGCTATCTTGGGAACAGCAGTTCAGCATGCTACCAACTACGCCACCGAAGCCTCTAGCGAACTATGTAGCAGCTCCCTTCTGTAGGGAGTGCCATCATTATAGTAGGCGAACCTCCAGAGCGACAATCAAGAACGCTAGCCGCTACACCATGAATAGGTCCAATTTCTCTGAACAGTTTACGTGCTGTTGGTGAATCATTTGCAAATTTCTTTATTGAAACAGTGTTAATAATTTGTTGTTTCCATATTTGGTAGTTGTAGGATGCAACAAACAATTCTCCTTGCTGGTCTGTGGTTCTTGAAACTGTCTAATGCTAAACGTAGCTTGGTGTTACATGGAACTCTAACATTGTTCTATAAGCAGTGATGATGGGTGTGAGAGCATTTTCTTAAATCCCCCATGATTTGACTGAGGTATAAATACAAAATGAAGGTTTTTAAAGGAGAAAATAGGTGTAATTTTTTAATTTTACTTAATTTTACAGCGCATTATCGTGAAAACAATAACATAGCGCTTGGATAATTACAATGATTAGTTGACAACAGCCAGAAAATAGCCCGCTCACACATGATTTACAAATTGATGAGAAGAGAGATGAGCCGACGAGACGGGACGGTCTCGCTGCAATGCCCATGGCTGATACTGCCCACGATACCAGATCTTACCTTGTATCTACACGTCTGTCCGTTGCGCTTCATGGCTTCCGTGTTAAGGCAGGCCTAGGGCTCTGTCGGTACATTCGCGAGATTTCTTCATCTCGTCAAGAATGTATGGCAGGAGATAAATCATCTCCAGTGTCTATCAAGTAAAAGTTTGACTAATTCTTCAAGATTACATGTTTTGACAACAAATCAAGAAAGTAATCTCACGCAAAAATGTTGGCTGCGTTTTGATATATAGTGCGATGTTGCCAAACCATCAGTTCTTTCATCGCCAGGCATCATGGCTATCAACTATGAGGTCCAAGCTCGATCTCCAGTTTTGCCAAGAAATTTAATTCTGGTCTTAGGGCTGGAATGGGGTACACTCAACCTCGAGAGGCATAACTGAGAAAAGTGGATTCGATTCCCACCTGAGTCATCCTAGAAGTGGTTTTCTGTGTTATTTCCACTTCTACCGCAGGCAAATGCTGAGATGATTCATAAATTAAGGCCACGGCTACCTCCTTCTCAACCCTAGCCTCAATTATATTTGATTTGCAGCAAACTGCCATTGCGGTGTCTTTTTAATTGAACGCCCGTAGGCTCTCCATCAAGTTCAATTTCAACTAGTTCCAACTTTGACTACCAGAGATGCCACTGTCACCGACACCTAGTGGCGAACGTTGGAACTTTTCTAAAAATATAACCTACAAATTTAGCTACACACTACCATATGGTAGGTTCTTTAACATGCCATAAATCTATGACAAGGGACCGCCGGCTTTACTTCACCTCCGAAGGAAGGCATGCTGAAGGATTTTAGCGCTCTTAGCGACTACACCACCAAAGCGGTGCGAAGCCTCATTTGCACATACACACACTAATACAGCCATCGCAATGAAACAGATTTTCAAGATAAATTTTCACATGTTGCCTTTTACGTATAAAGTAATTAATATGCAGTCCCTAACTAACGTTTAAGACCATTAGCTCACATTTAAAAAAATCCTGGTCATTCATTTTGTCACAAATGTTTCCGTGATTATTTAAAAATAAATTTGCTTAATATGCATCTGTTTATGTAAAACTCATTGTACTCGGACATAACTTTTTGAATGACGAATCTTTTATTGAAAATATGATTTTCATAAATCAAGCTATTCTTCCGACTGATAATTCGTAGATACTAAGCCAACTTGTTTATCATAATGTTCATTTTTTGCATAACTAACTTATATGATGTGAAAAAACGTTTTGGGATAAGAAGTTTCATTGCAAAAATGTATTCATAATCTTAAATTTTTTTCCACACTTACTGAAAAATTAAAGAAATGACTAAATACTGACTGATGTTTACGCAAGGCTATCTGTTTTACCACCCAAGCTAGCGCGACTAAACATACAGCAATCGCTAATTCAGGTTTCACAGGTGAAATCTGTGGCCACAGGTGCAACCTCCGATTATTTTGGTTATCTTGGTTGGTAAAACAGATAGCATTGCGTAAGCATCAGTCGGTATTTGGTTTATGTTTGTGATTTTTCAGGAAGTGCGGAAAAAAATTAAAATGATAAAGAAATTTTTGGGAATGTTATTTCTTACGCCGAAACGTTCATAGACATCAAATAATTATGAAAAAAGTGATCACTAAGAACAACAAGTTGGTTTATTGTCTACAAATTAATCCGTAGCTAGAAAAGCTAGATTTTTTAAAGATCAAATTTTCAATTAAAAATTAAAAATCTTAATTCAAAAAGTAAATGTCTGAGCACAATGATTTTTTTACATAAACAGATGCATATGAGGCCAAATTATTTTGAAATAATCACAGAAAAAATTGTGACAAGAGTGTATGATCAGGAACTCTTTATATGAAATAAGCTAATCGTCTTAAACTTTTGTTAGGGGCTGTAATCAGCAAATTTTATAGGTTTTTGTGGTGTCTTTTGCGGGGTTTTGCTTAGCTACAACAAGTTAGACTCATCAACGGCTTCTTGGTGACGGTGCCCGGACCGCCACAGGGGTCTATGTCCCCTTGTATGAATTGCATTTGTGCTTCTTTACTGTGAAAGCTGAGAGCTCTTACAATTTATCTCCTCCCCATTGAGGTTACCACTGGGAGTGGTGAATTTTTTTATCGCCCTAATTACAAATTGGCTACACACACTACTACAGCCATCACAATAACACTGGTTATGAGACAGACAACATACACATATCTAATTTCAAGGGACCACCTCGTGATGTACAGGTAGCCACTAGCATTCTTGACAGTCGACATGGAGGTTCGAGTTTGATTCCCGGCTCTACCAATAAATTTAATTGTAGTCTGAAGGCTGGAACAGAGTTCACTCAGACTCGTGAGGAAAGACTGAGATGAGGTAATTTAGATTCATACGGTGAAACGTTTTGCTAGCTCCTAACTGTTGGGTGAGAAATGTAACTGTTTACCTTTGCCTAAGCTATGTTGTTTTAATGGGCGCCAAGACCTCAACGCAATGTTGAAATCTAAATTTGTATTTAACAACGTCTAGCTCTGGCAGAACACATTCAAGACTCTATTCACTCAGATCGTGGTATGATTTGATCATTAACCCAACAAACAATTGTATCAGGAGAAGGAATTGGTCTATATCTAATGCTACCTACTGAAAGCAAAGATTGCATTGTAAAAGAAATGAATTTATTATATAAAACAAGAATAGCAAAATTAATAATAATAAGTATAAAATTTAAATTGGAGCGTTGTGATTTGAATATTACCGATAGAAAATTACGTGAAAACGGAGTCTGATAAATTGATTTTACTCTTATTTCCAAGCTATGAAGTTACTGAAATATGAAATGTAAAACAAAGAAAATGAGAGATTGCGTATTTCTGCGTCATTGGCGCTTACCACTGGAAATTGCCAAAGCATTTCCCTCGTTCTTGATGATGTTGTGAGCTTCCCACAGTCTCCTGGACGTCGTCATCTCCGTCGGAATTTGATGATATTCTGGTAGATTAGATAATTCCATGGTCCGTACCTCGGACCCAAACACTCGTACAACCAAGTTTTACAAAAGTTCGTCGCTAACTCCACTGAACATCGGAGCGACACGCACTTGCGACCGTACACCTCAAGTATTTCACAGATAGACACTAACTCCACTGAACATCGGAGCGACACGCACGCGCATCCATACTCCTCAAGTATTTCACAGATAGTCACTAACTCCACTGAACATCGGAGTGACACGCACGCGCATCCATACTCCTCAAGTATTTCACAGATAGTCCTTGTTTCACGGCGCGTCGAACGATATAACCACACGCCGGCTCCCCACTCTTCAGTCCCAACTAGCTTACGTCGTCTCCCCTGATTGGCTGACCCACCACGCGATCTTCTCCTCCTCCGGGTCATTACACTCGGCGGGAGGGTTCCGTTCCAACAATTCGTCTTTTCTAGACCTTGCGACCCAAGATTGCGTCATGCTTCTCGACAAGATTAAGCGTGTACTTGAAATCCCAGTGAGTCACGTCTCTCGATATACCCTAACTGACGAAAACTCCGTAAAATTCCGTAATCAGATAATTTTCTATGATATCGTCGTTCGTAATAATTTGCTGGATAGCGTTTTCTAAGACATAGAAAACCTATCTGAATGCTAATAATTTTTATAAAATGCTCCGGAAATACCTAAATAATAATTATAATAAATTAATAATAATAATAATAATAAATTAACATGAAAAATTCTCTTGGCTGAACAATTTGCCGCGTAAATAAATATAGAATGGCTTCCTACTGACTTATACCAGTTGCATAAAACCCCTCGAAAAACACGTTACATATTCGCCTCGGATCATCGGATGATT
This sequence comes from Meconema thalassinum, assembly GCA_946902985.2. Taxonomy (NCBI): domain Eukaryota; kingdom Metazoa; phylum Arthropoda; class Insecta; order Orthoptera; family Tettigoniidae; genus Meconema; species Meconema thalassinum. The sequence goes on along the minus strand of OX336388.2, from coordinate 1,000,053,546 downwards.
TACCGTGACGACGGTCCATTATCCGATTATCCCAGACACGTTAATAAACCCCATCCAAAATACATATTACATAAATGAAATCACCCTAAATTACAGATATATACACTCATATTTTTTCTTCACGCACTTTGCGTCAAAGTTTGTTGTCACAATGGATTGCACTTTGCAACCAGTCCAATGTTTTACATATGGAATAGTGTTCCACGGATATTTCCGCCTCTCAAATTTCTCTATGTTGGAGAAATAGACATAATTAATGTGTGAGCACTATGTATTTATGATGTCATATCACACGCATTGAAGGTGTTCTGATATATTTATATCACCCTAGAACTTCCTAATTTCACTGGAGGTCCCCTCCTTATGGTGACATTTAATTCCACTTATCACTGAGCACACGATCACACTATTGTGGCAGCGCCTCGTGACCATAATACTTAATCTCTCTTTGAAGTAGATTAAATTAATATTGACTTCTGAAAAAAAACAGTAAATGTGCATTACATATAACACCAAATATTTCTGTGCCGTAAGCGCCCTGTCTTGTTAAGTTCCCGTTAACCATATTCTACTTAATACTAGCTCTCAACACAGACCATTTCTCCTCACACAAATAATACCATTGTACAGATTATCTTAAATTACACACTTACAAATCTTACATGGCGAGGCCGTAAACAGAAATCACGTGTGCTGATATGTATGAGTTTCATGAAGGACTGTCTCGCATTCTGATGGCCCATCTTTTATCTCGTGGACGCCTTAAGCTAACAAGCCCTATTCAAGCGCTCCCCCATCTCTTGGAGATAAATGGGAACCCATCAGCGCTGCCAAAATGGCCTTGGTGCATCGAGACATTTTAGTGCTCAACAGCATCCGACAATCCCGTCATATTTCCCTGTACCTTAAAAACTCTCATTTACTTACATACTACCCCCCTGTGTGACTTCTGATACGCCTGCCTTAAGACCAGATCTTCCACGCACCAGACACCACACTTACTCATTTGATAGGCTGGCTCGCCAGCTAAACACACTCACTTTATGACACATATTTTCGTAGACTATGTATATTATACGTTCCGTATAATCTGTTTCCCTCACTATTCTCCAGCACATATGCTGTTTTCCCAATACGTTTGGAAACTATAAATGGGCCCTCGTAGAGATAAAAGAACTTGGACATGACTTTCTCTAGCTTATTTGACTGTTTCGGCACTCTAAGTAAGACTCTGTCTCCCGGCTCGAATAGGTCAAATTTAGTTTCTTTTTGTTGGCGAATTCTCTTTTGTGCTGACTTAGATAAATTCTGTTTCGCCAACTGGACAGTGTAATCCATCCCCGGTTGCTTACCCTCATTTAATCCCAACACCCTCGCTAGTTCATTTTGTGGTCTTTTTCCGAAGTGAACTTCGTATGGCGTCAATTTCGTGCTCTCATGCTGGACAGAATTCAGCCAAGTCTCGACCTTGGGAAGATGTCCAACCCAGGCCGCATGCTTGTCATGCACTAGAGTCCGAAAAAGACGAGCCACTTCCCTTAATGGACGCTCTGCAGAATTACCCTGAGGGTACCTTACAGAGGAATGAACGTGTGTTATACCAGCTTCCTGCATACTGGTTCTCCATTTCTTTGCAGTAAACTGTGGTCCACTGTCAGATAGTATCCTGAGAGGAATGCCAAACTCAGGTACATACTTATTAATGATCAGACGGCTACACGCTAGTCCCGTGGCTTTCCTTAGCGGATATAGCTTGACATACTTACTAAAAGCGTCAATAACTATAAAAATGTACTCGTAGCCGTACTGTCCTTTAACGATCGGGCCAAATAAATCCACACACAGTAGTTCGCCGGGACTACTGGTGAGAACTGCAGATCTCTCCCCCACTAAATATTTAACTGGATATTTACTCCTTTGACAGGTGTCACACTTAGCTAAAATCCTCCTAACGTCCCTTCCCATTTTACTCCAAATGAAGTCACGACCAATTTCATAGAAGACCTTGGCAGCACCAAAGTGTCCTAATTCCCTATGAATGAACCAAATTAGCTCCTCCCGCAAAGTGGCAGGAACACATATTGCCCACCGATTATTCCTACATTTCCTTGCAAGAAGCCCATCCTGCATCTTGTACGTGCACCGTCCCACTTTCACATACTCTTCTTCACCTATTTCCAACCTAGCCAGTGGCTCCTTTAACTTAACGTCATCACGTTGCTCTACCAGCATATTTCTCAGTGTCTGTAACGATGCCCTGTTGCTACTGTCCACACATGCTAACCCTACATTCCTCTGGTGTAACACCTCTACTCGACACTCTATGACCTAAAAATGTCACTTCTGACTGACAGAATGACGACTTAGACAGCTTCAAAGTGAACCCTGCCTGATCTAACTTCTGAAAAATTATATTTAAATGACGTAGATGCTCCTCAAAACTGCGTGAACTAATTACCATATCATCTATGTAAATGGTTACAAACTCTCCTGTGTCATCCCCTAATGCGATGTTTAAAGCCCTAATTAAAGCTGATGAACTACTCTTTAACCCATAAGGTGTTCTACAAAATTGATAAAGGTTATATTTATGACTAAAAGCTGTAAATGGTCTATCTTCGTACATAAGTGGCACTTGCCAAAAACTGGAACTCAAATCTACACAAGTGAAATACTTCTTCCCCTCAAATGTTTGCATTAATTCCTCTATTGACATAGATTTCAGCTGATCTGAACTAATTCTACTGTTAACCAAACGAGCGTCTAAACAAATACGAACAGTGCCGTCGGTCTTGGGTACCGTGATCAAAGAATTAACATATGGACTGTTAGAGTGCTCAATAATCCCATCTTCAAGCATCTGATTAATTTGTGCCTCAACTGCACTCTGATAAGCGAAAGGTACAGGATATCTATGTCCTGTGAATACTGACCTATCAATAACGTTCAATGAATGTGTATAGCAATTGGCCATACCAATGCGATCCTCAAAAACTCTCCTATTACACCATAACACATCATAGAGCCGAACACACTGTTCATCCTCTATATTTCCCTGAAATGCAGCCTCACGTAACGAGTCCTCTAGACTTCCGTTCGTAATCACACTGCCCACAAAACATGGAGAACCCCGCTCTACGGCTGGCGATATCTCATTTAAAGTACAAATCACACCTACAATACTACTCCTCTGAATACGGTCATTGAACGCTACTTCTACTTCAGAATCTCCCCATTTAAATTTCAAACTCCCTACATCATAACATAAGTTACCAGACACTCTACTTAGCCACTCTGAACCCAAGATAACACTGAATACTAAATTTGGAATTACAAGGCAAATCTGCTTCTCTACATGATTATTAATTTTAATGTCTACTAAAACTTGCTTAGAAATTACTTTAGACCTCTTCCCAACAGCTGTGATAACAAAAGTGCTTTTAATTGGCATCTCCTCAAAATTTACTCCAGTTCCTTTCATTTTATCATAAAATGCACTACTTATGCAACTCTTCATACAACCACTATCAATTAAAACATCTGTGTACGCCTCGGACACGTTAAATTTAACTATGGGGCTCTTACTAACCACTTCCTGAATAATACCTTCATCATTTAGTTCATGTAATAATTCATTTCTTACATTTAGGTCATAGGGTTCCTGTATAATTGTATGGACAGGGCATGCTACAGACTGAGATTCTGACCTTACTTCGCAGCCTGGTTCGCGTTTAAAGAACCGCTACAGCTGGCCGTAGTACTAGTTACTACTGCACTGGTCTGGTTGTTCTGAGTTGTGTTGTCATTGTTTGGCTGTATATTACTACCACTAGGCTGTCCTCTTCCTTGACCCCTATTCTGGTTGTAATTATTGTCATTATAATTTCTCCCTTGATTTCCCCTGAAATCATTGTTTCTCCCTTGATTTCCCCTGTAATCATTGTTCCTCCCTTGATTTCCCCTGAAATCATTGTTCCTCCCTTGATACTGATTACCATAGCCATTTCCTCTGTTCTGATTTAGCTGATTATTATTATTTCTATTTTCAGCGTTGGCCCCTTCGCCACCGTTCCCTTGAACTTCTTGATGCCTGGCTTCATTAGGTCTATTATTATTATTACCCTGGTTCCGATTGAAATTGTCCTCATAACCCCCTCTCCCTAGTGCATCAAATGTGCTCAACAAATTTTCTACTTGTGATATAGTCTTTACATTCTGGATACAAGCAGCCTCCTTGATCCTATAGGGAAAGTGCCTAAGTAGCAACCTCACCACATCATTTTCCTCCTTCAAGCCATCCAGATATTTACACACTAATACCTGCCCTAAAAAGTATTCGGTCATGGTGGAGCATCCTTTAGGGTTATATTTACCACACACTACTCCCTCACGATGCTGCGACTGAATAACCTCATTCCAGAACTTTTCACAGAATTTCATTTTAAACTCATTGATATCAGTAAACTTGTCTCTGTAGACAGCAAACCAATTCCTCGTTTCCCCCACAAACACTTGTTCTAAAATTTCAACTACCTGGCACCACTCAATACTACCATTTTCCAACCTTTCCCCGAATTTATTTTCTATAGTGTTCATGAACTCCATTGGGCACCCCTGTCGATTGCTGAACTTACCCAGTTCTACCTCCCTGTGTGTGCTATTCACAAAAACTGGCCTATTCTGACTATTTTCTTGCCTGATCCTAGCTTTTAATTTTAACTCTAATTCTGCGATTTTCTCCTCAGCCTTCCTCTCAATACTGTTTACTGTTAATTTAATGTTTCCTTCTGATTCTTCTACTTTATCATATAGCTTTGCTTGTTTCTCCTCAATCTTGCTAATGCTCTCTCTATTACTCTCTCTTAAATCATTTACTTCTGCAACTATTTGTGAGTGGACTTTCTCAATTCTACCCCCCAGCTGTTCCTTAACCTCTTTAGTAGCTACCTGAATTTTGTCAATTTCTCCCCCCAATTGCTTTTTGACCTGCTGTGTTTCCAGTTGCACTAGTTCTTTTAAATTTTCAGCCTGTGTACTGATTCTAATTTCCAACTCCTCCTGTACTTTTCCTAATTTTCTGTCTACATCTGCAATAATCTCTTTAGCCTTTTCTTCCATCACCCCCCCTGATCTCACCTCTAATCAGTTCGAATTTGTCACTCATTTCCCTACTGTTTTGTTCTAATTTAGCATTTAAAGTTTCAGTACTCTCTCTATTTTCCTTACTGTTTTGTTCTAATTTAGCGTTATTCTGTTCTAACTTTGCATTTAAAGCTTCTGTACTTTCTTTATTTTCCCTACTGTTTTGTTCTAGTTTAGCGTTATTCTGTTCTAACTTTGCATTTAAAGCTTCTGTACTTTCTTTATTTTCCCTACTGTTTTGTTCTAATTTAGCGTTATTCTGTTCTAACTTTGCATTTAAGGCATCACTACTAACTTTGTTCTGATACATAAACTCGAGAAGTAAAGTTTTTAATTCTGGTTGGCCGCCTACACTCCCTGTTTCAGTATCGGGATTTACCTCCGCTACCCCGGTACTACCATCACTCGACATACTGCTCGTATCATCACTCTCCCGTTGATGACCACTACGTAACCTCATCTGTCTTTCTTTCTCATCCCCCATAATGATATACACTGATACAGACAAATAACCCCCAAAATACAGGCACAGAAATATATACCCTTCTCCTTCCACAAATGTTATTAGGTTTTCAGCCCCAAGTTGTCGGCGACAAGTGAAACGTTTTGCTAGCTCCTAACTGTTGGGTGAGAAATGTAACTGTTTACCTTTGCCTAAGCTATGTTGTTTTAATGGGCGCCAAGACCTCAACGCAATGTTGAAATCTAAATTTGTATTTAACAACGTCTAGCTCTGGCAGAACACATTCAAGACTCTATTCACTCAGATCGTGGTATGATTTGATCATTAACCCAACAAACAATTGTATCAGGAGAAGGAATTGGTCTATATCTAATGCTACCTACTGAAAGCAAAGATTGCATTGTAAAAGAAATGAATTTATTATATAAAACAAGAATAGCAAAATTAATAATAATAAGTATAAAATTTAAATTGGAGCGTTGTGATTTGAATATTACCGATAGAAAATTACGTGAAAACGGAGTCTGATAAATTGATTTTACTCTTATTTCCAAGCTATGAAGTTACTGAAATATGAAATGTAAAACAAAGAAAATGAGAGATTGCGTATTTCTGCGTCATTGGCGCTTACCACTGGAAATTGCCAAAGCATTTCCCTCGTTCTTGATGATGTTGTGAGCTTCCCACAGTCTCCTGGACGTCGTCATCTCCGTCGGAATTTGATGATATTCTGGTAGATTAGATAATTCCATGGTCCGTACCTCGGACCCAAACACTCGTACAACCAAGTTTTACAAAAGTTCGTCGCTAACTCCACTGAACATCGGAGCGACACGCACTTGCGACCGTACACCTCAAGTATTTCACAGATAGACACTAACTCCACTGAACATCGGAGCGACACGCACGCGCATCCATACTCCTCAAGTATTTCACAGATAGTCACTAACTCCACTGAACATCGGAGCGACACGCACGCGCATCCATACTCCTCAAGTATTTCACAGATAGTCCTTGTTTCACGGCGCGTCGAACGATATAACCACACGCCGGCTCCCCACTCTTCAGTCCCAACTAGCTTACGTCGTCTCCCCTGATTGGCTGACCCACCACGCGATCTTCTCCTCCTCCGGGTCATTACACTCGGCGGGAGGGTTCCGTTCCAACAATTCGTCTTTTCTAGACCTTGCGACCCAAGATTGCGTCATGCTTCTCGACAAGATTAAGCGTGTACTTGAAATCCCAGTGAGTCACGTCTCTCGATATACCCTAACTGACGAAAACTCCGTAAAATTCCGTAATCAGATAATTTTCTATGATATCGTCGTTCGTAATAATTTGCTGGATAGCGTTTTCTAAGACATAGAAAACCTATCTGAATGCTAATAATTTTTATAAAATGCTCCGAAAATACCTAAATAATAATTATAATAAATTAATAATAATAATAATAAATTAACATGAAAAATTCTCTTGGCTGAACAATTTGCCGCGTAAATAAATATAGAATGGCTTCCTACTGACTTATACCAGTTGCATAAAACCCCTCGAAAAACACGTTACAACGGGACGGTTCCTAACTTCAGGCCACGGTCACGTACTTCCCTTCTTCATCTGAATTGCAAATACACACACTACTACAGACTCCACAATAACACAGGTTATCAGACACATTATACACGGGGCTAAATGACTGCGATGTCGTAAAGCCCCCCCCCCCCTAAATGAATCAACAAGTTTTCTATTTCTTTTTGTCGTGTGGCCTCCTCAGAGGCCGAGTGCAGGTCTTTCTATTCGACGCCAGTGGGCGACCTGCGCGTCGGCATGAGAGATGGAATGGATGAAGATGAAACTGGGCAAGGAAGCGGCCGTGGCCTATCAGAAGGTACCGTCCCACCATTTGCCTGGTGTTGAAAATGGAAAACCACGGAAAACCATTTCAAGGACGGCCGACGGTGGGGCTCGAACCCACGCGTCTACCAAATCAGCAGAGAGTTTGGCCCCATGACCTAACGCAGCTCTTTAGCCAGCGTATCCGCTGCTGTCGGTAATCAACAAGTTAAGTATTGACCGCATCGTACAAATTATGGGAAATCGTCTTTAATTAATCGTGGTATTGATATTTCGTTGGATTTTTTAAGAGCGTTAAAAATCCCTCAGTATGCCTTCCTTCGGAGGGGAAGTAAAGCCGGCGGTCCCATGTCATAGATTTATGGCATGTTAAAGAACCTTCCAAGCCTCCGTGGCTTAGGCGGCAGCACGCCGGCCTCTCACTGCTGGGTCCGTTGTTCAAATCCCGGTCACTCCATGATAGATTTGTGCTGGACAAAACGGAGGCAGACAGGTTTTTCTCCGGGAACTCCGGTTTTCCCTGTCACAACTTAATTCCAGCAACACTCTCCACTATCATTTCATCTGTCATTCATTTAATCATTGCCCCAGGGGAGTGCGACAGGCCTTGGCAGCCGGCACAGTTCATATCCTCGCCGCTAGATGGGGGCTTCATTCATTCAATTCCTTGACCCGGTCGGTCGACTGGAAGCAGGCTGTGGATTTTAATTTTCAAAGAACCTGTGTGAAGCTAATTTAACTAATAGGTTAAACAACGCTCTTAAGGTACCTACGTTCGTCGCCAGGAACCGACTGCGGTGGCGTCTAGTAGCCAAGTTCTGAACTAGTAGTTGTTGACGGTGGCGTTTGGCGGCAAAAGTAGGAACTACTTGAAATTCAATGTCTGCAGTCCTTATTGAATTAAAAAAAAGTCCACTCGGCACGCCGGAAGGCGGAGGTAGATTTCACCGGACAAACTTGGGGATAGGCGAAAATAGGCAGAATATGCAGGTTTTCGTAGAAGGATCAGACCTCATTTATTGCGAGAAGGTATTTTATAATTGGAGCTTAATTAACTTTGTTTTTCGTCATTTTATGCTTATTTTAAACATTTTATTGTCTTACGGGAACGGTAACCTTCTTGTCACTTGGGGTCCATTTTTATACTTGTGGTCACACTGTCCTTATGCAAGGTTTCGACACTGATGTGTAACTATGTAAAGGTCTGTTACTTCTTCACGCAAACTTATATCTCCTGCAGAGATTTTGGTTGGTTCCTCAGTTTAGTGGCTGCGACAACGCGGTCATGTAACCCCGTGTACTTGGGGATGGCTGTATTAGTCTGTAATTCAGGTAAGGACTGCAGACGGTCAATTTCAAGCAGTAGTTCCTAATGCTGCTACCAGGTACTACCGTCAACGACACCTAGCTGTGAACTTGGCTACTAGATGCCACCGCAACCAGCAACTCGCAACGAACGATGGAACTTCCCCTCCAAAGGAAAGCATACTGAGGGATTTTTAGCGCTCTTAGAAAATCCGACGACTTCGGCCGGCTTTGAACTCGCGACCTTGGGCATAGACATTCAGCATGCTACCAGTTACGTCACCGAAGCCGCTTCACACTTAGTCAGATGGAAATCTGAATCTGATCTCGTGCAAGTGCGTTATCTTGGCAACGTCTGATAGCTCATCCCTCATCAATTTAGTAGTGTTGCCATGGCAACCACTGATAGCTCTTGGCATTTTCTTATAATTCCGAAATCATTTTTCTCATCCCTTGGCATAATGGTGGGTCATATCAAAAATTCTTTCAGACAAAAGTTTTAGGTAATTATTAAGGGAATATTGTCCATTTTGAACGGTTTTCATATTGTGCCCATTAAGAGAGATATGATTAATGTTTCCCGAAAAACCCACTTTTTCCCACCCCTTTGGTCAATGGTTGGTGCTATAAAAAAACTCTTCAAACATAAATTTTTGGGCTTTATCCGACACATAGTATGAACATTGAACGGATTCGATATTTCACATATTAAGAGAGTTATAGCAATATTTCACTTTTTCGAAAAAAAAAAGCCCCCCATTTTCACCCCCTTCGACCGATTTAGCCCAGTAACGAACTCGACCGAGATTTTATAGGTATACATATTCGGTAAAAAATTCCAAGTGATTGGTACAAAATTACGGCAGTTATCGTGTCCGCAAAAAACTGATATATATACATATACATACATAAATTATTATATATAAACTTTTGAACTGACGGTGGTTTTGGGGTCTGGGGGATGTGAAACGCGAAGATATGTCGAAATTTTCCGGAAGTTGAAACATGGTACCCATTGCAATAGTTAGCTTTCTAATGAAATCTATCTCTGGTTGGTTCCTCAGTTTAGGGGCTGCGTCAACGCGGTCATCTAACCCCGTGTACTTTGGGTGAGCGTAGAATCTGTCTGATAAACGGTGTGAATTGTAATGGCTGTATTAGTCTTAATTCAGGTAAGGACTGCAGACGGTCAATTTCAAGCAATAAATCCTAATGTTGCTACCAGGTACTACCGTCAACGACACCTAGCTGTGAACTTGGCTATTAGATGCCACCCCAGCAAGCAACTCGCAACGAACGTTGGAACTTCCCCTCCAAAGGAAAGCATTCTGAGGGATTTTAGGGCTCTTAGAAAATACGGCGACTTCGGCCGGCTTTGAAACCGCGACCTTGGGCATAGACATTCAGCATGCTACCAGTTACGTCACCGAAGCCGCTTCCCACTTAGTCAGATGGAAATACTGAATCTGATCTCGTGCAAGTGCTTTGTCATGGCAACGTCTGATGGCTCACCCTCATCAATTTAGTAGTGTTGCCATGGCAACCTATGATAGCTCTTGGCATTTTCTTATAATTCCGAAATCATTTTTCTCATCCCTTGGCGTAATGGTGGGTCATATCAAAAATTCTTTCAGACAAAAGTTGTAGGTAATTATTAGGGGAATATTGTCCATTGTGTACGGTTTTGATATTGTGCCTATTAAAAGAGATATGATTAATGTTTCCCGAAAAACCCACTTTTTCCCACCCCTTTGGTCAATGGTTGGTGCTATAAAAAGCTCTTCAAACATAAATTTTTGGGCTTTATCCGACACATATTATGAACGTTGAATGGATTCGATATTATACATATTAAGAGAGTTATAGCAATATTTCACTTTTTCGAAAAAAGCCCCCCATTTCCACCCCCTTCGACCGATTTAGCCCAGTAACGAAATCGACCGAGATTTTATAGGTATACATATTCGGTAAAAAATTCAAAGTGATTGGTGCAAAATTACGGCAGTTATCGTGTCCACAAGAAACTGATATACATATATATATCATACTAATATATAAAAAAAATTCCTCTCGGCACGCCGGAAGGCGGAGGTAGATTTCACCGGGCAAACTAGGGGATAGGCAATAGGCAAAATATGCAGGTTTTCGTAGGAGGATCAGACCTCATTTATTGCGAGAAAGTATTTTACAATTGGAGGTTAGTTAACGTTTTTTCGTCTTTCTATGCATACTTTTAACATTTTACTGTCTTATGGGGATGGTAACCTTCTTGTCATTTGGGGTTAATTTTTATACTTTTGATCACACTGTCCTTATGCAAGGTTTGGAACTAATGTGTAACTATCTAACAGTCTGTTACTTCTTCACGCAAAATTTTATCTCCCGCAGAGATGTTGGTTGGTTCCTCAGATTAGGGGCTGCGACAAGGTGGTCATGTAACCCCGTGTACATTGGGTGAGTGTAGAATCTGTCTGATAAACGGTGTTATTTGTGATGACTGTATTAGTCTGTAATTCAGGTAAGGTCTGCAGACGGTCAATTTTAAGTAGTAGTACCTAATTTTGTGCCAAATTCTAACGTCAACGACACCTAGCTGTGAACTTGGCTGCTAGATGCCACCGCAACCAGCAACTTGCAACGAACGTTGTAACTTCCCCTCCGAAGGAAAGCATGCTGCCTGATTTTTAGCGCTCTTAGAAAATCCGGCGACATTGTCCGGCTTTGAACCAGCACCTTGGGCATAGAAGTTCAGCATGCTACCAGTTAGCCGCTTCCCTCAATGTCAGAAGGAACAAGAAGTTCGTGACGAACTAAAGAGCCTACTTTTCTTAAAATTAAGATTCATGCCATAGATTAATCTACAGTATATGAACCTATCTAGAATAATGACGAAATTAAGTGGGTAATATCGAAATGTCTTAATTAGTTCGAAATAAGGTATACTAGGCATAATGTAGCCTAATAGAGCAATACAGTTGGCAGCTCTGGTGACTGAATATATTCTTACTTCCATCTCCTAAGGTACAGAATACAAAATGTGGTTGAAGTCCAAGGGACGTTACATGGATTTAGACATTGGATCTATTAGTACACGTAAAAGCATGTTGGCAACAATGTCATGCGAGTGCTGGTCAGAAATAATCTGAAATATTATATATGTTTGTGCCAATTTTGGATGAAATCCATTTGTTGGTATAGAAGTTACATGTGTTTAAAAATTGGTCCTATCAGCAGGCTTAGAATCATGTTGGTAGAACTGACGTATATAAGTTACTCCAAATTAATGTAAAATGTCGGGTAATTTACGTGTGCGTAGTTTAAAGCTGTCGGCTTGCATACTTTCTGATATATTTGGATACAAAATAGAGAGCAATTATTAACGGTTGGCAGCCCTGGTGGCTCTTAAGAATACACTCAGTCATATATGTTTATGTACACATATTACATACAAAATTTGGTTGAAATCCAATTGATAGTGTCGAAGTTATATGCATTTAAAAATTGGACCTATCAGAAGGCTTAAAATTATTTTGGCAACGCTGTCATGTATGGCCACCTGGAAATTAAACTGAAATAGTATTATCTACATGTGTGCCAATTTTAGAATAGCTCCCATGTATACCTTCCAAGATATCCAACATGGAGCTCAAATTTCTAGTGCGTTTTTTTAGCAGTTGGTAGCACTGGCATCTTTTTCAAATATGGGCCTCAGATATTCCGGTATACATCTTTACTCATACTAAATTTGGTTTCGATTGCTGCAGGCGTTTAGGAGTTGATAGGGACACACACACACACACACACACACAGCCAGACAGACAGAAGGACAGACAGACAGACAGAAGAAGGACAGACACATTTTCCCGGATATATCTTTTAAGTCTACTTTTTCCTCATATTTAGCCTACTTTCGATTTTTGCAAAAAATGAAAGTAGACTTATGAGATCAACACAGGGCGAAAAAAGTGTGTCTGTCTGTGTGTGTGTATGTGTGTGTGTGAGTCTGTGTGTGTGTGTGTGTGTGTATGTGTGTGTGTGAGTCTGTGTGTGTGTGTGTGTGTCTGTACTCTGAATGTCTGTCCCCACCCCCCTATCAATTCGAACACGGTGAATGCGAATTGAACGAAATTTGGTACAAAGGTAGCACTAGCAAAGGACACCTCAGTGTCATGTTTTATATCGCCGCCATCTTGACGGAAACGTAATGGCGGCCACACAAATGTTCAAAGCTTAAATCAAATTACGACTAACCTAATCATCCGATCTCTACCAAATTTTGCAACAACATACCTTTATTGGGTGAGCATCCTTTGACCAAACCAATAGGTCATCAGCGTAATAATTTGCGGATGGGGGACATCTTTGTGTGAAAATGGATTCCCCCTATTAATTCGAACACGGTGCAACCGAATGGAACGAAATTTGGTACAGAGGTAGTACTAACAAAAGGCACCTCAGTGTCATGTTTTATATCGCCGCCATCTTGACGGAAACGTAATGGCGGCCACACAAATGTTCAAAGCTTAAATCAAATTACGACTAACCTAATCATCCGATCTCTACCAAATTTTGCAACAACATACCTTTATGGGGGGAGCATCCTTTGACCAATCTAATAGGTCATCAGCGTAATAGTTTGCGGATGGCGGCCATCTTTGTGTGAAAATCGATTCCCCCTATTAATTCGAACACGGTGCAACCGAATGGAACGAAATTTGGTACAGAGGTGGTACTAACAAAAGGCACCTCAGTGTCATGTTTTATATCGCCGCCATCTTGACGGAAACGTAATGGCGGCCACACGATTGTTGAAAGCTTAAATCAAATTACGATTAACCTAATCATCCGATCTCTACCAAATTTTGCAACTACATACCTTTATGGAGGGAGCATTTTTTGACCAATCTAATAGGTCATTCGCCTAATAGTTTGCGGATGGCGGCCATCTTTATGTCAACATTGATTCCCCCTATTAAATCGAACACGGTGGAACAGAATGGAACGTAATTTGGTACAGAGGTAGCACTAGCAAAGGGCACCTCAGTGTCATGTTTTATATCGCCGCCATCTTGACTGAAACGTAATGGCGGCCACACGAATGTTCAAAGCTTAAATCAAATTACGATTAACCTAATCATCCGATCCCTACCAAATTTTGCAACAACATACCCTTATAGAGGAAGCATCCTTTGACCAATCTAATAGGTTATTCGCCTAATAGTTTGCGGATGGCGGCCATCTTTGTGTCAGAATCGATTCCCCCTATTAATTCAAACACGGTGAAACCGAATGGAACGAAATTTGGTACAGAGATAGCACTAGCAAAGGGCATCTCAGTGTCATGATTAATATCGCCGCCATATTGACAGAAACGTAATGGCGGCCACACAAATGTTTAAAGCTTAAATCAAATTACGACTAACATAACCATCTGATCTCTACAAAACTTTGCAACAACATACCTTTATGGATGGAGCATCGTTTGACCAATCTAATAGGTAATTAGCCTAATAGTTTGCGGATGGCGGCGATCTTTATGTCAAAATTGATTCCCCCTATTAATTCGAACACGGTGGAACCGAATGAACGAAATTTGGTACAGAGGTAGCACTAGCAAAGGGCACCTCAGTTTCATGTTTTATATCACCGCTATCTTGACGGAAACGTAATCGCGGCCACCCAAATGTTAAAAGCTAAAATGTAATTACGACCAACCTAATAATCTAGTCTCTACTAAATTTTGCAACACCATATCTTTATGTTGGAAACATATTCTGACCAAACTGCAAGAACATCAGCCCAATAGTTTGCAGATGGTGGCCAGGTATGTGTGCAAATCGATTCCCCCTATCAATTCAAACACGGTGAAACCGAATTGAACGAAATTTGGTACAGAGGTAGCACTAGCAAAGGGCACCTCATATTCAGGTTTAATATCCCTATAGCACGTTGTATTTCAACAAGCTACTACAAGCAACCTTCAATCATACTCCTTGAAAAGGACAAAGAGTTATAACAATACCCATGCATTTAGGAGAAAGTAGGCTATATGTTCTTTACTGAACATCTTGTTGAAAAGTGTGAAAAGTACGCTAAAAATGAATGTGATCTCGTCATTGGCGTTGTCTTGGCAACCTCTGATAGATCATCCCTTATCAATTTAAAAGCGTTGTTATGGTAACCTCTGATGGCAATTGGCATTTTTTAAAATTCCGAAATCATTTTTCTCATCCCTTGGCGTAATGGTGGGTCATATCAAAAATTCTTTCAGACAAATGTTTTAGGTAATTATTAGCGAAATATTTTCCATTTTGTACGGTTTTGATATTGTGCCTATTAAGAGAGATATGATTAATGTTTCCTTAAAACCCCACTTTTTTCCACCCCTTTGGTCAATGGTTGGTGCTATCAAAAGACTTATTTGACATAAATTTTTGGCACTTATCCGACACATATTATGAACTTTGAATGGATTCGATATTTCACGTATTAAGAGAGTTATAGCGAAATTTCACTTTTTCGAAAAAAAGCCCCCCATTTTCACCCCCTTCGACCGATTTTCCCCATTAACGAACTCGACCGCGATTTTATAGGGATACATATTATGCAAAAAATTCAAAGTGATTGGTGCAAAATTACCTAAATGAGATGGTGTGTGTCTGTCTTTCTGTCTGTCTGTCTGTCTGTCTGTCTGTTACCTAATAACGCAAGAACCACTGGTCCGATTTAAATGAAATTTTGCATGGATGTAGCTGAAATACCAGGTTTACATATAGGATTCTTTTAATTTCGATATTTTGCACTATTAAGAAATGGCGACCATTTTAGTGACGTCACTACACCCATTGGTTTCAAAATTTCATATTTCCATATCAAATAAAAAGAGAACGGTAGGAAATAGCAAACTTTTTGATGGCACATACGAGCTTCAGAATTTAATTTTCTATCCGAAAGGTCCTTATCACTTTTCGTGTATCTCCAACGGTTAGCGAGTAAAACCTACTTTTGTGACGTCACTACACCCTTTGGTTTCAAAATTTCATATTTCCATTTCAAATAAAAAGAGAACGCTTAGAAATAGCAAACTTTTGATGGTATACACGAGCTTTAGCATTTAATTTTCTATCCAAAAGGTTCTTATCACTTTTCGTGTATCTCCGACGGTTAGCGAGTAAAACCTAAATTTGTGCAATAAAACACGGTCAACATCGAGCGGTGCAGTACATCTTTACATATATAAAAAAAAAGGAAATTTGTCTTTTTTTCCTGAATTTCTACGGAAATTTGAGTTATTTACACGTTTCAGACTGTTTTATGATAGATGCGCGCGAAAATAATGTTTTGGTCTGTCTGTCTGTCTGTTTGCTTGATTGTCTGTGGACAACTTTGTTCCCTTATAACTCGAGAACGGCAGGGTGTATCAACGTAAAATTTGGTACAGATATCCATCAGAGGCACGACACTAATCATTGATGTAACTATTCTCTATACCTCTCATAAAAGGGGGCATACCCCCTTAAATACATGCTGAAATAGGAGTAGAAGGACGAGACAAAGCTCATTTTCAGCCCCTCAATGTGAGAGACAAAACTCGGGGGCCCTAAAAGCAAATTTTAAGGTCCTACGTCCAACCGTTTTTGACATATTCCCAGAAAACTAATTGAATTTAATAAACTATGAACGAATGCAAGCCGATAACCATGGCAACAGATTCTCAAAGATCCATCTATTGCTGTAAGACGCAATACAATTCCATTAATTACATTAGTGTGAAAGTTTGCAAACGGTTAGATGGTTATTATGGAACCAAATTAAGCTGTAAATTTCATCAATACGTAAAATGCGCTTAAGGGGGTCAAGGGGTAGTCTAGATTTTTTTCACGTGATTTACATCTGCGGGTGTGGTATGGCAGGTCTATTATATTCCTATCCCTATGTTATATTATTATTAGTAGTAGGCTATTATATTATGGCGTACAACGACGAGACAAAGCCCCTCGGTGCCAGAAATAAAACTCGAGGGTCCTCGAAAACTACATTATAAGGCTCTAAAACCAACAGTTTCTGAAACATTCCCAGAAAACTAATTAAATTTAATTTAACAAACTAATGAAGGAATGCAAATCGGTAACCATGACAACATTATCTCAAGGGGTGGCATCCAACTTTCCATCTATTTCAGTAAGAAGCCATTTATTACATTTATTACATTTCTGTGAAAGTTTGCAAATATAAGGTTATCACGGAACCAACGTAGACTGTATAATTCATCAATGCAATTAAGGGGGTCAAGGGGTAACCTAGGATTTTTTCATGCAATTTTCACGTGCGACATATAGTGCAGAAGGTATATTATATCTCCAAACAACAACATTATTTTCAAAATTTCCTGAATTGAATCAGCATTTTTTCGGCTTTTAGGAATTTGGGCCATTTGAGACTAAAGAACCTGAATTTTCATGCACCACAAGCTTTTATAATTTATGAAAGAGGTCTTCCTGTGTATGGGGACCCAACACAACGTAGAGGGTCAGTTTTTATGTGACGTGGATTGCGTTTCATCTACAAGGCTTTCAATTCTATTTCATGTCAGGAAGTACACGTCAGGTGAATTTAGTTTGAGAGCACATTTCAACTAATCTTTTTTTTTTTTTGTCGACATACGGGTTCATCGTAAGGATGATTTTCTTTGATAATGTGTGGTAGATATACCCATATTAGGATTTCTGGGTGATATGTTGTAGACAATAGTATTGTCTGTCTGTCTGTCTTTCTGTGTATCCTTATGTACGCCTATAACTTATGTTCGGATGCTTGGTGCATCGTAAAATTAGGTATGGTAAACATGAGTCAATACACCAATCATTTATAAAACTCTTCACCGTTCATTTCCTACAGTAGAAGGATGGATATAGGGAAAAACTTCTCAAAATACATGCTAAAATAGGCGAAATATAAAAATTATCCTAGAAGGACGACCAAAGCATATGTTGCACTTCTCAATGTTAGACACAAAATTCGCGAGTCTATAAAGGGTCTCCGAAAACCACATTATAAGGCCCTTAAATTAACAGTGTGTGTGATATTCCCAGAAAACTAACTTCGTTTTGATAAACTTATGAAGGAATGACAAGCCGCTAACCATTGCAACAGTAGCTCAATTGATAATGTCTGGTGCGTCTCTAAAAGCAACAGTACTTAAAAGGGACGTAACACCAATAACATTATTATTATTATTATAATGTCTGGTGTTAACACTGAACACCGTTCGAAGAACGGGTACTTCTGCTAGTATATATATATATATGTATATATATATACATAAATTATATATAAACTTTTGAACTGACGGTGGTTTTGGGGTCTGGGGGATGTGAAACGCGAAGATATGTCGAAATTTTCCGGAAGTCGAAACATGGGACCCATTGCAATAGTTAGCTTTCTAATGAAATCTTCCTAACAGATAACACACACTAATACAGACATCACAATTAACACCGGTTATCAGACAGATTCTACACACACCCAAAGCACACGGGGCTACATGACCGCGTTGTCGCAGCCCCTAAACTAAGGAACCAACCAACCAACGTGGTGTTGATAATTGGAAGTCATTACCTGCCACAGACTTAGAGCTTTTCCCCGAACATATTGATGTGTTTAAGAGAAGATTGAAATTTAGTATAAAAACTACGATGTAATTACTAAAGTTCCCAAATCATGACTTGTGTATGTTTGATATTATTGTTGATAACTATTTTAAGACCTAAAGAAGTACAAAATATGCAAGCATATATGCCCTAAAAACTAGCTAAATATGACCTAAAAACTATAAAATATGACCTAAAAACTATGACATCCTATTGAAAGGCGGAAGCACACTATCGTCATGTTCCGTGACCTCATGCGTACAGTGTCGCAATCTAACTTGCCCAGAAAGATGTTCTAAAAGAAGTCCGTAGAGGAGCGCCTTCTTGGAATCAGGTCTTCTAAACCTGCTATCTGCCTGTTCCGGGAAAAGAAAGAAAAATATATCTACTACACTATTCGTAAATTCTGTGTTTGAAACTCGATGCAGATAACACGTACCTTGTTACCAAAAATGCTGAAATTATAACCAAATATGGCCTTATATCACTAAAATATGACCAAATATGACCTAAACAATAAAAATGGCCGAAATATGCATTTATAGGCAACATCAAATTGCTTTAAACGTGGTCAGGGACCCGTCATTCAAACTTATTTTTCAGATTTCGGGTAAAATGAGCTCAGAAAAAAAACTTTTTCTTAACATCCGAACCTGATTGATAACTTTCCGAAATAATTGTACAATTTGCCACCGGGGAATTACCCCTCTCCGTTTACAAATAAAATGAATGAATGAAGGATTGAACAAGAAAAAAATACTCGAAATTCGATTCCCTATGCCGAGAATCTAACTGTGATTTGGGATCTCGAGGCAGACCACTACTGATTCACCGAGGAAACTCTTTTACATACATAAAAGATCACGAAACTTTATTGTGGAGAGCAGTTGGACGTTTGAGAGGGAGAATTATGACTTACAATAGTGGTACCGAGACTGTACTGTCTGCACTCCCTTGTAAATGACTCATCTTGGAGTGGTGGCTGCTAGCCCGCAGCTCACAAGCCGACCTGTAATCTGGACACCTTCACTATCACTTAGTTGAACGCACAAAACATATTCAAGCCTTCCCGAGGCGACGTGAATATGAACAGTAATTTGTATGTGCGGGCACACCGTCGTTGCCACGGTAATCAATTCATGAGTGGGTGATGTACCTTTCTCCGTCAAACTACAGTATCTGGGCTTTCTTGTGCACGACATGGAATAATACAAAATTATATAGTGAAACACAATTTTTGGTAGAATCATAGGAATGATATAAGAGAATGATTTCCCTTAAAGCGATCAATTCTATTAAGACTTGAAATCCACACCGCTGGCGCTGTCGGAATTTGAACACGGGACTCCTGCATTCTGATATGCTAATTTGTCATCAACACACCATTAAATGGTCAACTGGGACGTGATGGTGCAGAGTTCAAGCTGCTTGCCTCTCACCAAGGCGCATTTGGCTCGATTCCCGGTTAATGCATGTGCGATTTTCGAAACGAGATATCACGGTCTTTGGTTCGTATTAAACGTACTAATGAAGATCCCGTGACTAATGATCGCGAGATTATTGGTCACGTAAAACTACAAGCTTCATTTGTTAAATTGTCTACGCCCGAATACTACTCATGGTGCAGCTATCAAGTTAATTGCCTCTCAGCAAGGTGGATTTGGTTCGATTCCGGGTGATTACGTGTAATATTTTCAAAGTTTAATGTCACGTCCTGTGTTTTCAATTCTGCGTAAATAGGAGGTCCTGTGGCTTATGATCGTGAGATTAAGATCCGCGTAAAACGACAGGGTTAGCACTAGCAAAGGGGACCTCTTATTCATGTTTAATATCAGTATAGCACGTTGTATTGCAACAAGCTACTACAACCAACATTCAATTATACTCCTTGAAAAGGACAAAGAGTTATAACAATGCCCATACATTTAGGAGAATGTAGGCTATATGTTCTTTACTGAATATCTTGTTAAATTAGCATACATTTTGTCCAAATCTACTGTAGCTTTAGTTTATGCCAAAATTATAATATGTTATGTATGTGTATTGGAAATGATGAAGTACTGTATTACAGCTAGGCTTTACCTGTACATTTATAGTAGTTTAATAGATCAACTTATAATACATAAATAATTATATAAATAAATAAATAAATAAATATGGATAAAAGGACCTACCAAAGAGCTGTACGAGTACACAAACAGACTCACCGATATGATCAGAAAACGCAGACTAACTTTTTACGGGCACATACAGAAAATGGACAACAACAACAGACTTACAAAGAAGATCTTTGATATAGTAAACAGCTCAAGCAAGAAAACTAATTGGTATCATGAAATAGAGGTAGACTTAAGGCAGGTGGGGATCGACAGGAAAATGTTAGGAGGTAGAGGAGAATCCAGAAACAAAATTAAGAAGAAGATTTAGAGCAAATGGAAAGATGAAGACAAGAACATTGTGGACAGAACAAAGGAAACAGGAGCACTGTCAAAAGATGAAGAGATTTTGGGAAGAGAAGAGGAAGAAGGGAGAGAAGTGAAAATTGTGACATCGTGAGATATTTAAGTTCAAACACTGTCCATAAGGGCAAAAATGATGTAATAATAATAATGAAAATGAAAATCCACAGCCTGCTTCCAGTCTCCGACCGGGTCAGGAATGGAATGAATGAAGCCCCCATCTAGCGGCGAGGATATGGAATGTGCCGGCTGCCGAGGCCTGACGCACTCCTCTGGGGCAATGATTAAATGAATGACAGATGAAATGAAATGATAGTGGAGAGTGTTGCTGGATTGAAGTCTTGACAGGGAAAACCGGAGAACCCGGAGAAAAACCTGTCTGCCTCCGTTTTGTCCAGCACAGATCTCACATGGAGTGACCGGGATTTGAACCACGGACCCAGTGGTGAGAGGCCGGCGTGCTGCCACCTAAGCCACGGAGGCTTACAATAATAATAATAATAATAATAATAATAATAATTATTATTATTATTATTATTATAAATAAATAAAAAACAATTAAATAAATTATTCTGCTTTTGCACACAATGTTGCATACGAAACATATCACAATTTTGTAAGAAACCTAAATATAGAATATAAATGAGAATGCTACCAATGGCCACACAAAAAAACTACTTTGAAAATTAAGGCGGGAAAAGAACTCAATCATTGTTACTGTGTAATGAAGAACTTTGTCAGGGATTAATATTTCTGTCTATAAAATAGCACGTGGTATCTTCCACAGAGTTTTCCACGGCGCTTGCACACGCTATCTTGATCCGGTTGGTGGTGTCTTATAATTCGACATGGAATCCGTGTTCCACAAATCTGGTTAACACATGTCTCAGTTCATAATTCGCTTTTTGCCAGTCGTGAGATATCGTGGCTTTGGTGAAATACAACTCACTTGAGAATTCAGCTTGATCTCAAGAAGTTGATGCATAATTTCCTACTAGCCGGTTGTAGCTGGAAGTAGCAATTTGATTCGTAATTCTTCTAATACCGGTACTGCTTCTTGGCTAGTACGTACACCGGACGGGACATACAGTAGGTTTTATTTTTGAGATACGTCGATTTGACCTTTTCTAGTTCCGTTTACTGCATCTTCGTGAGATGAGCCCACACATTTTCTAGGCTAAAGACATAATAGGCCTAACAGGAAATGAGAACTTATAGTTGTTGTCGTCGCTGTTGTATCATTATTTGGAGGCTTGAATAGCTTTGATTCTTACCCGATGACAGCCATGGATGCTAGCCACTACACCAAGAAAGGGTCAAAAATTGTGTAGGCCTATATGTCACAATAAGAGCGACTGCGATGGAGACGAAATAATACGGTTGTTATTATTATTAAGTACATTATCGTCCTGTTTGACTAATAGTACACTTCCATGCATCCCTATAGGTAAAGCCATGCGTGGATGCGGATTTCCGCGGGATTATCCATGGATATCTGCAAAATTTTCGCCTTGCGGATATAGTTTGCATGACTGTGCGGATATCGGATAAGCTGCGGATAATGTTTGGAATAAATTTAGGGATAGTTTTTAGAAAAGATACAATCCGAATTTTTTTAATATCACTAATACAATCCGGATGTTTATGACATATCCTATTTTTCGGTTATGATTTCTTCATGACAAATGTAAGATGATGATTTAAGATAATATCATTCAAATTATGTAGCCTAATTAAGCATAATTAACACTCCGAACTGAAAGGGGTTGCAATTCTTGCTGTATAACATTCAATTTAAACATAGCACATGCAAACATAGCCTAGGGGAACTATTTTCTCCTCAAATGTCTAAATGTGTTGCTTTAACACTTCGGGCTATAAAAATATTACTGCAATGTCAGTAGATTCGAATAACAAACGTGCGGATGTGGGGCGAATGCGGGTAATAGCCATGTGGATGCAGGGCGGATGCAGATAACAGTCGTGCGGATGCGGGACGGTTGCGGTTAACGTTTTTATTTTATCCGCGCAGGGCTCTATCTATAGGCTATCGGAATACCACCTCGGCCGTGGTTCTAATTTTCATCCCCATGCGAATGCCGGGATGGTTTCTTTCAACAGGTCCACATCCGATTTCCTTCCAAAATCCCTTCCCTGACCCATCCTGAAAATAAAATGAAATAAATGGCAATTGGCTGCATTAATAAAGGAAAATTATAGCGTTCAAGATCACTTTCCAAAGTCAGCCTCCAACTGAGAACCACAAAAGACCACCCCACTATTAATCTTGTATGTGTGATGAAAGAGATAGAAGAATATCGTATGCAGCCCATATCCAGGGCCACTCCCATTTAGTGACGGATGGCGAGATACAAGATGCCGCAATGAGATAAGTTACAGTGTAAGGTGTATCATCGTGAGTCATCTAGCGTAGGCTTCCACTCCCGGTGTAGGCTCAATGTGCCCTTTCAACACACATAGTTGTTTTAACTAAAGAAAAATACCCCCTCCGTCCCTCCTGTGGTTCTCAACTTGAAGAACAAGGGTTGCTGACCACAGCTCACGAGTTAGCAAGGGATCCTCGAAAACGAACACTTCCAGACCTCATTGAAACAATTAATACATGAGGACACCGATTTGTTGTCATTCAAGTTTATAATAATAATAATAATAATATCGTATGGCCTCAGGTGCCGGGTGCAAGCTTTGATAATTGACGCCCAGAGGGCAACTTGCATGTCGAATTTTATCGCTCCTTGAAGCGCTATGAAAGTCAAGGAGGTTAGATATCAAAGCTCCCTGACACTATAGCGCTTTCTAGTAGAGAAATTAGGAACTTTGTGTTGGCGGAAAATCCCGAGATTAATTTTGCCATTATGGAGACGGCCTACTGAATTCAAATGGGTTCTTTAACATGCCAACATCATATGACATGCGTATCATGATTTGTGTCGCCTTAAAAAAAAAAGAGCTTACCACGGCCAGGAGCGAACCTGCAAGCTTGGGGTTGGCAGTCCGACACACGTTAACCACTCACCCACTGTGGCAACCCATTCAAGGTTGAAAAGGTGAAAAAAATCTATATACAGGATCCAGGGAAAGAAAGCGCTATATCCATTTAAAAAAAAACAGCTGGATTTTAATAATCCGAAGCTGTAGGAACTAACAGAAGAAATCGAACTATCCAAACTTTCGAATTAGAGATGCTACATCTTTATGGCTTAGTCAACAAATTCAACCCCTGGCACTATACAGCCCATGACGGGCTAAGGCCGACCAAGCGACCGCTGCCCAGCCATTTGGCCTGCGGATATTGGGGTGACGCGTGATGAGCGCCGTTAATCTTGGTATTCGTGATCGGGGCGCTGTCTCACTGTCAGACAGCTACTCAATTGTCCTCACGAGGCTGAGTGCACCCCGTTCCAACCCTCACGTCAGTTTTAAAGTCCCTGACGGAGCCGGGGATCGAACCCGGGGCCTCCGGGTGAGAGGCAGGCGCGCTACCCCAACACCACCTACCAACCTATCCCTTCTCTCCATTGGCAGTCACCAGAAACATCTCTCCCCTCCCTCTTGGCTTAATACCTCATCATTTGTAACCCTATCTACCCATCTGATCTTCATCATTCTCCTGTAACACCACATTTCAAACTCTTCTATTCTCCTCGTTTCTACTGCACCAACAGTCCAAGTTTCATTTCCATAGACCATCACGCTCCAGGCGAAGGCTTTCAAAAATAACTTCCTAATACCTAAATCTATATTCGATGTCAACAGATTCTTTTCCTGTAAAAATGCTTTCCTAGCCTGAGTCAACATACTTTTTATATCCTCTTTGCTTCGTCTATCACTGGGTATTTTGCTTCCTAAGTAACAGAAGTGTCCTGCTACCTTTAGCTTTTCACCTACCAATTTGACGTCCCTAAGGTTTTCTGATTTATTATTTCGGCTGCATTCCATAATTTTTGTTTTACATGTTTGTTGATTTTCATGATGAATTCTTTCCTCATGACGGAGTCCATTCCATTTGAAAACGCATTCAATCCTCTGGTGAATCACCTAAGGTAACAATGTCATCATAAAATCTCAGAGTTGAAATTATCTCTCCTTAAATTTTGGTGCTGAAAAGTGGAAGATTTTTAGATTGTATTCTTCTTCTTCTTCTTCTTCTCCTTCAAGTGACTCGTCCTCCAAGAACATTGGCGATCAGTAGCATGATCTTCTGTCTGTCCATAGCTGTTCTAAACAGTGATACTGTATTAAGTCCAAACCACTGGCTTAAGTTATTTAGCCAGGATATTCTTTTGCGTCCTGGACCCATAATTCCATCAATCTTCCCTTGGATAATTATTTGCTAGAAATGGTATTTGTTGTTGCGCATGAAATAACCAAAGTATTCTAGTTTTCTCCTTTTGATGATACTGCGAATTTCCGAGTCTTTGTTCATACGCCCCAGTACTTCCACATTTGTGACTTTAGCTGTCCATGATATCCTTAAAATCCTGCGATACGTCCACATTTCAAATGCTATCAGTTTCTTACTTTAAAAAAATCTATATTTTTTTTGGTCAAAAACTCAGACATCGTGTCCCTGTAGCGGCTACAAATGTTAATATATGTGTACGTTATTAATGCAATTTTCGGCTTTTTATTTTGTAGCATGTTTACACGAACATCTTGTTATTCTCTTTATCATGAACATTCTAAAGAAGCATGAAATTCTTTCGAGTTGATCTCATTTCTCGTTATATTGAAGTATAGGATGAGCCCTCTTCATCTTCTTGTGCTCAAGCTCAAAGCTAACGTAAGAATGAAGTGAGGAGGCAGTGTCGTACAATAGGGAACCAGGCGGGTGGTCTGCCCCGGTGTAGCATAACACAGACATTACCGGGCATTGGAAGCTACTGGACTGCGCAGAGAGCAAATTGTGCAAGATAAACCCGCAGCTCCAAAAGAGCAAGACTAGTTCCGAGCGATTGAGCACAGAGGAGGAGGGCCTTTGAACTAAGCCGGCCAAGTGGAACACCGCCAGGGTGGCCAAGTCTTCCACCCCACTGGGTGCCACAGTTACAGCAACATTGGCTTAATAGAACTCACAATGGCACCGATTCTCATAGAAGGGGACTCACGACCAATCACGAGTCGAAACTTCAAATTATGAAATATATTAATATGACATTTATGTCAATGGAAGCAAGTGTTAATAAAATGCTTCATAAAATCATAATGTGGTACAGTATCTAAATCTCAGGGTTAGGGAGGAACTCTTCCCTAGTAACCATTACGGGGAAGTAACGAAGTTACAAAAATTAAATAACTGTAACGCTTCTTCTTTCAAAAATAACACTCGTTATTTTTTCAAGATGGAGCAATTTGGGGATTACCCTAGTTGCAAACGGGCAGAGGGTGAATGTTAGCTATATTGCTAACAAATTAGGTTTTGCAGTTTTATTATTTTTGTGGGTTTAATTCTTTTTTGATTATTGTTCTTAAGTATTTTTTCTTTTCGAACACTTATTATTTAGACTTACAATTATCTAATATGTATTTGTGTGTCAAGAAAGTACTGAATTGAGCTATGCCCAGTTTACTTTCATAAGTAAATAAATAAATAAATAACGAAAGAAAGAAAGAAAGAAAGAAAGAAAGAAAGAAAGAAAGAAAGAAGAAAGAAATACATAAATTAAGAAATAAATGAGTAAATATATAAAGAAAGAAAGAAAGAAAGAAAGAAAGAATGAAAGGAAGAAAGAAAGAAAGAAGGAAAGAAATGCATGAATCAATAAGTATATAAATAAATGAACAAATAAATACGTAAATAAATCACGGAAGAAATAAATACGTAAATAAATAGATAAATAAATAAATGAATAAACAAATAAGTAAATAAATTAACCAATAATTAAATAAATTAATTAACAAATAAATAAATAATTGAAGGAAGAAAATAGATAAATAAACAAATAAATACATAAATGAGTAAATAAATAAATACTGCATTCAATTGAGAAATTTAGAAGCCATTTGTCTGTTGATTACAAAGTACGAATATACTGTATTGATACAGTAGCTCTTCAGTGGATCAACACGCTTTTGCCCAATATGATTGAGCGGGGATACAATATACTGTATAGGCTATATAAATTCCTTAAAAACAACAATTACATGTATTTGTTATTGTTCACTGATAAATAATGGGCAATTTAGGATTACGCGTTTTGACCGTCAAGTGGTCATTATTGTAGTGAATGTACTAGTGTGTGTGCTTGTAATATTGGGAATGACTCTTCCGCGAACTCAATTTACTTTGGGAACACCACGAAAAACTACGTCTACCATGACAAAGAGTTGGATACGTACTCACTCCTCACCACTCGACAACCATTATCCTATAAAGGCTGGCCAACCTCATACTAGGATTAAAGATCACGACAGAGCCGGAAATCTAACCCAGGCCATCTTTTTGGAAATCTCCTAGCCATTAGCAATTGATTCTGTTTTTCATACTATCTGCCGTATAAGTAAATGAAAGAATAAGCCTAAAGTGTCCAATGAAGCTCAAAGACCTCCCTCTAGGAAGGATTGGTCTCACACGCAGAGCTGCTCAATGTGATCTCGTTGGTTCTGTCTCTTTGATAGTCTTATTCTATAGTTATAGCTTTCACTTTGTTCATTTTATTTGATCCATCTTGTCATCTCTTTCCAAATAAATAAACAAATTAATTAATTAATTCCGTTTTCTCCAGGCCACAGGATGGTGCACACGAAGTAGCCTATGTAAAATTGCAAGAAGAAAGTTGGTCTACTGTAGACAGATAACTGGAGATGAGTTTGAGGACAATAAAGAGTGGCTGGGCCTTAGGGCGTCTCTTCCACCCCACTGGGTGCCACAGTTACAGCAACATTGGCTTAGGGGGACTCACAATAGCACCGCTCCTCATAGGAGGGGAACTCCGAACCAATCACGAGTCGAGGTTTCAACTTATTAAATTTATGAAATATATCAATATGACATCGATGCCAATAGAAGCAAGTATGGTAATAATGATAATAAAATACCTCATAAAATCATATCGTGTTATCCATTGATAGAAAACTTAATCTTTTCCACTTAAGTGGGCATGAAATAATAACTAACTTTGAAGAAGAAACTGAGAATACGAGGAATAAAGAGAAGCTATAAAGAGAGAGGAGTAGCAAGCTTCTAAAAAAACGTTAATATTTCTTTTATAATCCATGGTGGAGAGCAATTAGTTTTAGAGGAACGTAGTGTTGGGCATTGAGGCATTTCATAGATTGGTGTACTAATTTCAGTAATTAGATACCGTGCTATCGTACAATGCCGGTTATTGACGGAGTCATACTGTAAGTTAACATAAGAGTAAACACTTGACTCATCAACGCTAGAGCCCTGCGCAGATAAACAAAACGTTATCCGCATCCGCCCCGCATCTACACGACTGTTATCCGCATCCGCATGACTGTTATCCGCATCCGACCCGTATCCGCACGACTGTTATCCGCATCCGCCCCGTATCCGCACGACTGTTATCCGCATCCGCCCCGTATCCGCACGACTGTTATCCGCATCCGCACGTTTGTTATCCAAATCCTCTGACATTACAATATTAGTTTAATTTATTAGATAAAGCGTTAATAAAGCAACGCATTTAGACATTTGATGAGAAATTCGTTAAAGCCTCCGGGGCTTAGGCGACAGCACGTCGGCCTCTCACCGCTGGGTCCGTGGTTCAAATCCCGGTCACTCCATGTGAGATTTTTGCTGGACAAAGCGGAGGCAGACAGGTTTTTCTCCGGGTACTCCGGTTTTCCCTGTCCAAAATTTCATTCCAGCAACACTCTCCACTCTCATTTCTTTTCATCTGTCATTCATTTAATCATTACCCCAGGGGAGTGCGACAGGCTTTGGCAGCCGGCACAGTTCATATCCTCGCCACTAGATGGGGGCTTCATTCATTCCATTCCTGACCAGGTCGGTCGACTGGAAGCAAGCTGTGGATTTTCATTTTCAGGAGAAATTCGTTCCCCTAAGCTATCGCAAGACAATGTTGACTGAGTTTTGTCCCTCTGAGTAACGACAAATGAAACAGCGTGTGGCAAATTATAGCACTTACTTAGTCGTCGGATATACCCACGCAGGCAAGCGCAGGTATAAAGGACTTTTTTGAGGGATAAGTTAACACTAATTGAGGGTATTTCCATGATTGGCTTCTCTCACTCCTATATTATTCTCACACAATCCAAGCGAAAGCAAACAGGGAAATAACAAAAATCGTGAAAGACGCAGATCTTTCCAAAAACTTAAATTATTTTAAAAATCCAGTTCAACACTGAATTCTAAAAACTATCCGCAAATTTACCGTAAACATTATCCGCAGCTTATCCGCTATCCGCACAGCCATGCAAACTCCATCCGCACGGCGAAAAATTTTGCGCAGGGCTTTAATCAACGCTGCCGTGACCGTTGCAATGCTTATTGAAGGACACACTGTGTGTTTTCCACCTCACATGGTTTATCCAGGGTAACACTAATTTGGTTACACCCTCAGCGGTTCGTGGCTGGTGGGTTTGGAAATTAGTAATCCGTAAAGGACTCTTGAGCTTGGCCCATTTTCCTTTTACAAGCGACTTTTGGGCGAACCCTCTACTCTTGACCTTTCCAGTGTCTCTACGCCCGATATAACAAACCACAAGTCTTAAATCACTTTCACCACAAAATTGTTTTTCTGTATTTATTATTTAAATGCAGTAGAGTACCGCC
Source organism: Meconema thalassinum (assembly GCA_946902985.2). Taxonomy (NCBI): domain Eukaryota; kingdom Metazoa; phylum Arthropoda; class Insecta; order Orthoptera; family Tettigoniidae; genus Meconema; species Meconema thalassinum. The sequence continues at coordinate 1,000,023,894 of OX336388.2, read as the reverse complement.
AATCCTATCCCCGCTAATCCGAAAATCCGCCTAATCCGAACAGGGCTAGGAAAAAATATCTACCAAATTTGTTTCGAATTTCAAAACAGGAAAATTAAATATTAAGCTTAAACTAGTTTTTCCAAGTAAAAACGTAAATTTATTAGCACAGAAAAAAAATGAAATAAATGCTTCAGGAGTAAATATGTCGGTTATCTTATACACAAAAACTAAAAAACAGAACAATGTGCATAACATAGTTGGAATGCAATTTTCCTTACGTTAACGACAAAACAAACTGAAAAGAAAATCAGCACTTCAGAAGTGGTCAGTGATTTTTGTAAAAAAAAAAAAAAAAAAAAGCAGGGAGCAAGTCATTGGAAATGGTTTTGAAACACCGTGGTTTTTCCGATTTGCCGATTACCCGTAGTGGAAGCCTATGTGTCGCAGAGGCACTGATGCAAGCTAGATAGACACCAACGATGCTTATAAAAACATTATAGCACAGTTTTGGTTTTCGAGCCTTAATCTGAATTTTCGCTAATGCAAACAGGGTTCGGTCTCAATTAGTTCGAATTAGAGGGACTAGACTGTATATCGTACGTATGAAGAGAAAGACGTTTAGCGCATAGGCTATATGTAAATTGAAAGGTGATGAAACTGGTATGGCTTTATTTGCTAACAATTGGAACTCTTCCTTAAACTTACCCAAAAGTACTGTATTATCCTAATGACAAATACATCTTTTCTATGTCTGTAAATAATCCCTAATTTCAATACTCATCTCTCGAGTTAATGCGGATTCCAAATTTCGTTGTTTCTTCAAAGGGATTGAAAATCTACCACTATGGAAAAAATGGCAAACCCCTTAGAGTAGGTTCCAAACCCGTAGTTTAGGTACTGCTGCCTTGGAACATGTTTCAAATTTGTATAAATTTGTTCTATAAATGAATATAAATACAACATACTGTATTACAAGTTCACAGTAAACACACTGGCTTTGTGTAGCATAATTCGTTACTCTACACAGCCTACAGTACAGTATCAATGGCTTGTAAATTGTGGATGTATTGAGAGCATCATACACGTCTAATCTTACATACTGCTCATTTATCTTAATTGGTCCATCAATACCACTTTTTTTCATATAATGTTGGTACATTTTTCTATCCAAAAGTTAGATCTTCTTTAGCTTGCTTTAGCAAAAGTAACATTTTTCAAAAGTATAGCATAAAATGACATATCCAAAATTTGTTTTTAACAATAAATAAAAACATCCTTAAAAAGCATTTTCTATTTAAAACCTACATAATACTCGTATTTATATAAAGTTTCATATAAATTCCACTTTAGGGGTGATATTGTGTTATATAATAACCAATTTACTAAAGGGAAGCAAAATAGAATAATTGGACTAACTTAGCAATGTTAGCAATGTTTTTACATACCACTGTAAACAAACTTTGCGGTAAGGGATAACTTCTTTGTTTTTCTTCCGTTTGAGGTATTTTGCGTGTGAAGAAAACTGTGTATGTTGTGTTAACCCTGTTAGTGCCAAGCCGTTTTCTGAATACTTGTTGGAAATTCTAAGACATTTTCATTCTTTACGCATTAAATATTCATAAAAGGCAAATTATTATTAAAATATTACATAGGCCTACATTACGTTTGCAGTAATATACACAATCTGCTCTCATAAAAGGAAATATGTTGGTATTAGCCTACTTTCGATTTTTGCAAAAAATGAATTAGCCTACTTTCGATTTTTGCAAAAAATGAAAGTAGACTTATGAGATCAACACAGGGCGAAAAAGTGTGTCTGTCTGTGTGTGTGTATGTGTGTGTGTGAGTCTGTGTGTGTGTCTGTGTGTGTGTGTGTCTGTGTGTGTGTGTGTGAGTGTGTGTACTCTGAATGTCTGTCCCCCCCTATCAATTCGAACACGGTGAAGGCGAGTTGAACGAAATTTGGTACAAAGGTAGCACTAGCAAAGGACACCTCAGTGTCATGTTTTATATCGCCGCCATCTTGACGGAAACGTAATGGCGGCCTCACAAATATTCAAAGCATAAATCAAATTACGACTAACCTAATCATCCGATCTCTACCAAATTTTGCAACAACATACCTTTATGGGGGGAGCATCCTTTGACCAAACCAATAGGTCATCAGCGTAATAGTTTACGGATGGCGGCCATCTTTGAGTGAAAATCGATTCCCCCTATTAATTCGAACACGGTGCAACCGAATGGAACGAAATTTGGTACGGAAGTAGTACTAACGAAAGGCACCTCAGTGTCATGTTTTATATCGCCGCCATCTTGACGGAAACGTAATGGCGGCCACACAAATGTTCAAAGCTTAAATCAAATTACGATTAACCTAATCATCCGATCTCTACCAAATTTTGCAACAACACACCCTTATAGAGGAAGCATCCTTTGACCAAATGAATAGGTTATTAGCCTAATAGTTTGTGGATGGCGGCCATCTTTATGTCAAAATTGATTCCCCCTATTAATTCGAACACGGAGGAACCTAATGGAACGAAATTTGGTACAGAGGTAGCACTAGCAAAGGGCACCTCAGTGTCATGTTTTATATCGCCGCCGTCTTGACTGAAACGTAATGGCGGCCACACGAATGTTCAAAGCTTAAATCAAATTACGATTAACCTAATCATCCGATCTCAACCAAATTTTGCAACTATATACTTTTATGGAGGGAGCATCCTTTGACCAATCTAATAGGTCATTCGCCTAATAGTTTGCGGATGGCGGCCATCTTTGTGTCAGAATCGATTCCCCCTATTAATTCAAACACGGTGAAACAGAATGGAACGAAATTTGGTACAGAGATAGCACTAGCAAAGGGCATCTCAGTGTCATGATTAATATCGCCGCCATATTTACAGAAACGTAATAGCGGCCACACAAATGTTTAAAGCTTAAATCAAATTACGACTAACATAACCATTCGATCTCTACCAAACTTTGCAACAACATACCTTTATGGAGGGAGCATCCTTTGACCAATCTAATAGGTCATTAGCCTAATAGTTTGCGGATGGCGGCCATCTTTATGTCAAAATTGATTCCCCCTATTAATTCGAACACGGTGGAACCGAATGAACGAAATTTGGTACAGAGGTAGCACTAGCAAGAGGCACCTCAGTGTCATGTTTTATATCACCGCTATCTTGACGGAAACGTAATCGCGGCCACCCAAATGTTAAAAGCTAAAATGTAATTACGACCAACCTAATAATCTAGTCTCTACCAAATTTTGCAACACCATATCTTTATGTGGGAAACATATTCTGACCAAACTGCAAGAACATCAGCCCAATAGTTTGCAGATGGTGGCCAAGTATGTGTGCAAATCGATTCCCCCTATCAATTCAAACACGGCGAAACCGAATTGAACGAAATTTGGTACAGAGGTAGCACTAGCAAAGGGCACCTCATATTCATGTTTAATATCCCTATAGCACGTTGTATTTCAACAAGCTACTATAACTAACATTCAATCATACTCCTTGAAAAGGACAAAGAGTTATAACAATACCCATGCATTTAGGAGAAAGTAGGCTATATGTTCTTAACTGAACATCTTGTTTTTTCAACAAAATTGATTTTACTTGACATTTGCTTTTCAGGAAAGTATTCTCTTTAACGTTGAGGGCAAGTTTCTGAGAAATATGTAGGCCTATCGTATTACTTAAATACCATATGTGAAATCTTCATTTAGGTTTGGCTTAAACAGGTTAAGTTAATTTTGATAATCTCGAATACAGAAAGCTACCAATATCTATCAGGCAGTGCGTCAGCTACTTTGGGACGAAACATTTCCACAAGCTTCCAAGATTAGTCGGTTCAAGATATACTTGATACCTATACTAACATATGGACTGGAAGCAGCAACCCTTACTGGACCAACAAACAGTCGTCTCAAGGCAGTAGAAATGAAGTTCCTCCGTTCTTGCCTTCAAAAGACGAAAATGGACAAAATAAGGAATGAGGATATCCGACAACAACTGGGATTGGAAAGGAGCCTGCTGGAGACACTCGAACTCAAGAGATTGAGATGGTATGGTCACATGAAGAGGATGGCTTCCCACAGGATACCTCGAGTGTACTTTGGCCAGAGTGTCCCTGGGAAGAGACCTAAAGGAAGACCTCGCGATGTGTGGGAGAAGCAAATTTATAAGGACCTTGAAGCTAGACATAAGAACTGGCATCAAATACAAGAACAACAGTTATGGATGGACAGGACAAATTGGAGACGGCTCATTTATAACCGCACCCGGCTTGCGGGAGCGAAGAAACGACGATGATGATGAATCTTGAATACAACCATCGCAGAAAATAATTAATAATATTTTGCATTTATGACCTCGATAAAGTGCTGTGACCTAAACATCTGGTGTACTAGGTCCAAAACAACACTTCCTCTTCAAGTAAGCTTGAAACCTCAACTTTCTAACAATATGAAACGCTGAACCAATAATAAAGACCTTGTAGTGCAAATATGTTGGTGACTTCAAAGTTCGACGCACAACATAAACTGTTATAGTGATGGTGCGGCTTAAAGATTGCTTAGTTGCTTATTTATGTGTGACACCACGTGATAAATGTACCATTGCCGTCGACGTTAAATCACTCTCACAAGGAATGATAAGAATGATTGACAGCGTGACATAATTTACACCATGCAAGTATATTCGGTCTCATTAAGGCCAAATATTTATCAGTTATTTCGTCTTTCAATTACTCTTTTTACAACAATGAGCATCCAGTAGATTTATGACCATATTTCACAAACTGAATTACAGGTAAGTTTAATTAGTTGAGTATGTTTTTGAAGAGTACAGGACGACAAGTCATTCAGTGGAATAACGGTCCATCGGTACTCTGAGAATATTGATATTACACTGTTTGCTGTTCTTTTCCCTTGTGAAATGCAGTGTAGGAAAATAAGCTTACCCACATATCAGCTTATTTCATTATTATTATGATCATTATCATTAATATTATTTTACTTTGGAATTGAGCCTCTTTGAACTGCATGTTAATAATTAAGTTTCATTTCAGCGTCTAGATCTCGTTCATGTAACGGCTTTGGCATCCTCCGAGTTTTTCATGAGGCCATATTTCGTGCTTTTGCCAAAGACCTTCTCCGTCTTCTGGGTTCAGATTTCACTTTAAAACCCGGTTAGCATTTAATAAAATAAAATGTTGCCAGAATAAATGTGGTAGGCCAGGGAACCTACCCTACCTTTTTCAGATTCAGCCCCTCGGGACAGGGGGACTTGGAAATGACAAAGGAGGGGAGGCACTTTCTGAAGTAGAGTCTTCATTTGCTACTCCTCCCAGTACTTTGAATCCCCCTGATGGAGATGAGGGCTTGTTATTGATTATTCAGAACCACCCCGACATATCTGGAGGGTTACCTAACTCCCCCATGTGGGGACACACCCTGTTGGAGTTAGCAGGGCCTCCGGAGAACACCACCACTTCTGGAAGCCGAATCATGATGTTCCGTTACTTGAACTAACAATCACCACCAACAATGATAGGCTATTTGGGACCAAAATAACACAACGTTAAACCTCAGCAATTTTTCTAGGTTTACGCCGTGTCTTGTGTGGGGTTTCACCCAGGAAAACCAAGCTGGCTCATCAGTGGGCTCTTGATGTTCCGCGCCTGGGCCCCCACAGGAGTATCGAACTGTATGTATATATATATTTGCAGTCGTTTCATTCCGCCGCATGGCTATTGCCCCTGCTGCGGCGGGCCCCCTCAGATGGTTTCGCCGTCTCTTCGGGCCAAGGGGTTAAGGTATTTGGGAGAGGTGGAAATTTTGGTGATGGGTGGGTTTGGTTTTGGGAGTTTGAAGAAAGTGTGTTAGAATTTTTGTTGGGGCATTGCTGTGAAATTTGGAGAAGGGCGCGGGGAGCGAAGTATTGTTTTGAGAAGGGAGAGTTAGATGCTGGAATGAGGATGTGGGGGAGAAGGGTGACTGCTTCATTGTATGTAGGTATAATTTTAAATGTCGGAAATTTTCGAAGAACAAAGAAAACACGGAAAACATGGAAACAACTGCTGCATGTGCCAAAGTAGATGAAGGAACTTATATTGCTCGGGGATTTGCGTGTATTTGGATGTTTAAAGTAAGTAAGTAAGTAAGTAAGTGTGGTGAAAAAAAGGGGGGCTGTATTTACGTCCAGATCATAAGGGGACTTTTGTTTTTATTGAATGATGTCGAAGAGAAGGGAGTAATGAAAGATGTTTGTTGAGATGAGAAGGAGAGTGGTAAGGTAGTAAAGAGAGGGAAAGAAAGAATTATATAGCTGGTAGCGCACTGTGAACTAACTCCATTCTTATGAAGTGCACGTGCACCTCTAATAACAGCGAGAACTAAAAGCTCAAGCAGCCTCTCACTTCCCTATAAAGGCTTCCAAAAAGATAGGATATTGGCTTTCACGGCCAGTGAATTAAAACTCAGCAATTTTTCTAGGTTTATTCCGTGTCTTGTGTGGGATTTCGCCCAGGACACCAAGCTGGCTCATCAGCGGGCTAATACAGCCATAACAATAAGACAGGTTACCAGACAAATCACGCACATACCCAAGTACACAGGGCTACATAACCACAATGTCGTAAAGTCCATAAATGAATCAACAACAACACTATATCGTATCAACTGGGTCGGGGATGAGATGCAATGAATTTCTATGTGGCGGGTGATTTTAATGGCCGGATGCCCTTACTGATGCCAACTTCACGAAAGGAATTAAAAGAGATGAAATGAACGATGATGATGAACGAAACCTGTCAACGAGATGGGAGGAAGCAACTGAGGCCTATTAGAAGATACCATCCCGGCATTTGAAAATGGGGAAAACACGTAAAATCACTTCAAGGAAGGGCGACAGTGGATTTCAAAACCAGTCGTTTTCAGAGTCCGTAGATAGCTTGGTCCTATGCCTTAGCAAGCGCAGATACCACTGTCGGTTATTCTACGATGGTACTACAAACTCAAATTTCTAGGGGTTTTAAGTACATCTCCCAATAATATTCCTTTCCAATTCAGATATTTACCTTCTGGTAACTTTGATGTCTAGATTTGTGCTATTTTAGGAAATATGACTTCAAAATAATTTTAGTTCTTATATTTTAAAGATAGCATGCTGAGCTTCTATGCCCAAGATAGCGGGTTCAAACCCGGCCGAAGCCGTCGGATTTTTTAAGAGCGTTAAAATCCCTCAGTATGCCTTCCTTCGGAGGGGAAGTAAAGCCGGTGGTCCCATGTAATAGATTTATGGCATGTTAAAGAACTTTCCACTAATTACACCTGTGTGAAACTAAATTGTATAGGTTAAGACTGTAATCAACGCTCTTAGGTTGCTACGTTCGTTGCCAAGAGCCGACTGCGGTGGCGTCTAGTAGCTAAGTTCTGAACTTGGCCTAGTAGTCGTTGACGGTGGCGTTTGGCGGCAAAAGTAGTAACTATTTGAAAAATTCAAAGTTCCAGTCCTTACTTGAATTTTAAAAAAAACATATACACACACTAATACAGTCATCACAATTAACACAGGTTATCAGACAGATTCTACACACACCCAAAGTACACGGGGCTACATGACCGCGTTGTCGCAGTCCCTAAACTAAGGAGCCAACCAACCATATTTTAAAGATAACTCTGAATTAAAAATCAGGTGCCTTGGAAAGACAACTGACAAAACGAGGCGTGATGGCACAAAGGTCAAAGTTTGATTGTTGGTTAATGCATGTGAAGATATTCGATGTGAAATGCCATTTCGGGATTCCACGCAAACTGAGGCTTCGTAGTTTATAACCGCGATTTTAAGAGCCAAGCAAAACTATAAGGTTTAGCTTCAGGTTAGACTCATAAATAACGGAACCATGTTGAAGGGTAATGACTATAATGAATCCACTATATATAGGTCACTACATCCCAGAAGGAGGGATAGACAACCTTCTCAGAGCTCCGACGTGAGAGGAACTGCTTACCTCCCTTATATTCACAACACCACTGACCGCGTTGCTAAGATTCTCCGCAAGCACAAGTTAAAAACAGTTTTCGGCACTATGACGAAAATTGGTCAACGTTTAGCATTAAACAAAGATAAATTGTCCCCAATACTACAACCTGGGGTGTATGAAGTCCCTTGTACTTGCGGAAAGTCTACATTGGACAAACAAAACGGTCCATTGCAACTCGCATCAAAGAGCATCAAAGGAACATCCGTCTAAACCAACCTGACAAATCAGCTATAGCTGAACATGCCCTGTCTTCAGGACACGATGTATGTTTCAAGGATGCTCATGCGCTTGCCCTTGTTAAGCACAACTGGTCTAGAATTATAAGGGAGGCAGTTGAATTTCGTAAAAATCCCAATAATTTTAACAGAGACACTGGATATCAGCTAAGTGACACTTGGCTACCAGTTATTAAGGATCTAGGAAGATAGTTCCTCTCAGTCTCTCTGTTCTTCACCTATTTCAATTGGTACTTTCTCCCTCTATGGTCACAGAGCCTGGATTTGATCTCCTTTGTTCGTCACTGGAGGAGTTTCCATCTGTTTTTTCGCCGTTGCCTGTATGACGTTAGGTATCGTTCAGATACACTTCCCTTTTGTTTATGTTTCCTTATATCCATCTAACCCTCCCACCTCCCCCCTTTCTTTTGGACATCCTCATTCTTCGAGGAGTCTCTATATTTTCACCCCGCCCCTTTACCTTCTCGTTACTTACTACTCTGTCCGCCGTTCTACCATGGTCCATACAGTAATTTCTGGCAGCTGCTCTCTGGTGACGAACAGAGGAATTTATCTATATTTTTTGTAATTTATTTGTAATCTCATTGATATAATTTCTTTGGCCACATTGTTTATTTCCATTGAAAAAGGAGGCAAAGTTTCTCCGAAACGTATGGTTCAAATGTAAATACACACGGCATTAGCCCAAAAAGCATGAATTATTTATATAATAATCCGGGCCGTGAAAGCCTTAATATGCTAACTCCAAAAATGTTTGTTCTGTAGTTCCCATGGTGCGTCGCACGTAGTGTAAGACAGTTCCTATTGAAAGCGACTCGACGACTAGATGTAATAACAGCCTCCATTGTCTTAACACACACTCATACCACACAAGCTCTCTGACAAGCATTTTATTATGAGCGACCTTTGGCTTGCCATTGTTATATCATGAGGATGCTTATGTCATTGAACTCCTAAGCAACACTGGTATGTCTTATTTACAATGTTATAAACATGACTGATCAATTAATGTACTCAACTGAACCAACCCCGAGACTTGCTGATGACATCGTAATATTAGCCAACACACCAGAGGATTTGAATGAGTTTTTAAATGGTATGGATTCTGTCTTGAGGAAAGAATACATAATGAAAAATAATAAACGTAAAACAAAAATATTGGAATGCAGTCGAAATAAACCAGAAACCCTTATGGATGTCGACTTGGCAGGTGAAAAACTAAAGCAAGTAGGAGACTTCTGTTACTTAGAAAGCAAAATAACCAGTGTTGGGCGAAGCAAAGAGGATATAAGATGTGGGTTGGCACAGGCAAGGAGAGCATTCCTACAGAAAAGGAATCTGTTGACATCGCATATAGATTTTGGTATTAGGAAGTCATTTTTGATAGCCTTTGTCTGGAGCGTGTCGCTCTATGGAAGTGAAACTTTAACTGTTGGAGCAGCAGAAAAGAGGAGAATTGGAGAGTTTGAAATATGGTGTTACAGGAGAATGATGAAAATCAGATGGGTAGATAGGGTCATGAATGGGTGTCTTAGTTCCCTAGTGGGAATAAAATATCACACAAAACAGAACCAACAATGTATACAGTAGCCTATATGGATAGGATAGTTACACAGGTATATTTAGTTCTCTAATAATAATTAATTTTGAAACATGTGTTTATTTTTTACAGTAGATCAAATTTATATTTAGATTCAGCTTTTAACTACGATGCATTTAGACATATGTGTTAGCTTCCTAGCGATAAGAACATTTGCACTTAGATGAAATGAAAATCCATCTAATGGATATAATCACCGAGTCAGGGATGGATTTAATGAAGCCCCGATCCAACGGCGAGGATATGAACTATGCCGGCTGCCGAAGCCTGTCGTACTTGTCTGAGGCAATGATTAAATGAATGACAGATGAAATGAAATATTAGTGGATAGTATTGCTGGAATGACATTTTTGACAGGGAATACCGGAGTACCCGGAGAAAAACCTGCCTGCCTCCGTTTTGTCCAGCACAGATCCCTCATGGAGTGACCAGGATTTGAACCACGAACCCAGCGGTGAGAGGCCGGCGTGCTGCCACCTAAGCCACGGAGGCTTTGCACTTAGATATTACTTCCTAATTATGTAGAAATAAGTTACCTGAAACTGTATTTTACTGTGAAGACCCACTGTAATTGGGGGGCGCACACTAAGCCTTGTTGTGTACCATCAATAGCTTATATAAATAAATAAATAAATAAATAAATAATAAACATAAATAAATAAAACATTAAATCTAACCCTGGTTCTACTTCAATCTTTGCAATGTTCAATCGAAGACTGTGTTTCCGAATTCATTAAATTCCTTGGCCGATCTTATGTAAGTTAGTCTCCTCTCCAAGGTGAAGTACAGTTAAAAGTGACGTAAATCAGGTTATTTGGTAAAGACTAAGACGAACACTATGGCCTTAGAAGGCGTGGAATATCGATAAAGCTTGGTCCCGCCTTGCTGGCGGTACGTGTCTGGACTAGAACCACCCGATGGTATCTTCACATATTAGCGGTATCTGCGGTCAGAGGGCATAGAGCCGGCCCTCAACACGGCGCGGGCTTATCATAGCACGGCACGGCACGTTCACACTGCACTTGAGGTATCAGAGCGTTGCACCTAAAGACAAAATATTATATTCTTACAATCAGATCATTTAAAGGCATAGCGCAAGAATTTATCTGATTGGATTATGATTTTGTTGAGTACTAGAGAAATAAAATATAATATACGAAGAGCTCGCCAGTTCTATATAAGGCTGTCATTCACATTGATCTCTTTCAAACGGATATATGGCACAACTGGAGCCCAGGGGCGGATCCAGGCGTTTCTCAAGGGGGCACTGCAGTGTAAGTCTTGTGGTAATAGCGTTATTACAGGACTACTGTCGACCAAAATATTATGTGTACTCGAGTTTGAAGGTTGTTTGTGAAGTAACCAATGGGCCTACATAAAATCCAATAATATTATCATTTTCGTCGTTCTATTTTACGTTAGTTCATGTAGGTTTGGAATTTTTAATTTATGTATATATATATATATATTTTTTATCGCAGTTGGAACACAAAAAATGCCAATTTTTAAGCGTGTTTCAACCATGCGTCACATTTAAGAATTATTATCTCACAAACCCGTCATCAAATCGAATCCAAATTTCAACACAATATACATTGGAATGTTGTGTAACTGGTTTATTAATTTCAAAATGTTGTGTGTTCAAGAACGAAAGTTGTTATCATTTTTGTAAGGTAACTTTTTCCCGGCTCGGGGTGGTTGGAAAATGTAGTTCTTGGTTGCGTTGTAATCCTTATACAACAAAAAGGTATGCTGTATGATTGTGAAATACGTAAATTAATTCATTTATTTTATATCGGTTTGTATTTGTACGGGGAATTAAGACATGGTTCACCAGTTAGCCGCTCCGGTGAAAGCTGTACAACGTTGCCAAGATGGGCTCCACCACCCGTCATGGCGCGCCTCCCTCGGAAGTGATGGGCTCCATATCAGCAACGCTCGCAACCCGAGGCCATACAATATGATTATTTTTATTATTACTACTCCAGTCCAGTCACAATGCATATACTGTAGCCTATAGGTTATCAGACAAATTGACCCCACACACAAGTACATGGGACTAATGACCAAGCTGTCCGAAGCCCCGAAAATGAATTAACAACATCAACTAATATTCTCAGTCTTAAATTTTCACGTAAGGAGTTGGCCATTAGTGTTGTTAGCATCATAACTGTTTAATACGATGCGTATTTCTCAACGTCAAATCAACCAGTAGTCTTCACTAATTGCCCTCCTCCAGATCTCTGTATTAAAGCCATCAACATCGTTTAATCTTCAATTCGTTCTCACTGAATGCAGAAAATGGTTGGTGGTTAAAAGCATACATTGCGGTACTGGGAATCACTCCTAACATAGATGTTACGAGTGTCTATTCCGGAAGACTGTTCCTCACTCAATTCCCCTCATTTCCATCAGCACATCTACATAATTACCCTACCATCAACTCGCCCGGCTACCTGAATCAAGGACAGTTACACTCGTACACAGTGATTTCTCTTCACCAGTGGCTCCCAAACTCTCTATTCTTAGGACCTCCCGTGAGGTTAGCAGCAGAGGAGATTTATGTCTTTTGGGGTTGAACATCGAGTTTATTAATCAATAGAAATAGACTATACAATACTAGCGGACCCAAGCGAGAACTCTCGCATGTGTATAGCTGTTATGCTGGCTTCTATTGATATGTTTATTTGTTTAAACGCTTGCCACGGTGGGTGAGTGGTCAACGTGTCGGTCTACTAACCCCAAGCTTGCAGGTTTGCTCCTGGCCGTGGTAATTGATTTTTGAAAGGCGGCAAAAATTACGACACCGTGTCATACGATGTTGGCATTTCAAAGAACCCATTTGAATTCAGTAGGCCGTGTTCATAATGGCAAAATTAATCTCGGGAGTTTTCGCCAACACAAAGTTCCTCATGTCTCTACTAGAAAGCGCTATAGTGTTCAAGGAGCTTAGAATTCTAACCTCCTTGACTTTCATAGTGATTCAAGGAACAACGAAATTCGACATACATGCTACCCTTTGGGTGTCAAATAACAATGCTTGCACCCGGTATCCGACGCCATACGATATTATTATTATTATTATTATTATTATTATTATTATTATTATTATTATTATTATTATTATTATTATTATTATTAACGCACTCTTTTAACAAATTGTCTATGTTTATGTAATCAGAGTCGGGGCGTCGTCCAGGACTCGTACTCGGACTTGGACTTGGACTCCTGCAGGTTACACTATGAGTTATGTCTTGTGTGTGCCCCATGTGTACAGAAGACCCGCCCGGCTCTAGTGCTATGCGGGGTGTACGTGACACAGTTCTGCCAGGGGCTATCGTCTTGCTTATTTGTTTAAAATCACTTTATAGACAAATAAATATATTTCCATTGACTTTTCAAGAAATGCAAGATTTTTCCTGTAGTCTACTATTGAGACGATTTGGAAGATTTTGGTACAAACCACACCTTCTAACTCCCTCTGGTTTAGGAGCTTGAGTTTTGTAGCGTATTATATATATAGATTATAACTAAAGAAAACTCCAGGCAAATGCCGGGATGGTACCTTACTTCAAGTCCCGGGGCACCTACCCCATTTTGACCATAATAATTGAAGATAGGCCCATATATAGCCTACTGTTGCAGTCAGCACAGGAATACAGGTTCTCGGATTTATTTAACACACATCCAAGGACATGTGTCTGATGACCGAGATGCCCCAATAATAAACAACAACAACAACAATAAATGTTGTATCATCCAAATTTAAACAGCGTGGGAGTGTGCGAAAATAATTAACACCCAACACCATTCTATTGTTATTTCATTTGAGAGGCTTGGACTTCGTGGCCATTCAGCCCCGTATACATGGGTGTGTGTGTAATTGTTAATGAATGTTTATAGGTTGGAGAAAAAAATCTATTAATTAATACTCTGTACAGTAATCGCTGGTCTCTGTTTTGTAAGGGTGTGGTGGCGCAGCGGTCAAGCTGTTGGCCTCTCACCACAGTGGACCGGGTTTGATTCCCAGTCAATGCATGTGCGATTTTCAAAGTGAAATGACATGTCCTGTGGTTCGGATTCCACGTAAAAAGGAGGCCCCGTTGCTTATTATCTCATGATTAACGGTCACGTAAAACTACGATCTTCCTTTTTTTTCTTTTCTCTGTTTTGTGCCTCGGTTATCTAAAACACTCCATTAATTGAAATCCTTGTCAATTTCAGGACAGGGCCGCGTGAACCAACTGGGCGGCGTGTTCATCAATGGAAGACCTCTCCCCAACCACATTCGCCTGAAGATTGTGGAGATGGCAGCCGCCGGGGTTCGACCCTGTGTTATCTCCCGTCAGTTACGCGTGTCACATGGCTGTGTTTCAAAGATCCTGAACCGATATCAGGAGACAGGCAGCATCCGTCCTGGAGTGATAGGGGGCAGCAAGCCTCGAGTAGCCACTCCTGAGGTGGAGAGTCGTATTGAAGACTACAAGAAAGCCAACCCTGGCATCTTCAGCTGGGAGATTCGAGACCGTCTTATCAAGGTAAGACGACACTTACTGCTGAATTATTGTTAAAATATTTCTAGGATATATGTGGGCAAACCTTGCCGTGTTCACCTGGGACATTCGAAACCGTTTTACCAAGGTAAAACATCAAAAACGTCTGACCTGTAAGTTAGTTAACATATCTTGAGGATATTAGAGGGTCAACCCTGGCACCTTCAGTTAGAAGATTCGACACTACCTTATCAATGTAAGTCGGCATTTACTGGCTTCTTCAGCTGGGAGATTTGAGACCGTCTTAACAAGGTAACATAGGCCTAACACTTACTGCTGAGTTCGTGTTAACATAGGCCTATCTCAGTGTACAAGTGGGCCAATCCTCGTATCTTCAGCATATGCTGTATAGGCGATGTGCACAGTATTTCAAGGTTTTACAGTTTTGTTTTCCGTAAATACAAATCTTCTTGTTTCTCAGTAATCAGTCTTGCTACCTGTTATAAGTTAATACGTATATCCCGAATTCACACTGGTTTAGCAGAGTCGCCCTAAAGAGTAAACCACACAGTAAGACATGCTGCATCCCTTTGAGAAAAGTGCCCTCACTAAGTTCAATGACCTAGTGCGTTGAGTGACGCTCTAAGACTGAAATGGGGAGCCCCAGCAAGTTTTGAATCCCGGTGTCATACTGAATAGATATTCTCTTGGGGATATTCCGCACTCCCTCCGCTGACACACGTAGTTTATCGGCTCTCTACTATCCAGACTGTGATCATGGTTAACGTGGCTCTTTTGTAGCAGAGAGCAACAAAACACCCTACCCGCCTCTTAAAATAGGACAGCATCTTCAGAGTACCAAACAATTTCGATGGTAACTTATATAAATCCCCGGGGTACGTACCTCAATCGAAGACTCGATAATTACATCTAATTACGCTACTATAGTCGTCACAATAAGAAAGGTTATCAGAAAAATACAACACACACATGTAGCGGCTTCGGTGGAGTAGTTGGTAGCATGCTGAGCTTCTATGCCCAAGATTGCGGGTTCAAACCCGGCCGAAGTCGTTGGATTTTTTGAGAGCGTTAAAATCCTTCAGTATGCCTTCCTTTGGAGGGGAAGTAAAGCCAGCGGTCCCATGACATAGATTTATGGCATGTAAAAGATCCTTCCACTAATTAAACTAGTGTGAAGCTAAATTTGCAGGTTAGATTTCGTTGAAACGCTCTATCAAAGTTCCAACGTTCACCACTAGGTGTCAATGATATATGGTAGCGAAAGTTAGAACTAATTGAAATTGAACAGAACTTGTAGCTCACCCCTTGGTTGTCTGCATTGAAGCAGTTACAGCCTCTAGCGAGCCGAACATGTCCTCGGACACCTCCCGCACTTAAAGCAATACGGTAAAAAAATACACCACACACAAGTGGACGGGGCTGATGAAAATGTTCGAAGCCCCTAATTGATGCAACAGCAACAACAAACCACGCCTTACTGCCATCAAGGGAAAATTCACATCTCAAGTTCTTGAGTTGTCCCATGACCTCTAGCTACAGTGTTCATTCATTCCTTGAATAATACGTAAAACCTGCTCCATAAAAAGAAGTCTCGGGGAGCAAACATAGCCTAAGTACCACGTTAAATGGTCCTCTGGTTTGTAACCTAGCTGTAGATATCATTCATTTCTTGTTGTTAATTCATTTTACGGGATTGGGACAAATTGGTCATCAGGTGAAGTTCGATGTGTATTGAACTTGTCTGATAACCTGTATTTATGTGGTGACTGTAGTAGTGTGTGACACTGTATTAGAGACAGGGATGAGGTTGGTGCCCCGGGATTTGAAGTAAGGTACTATCCCAGTATTTTCCTGGAGGGAGTGTGGAAGGAAACGGGGAAATCCCTCACTCAGGGTAGTCACTATCAGCGCCGTGATTCAAAAACTGCGATCTCCAGATTTTCTGCAGCTTCACTAGCGGCCGTGGTGCACGATTTAACGGACACGGCTAATCCGGCTAAATTAGGGTAACAGGCTACGTGAGGCGTGTATCTCCCTGAGATTTTAAAGCAGTCGCAGGGAAGATACACAGCCTAAGTACTTGAAATAGTCCTCTGGTTCCTAGCACTAGATGCAGATCATTTGTCCTTGGATAACAATTGGGGAGTGAAGGTACTAGAAGCCTAAGTACTTGAAATTTTCCCTTAGTTCCTAGCTGTAGAGTTCATTTATTATTGGATAATACTTGGAGAGTGAATGCACTAGAAGCCAAAGTACTTGTAATTGTCCCCTAGTTCCTAGCTGTAGAGTTCATTTATCCTTGGATAATACTTGGAGAGTGAATGCACTAGAAGCCTAAGTACTTAAAATTGTCCCCTAGTTCCTAGCTGTAGAGTTCATTTATTCCTTGGATAATAGGTGAGGAGTGAAGGCACTCCAAACCGAAGTGCTTATAATTGTCCCCTGGTTCCTAGCTGGAGAGTTCATTTATTCCTTGGATAATAGGTGAGGAGTGAAGGCACTCCAAACCGAAGTGCTTGTAATTGTCCCCTGGTTCCTAGCTGGAGAGGTCATTTATTCCTTGGATAATAGGTGAGGAGTGAAGGCACTCCAAACCGAAGTGCTTATAATTGTCCCCTGGTTCCTAGCTGGAGAGTTCATTTATTCCTTGGATAATAGGTGAGGAGTGAAGGCACTCCAAACCGAAGTGCTTATAATTGTCCCCTGGTTCCTAGCTGGAGAGTTCATTTATTCCTTGGATAATAGGTGAGGAGTGAAGGCACTCCAAACCGAAGTGCTTGTAATTGTCCCCTGGTTCCTAGCTGTAGAGTTCATTTATTCCTTGGATAATAGGTGAGGAGTGAAGGCACTCCAAACCGAAGTGCTTGTAATTGTCCCCTGGTTCCTAGCTGTAGAGTTCATTTATTCCTTGGATAATAGGTGAGGAGTGAAGGCACTCCAAACCGAAGTGCTTGTAATTGTCGTTTACTTCCTAGCTGTAGAGTTCATTTATTCCTTGGATAATACGTGAGGAGTGAAGGCACTCCAAACCGAAGTGCTTATAATTGTCCCCTGGTTCCTAGCTGGAGAGTTCATTTATTCCTTGGATAATAGGTGAGGAGTGAAGGCACTCCAAACCGAAGTGCTTATAATTGTACCCTGGTTCCTAGCTGGAGAGTTCATTTATTCCTTGGATAATAGGTGAGGAGTGAAGGCACTCCAAACCGAAGTGCTTATAATTGTCCCCTGGTTCCTAGCTGGAGAGTTCATTTATTCCTTGGATAATAGGTGAGGAGTGAAGGCATTCCAAACCGAAGTGCTTGTTGTAATTGTCGTTTACTTCCTAGCTGTAGAGTTCATTTATTCCTTGGATAATACGTGAGGAGTGAAGGCACTCCAAACCGAAGTGCTTATAATTGTCCCCTGGTTCCTAGCTGGAGAGTTCATTTATTCCTTGGATAATAGGTGAGGAGTGAAGGCACTCCAAACCGAAGTGCTTATAATTGTCCCCTGGTTCCTAGCTGGAGAGTTCATTTATTCCTTGGATAATAGGTGAGGAGTGAAGGCACTCCAAACCGAAGTGCTTGTAATTGTCCCCTGGTTCCTAGCTGGAGAGTTCATTTATTCCTTGGATAATAGGTGAGGAGTGAAGGCACTCCAAACCGAAGTGCTTATAATTGTCCCCTGGTTCCTAGCTGGAGAGTTCATTTATTCCTTGGATAATAGGTGAGGAGTGAAGGCACTCCAAACCGAAGTGCTTATAATTGTCCCCTGGTTCCTAGCTGGAGAGTTCATTTATTCCTTGGATAATACGTGAGGAGTGAAGGCACTCCAAACCGAAGTGCTTATAATTGTCCCCTGGTTCCTAGCTGGAGAGTTCATTTATTCCTTGGATAATAGGTGAGGAGTGAAGGCACTCCAAACCGAAGTGCTTGTAATTGTCGTTTACTTCCTAGCTGTAGAGTTCATTTATTCCTAGGATAATACGTGAGGAGTGAAGGCACTCCAAACCGAAGTGCTTATAATTGTCCCCTGGTTCCTAGCTGTAGAGTTCATTTATTCCTTGGATAATAGGTGAGGAGTGAAGGCACTCCAAACCGAAGTGCTTGTAATTGTCCCCTGGTTCCTAGCGGTAGAGTTCATTTATTCCTAGGATAATACGTGAGGAGTGAAGGCACTCCAAACCGAAGTGCTTGTAATTGTCCCCTGGTTCCTAGCTGTAGAGTTAATTTATTCCTTGGATAATACGAGAGGAGTGAAGGCACTCCAAACCGAAGTGCTTGTAATTGTCCCCTGGTTCCTAGCGGTAGAGTTCATTTATTCCTTGGATAATACGTGAGGAATTAAGGCACTCCAAACCGAAGTACTTGTAATTGTCGTTTACTTCCTAGCTGTAGAGTTCATTTATTCCTTGGATAATACGTGAGTAGTGAAGGCACTCCAAACCGAAGTACCTGAAATTGTCCCTTAGTTCCTAGCAGTAGATTTCATTTATTATTTGGATAATACGTGAGGAGTGAAGGCACTCCAATCTTAACTACTTGAAATTGTCCCCTAGGTCGTAGCTGTAGATTTCATTCATTATTTGGATAATACGTGAGCCATATATCTCTCTGAGAATTTAAAGCAGTCCCGAGGGAACTTCACAGTCAAAGTACTTGAAATGATTCCCCCCGTTTCTAGCTGTAGAGTTCATTCATTCCTTGTATAATACGTGAGACGTGTGAGATGTGAAGGCAACAAATTTTCAATTGGTTGTAAGACTTACTGCTGTGATGTCTATTAACGCGGCTTCTCGCCTCTCTGCTGTCCGGACTGTGATATATGGATAGGGCGGTTCTTCTTTAGCAGGTAGCAACAAGACACCCTACCTGCCTCTTAAAACAGAACAGTATCATCAGAACACGTTTACCTTCTAAAAATTCGAAGGCTTATATTTAAGGTTGTCTCTATCCCAAGGAAACATAATGTTCTCAAAATGTCAACCTTGATTTATCAATTCATTTTATGAAATGTATGTTAATCAATAATTATCAGTTTTGTCCGTGTGTGTGTGTGATTACGTGTGTGTGATGTGCATCTGTGTGATGTGTGTGTGTGTGTCCCCTAATAATTTCTAAACGGCTGTAGCGATTTCGATGAAACACGGTAAGGTCACAGAACTAATTTGGCCGACCCTGACCGTGCCCTTCAATTTTTTGTACGTCTCACCAGTCCAACATTGCGGCTGTGCGAAATATTTCACCAGCATTCAATATCTCCGAAACTATTACCGATATCACCCAGAAATTTTGCACGGTGATAAAGGAAACTACTAAAAGTTCAGCTATGTGACTTTTGAAAACCTGGTAACTACAAAACCAACAAAGTGGCCAAGCGAAGTTGCGACTTTTAAATAAACGTTTCTCACGATTTAACCAACAACACGCAATGAAACTTGGAACTGTATATGTTTATACACATTGCAATGCACCGACATATAACTTCGTTCAATTGTTTACATAACCTCAAGATGGCGGCTGTGCGAATTTTAAATTTAAGTTTTTATTTCTTATATCGTAATCATGCGATCGAAGTGAAAGTTTGACTAATGAACCTAAGCAATAATTTTCCTTTAATGGTACATAACTCTATGGCCTATACATATAACAATCCAACATGGCGGCGATGCGAAGTATAAATATTTAAATGGACGTTTCTCGCAATTTAACCATCCAAGTGCAGTGAAACTTGGTACACTAATTTATTTCAATTATTTCCATAACCACAAGATGGCAGCTGTGCGAAATTTTAAAATCTCCTTTTTACTTCTTGTGTCCTAATCATGCAATTGACGTTTGAATACTACACGTACACAATAATCTTCATGTAGGCCTACATAACTCTAAGACCTACATAGCCTATAGAAAAATCCAACATGGCAACCATCCGAAATATTTAGTCGGTTCTCAATATCTACGAATCTATTACAGCAATCAAACTGACATTTTGTAAGTTGATGGTGGCAATTAACGTAAGTAGGATATATGAAAATAGGCTTTAGTTCTTCTTGGAACTACTTGTTTCACCTGTTGTGAATTAGGATCAAAGAAAAAGAAATGTTGTACTAATCACTTTCCTACTGAGTTTATGATGTAATATTTTATTTTGGCCACTTACCTGCTATGAAGATGATGCAAAAACGTGGGTATAAAAATTTTGATTTATCTTAATTCAAGAATTAATATGAACATAAGATTTTGTATTTGCATTGTAATTAATAAAGACCCAAAACCTATAGGCATTTCAAGACTCCCATGATAATTTACAAATTGTGGTTTCTACAATTTTTGTTTTAAATGCGAATTAAAAAATTCAGGTTGCAAACAGGTAACTCGCACTCTCTTTCTTTCTTCTTCTTTATTCTTGTCAGAAGTATCAATATTTAAAAGTAAATATAAATACAGGATATCTACATTTCTGCCATACTTATATAGGCCTACAGGTCTAAAACAAATCACATATTCAGCAACAAATTTGAGAGCTAGATGATTTTTGCCCAGTATTTGGCGACGTCAAAAGCGCTGGAGGAGGCTGCAATCAAATCGTTCATAGTGCACTTTGAAGGATATAAGTCACACTGACATAAATGTTTGATTATCTGCTGCTCTCCACAGTCACAAAATGTTGAGTCGCTTGCGATACCCAACTTCCGCAGATTTACTTTTGTTCTGCCGACTCCTGTACGGAGTCTGTTAAGGGCTTTCCAGGTTGTCCACTTCTCCTGGAGTCCACATGGAAGACTTTCCTTCGGCTCCATCTCACACTTAAAAGGTCAAAACAAGCCAGAGAAAATCTCATGGTATAATGGGCACAAACGTATCCCCATCTGACCTCAGCCAATAGAGAAGGTTGGGGAATAATGAGTCATATTATGAAACTATTCTTCAATCAAAGACAATACACGCATATGTCAATATAAAACCTTAGTAAGCTCAGTCCCATGCTATGGGAGTCAATTACGACATTAGATGGAAACAGTTTACAACCAATGAGATAAAATCCATGCGAGGAACAAATGCGATCATAAAAGAAATGAGGTTGGGTTAGAGGAACTCAAACTAAACCTCCAGTACAATACATACAAAGAAATTGAAAGAAATTGTGTTTCAAAAGTGGTTACAAGGAGAGTATTAATATAAATTCTCATGTAGGGGGACCTTGTAGTGTCATATTTAATCCAATGCTAAAATTGTATCGAAATTTTATGCTTTCCACTCGGTCAAGAGAATTATACCAAATTGTAATGGGTGGTTCCCTAATTTTGAAAAAAAATCATGAACTCAATCGGCCTAAATACACTTGGATGACCCGGCCAAAGTCGTCCGATTTTTTACGAGCGTTAAAAAAAACTCAGTATGCCATCCATCGGAGGGGAAGCAAAGCCGGAGGTCCCATGTCATAGATTTATGGCATGAAAAGGAACCTTACACTAACTACACTTGTGGAAGTAAAAATGTGTAGGTTAGATTGATAACGCTGTATTAGTTCCAACGTTTGCCGCCAGGTGCTGACTGTGATAGCATTTAGTAGCCACGTACGCAGCTAGGTGTCGTGGACGGTAGCATTTGGTAGCAAAGGTAGGATCTACTGGAAAAAATTAATCGTTTGCAGTCCTTCTACCTGAATCACAGATAACAGACACTAATATTGCCATCACAATTAACACCGGTTATCAGACAAATTCTACACACACCCAAATAACACGGGGCTACATGACCGCATTTTCGCAGTCCCTGAACTAAGGAACCAACCAACACTTGGATGACCAGTTTCGATCGTGTATTTATTAATCTTGTGTAATTCTTTTTAGGATCACGGAACCACCCATAACAATTTGGTACACTCGTGTTGACCGACTGAAAAACATTAAATTTCCCTGCTAATGCAACACTGATAGATACATTCAAACACCATAATAACTTAAATTTAACATATGAATCTGTAGGCAATACCTAGAATATATTTAAACAAGAAGTTCCGTGACGAACTAAAGAGCCTAATTTTCTTATAATGTAAGAAGCATGCCAACGATTAATCTATATGGATCTATCTTGAATAATGACGAAATTAAGTTAGTAATATCGAAATTTCTAATTATTTCGAAATACTGTATAGCCTACCTGGCATAATGTAGCCTAATAGAACACTACAGTTGGCAGACCTGGTGACTGAATATATTCTTAGTTCCATTTCTTAAGGTAGAGAATACAAAATTCGGTTGAAGTCCAATGGATAGCATGGACGTTACATACAGTTAAACATTGGATCGAACAGCGCGCGTAAAATCATGTTGGCAACAATGTCATTCATGTATTGGTCAGAAATAATCTGAAATAATATAATCTATTGTTGTGCCAATTTTGAATAAAATCCATTAGTTAGCATAGAAGTTACATGCATTTTAAAATTTGGCCTATCAGCAGGCTTAAAATTATGTTGGCATCACTGATGCATATTAGTTACTCCAAATTAATCTAGAATGCCAGGTACTATACGTGTGCAAAGTTTAGAGGTATTGGTTTGCATACTTTCTGATATATTGACATTAGGGTAACAAAAATAGAGACAGCATTTATTAACAGTTGGCAGCCCTGGTTGCTCCTAATAATACGCTCAGTCATATCTGTTATGGTACACATAGCACATACAAAATTTGGTTGAACTCCAAATGATAGTATAGAAGTTACATGAATTTAAATTTGGACCTCTCAGCAGGCTTAGAATCATGTTGGTAGCACTGACGTATATAAGTTACTCCCAATTAATATAGAATGTCAGGTACTATACGTGTGCATAGTTTAAAGCTGTCGGCTTGCATACTTTCTGATATATTGGTATTTGGATAAAATAAATTGAGAGCATTTATTAACAGTTGGCAGCCCTGGTGGCTCTTACGAATACGCTCAGTCATATCTGTTTAAGTACACATAGCACATACGATATTTGGTTGAATTCCAATTGATAGTGTAGAAGTTATATGCATTTAAAAATTGGACCTATCAGCAGGCTTGGCCGTCATGTTGATTTTGTAATTACCAGGTTTTCTAAAGTCACATGGGTGAACTTCTAGTAGCTCTCTTTATCACCGTACAATATTCCAGGGTGATATCGGTAATAGTTTCGGATATATTGAATGCTGGTGATATATATTTCGCACAGCCGCCATGTTGGATTGGTCAGACGTAACAAAATTTGAAGGGCACGGTCGGGGTCGCTAGGATTAGTGCTATGAACGTACCGAGTTTCATTGAAATCGCTCCAGCCTTTTAGAAGTTATTAGTGGGGACACACAAAAATCCTCACATACACACACGCGCACACACAGACAGACACACGGACAAAAGGTGATCTCATAAGCCTTTTTTTTTTCATAAAGGAAAATAGGCTAAAATAGTGTTATAATGACCCTAATTATGATACAGTTTTCTGACATATGATATTTACATTTCGACATCGTCGAACATAACATATTTATTAAGCATCACTTTCACAATATTGACAAGGTGGATTTCACAATTACATAGTAGGAAAACATCTGTAAAGGTATTTCATCCCCAACTTTATTTAGACAATCCCTAGAGAGGGTAAAATCGTGCGTGGCTGAATACTGACGTGAGGCTCGGTTCGGCTATGGTGGGTGTGTACTACCTCTTACAGCGGGTAGGCTACCGTGTAGAGAACCTCCTAGGGGAGTTATGTAGGTATTGCAATTGGTCAGCGAGGATATGATAACTAGGGCTCGGATTTTTAGGTAAATAAATATTTTTTTATGTGATTAACTTACATATTTTAAACATTTTGTCTATAAATGCATAAATTCCTGCTATTCACTTATTAGCACATAAAGATACATAATATTTAATTTTTTTTAATGTGTATGCTAGATCTTTCAGTTTATTGCATTTTTAGCCTATTTTCAATTTTGAAAAAAAAAATAGGCTTATGAGATCACCTTTTGTCCGTGTGTGTGATTCGTGTGTGTGTCCTCCCCTAATAAAATCTAAACGGCTGGAGCGATTTCAATGAAACTCGGTAAGTTCATAGCACTATTTCGGGCGACCCCGATCGTGCCATTCAAATTTTGTTACGACTCACCAATCCAATATGGCGGCTGTGCGAAATATTTCACCAGCATTCAATATCTCCGAAACTATTACCGATATTACCCTGGCATTTTGTATGGTGATAAAGGGAACTACTATAAGTTCACTTATGTGACCCTTTAAAACCTGGTAACTACAAAACCAACATGGCCGCCAAGCGAATTTGCGACACTTAAATAGACGTTTCTCGCGATTTAACCAACCAAACTCAATGAAACTCGGTACAGTATATGTTTATATACATTGTAATGCACCGACATCTAACTTCGTTCAATTGTTCACATATGCACAAGATGGCGGATATGCGAAATATTTCACCGGCATTCTATATCTCTGAAACTATTAACGGTATCTCTATGACATTTTGTACGGAGATAAAGAGCACTACTGGAAGTCCATCTATAAGACTTTCAAAAACCGGTTAACTACAAAACGAACATGGCGGCCAAGCGAATTTGAAAATTTTAAATAGACCTTTCTGACGATTTAATGTTCCAAACGCACTGAAATCTGGTGCAGGAAATATTTATACACATTGTAATGCACTGGTATCTAATTTAGTTCAGTTGTTTACATAACCTCAAGATGGCGGCTGTGCGAATTTTAAAATTAAGTTTTTATTTCTTGTGATGTAGTCATGCGATCGAAGTGAAAGTTGGAATCATGAACCTACGCAATAATTTTCCTTTAATGGTACATGACTCTATGGCCTATACATTTAACAATCCAACACGGCTCTGAATATCTACGAATCTATGATAGCAATCAAACTGAATTTTTTAATGCTCATAGGGGCTATGAACTTAAGTTTACCTATAGGACTTTAAATAACCTGGTGATCACAAATCCAACATGGCGGCGACGCGAAGTATAAATATGCAGATGGACGTTTCTCGCAATTTAACCATCCGAGTGCAGTGAAACTTGGGACAGTAAATCCATATACGAATGGTAATCCACTGGCATCTAATTTATGTCAAGTGTTTCCATAACCTCAAGATGGCAGCTGTGCGAAATTTTAAAATCTCCTTGTTACTTCTTGTGTCCTAATTATGCGATTGAAGTTTGAATGCTACACGTACACAATAATCTTCATGTAACAATACATAACTCTAGGACCTACATATATAAAATCCAACATGGCGACCATCCGAAATATTTAGTCGGTTCTCAATATCTACGAATCTATTACAGCAATCAAACTGAAATTTTGTATGTTGATAGTGGTAATTAATATAAGTAGGATATTTGAAAATAGGCTGTATAGTTCTTCACGGAACTACTTGTTGTTCTGTGTTACTTCGACGCGGAAGAACCTGTGAGGTATCTAATCTTCATGCAGAGAGTATGTCAGTTTGCAGCTCTGTTTTTCTTATCTTGTCGCCCCGTCCCACTCACTGTGGAAGCCGGGGATTTCCTTGTCCATAACCATATTGCACCACGTGCTAGAGCTACCTGGAACCAGTGTCACTCACATGCAGTTCATTTCTGGCACTGTGAAATGTTAGGCAGTTCTACGATGCCTAAAGTAAAAACAACTACAAGTTATCGTCTGTTGCAGAATTTAAAGATAATTTTACTTCTTATGGGGGCGTTCTGTTTTGCCAACCATTTGGAAAGCAATCAAGGCTGAACAGCGATGTCAAGTTACACAACATCTCAAGGGCAAGAAACATATTGCCGCAATTTTGCGCTTTCAGAAGAAGTGTTTAGCGGTAATCGTGGGTCATTTGTGATGGACAACCTGAAGATGTATCTCATTGTGTATTGTAATGCTTCAGGAGTCAGTGAGACATAGCATAAATTGCATTCATGAGTACTGCATATTGTTTATATTCACATTAATGAACTAAATTATAATTAAATATTTTTACTTTTTTGTCACATATTTCAGGTTTTTTTAATACATAAAAGTAAATATTTTCCCGATTTTTAGCACCTAAAAATCCGAGCCCTAGTGATAACTCACTCACACACCCACATGTGCTGCTCCAGATCTCGCGCCCGTGTTGACACGTGTGCAGTTATGCTCTCTCTTAGAGAAGGCTCTAGTGAATTTCAGGATGAAATACGCATCTAAACAGATGTTTCTCATGTCACCTAATCAATGTGTAGTCTATCCAAAGTTTTATCTAAGTCGGGATCTTGAAACTTGTGATGTTACCCTGTCTGTCCAATTAATTGTTACCACTGATGACACTGTTAACCTTTTATTTGACAGAACTATGTTTTCAAATATACGAGGGAAGCTCCAAAAGTAAGTTTCGTCTTTTTATTGCACGAGTAGATGGTACACCAGGTGACACAAACAATCGCATTAAGAATCCACACCCGTGGCGGTTCAACGGTAGAAGGATCGTTAGCGGAGGGGGAATGACGCATTCGTAGAGAGCTGACGTAGAGAGAGGAGCAGCAGACCGGCGTGCCCGATATCATTGGAGTACAACTCACAATGGCAGAGAGACGTGCACTGACAACGTGGTGGCCAATGGAAGTGCGTGCTGTTATCCGGTATGAAAGGGTACGTGGGACTAGTGTGTCAGTCATCCATGTGTCGTGAAGCGGCCATGTCTCGTCATATGGTCGGTGGCGCTGGTGTTGCTTGTTCAGAGAAGGACTTCAGAGTGACGACGTCCCTCCACATCAACGAATAACAACAATATTGCTTGAGTACAGGACATGGTGATAACAGACAGACAGGCGCATAACAGTAGCAGACGTGGTGTCCACACTGCGTATTGTTCGTGCCTGGGCTCATCACTTGCTCCATGATGTGTGGGGTTACCGAAAAGTGTCCGCAAGATGGATACCAAGAAACCTGATCCCAGGGCAGACTGTACGACAATTCCTTAAATCGCAGGGAACTAACAGGAGTTTTATGTGATGCGAAGGCATTTGATGTCGTGCCGCATGACATGCTACTCCATAAATTAGCTTCGACGAAGATTGATAGAAGAGTAATTTTATGGATCCAAGAATTTTTGACGGGTCGTTCACAGAAAGTGAAAGTCGAAGGCATATTCTCGGATGAAATTACCGTAACGTCGGGTATCCCTCAGGGCAGCGTAATCGGAACTTTGTTATTTTTGGCGTTTATAAATGACTTACCAAATGGGATTCGCAGTGACTGTCGATTGTTTGCGGATGATTGTGTAATATATCGAAAGATACATGACTCACAAGACAATGCAATGCTTCAAGAGGACCTGAACCTGGTCTATAAGTGGGCGATTGAAAATAAAATGAAAATAAACACAAGAAAAATAGGGAAAGTGCGAAGGCAGGATTTTCAGTATAACATTGGCTCGGAAATATTTGTAGAAGAAGATTCTTGCAAATATTTGGGCGTTCACGTAAGGAATGATATGAAATAGAGTAGTCATGTAGGATGTGTAGTTTCAAAAGCTTACAAATCCCTGCACTTTATAATGAGGGTATTAAAAGGAAGTAGTACCTCTGCTAAAGAATTAGGCTTTGTCACTTGTAAGACCTATTCTGGAATATGCCTCGGCGGTTTGGGATCCATATCAAGTAGGGCTCAACAATGAGTTGGAAATGATACAAAGAAAGGCCGCTAGATTTGTGCTCAGTGACTTTAATCCCAGGAGCAGTGTGGGCCGTATGTTAAAGAAACTTGGGTGGGAATCACTGGAGGCTAGGAGGATGAAATCTAGACTCTGCGCTATGTACAACACGTATACAAATCAACCAGCATGGGGTGAGCTTAGCAAACGATTGGGAAAGCCCACTTACATGGGTAGGAGCGATCATCCTTTCAAAGTTAAGGGCAGACCACAGCGAACAAATTATGGTAAATATTCTTTTGTAAACCGTGCCATTGATAACTGGAACTCTCTACCTGCCGCAGTCTTAGAGCCTTTTCCCAAACATATAGGTGTGTTTAAGAAAAGACTGACTATTTGTGTAAATACTCCAGTTTAATTGTTGTATAATTGTTATTGAATTGTTATGTATAATTATTTATTTGTTATGTATATCCAATTTGCCACCGGGGGACACACCCCCCAATGCAAATAAATGAATGAATGAATGAATGAATAAGAACGAGGGGTAAAGTTTATAAAACTGCCGTAAGACCAAACCTACTGTCTGGTAGTGAAACATGGGCTACTATAATGTGCGTTCAAAAAGTAACGAGCCGGAGGCATAATTACAGAAACCAGTACCTGTATGTAAGAAGTATTGGCCCTGGTTGTTGAGGCACTTGTCCCACTGTGACACGAGGCGGTGAATGGCTGTCTCATAAAATTCCCTGGGCTGCGATGTGAACCAGTTCCGCACGTACAGATGGACGTCGGCGTCCGAGGTGAATCGTTGGCCCCGTAGAGCCCTTTCCAGGAGACCAAACTTGGCGTAATCACAGGGAGAGAGGTCTGGACTGTATGGAGGGTGGCCGAGAACCTCCCATTTGAATTTCTGCAGGAGTGCCGCGACTGTCTTGGCCGTATGAGGTCGTGCATTGTCGTGGAGCGGCCACGGCAGCTATGGCGTTCACTGTCACTCGGCGGTCCTGGGTAATGAGTGCATCAACCAGCTTGACGTTGTCATCGGTAATGCAAGGGGGTGCCCCAGACCGGGCATCATCGGCTAACGACACCCGTCCTTCCCTGAAGCACTTGTGCCACGCCTTGACCCTTGCAAGGGACATGCAGTGTTTGCCGTACACTTGTGACATTTGGCGATGTATGTCCGTTCCCCCTACTCCTTTCGCTGTCAGAAACCGAACAACACCTCTTTGCTCTTCGGTTGACGCCTCCATGTCACTGTTTGCAATGCGACTGGCAGCGTTGGACGATTGATGCATGCTGCTGCTCGCTTTGTATCGTCACGTGACGTGCACGCGTGCCCTCTAGCGACGAGTTGTGACCTTCCACGCTCTGTTCGGAACCACACCTCGTTACACACGCCACGATTTGCCGATGTCGTCATCGGTTTGCACATTCCAGCTTCCGGCTAGTTACTTTGTGAACGCACCTTATACAAAGGCACATGAGCAAAAACTACACATGTGTATGTTACGTTGCGCAGGTGTAGTTACCCTCAAAGATAAAATCCGTAATGAACATGTGCGAGGCAGTTTCAGAGTAGCGCCTATAACTGAGAAACATCTAGAGTCCAGGCTAAGGTGGTATGAATGTGTTATGCGAAGACTTGAAAATCATGTAGTGAAGAAGTGCTTTTCCATGGCTACACAAGAAAGATGGAGAGGGAGACCTCAAACAACATGGATAACGAATGTCCAAAGCGACATGTGAGAATTGGGCCTATCTACTGATGATGCTTTACAACGAAACGACTTGCACCTCAGGATTAAGAACCCCGCGTAAGGGGAAAAGGCGAGGAAGAAGAATAAGCAGGGCACCCAGTTTCACAAGAGTGGCTTCTTTAAACCGATTGCACGCTCAATATCGATGGTGAAATATAGTGCAATGTGCATATTTCTTGATGCTATGGTGTATGCCAGTTTGGCAATAGGCCTATAGAATCCCTGGGACAAAAAAAAGAACGACGGATCTTATTTTCGGAAAGTCCCTCGTATATCTCCAGCACCATTAAAAAATCCCGTGTTTGAAACTCCACTCAGATAACATGTACCTTGTCAAAATTCCAACAAAAATGCTCAAAATGAAGCCAAATGTGGGAAATCTTGGTGTGACTTTGTCTGAAACTCTAAACTGGTCAGAACATGTATAAAATGTTAGCAAAAAGATCTATGCAACACTGCATCCTCTGAAGAGGCATGGGGACATATTGCCGATAGACTTAAAGGTCAAACTTGCACAGGTGCTGTTGCTTCCACTTCTTGATTATTGTGACAGAACTCTTGTTGACGCTACAGAGCAGCAAACAATGAAACTTCAATGGGTACTGACTGAACTCTTGTATACGATTCATCTAAAACTTGTGCGATGAGCATATTAGCCTACACCCTATTATCAGACACTCAAATGGTTCAAACCCGGAAAATGTAGGATCTTTCATATCCTAATTCTTATAGAGGTTACTTACACAAAAAATACCACTGAACATCTCCCATAAATTTAAGCTGCTCTCATCTTCCCATAGGAAGAAAAAACGCGTTCTGAGTCCTCCCTTACTATTCCCCTGCACCAAACTACCTGCTTTAACAAATCATTTGTGGTCACGGGTTCAAGACTATGGAATTTCCTTCCAGTCAATGTCAGGAATGTGGCCCAACTGAAGAAATTAAAAACAGTATGCCACGACCACCTGATGAGTACTGCTGGCTGGTTTGTGTGATTGAGTGTGAATGGTCAAAATTGTGATTCGATATTTAAATCATTGTTAACGTAAATTTGAGTTTTGCAAGGGCAATGTAGGGTAATTTACTGGTAAATGTTTTCAAGTTTCTGTATGTTAAATTAATAACACAATATGTGGTTAAGTGTAAGAGAGCCCTAACTTCGCCACTCAAAAGATAATAAATAATAATAATAATAATAATAATAATAATAATAATAATAATAATAATAATAATAATAATAATAATAATATACCACTAAAATGAGTGGCATAAGACGAAAACCATAACAATTGCCAAAATTTGCAATTTTTGCCAGGATAAAATTGCTTTAACCCTTTATAGGGCAGAATATTATCAATGATACGGTGTTTTATTTGTATTTATTGAAATTAATTTTAATATTTCAGCCTTTTTTATGATTATTTTACATTTTAATGTTGATGTCTGTTTTTATAATTTAACTAGCAACCCGACCCGGCTTCGCCCGGGAACAGTTATGAATGCATTACGTGATAAGCGCTTTTTTTCCAATGGCAATGAACAACGACCAATATCCGTTTTACGTCTCGCCATGATGGTTTAAAATCACTGACTGGACTACTAATTATATTATCATGGAGATGCAAGTGCAACAAATTCTTGTCAGACGTAATTTAAGAATGGCGAGGAGCATGAAACACAAATTCCCCTTCCGTCCAATCTTAACTTGACTGTGAATTTTGCGGAACGAAATGTTCACAGGCGAAATGAAGAAAAGTCGAGTTGCACTTCCAGAGAAACTCCAAACACAACCACTCTTCTCTAAAGTTTCTAACTCAACACGACTCGACAGCTTTCTGCAGGCTGTAATTGGGGCAATAAGCTCGTCCGCTAGCTAAGCTGTAACAGGGATGATAGACTCGCCCTTTGCTAGCTCGTAAACTGTCGCCTCGGTAGTTGAATGGACATGGTTGGAAGAAATTAAAACGTAAAAACACTTATAGTAGGCGATGTATTGAAGATAGAGATTTGCTATCCCGGGATTTTTGTAGAACTTTTGATGTTGAACAATTCTTACACTCATAGTATATAGATATTTTTAACGGTTTGCCCAGCGTAAGCTTAAAAAGCGCACGGACGTCGTTTTTTTTACCTTTTCACTGAAATCGTTAGTGCTTGACTTCCTTTGGTCATAAATAAATTATTTTCTACATTTAACTTCCTCGAGATATCCTTTACAGAATGGTGAAAACCGCATCAAAATCCATTCGGTGGTTCTCGAGATTACCCGCGACATCCAAGAATCGGGGACTTTGTTTTATACTAAGTAGAGATTATACGCCAACAGTAATATAATCCCCCTTCCGTTCAATCTTAAATTGACTGTGAATTTTGCGGAACGAAAAGTTCACAGGCGAAATGAGAGTTGCACTTCCAGGGAATGGCGAGGTAAATGAAACTCAAATCCCCCTTCCGTCCAGTATTAACTTGACTGTGTTTCACAGGCGAAATGAAGAAAACCCGAGTTGCACTTCCAGGGAAACTCCAAACACAACCACCCTTCTCAGAAATCTTAAGTCAACACGACTCAATGGTTTGCTACTGGCTGTATCTGGGGCAATAGGTTCGCCCGCTAGCTAGGCTGTAACAGGGATGATAGACTCACCCTCAGCTAGCTCGTAAACTGTCGCCTCAGTAGTTGAATGGCCATGGTTGGAAGAAATTAAAACGTAAAAACATTTATAGAGGGCGATGTATTGAAGATAGAAATATGCTCTCGCGGACTTTCTTGTAGAACTTTTCATGCTGAACAATTCTTACACTCATAGTATTTAGATATTTTTAACGATTTGCCCAGCGTAAGCTTACAAAGCGCTCGGACGACAGGTTTTTTATTCGACTTTTCCACTGAAATCGTTACTGCTCTGCTTCCTTTGATCATAAATAATTTTTTTTCCACAGAAATCATTCTCGATATATCCTTTACAGAATGGTGAAAATCGCATCAAAATCCATCCAGTGGTTCTCGAGTTTACCCGTAACATCCAAGAATCGGGGACTTGGTTTTATACTAAGTAGATATTTCTTAAATTAATTCCATTCAAAATCTTAATCTTAAGATTCATACAATTACTAAGAGTGTAACTTTTATAAGCATATTTATTACTTATTTCATCATGCGTATTCATTCTTCTTTTTCGTTTCGGACAGCTATGGACCACGTTACTTGAACTGTTTCCGTTTTTTGGAGCTTTAATTCTTCCCAGTAGTTTCCTGTGCACCTCCTTTCTGTCACCCGTCCACTTCTTACCTGTTCTCAGTTTTGGTTTTTCTTGGAATAGCTGGTGTTTATTTATAGATCTATTTTTATTATATTTTATATTTTACTTTTTAATTTTAATTGTCTTTATGTCTTTTAAATATCAACCACCTTAGGTCAAGGAGATAAAGAAATATAATTTGGTTTCAGAAATATTAACACTTCTAAAGACAATTTGGTTAAATATGGCTGAATGATACAACCATCATCATCTTTGACACTATATAAATTGGGGCAGATGAATTCACTGTTCTGCTCTTTGAAACAATAACTAACGAACTAGCAATAACTTATAACTTGTCGTGATAGTAGGTGGTTAATATACTGAGGTCAGGGTCCTTTCATTCACACTCATTTTTCAAATTTCTGGCAAAGATAATCAAAGAAAAAATATGACTTTTCCATAACTTTCAAATCTCATGAGTTTTTCGCTTTGGACTGTATGTACTGTAGAACAATAGTATGGGTATAATGACCACTATCATTAGATGTTTTCCTTGCAGCGTGAGCAACATTTTTACTAAGTTTTATCAAGATGTTCCCCTGTGAGATTACTTGTCTGATGTAATGTTGTTGTCCTTGTGTTGTGTGTACCAGACCATCTGGATGTAGTAATAGTGTGCTGGGTGTCCACAGGACGGGATCTGCGACAAGAACAGCGCCCCTTCTGTCAGCTCCATTAGCCGTCTGCTGAGAGGCGGCCGTAGGGATGAGAACGACCTCCGCAAGAACCACTCCATTGACGGCATCCTCGGTGAGTTTCAATCAAAATTACAAATATATTTTTTATTACAATTTGAGAAATTAGCTTTGAAAAATTCAAGCCATATCTCCGCCAAATTCTTAAGTAATTTGTATCGCAATTTGTAAATAAATCTGTCTATGTATCTAAATTTAGTTATCTAAAAACAGGTCAAAAATTTATATAATCGTTTGTACAATCATTTGAATCTATACTAATATAATCTATACTAATATAAAATGCTGAAGAGTTTGTTTGTTTGTGTGTTTGTTTAAACGCGCCAATCTCTGGAACTACCAGTCGGGTTCGAAATTATTATTTTTTGTATATGATAGCCTGATTCAAGAGGAATAGTTTATGCTATGTATCAATAGGCTAAACCTCTCAGGTAACCTTGAAGATTGATTTTTGTTCAGTAAGTCGGAAGAACAAGCGCTCCCGAACAGTTTCAATAATACCTACATCTATTGTTGCCCGGCAATGCGGACTGCGTAACGTCGCCCCTACCAGTGTTCTGGTGCAGAATTGCAAGCTGCTTATAAATTGCAGTCACGGGGAGTAATTAGTGCAAAACGATTTCTTAGGCCCCTTAAAACAGTTATCATCATGACAACAGTATGCCTCTGTATAGGCTAAGGGCGATGGTGTTTTTGCAGTATACTGAGGTTATCAGATGCAGTAAGCGTTGGTGATTTCAAATTTACTATTCCAATCCTTATCATTGAGCGCTCCAGTTATGTAGTAGTGTATTCATTACCATCCATGAAACAAGTAAATCCACCGGGCGAAGCCGGGCACTACTGCTAGTATATAATATTTGAAATCAGTATGAACAATGATAATTTTGTAATACGTCACGTTCGTATTTATTCCTTTTGAAAACTCATTAGATAGCTTATCGGTTTTCCTTTTTAGAACAAATACTTAGTTTAGGGCTGTATGCCAACTGTTTTGGCCCTAAAGGTTATATACAGCTTTATTTCTACCTTAATGAACAGAATATCAAAGGCTATGGACAGGACTTTACAGATTGATTAATTGATTGATTGACTAATTATGTGCCATTGGGCGTCTCTTACATCTAAGCAGATACACAATACACAACGTACATTATAGAACTATGAGTAGAAAGGCGCAAAAGAGAGCTGAGATCTGATCTGCTGAGGAAGGTGGCCGAAACCGGTACTACTGTAATTAAAAAAGACACGGATAGTCAGTCTGGAAGACTGGACTTCATATAATTTCAAATGTTAGCAGCCGAGTACCACGAAGGCAGTGCGAGAATAGAGTTTCAAGATTCTATTTTGTTTCTTTACTGCCTACTTGATTGTTCTCGCACTGCCTTCTTGAAACTCTGTTCTTGCACCGCCTTCTTGGTACTCGGCTGCTACATCGTACTATGACGTCACACACCTCAGTGCATTCTAGGTACATTTCGTACCGCCAGACCTCAGTGTAACGACCAAGTCGACAAGATCAATTAAAATGACAAAATACGTGTATTGACTTATGGTTTTAATTCTCATAATATACGGGTATTAAATAATAATAATAATAATAAGTAATAATAAAGAAGTTCATCAGGATCTTCAAAAATGTGGCATTGAGGAGGGAGATATTGCAAACAGAAAAGTGTTCAGAAAGAAAATTGCGGAGGTGACAGATCTGTCAGTAGAGAAACCCAAGAGAACTGGAAGGGTGTTCTCGGTCGAGGAACGAGCAAGAGTGAGCCATCGAATGAAAGAGTATTGGCGTAACAGGAAAGAATATCAACAGTCAAGGCAGTTGTGTAATCGTAACCTATAGAAGGTTGAAACGATCCTAAATAAATATATAAATAAATAAATAAATAAATAAATAAATAAATAAATAAAAATAATAATAATTATTATTAATATTGAGCCTCCGTGGCTTAGGCGGCGGCACGCCGGCCTCTCACCGCTGGGTCCGTGGTTCAAATCCTGGTCACTCCATGTGAGATCTGTGCTGGACAAAACGGAGGCAGACAGGTTTTTCTCCGGGTACTCCGGTTTTCCCCGTCAACATTTCATTCCAGCAACACTCTCCACTATCATTTCATTTCATCTCTCATTCATTTAATCATTGCCCCAGAGGAGTGCGTCAGGCCTCGGCAGCCGGCACAGTTCATATCCTCGCCGCTAGATCGGGGCTTCATTCATTCCATTCCTGACCCGGTCGGAGACTGGAAGCAGGCTGTGGATTTTCATTTTCATTTTCATTATTAATATTATTCAAACAAAGGCTTTCAGATTTAAGGTCGTGTAAGGCACAAATAGTACCACCTCGTGGTGTTGCGGCTAGCATTCTTGGCTGACGCCCCGGAGGTCCAGGTTTCTACTTCTAGCTCTGCCAAGATATTAATTTTAGTCTGAGGGCTGAAACGGAGTACACTCAGCCTAGTGAGGCAAAACTTCGTTTCCCACCTCAGCCATACCATAGTGAAAGTGGTTTCCCACTTCTACTTCAGGTGAATGCCAGGATGGA
Source organism: Meconema thalassinum (assembly GCA_946902985.2). NCBI lineage: Eukaryota > Metazoa > Arthropoda > Insecta > Orthoptera > Tettigoniidae > Meconema > Meconema thalassinum. The sequence goes on along the minus strand of OX336388.2, from coordinate 999,987,542 downwards.
TACTAAGTTAAGACCACGGTCGCCTCCTTCCCAATCTTCATCGGAATTACGAATACACACATTAATACAGCCATCAAAATATCAGAAAAATTCCACCCACACCCTAGTACACGGGGCTACATGACATGATGTCGCAAAGCCCATAAATGAATCAACAACCACAACTCTCTTACTGTTGCTTCCATAGCAACTCTTGTGAGATAAGCCTACCTAGAATCGCTCGAGATTTTATGATAGGTGTAAGTGTGTGTGAGATATGCGAGTAACGGTTGAATGAACTCACAACTACGAGTATAGTAAACATTGCTTTTCTTGCTACCGTCTCGTTTAATTTCAAGGTACTTCTCGGAACAATAATCACTCAGATGAGTGGATGACAAGTGTTCAATGTAACGGTACGCAGCGTGTGTCAATAGAATTGATTCCACATTAATTAGCTTGGAAATATGCCCCGGTGAGCAACGTGAAAAATAAAATTGAGAACTTAAGGGGGGCCTATGACACACATTTTCTATTTGTACATTTTCTAAGAAACCAGTACCAAATTTTATCTGCACATTTGTTGTTGTTTGAGTCTTCAGTCTTTGGCTGGTTTGAAGCAGCTATCCAAGTCTCCCTGTCCCGAGCTAATCGTTTCATTTCTACATATCTTCTTTGCTTCGTCCATCACTAGTTATTTTCCTTCCTTAGTAGCAGAAGTCTCCTACTTCCAGACATCCGAAACAATAACATATTCTAACCTTGTCTACCCCTTCAGTTCTTGTCCTCAACCCTTCTTCCCGTAACTACGTTTGCTATTCTTGGATGTCTTAGTATTTGTCCTACCAACCTATCTCTTCTCTTCATTAGCAGTCGCCAGAAACATCTCTCCTCGCCCACTCGTCTTAATGCTTCTTCATTTGTTACCTGACTTTGATATTCCTCGTCGGATATGGTCGAAATTAAACCGGATCAGGACCAATTCTGGTGTTTGAGCGGACTCATTGTTCAAGTGGAACAGTTTACCCTCTCCAAAGTGTGACTGTGGAGCCGATAGACAAACGGTGAAGCACATCATTCAGGACTGTCCTCTAAGAGCCTATGGTGGTAATATATTGGATTTTCATTCAGTGACTCCTGCATCAGTCGACTATATTTTGAATTTGATATTAAATTATGAGACTATCTGTTGCCTTTTTTTTTCTTCAATATTTCATTAAGATGTATTATGATGTAGGCTGCCGGCCCCGTGGTGTAGGGGTAGCGCGCCTGCCTCTCACCCGGAGGCCCCGGGTTCGATCCCCGGCTCCGTCAGGGATTTTAAAACTGACGTGAGGGTTGGAACGGGGTGCACTCAGCCTCGTGAGGACAATTGAGTAGCTGTCTGACAGTGAGACAGCGCCCCGATCACGAAAACCAAGATTAACGGCCGAGGGGACCCGACGCGCTGATCACGCGTCACCCCAATATCTGCAGGCCGAATGGCTGGGCAGCGGTCGCTTGGTCGGCCTTAGCCCGTCATGGGCTGGATAGTGCCAGGGGTTGACTTTTTTTTTATGATGTAGGCTAAGTGTGTACCATACCATACGATAAATAAATAAATAAATAAATAAATTTCTTACTCCATCTACCCATCTAACCTTCATCATTCTACTGTTACATTTCCAATGCTTCTATTCTCCTCTTCTACAGTCTATGTTCCAGTTCCATAAAGTGCCACGCTGCACGATGAAGACTTTCAATACCTAAATCAATATTATCTGATGTCAACAGATTTCTTTTTTATAGAAATGCTTCCCTTGCCTGAGCTAACCTACTTGGATATCCTCTTTGCTTCGTCCATCACTAGTTATTTTACTTCCTAAATATCAGAAGTCTCCTTTTTTCTTTAGCTTCTCCCCTGCCATTTTGACGTCCATAGGGGTTCTGATTTCTTTGAGCTGTAATTCATTAGTTTTGTTTCAAATTTATTGACTTTCATCATGAATTCTTTCGTCAAGACGGAGTCCATATCATTCAAATCCTGTGGTGAATCCTTCTTGGCTGTCATCTCTGAGGTCCGGATTCGATTCCTGGCTCTGCTAAGAAATTTAATTCTGCTATGATAGTAGGAGTGTGGTACACTCAACCCACAGAGGCAGAACTAAGAAACGGTTGATTAGATTCCCACCTCAAGCCATCCTGGTAGTAGTTCTCCGTGGTTTCCTACTTCTACTCCAGTTGGTTTAAAACTTAAGGCAACAGCCGTCTCCTCCCCAATCTTAGTCTCGATTACAAATACGTACAATTGTCGACACCACAATAATACAGGTTATCAGACAATTCATATTTCTCTAGAAAGATGTTCAGGGTCGATCAATATATACATATATGCAGTACTGTATATACAATGTATATGGTGTAGGCCTATAATCTACACACACACACAAATCCAAGCATACGGGGGTCAATGACCATGATGTCGTAAGCCTCTAAATTATATACAGTCGACTCTCGATTGTTTGAAACTCAAAGGACCAAAGAAAAAGTTCAATTTACCAAGAGTTCAAAATAAAATGAGTTCAAATAACCAAGAGGGACCGAGGGAAGAATTCTAATAAACAAGAATTTGATTTTCGTGATTTTATTACTGTACTTACATAGCCTATAGATTTTGATTTCACAACATTTGTACAATTATTATACACAAATGTTCATTTTGAAAAGAAGTCTGTAATTTCCTTTTGAGTGAGCGACTTCTATCCATCATTGTTCAAAGAACACTTATTCTTTCTTGAACTCATTTAGATACTTACAAATTTTACAAATCAAACATTATGCTGTAACACACTTTAACGTTTGAAAGAAGACTCGAGACTGCGAACTCACTCACACGTCTCATTATTGATGTAAACAATCGGCAAGTATGTGCATGATAAACATATTGTCATCACCGATTTCAAATTATAGAGCGTTTGGGAAGCCTGACTTCAAATTATAGAATGTCGGCGAGCACTATGCCATTCCTACAACTTTAAATTACCGAAGGGACCAAATCACTTTTATTTTTCGATTTATCGAATATTTTTCAAGGGACAGGGAAAAAACTTCAAAATATCGAGAGATTCAAATTATCGAGAGTCAACTGTAATAACAACAAAGCCTCCGTGGCTTAGGCGGCAGCACGCCGGTCTCTCACCGCTGGGTTCGTGGTTCAAATCCCGGTCACTCCATGTGAGATCTGTGCTGGACACAATGGAGGCAGACAGGTTTTTTTCCAGGTACTCCGGTTTTCCCTGTCAACATTTCATTCCAGAAACACTCTCCACTATCATTTCATTTCATCTCTCATTCATTTAATCATTTCCCCAGAGGAGTGCGTCAGGCCTCGGCAGCCGGCACAGTTCATATCCTCGCCGCTAGATCGGGGCTTCATTCATTCCATTCCTGACCCGGTCGGAGACTGGAAGCAGGCTGTGGATTTTCATTTTTCAACTGTAATAACAACAATGGTAACTAACATGAGTAGGCCTACCGAACTGAAGCGGATTTCCCTAAGGATCGGCTTTTAACTAATTTTAGTCCACAAAATGTCCCTACCTGGCTCTCTGATTATGCTTTTTTCATTTTTATTAAGAACTAGCAGAAGTACTCGTTCTTCGAACGGTGTTCGGTGTTAACACCAGACATTATCGATTGAGCTACTGTTGCAATGGTTAGCGGTTTGTCATTCCTTCATAAGTTTATCAGAACGAAGTTAGTTTTCTGGGAATATCACACACACTGTTAATTTAAGGGCCTTAAAATGTGGTTTTCGGAGACGCTTTATAGACTCCCGAATTTTGTGTCTCACATTGAGAAGCACAAATATGCTTTGGTCGTCCTTCTAGGATAATTTTTATATTTCGCCTATTTTAGCATGTATTTTGAGAAGTTTTTCCCTATATCCACCCTTCTACTGTAAGAAAAGTACAGTGCAGAGTTTTATAAATGATTAGTGTATTGACTCTCATGGTTACCATACCTAATTTTGCGATGCACCAAGCATCCGAACACGAGTTATAGGCGTACATAAAAATACACAGAAAGACAGACAGACAATTCTATTGTCTACAACATATCACCCAGATATCCAAATATGGGTATATCTATCATACGTATCGAACAAAATCATCCCTACGATGAACCCGTATGTCGACAGAAAAAAAAAACCATTAGTTAAAATGTGCTCTCAAACTAAATTCACCTAACGTGTACTTCCTGACGTGAAATAGATTTGAAAGCCTTGTTGACGAAACGCAATACACCTCACATAAAAACTGACCCTCTACGTTGTGTTGGGTCCCCATACATAGGAAGCCCCCTTTCATAAATTATCAAGGCTTGTGGTGCATGAAAATTCAGGTTCTATAGCCTCAAATGGCCGAAATTCCTAAAAGCCGCAAAAAATGCTGATTCAATTCAGAAATTTTTGAAAATAATGTTGTTGTTTGGAGATATAATAGACCTTCTGCACTATATGTCGCACGTGAAAATTGCATGAAAAAATTCTAGGTTACCCTTTGACCCCCTTAATTGCATTGATGAATTATACAGTCTACGTTGGTTCCGTGATAACCTTATAGCCATTTGCAAATGTTCACAGAAATGTAATAAATGGAGTGACATTGCTTCTTACAGAAATAGATGGAAAGTTGGATTTCACCCCTTGAGATAATGTTGTCATGGTTACCGATTTGCATTCCTTCATTAGTTTGTTAAATTAAATTAAATTCGTTTTCTGGGAATATTTCAAAAACGCTTGGTTTTAGAGCCTTATAATGCAGTTTTCGAGGACCATTTAGGGCCTCCGAGTTTTGTTACTGGCACCGAGGAGCTTTGTCTCGTCGTTGTACGCCATAATATAATACTACTAATAATAATATAATATAGGGATAGGAATATAATAGACCTGCCGTACCACACCCGCAGGCGTGAAAAAAAATCTCGAGTACCCCCTTGACACCCCTTAAGCGTATTATACGTATTGATGAATTTTACAGCTTAATTTGGTTCCGTGAAAACCTTCTATCTGTTTGCAAACTTTCACACTAATGTAATTAATGGAATTGCATTGCGTCTTACAGCAATATATGGACCTCTGAGGATCTGTTGCCATGGTCCGGCTTTCATTCGTTCTTTAGTTTATTAAATGAAATTAGTTTTCTGGGAATATCTCAAAAACGGTTGGTTTTAGGGCCTTAAAATGTGGTTTTCGGGACCCTTTAAGGCCCCTAGTTTTATCTCTCACATTGAGGGGATGAAAATGAGCTTTGTCTCATGAAATGATCAACGGACATTTCAGCATGTATTTTAAGGGGGTAGTCCCCCTTTTATAAGAGGTACGGGAAGAGTTACATCAATGATTAGTGTCGTGCCTCTGAGGGATATCTGTACCAAATTGTACGTTGATACACCCAACCGTTCTCGAGTTAAGGGAACAAAGTACTCCACAGACAAACAAAGAGACAGACAGACAAAAATATTATTTTCGCGCGAATCCATCATAAAACAGTCTGAAACGCGTAAATAACTCAAATTTCCGTAGAAATTCAGAAAAAAACAGACAAACTTTCATTTATATATAGAGAGATATATTTTACCGCTCGGTGTTGACCGCGTTTTATTGCACAAATTTAGGTTTTACTCGCTAACCGTTGGAGACACACAAAAAGTGATACGGACCTTTCGAATAGGAAATTAAATTTTAAAGCTCGTATGCGCCATCAAAAGTTTGCTATTTCTTAGCGTTCTCTTTTTATTTGATATGGAAATATGAAATGTTGAAACCAAAGGGTGTAGTGACGTCACTAAAATGGTCGCCATTTTTAATAGTGCAAAATATCGAAATCAAAAGTATCCTATGTGTAAACCTGGTAAATCAGCTACATCCATGCAAAATTTCTTTTAAATCGGACCAGTGGTTCTTGCGTTATTGAGTAACACACTTGTTATTGAGTATGATTGGTTGGTTCCTCAGTTTAGGAGCCGAGACAACGTGGCCATGTTGCCCCGTGCACTTTGGGTCTGATAACCGGTGTTAATTGTTATGACTGTATTAGTATGTGTTAGGCTATCGGTAGTTCAGCTAAGGACTGTAGACATTTAATTTTGAAGTAGTTCCCGCATTAGCTACCAAATGCTACCGTTCATGACAACTAGTTATGAACTAGGGAGGTTATGGCTGCTTGAGCTTTTAGTTCTCGCAGTAAAGAGGAGCAGGAGTGCTCTATATAAAGGGAGGTATTGCGCAGTTCGCTACTCCTGTGGAATCCGGGCGGCGACAGCAAGAGCCCGCTGATGAGCCAGCTTGGTATTCTAGGCGAAACCCCACACAAGACTCGGCACAAACATAAAAGAATTGCTGAGTTCTAGTTGTGATCTTGGTTACTAGATGCCACCGCATTCGGTTCCCGGCGACGAACGTTGGAACTTAAGAGCGTTAGTCAAATCTAACTTATAATTTAGCTTCACACAAGTGTAATTAGTGGAAGGTTCTTTTGCATTCTATTAATCTCTCACATGGGAACGCCGGTTTTACTTCCCCTCCGAAGGAAGGCATACTGAGGGATTTTTTACGCTCTTAAAAATCCGACGACATCGGCCGGGTTTCAATCAGCGATCTTGGGCATAGAAGCTCACAATCGGCATGCTACGAACTACGCCACCGAAGCTGCTTTTATTTATTATTGTTGGAAACTTAGAACACAAACTAAAATGGACTCTTTTGTCAAACGAAAGAGGATTTCTTTCAGGATCAACTTTCAACTCATATTAGCCAACAAATGGCCCTACCTGGTTCTTTGACCAAGCTTTCCTAATTTTTTAACGAATAACGTGATGTAGTTCCGCTACTGTGCCGGCACGTAGCTGCGGCCTGGCGTGCTGTGTGGTCTCTCTCGTGCTGTCACCGCCTGACTGTAATGATGATTAACACGCGCACCGACCAGGCCGGGCCCGTGTTCCTTCATCTCCAGGCTTGTCACTGCCCACATTCATCACCTTGGTGTCGGCTATCGCCCAGCAAATGTTAATGGACCGGCAAATAGTTTTCCTCCAAGGACTCCACTCGAGATTAACCTGGAAATATTAAACTTTCTTCCTTTTTCTAAAATTAAATATGCTGTAAAATAAGTTTATGCGGATACATAAAAGCAAGAATAGGAATAGTTAGGGGTTCATAAAAATATAATATCCAAACCCTTGCCTCCAGCTGCGTGGGCACTCCAGTAGTATTATTATTAACATCATATTGTGAACTAAGTCAACTTATAGCAAGATGTTGGTTGGTTAGTTGATTCCTTAGTTTAGGGGCTGAAACAAGGCGTTAATGTATCAGTCCAAGATAAAGTTCTTTTAGCCTACTTTTCACATTTTTCAAAACTGAGGAAAAAGTAGACTTATGAGATCGATCCGGGCAAATGTGAGTGTGTGTATGTCTGTCCCTCTGTATGTCTGTCTGTGTGTGTCCCCCACTATCAACTCCTAAACGACTGCAGCTATCAAAACCAAAATTGGTAAGATCAAATATCAATATCTGAATATCTCACAGCCATATTTGAAATTGATGTCAGTACTATCAACTGATGAAAAATCACAATTGAAATTTGAGCTCTATGTCGGATATCTCAGAAGTTATGCATACGAACTATTCCAAAATTGGCACACATATAGATAATAACATTCCAGATTAAAATTCACAAGTCCACACATGCCAGTGTTGTCAACATGATTCTATATGTCCAATTTCTAAATGCATGTAACTTCCACACTATCGATTGGATTTCAACTAAATTTCGTGTGTACTATGTGTACTACAACGGATATGACTGTGCGAATTCAAAGAGCCTCCAGGGCTGCCAACTGTTAATAAATGATCTCTCTATGTTTTAACGCTAATATCAATATATCAGAAAGTATGCAAGCCAACAGCTCTAAATTTGCACACGTATAGTACCTGACATTCTACCTTAGTTTGGTGTAACTTATGTACATCAGTGCTGCCAACACGATTCATAGCCTGCTGATAGGTCCAGTTTTTAAATGCCTATAACTTCTATAATAACAAATGGATTTCAACCAAATTTCGTATGTGCTTTGTGTATCATAACAGTTATGACTATTCGTATTCGTAAGAACCAGCAGGGCTGCCAACTGTTAATAAATGCTCTCTCTATTTGCTTAATCCTAATATCAATATATCAGAATGTAGGCTATGCAAGCCATCAGCTGTAAACTTTGAACACGAATAGTACCTGACATTCTAGATTAATTTGGAGTAACTAATAAATCTCAGTGCTGCCAACAGGATTCTAAGCTTTCTGATAGTTTCAGTTTTTAATTACATGTAACTTCTCTACTAATAAATGGATTTCATCCAAAACTGGCACTATAATAGATCGTAATATTTCAGATTAATTCTGAACATCACATACATGACATTGTTCCCAACATGATTTCACGCGCACTGGTAAATCCAATATCAAACAGAATGTAACTTCCATACTATCCATTAGACTTCAACCAAATTTTGTATGTCCATTTTATATATCATCATATATATTATTTCAGTAGTGTAGATCCCTCCCGCGGCGCTCACAAGCAACCGATCGTGAAAAATCAGCATTCAAATGAAAGGGAATATACATTACCAGTGAAGCATTGCAGTCTAATTTCATATTTATCTATAATTTCTTTAGAAAATTACTTAAACATGTACGAAGTGTGTTATTTGCAGATACTGTTGCTGCAGGAAGATACGCTCCATAATTTCTGTCTACTTCACATTTTGGCCGCTGTGACGCCTGTTTCATGTCATTTTAACATCAAATCGAATAATTTCATAAATATCGAATAACCGGTGAGTTTTACGGCTAAGCTGTCAATCAATTGACTCAGCCTACAAATTACATTAGCAGTGACGATTTGAATTCTAATTTCATAAATATCAATTTTTGTAAGAAGTGTGCGATTTGCAAATACTGTTGATGTAGGAAAATACGCGACATCATTGAGGTTCAGTTCGCATATTGTCCGTAGGAACGCCTGAAACGTAAATATAGTTCAATAATCATTTGGTTAAAAAAATAAAAAAATAACAACCTTTCTCCTTAAGTCTCTCATTATAAACCTATTGGGGAAAGTGTGACTTATGAACATGCGAGATTTCTCGCACGGGTCCGCTAGTCTTAAGAGATGGAACTAGGAATATATTCAGAGTCACCATGGCTGCCAACTTTAGTAAGTTACTCTATTAGACTACACTATTTCAGGTGTATTTCAAACTGCAGTGATTACTTAGAAATTTCCTTCGGAGGGGAAGTAAAGCCGGCGGTCCCATGTCATAGATTTATGGCATGTTAAAGAACCTTCCACTAATTGCACCTGTGTGAAGCTAAATTGAATAGGTTAAGAATGTAAACAACGCTCTTAGGTTTCTACGTTCGTTGCCAAGAGCCGACTGCGGTGGCGTCTAGTAGCTAAGTTCTGAACTTGGCCTAGTAGTCGTTGACGGTGGCGCTTGGAGGCAAAAGTAGGAACTATTTGAAAAATTCTAAGTTGCAGTACTTAAATTTAAAAAACTGATAACACACACTAATACAGTCATCACAATTAACACCAGTTATCAGACACATTCTACACGCACCCAAAGTACACGGGGCTACATGACTGCGTTGTCGCAGCCCCTAAACTTAAGAACCAACCAACCAACCATTGCTTAGAAATGTTAGTATTACCAACTTGATTTCGTCATTATTCTAGATAGGTCTATGTAGATTGGCATGAATCTTAAATTTTAAGAAAAGTAAGATCTTTAGTTCGTCACGGAACTACTTGTTTATCCTAATATCAATATATCAGAAAGTATGCAAGCCAAAAGCTTTAAATTTTGCATTCGCCTACGTAAATAGTAAAGCCATCATTACTTCCAACTTGACGTTTGAGTGTTATCCTAGAGTTATCTAGTGGTCAGAAGAAAAATCACTTTAACTAGACAATCACAGGCAGCCATTCAAATCGATATATCACGACAAATTGAGTTTCGTTCGCGATGTCACGATTTAGCGAACAAAACTCTAGCCAAGCACTGAAACGTCAAGTCGGAAGTAATGATGGCTTTACTATAGTACTTGACCTTTTAGAGTAATTTGGCGTAACTAATATACGTCAGTGCTGCCAACATGATTCTAAGCCTGCTGATAGGTCCAATTTCTAAATACATGTAACATTTGTACTAACGAACGGATTTCATCCAAAATTGGCATAATAGCTAGATCATACTATTTCAGATTAATTCTGAGCAACATGCCAATGTTGCCATTATGATTTTACGCGCACTTATAGATCCAATGTCTAACTGCATGTAACGTCCATGCTATCAGTTGAACTTCAAATTAGAGACTTCATCCAAATTTTGTATGTGCATTCTGTACCTTATGAGATGAAACTAAGAATATATTCAGTCACCAGGGCAGCCAACAGTAGTGCTCTATTAGGCTAGAAAACTGAGAAGAGAGTTTGGTTCCCACCTCAGCCATCTTGGAAGTGGTTTCCCACTTCAACTCCAGCAAAATGTCCGGTTGGTTCTTAACGTAAGACCACGGCTGCCTCCTTCCAAATCCTCACTTGAATAACAAATACACACACTAATACAGCCATCACATTAACACAGGACATCAGACAAAAATTCTACACACACCCAAGTACACTGGAATGAATGACCACGGTGTCCAAGCCCCTCAAATGAAACAACTGTAGGCTACTTTTAATAATTAGCTTAGTCAACCCTGAAACGAATGCTTCTCCGCCAAGCGTGGTCGGCGGCAGAGACTACTCAGGTTATCCCTGGTGTGCAGCGAGCGGTGGCCCGTTTAAACGGTCGTGAGAGCCCTTGTAATTATTACCCCCTCACGTTCCAGTGGGGGCAGGGGCGGCAGGGGTTGTATGCAACAGGTGTTCTACCTAGAGCCCACCCACTCGGGACAAACCATTTGCATGCCGCAGCATGTCCCGTAGTGCCGCGTGATCTATGGACCTCCATTGCGCATTCATCATTATCATTGTATTCTGCTAGGATAACACAATTTAGCATCATATCAATCACGCTGAGGATGTTAAGACGTCGGAATTTAGCAGATTGAGAATCGCACTTATTGACCCAAAAGCAAAAAACTTCTTATAAGCAATCCTTAACATTATTATTATTATTATTATTATTATTATTATTATTATTATTATTATTATTATTATTATTATTATTATTATTAGCTTGCCACGGTGGGTGAGTGGATAGCGTGTCGGTCTACTAACCCCAAGATTGCAGGTTCGCCCCTGACCGTGGTAAGTGATTTTTGAAAGGCGGCAAAAATACGATACGCATGTCATACGATGTTGGCATGTCAAAGAACCCATTTGAATTCAGTAGGCCGAGTTCATAATGGCAAAATTAATCTCGGGAGTTTCCGCCAGAACAAAGTTCCTCATTTCTCTACTAGAAAGCGCTATTGTGTTCAAGGAGATTAGATATCTAACATCTAACCTCCTTGACTTTCATAGTCAAGGAACTACGAAATTCGACATGCAAGCTACCCTCTGGGTGTCAAATAGCAAAGCTTGCACCAGGCACCCGAGGCCATACGATATTATTATATTATTATTATTATTATTATTATTATTATTATTATAATTCTCGTATCAGAAACAAATATATTTTACAAAGTTAGGCTTATATTATTTTTGGTATATTGGCTTTCACGGCCGTGAATTAAAACTCAGCAATTTTTCTTGGGTTGTGCCGTGTCTTGTGTGGGGTTTCGCCTAGGACACCAAGCTGGCTCATCAGCAGGCTCTTGGTGTCCCCGCCCTGACCCCATAGGTGTAGTGAAGCCTTCTTAGGGAGGTAATGGCTGCTTGAGCTTTTGGTTCTCGCAGTAAAGAGGCGCAGGTACGCTTCACAAAAAGGGAGGTAGCGCGTAGTTCGCTACTACTGTTGGGGTTCGGGCGGGGACGGCAAGAGCCCGCTGATGAGCGAGCTTGGTGTCCTAGTCGAAACACCACGGCACAAACCTAGAAAAATTGCTGAGTTTTATATTAATCTTGCCCAAAACGTGGCCACGTCCAATGCTTTTACTGTTCCATGATGAAGATCGTCTTTTGTACAGAAGGCTGGATATAGTCGACATCTCTATCTCTCTATATATAAAAATGAAAGTTTGTTTGTTTTTTCGGAATTTCCACGGAATTTTGAGTTATTAACGCGTTTTAGACTGGCTTATGACGGTTGCGAGGAAAAACTAAATTTTTGTCTGTCTGTTTGTCTGTGTACAATTTTGCACGGGCATCACTCGAGAACGGCTGTTTGGATCAACATAAAATTTGGTACAGAAGTCCATCAGAGGCACGAAAGTAATCATTGATGTAACTCTTCTCCGTACCTCTCATAATGCATGCTGAAATGAGCGTAGAAAAACGTGATTAAGTTCATTTTCAGTGTCTCAATGTGAGAAACAAAACTCGGGAGCCCTACGGGCCCCGAAAACCACATTTTAAGGTCCTAAAACCAACAGTTTTTGAGATATACCCAGAAAACTAATTTCATTTATTAAGCTATTAAAAGAATAAGCCTCTGTGGCTCAGGCGGCAGCACGCCGGCCTCTCACCGCTGGGTCCGTGGTTCAACTCCCGGTCATTCCATGTGAGATCTGTGCTGGACAAAACGGAGGCAGACAGGTTTTTCTCCGGGTACTCCGGTTTTCCCTGTCAAAATGTCATTCCAGCAACACTCTCCACTATCATTTCATTTCATCTGTCATTCATTTAATCATTGCCCCAGAGGAGTGCGTCAGGTCTCGGCAGCCGGCACAGTTCATATCCTCGCCGCTAGATGGGGGCTTCATTCATTCCATTCCTGACCCGGTCGGAGACTGGAAGCAGGCTGTGGATTTTCATTTCAAGCTATTAAAAGAATGCAGGCCGGTAACCATGGCAACACGATCTCAGAAGTCCATCCATTTCTGTAAGACGCAGTGCCATTCCATTTATTACATTACTGTGAACGTTCGCAAACGGCCATACGGTTATCACGGAACCAACTTAAGCTGTAAAATTCATCAATATGTATATAATGCGCTTAAGGGGGTCAAGGGGTACTAAAGAACTATTATATCCCTATCCCTATATTATTAAATTATAATAATTATTATCATTGTATTATGGCGTACAAGGACGAGCAAAACTCATTTTCAGCCCCTCAGTGGCTTGGAGGCTACTAAGTTTTAAGGCTCTTAAACCACGTTTCTGAGATATTCCCAGAAAACTAATTTCATTTAATAAACTAATAAAGACCACCTCGTGGCGCAGTGGCTAGCATTGTTGGCTGTCACCCCCGAGGTATCGGGTTCGATCCCCAGCTCTGCCAAGAATTTAAAAGTCTTGGTATGGTCTGGTACGGGGTCTCCCAGCCTCGTGATGCAAAATGGGAACTTGCCGGATGCTATGGTAGGCGGGGGAAAGGGAAGGAACTGCCCAGCCTACCACACGCAAACTCCGGCTCGCGATGCCTGGTTAGTAATCCCTTGACTTAGTCAAGGGCCCTTATTCAGGTCGCCTACGTCCCTGGAGGGGATATTGCACTCTTTTATTTTATAAGCTAATAAATAGATGACGAGTACAGAAGAAGACCAAATCAGTAGCTATATAGTTACACTGAGAAAATTACAGATGTGGCCAGGAAGAGACGTCTGGCTTTCTATGGACATGTCTCATGGAAGAACCCAACAAGACTAACAAACGGGCTTCTCAACTACTGGGGGAAGAGAAGGAGTGTGACACAGTCGCTAACAGAAGTTAACAAGGATATCCAAGAACTGAAGATAATGAAAAGTGATATTAGAAGCCGATCACATCTCAGAAAGATACTTAAACAGAAGAGTTTTCAGGACAGACCACCCTGTAAGAAAACCGGCATCATCTGGACAAAAGAGAGGAGAATGCGCCAATATTGGGCAAACATCAAATCCCTCGCCAAGCTGAAAAGTTGAACGTCGTGGTCCTTAGCTGGCCCATCCGAAAGAAGAAGAAGAACTAGAATAAACTAATGAAGTAATGCAAGCCGGTAACCATGACAACAGTGTCACAAGAGGTGACATCCAACTTTGGATTAGCAAGGTAAGCTAACATTATTTTTGAAAGGAAGTTTTGACTTACGTAGTACATTGGTGCTGCTTGTGGTGACATTTGTGCCTTGCAGCGGCCTTCTCAGTATGTACTAGCCACGCGTCTTGGAGAGCCCAATGGTACACTGGGGCGAAACACTGGCAACTGTTTTGAGTTAACCGGACCATTATATCAAATTTCATTGTGAATTTGTTAATATACATAACTCAATCGGACAATTGACATCCTGTTTCTTTCGGGAACAGATATAACAAGTAGGAGTCCACGCAGCACGACCTGCTTTTGATGAGACGGTGGCGCAGCAGCAAGGGGCCAGCAAGAGGGGTTATAATCTCAAACAACAACTTCGTTGGTGGCAAGGCCTGCGGATTTGCATTTCGGACCTTCGACCCGATTGCAAGGAAATGTAGGAAAATTATAAAATGTTATTCTAGGCAATGCTGACACCATCACATGGTTATGAAAGCCGGACGTCCTCGGAAGTGGAAAATATCTTACTGCTGTAAATACATGATTCAACTTATTGAAAAGGTTAAAACGAGTAATTATAGATAATTTTCCGTAGAATTTAATTAGACCATAAGTTGAATTTTTACCAGATGTTATATACATTTGGGCTCCATTTTTTTTTTCAAAAACCAAAACATTTAATAACATCAAAACGGTGAGAGATATCAAAATATCATAAGGGGTAGAAAAGTTGCAAATCACTGAGATCTTACACCTGTAGATTTAACTTTTTTCGATAGGATCGACGCTTCCCGAGATATAACGATTCGAAAAAAAGAATGAAATTCACGGCCCCAAAAAAGGAAAATGGTGAGAGATATCAAAAAATCATATGAGTTAAAAAAGTTGCTAATCACTGAGGTCCTAAATTTGTAGATTTTACTTTGTTCGATACGTTCAACCGTTTCCCAAATATAACGGTTCGAAAAAGAGGAAGAAATTCAGGGCCGCAGAAAATCAAATCGGCGAGAGATATCAAAATATCTTAAGGGTTGAAAAAGTTGCTAACCACTGAGATCTTACACCTGTAGATTTAACTTTGTTAGATACGGCCAACCGTTTCCCAGATATAACAGTTCGAAAAAAGGATGACATTCGGGGCTCCAGAAAAGGAAAACGGTGAGAGATATCAAAACATCATCAGGGGTAAAAAAAAAAAGGATGAAATTCAGGGCCCCAAAGAATGGTCCGGCCATGCACCAATTTTAACGCCCGACAAGAGAGTTCCTGACAGGCCCAATTTCTTTCCCCGTGACACATTTCAGCTCGATATCTTGAAAATTCCGACCTCTAGTTTGCTAAACGTAAAAAAGTCACGCACATACGTACATTTTCAGGGCCCCCAAGAAAGACAACGCTGAGAGATATCAAAAAATCGTTATGGGTAAGATCGTTGCATACCGCGGAGATTTAACACTTGTGTATTAAACTTTTTTCGATATGACCAACCGTCTCCGAGATATATCGATTCCAAAAGAGTTTCAAATTCAGGGCCCCGAAAAAAGATACAGCCCTGCACCGATTTTAACGCCGAAAAATAGGGTTCCTCATAGGCTCTAGCTCTTTTACCGCTCCAAATTACAGCTTGATATCTTGAAAATTGCGACCTGTACTTTGCTAAACCCAAAAACGTCACGCACATACGCACAACTTCAGGGCCCCAAAAAAAGAAAACGGTGAGAGATATCAAAAAATCGTTTTGAGTAAAAAAGTTGCATACCGCGGAGTTCTTACACCTGTACATTTAACATTTTTCGATACGACCAACCGTTTCCGAGATATATCGATTCCAAAAAACAGTTATAAATTCAGGGCCCCCAAAAAAGATCCGTCCCTGCACCGATTTTAACGCCCAACAAAAGAGTTCGTCACAGTCACTAACTCTTTCACCGTACCAAATTTCAGCTTGATATCTTGAAAATTGCGACCTGTACTTCGCTAAACCCAAATATGTCACGCACAATGGACATCTTCAGGGCCCCAAAAAAAGAAAACGGTGAGAGATATCAAAAAATCATTTTGAATAAAAAAGTTGCATACCGCGGAGGTCTTACACCCGTAGATTTAACTTTTTTCGATACGACCAGCCATTTCCGAGATATATCGATTCAAAAAAATAGGATGAAATTCAGGGCCCCAAAAAAAGGTCCGGCCCTGGACCGATTTAAACGCCCAACAATAGGGTTCGTCACAGCCCCAAACTCTTTCACCGTAACAAATTTCAGCTCGATATCTTGAAAATTGCGACCTGTACTTTGCTAAACGCAAAGACGTCACGCACATACGTACTGTACCCTTGCACAAGGCCTTCAGAACAGGACTCTGTCGTCGGGGCATGAACGGTACACTAGCTTGAATATGAAACTGTTCTGGATATTATAGGAAGATCACTAGGGCTGAATAAAATTCATCACACACAGATTCTGAATGAGAATAAACAAATTTAATGCACCAACACCAGTACAGCAAAAACAAATAAATGAAATAAAACCAAAATAGTAGAAATGAAATTTAAAATAATAATAATAATAATAATAATAATAATAATAACTCACAGGTAAAATAAATCAAATACGGAATCAATAAAATTAAGTCAAAATCAAAAATATAAACAATGGACTAATTAATGTCCAAAAACCACCAATTAAATGCTAATCAACATCAATTAATACTTATCATAGTAGTTATGATGTATGATTACAATCAAATTTATTAACAAATAAAAACCAATCATATGGAAAAATAAAGAAAATGAATCAAAAATGAAATCTGGTTAACACCAATTAGCATTAATTGCCATAATCAAATTTATTAATTACGATGATAAGATATCATCAGAAAGTTAAGTTATTAAGAGATGATGGATCAAGAGGGTCCGGTCAACTGTAACAACAGTATGGATTAAGAAAAAGAAATCCATTTATACTAAATTAATCAATCATTAATCTGAGTAAACATAATAATCATTGAGTCTAATATCATCCAATTACATTTCAGATACATGGTATGTTCAAATATCAGAGACATCCATGGCCATTCCGAAGTATACATTATAGCCTAGCCATTGGCTTATTTAATTATTAATGGCGTTTAATTAACATTTACTAGAATCCCTCCGTTAAATAAAAGTTTACCCTCATATCAAATCTTAACCTTCATGGCATTAATTATGTATTTCTATCTGCAAACATGAATATGATTTATGCATCTTATTTACATACTCTTGTAAATTAATTATGGAAGCCTTTCCGTACGGAATCTTAATGTCCAATCCCGACATTACTTTGGACGTCTTAGCTTTAAAACAAAATAGCTGAATCAATGAAGCCATTTAGTTTCCTTAGCCTTGAAACACACTTACAAATTGTCACATATTGCATTAACATATTAGCGATATGATAAGCCTGGCTTCGGCCCTTGCGTTCGACGTGATACACTTTCGAACCAAGCACTCGATGCCTTGTCAAATAATTCATGGATATTTAATAAACAAACTAGGAAAAATGCCTTAAAAAACCAACAAAATAGCATCATAAAAATGATGACTAATCATTTGCATTTCAAACTTGGGTTGGATAAACATGAAAAACAATTAATAATTCCAACCAAACATTATTAAAGTAATCGTATCGTGTCAGAGTCACGTTAGGCAACGGTGAATGTATTTGAAGCCGCGACCCCTGAAAAAGATAGACATGGCACAAAAGAAATACCTTGTATCAGTGTTATGTTAAACAACGGTGAATGTATTTGAAGCCGCGACCCCTGAAAAAGATAGGCATGGCACAAACATGTTCTAAGTGGCCTATTCAACAGGATCAATATGTATTTAGGGGTATTCGCTACCTATACATTTCTTACCTTGAATGCCTTATCCTGCAGAACGAGGTTACAATAGAACAAAGCATGGTCCGTTCAACAATTATTGAGAAAAAGAAATCTCAAGATAATTTTGAACCAATATTAACTATAAAAAAAAACCTAATAATAATTATTTTCCAGGACCGAAAATAATTATTCATGAACACAGGACTCTAAGGTCACTGTCTAGCTAGTACCCATTTAAAAAGACTGATCGACCAGGCATAAACAAAAGGATTTCGAACACGGGACCGCAAGGTTACTGCCTACCTAGCACCCGTTTAAAATAGTTTCTGGACCAGGCACAACAAAAGGATATCGAACCCGGGACTGTATGATCAGCAGACAAAACCGTCCCTCATATCAAAATGACCAGTAAAAGAAACGCTATCGATTGGAGGCATCAGGGTAGTGACCTAACATACCCTTACGTGAATATTAAACTTGGGACCAAACATAACAAAAATTTAAAAGAATCGCCGCGACAAGCACCCGAGTCCTGAATGGGCTCCTTCTCTTTGTGGAAAGTGACAATGGACTGGCCTCGCCTGCTGGCTGACCTTGACCGTGAAAGGTAGAAATGCAAGTCTTCACCCCTTCCCCCGGGCTAATATTTGACTGTATTCTCACCAGCTGATCGGACTGGATCTTAGTATTCTAAATGTGGAGCGGGACGCTCTCATTTGGATATAGATTAATTATAGCATTATTTTATCTGCGCTTGATGGCCACTACCTTACACATACAATTCACTTATATCATTGTAAACTTATCATACTAACTCTCATCTGTCATCTTCCCTCAGGTCTTATTACCTGGCATCATCATCTATTTTATCTTATTTCATCGTAGATTCCTCCTTACAACATCTTACCTGTATGGCCTTAAATATCACACGCGTTCAATAAAAACTAATATTAACAATTAGTGAGGCTGGGTCAGCCGTCACTTATATCATTGTAAACTTATCATACTACCTCTCATCTGACATAATTCACGCCTTTGTAAACTGTCCTATAAACTTTACTCATTGCTACACCATAATACTGCATCACCATCCATCACAATACACCATGGTTCTTTAAATATCGTCCCAAAAAAAATCCTCGGATATTAATTCATCCGGTATGTAAATACATAAATTACTATCTCTGGTCATTGACACGAAATAATGAGATTTTGCCTGGAAAGGGCATCTATCGAAATACCATGCTTCGTTCGTCCTATTCCGGAGAAAAACACAGGGGATATTTCTAACACACATTTATAAATAAAATAGGGAGTTCTACCATGTGTTTTATGTACGGATACGATTACCTAGCAACATCCTTACGTTAAGTTAGGCACTTTTAATTCATTAAAATAATTATTCTGATCATTAATCCTTATGAGCGTACCCAGCTCCGTCAGATGCACAACTATGGTCGCCATTGACACAGTCATTGTACACACAAGATAAAACAAATCAAAAGAAAACAAATAACATGCTAACATTATGGCGATGAAATCCATGAATTATTTGACACTGTAAAATGTAATCAAAAGGTACTTATCACATTGAAGACTTCCTTCATCATTTGCAAGAGTTGGACCAGAGGCCCGCAACAGTATAACTTAACACATGACCTCCATGGCCAGTTCGAATCCCATCACGATGATGTAAAACCACTCGATAATATCACTGCAATCCTCCATTATCACTAGGTTGCTATAAGCCAGCACCCTTTTAAAATGCGTACACACACATATTTAATTAAATTATGCACCACTTTAAAAATTACACATTAGTGGGCTACACACTTGTGTCATAGATGACAAATTCTCACACTATTTCCACACTTGTCGCGGACACATTTTCTGTTATATATTTTTCACTTGATTTACATATAATTTCACATCCGTCCTTACTGTTATACACATTCACAACTTAGTATTCATTTTTAATATTATTTTGCAGCAGCCGAACAATAGACTGTGCGTTTTGTACATTAATGCTTGGTGCTACATAGACTAGCATCCACTAACTTTGGCTGAATGATGAACAATGCCCCTGTCACAGACTTCACCCACATATATGACAAAATGGTTGCCAATTCACAGTTTTGCACATACGACACCAAATGCTCCCTTCACAATCATAGGCTACAGTAATCAGGTACCTTAATTCATACATAAAAATATGGCCTTGCTAATCATATGATTCACGACGAAACTCGATCATAGGCTAAATTTATATCATCAGCGCTTGGGTAGAACTAATTTCTTGCTGAAGGACGCTATGTTCTCTCTCTCACACACTCGACGTTGTCAAATTTCCTTGCGCGGGGACTACTTCTATTCGATGAACACAGAGATATTTAATCCGTTACCGCATTCCCAAAATTCTTAATAATAATTAGATTCATCATGGGCGTTTTAGATCATTCATGTAATGTCTTGATCTCTTGTAACCAACCGAGGCGTACTCTCTGAGGGCGGAGTCAAGCATCTACTGCGTGCTAACTTGAGATAGTTACTGCGTTTTGGCAAGATTCTCAGAATTCGCTGGAGTGCTCCTGCTCTGAAACTTGCAGGCAAGCGACTTGTGACGCACCTGCTCTGCCCATTGTGTGAAAACCATAAATTTCTCCCTGTCAGAACTGCCAAGCCATATACAGTATATGTGGTCTTCAACACGGCATAAAGATCCTAGTTATTATTATGATCATTACATAATGATGATTTCATTCTCATTAACATCATGACATTGCCCCATATAAGTACTCCAATTACGTAATGTGTCCTTGGCCTAAGACGAAGGTCAAGGGCACAGTACATACATACATACATACATACATACATACATACATACATACATACAGACTTTTTTTTTAAAAAAAAATTTCGACTCTGATTCGATTAGTATAGGTATGAACCGTGGGCGACGCTTAGTTTCCGAGATCTCGAAAAATCCTACCACGGCTATATGAAAGCCTATAGGATCTTTAGATCCGGCTTTCATAATCAAAAAATCGTTTTGAGTAAAAAAGTTGCATACCCCGGAGGTCTTACACCTATACCTCAACACCTTTAACATTTTTCGATACGATCAACCGTTTCCGAGATATATCGATTCAAAAAAAAAGTTTGAAATTCAGGGCCCCAAAAAAGGTCCGGCCCTGCACCGGTTTTAACGCCCAACAATTGGGTTCCTCACAGGCCCAAACTCTTTCACCGTACCTAATTTCAGCTTAATATTTTGAAAATTGCGACCAGTACTTAGCTAAACGCAAAAATGTCACGCACAATGGACATTTTCAGGGCCCCAAAAAAAAAGAAAACGGTGAGAGATATCAAAAAATCGTTATGAGTAAAAAAGTTGCATACCGCGGAGATCTTACACCTGTACATTCAACATTTTTCGATACGACCAACCGTTCCCGAGATATATCGATTCCAAAAAACAGTTAGAAATTCAGGGCCCACAAAAAAGATCCGGCCCTGCACCGATTTTAACGTCCAACAATAGGATTCGTCACAGTCACTAACTCATTCACCGTACCAAATTTTAGCTTAATATCTTGAAAATTGCGACCTGTACTTAACTAAACGCAAAAATGTCACATACAATGGACATTTTCAGGGCCCCAAAAAAAGAAAAAGTGAGAGATATCAAAAAATCGTTTTGAGTAAAAAAGTTGCATATCGCGGAGATCTTACACCTATACCCTTAAAATTTTTCTATACCACCAACCGTTTCCGAGATATATCGATTCCAAAAAACAGTTGGAAATTCAGGGCCCCCAAAAAAAGATCCGGCCCTGCACCGATTTTAATGCCCAACAATAGGATTCGTCACAGTCACTAACTCTTTCACCGTACCAAATTTCAGCTTAATATCTTGAAAATTGCGACCAGTACTTAACTAAACGCAAAAATGTCACATACAATGGACATTTACAGGGCCCCAAAATAAGAAAACGGTGAGAGATATCAAAAAATCGTTATGAGTAAAAAAGTTGCATACCGCGGAGATCTTACACCTATACATTTAACATTTTTCGATACAACCAACCGTTTCCGAGATATATCGATTCCAAAAAACAGTTAGAAATTCAGGGCCCCCAAAAAAGATCCGGCCCTGCACCGATTTTAACGCCCAACAATAGGATTCGCCACAGTCACTAACTCTTTCACCGTACCAAATTTCAGCTTAATATCTTGGAAATTGCGACCAGTACTTAGCTGAACGCAAAAATGTCACGCACAATGGACATTTTCAGGGCCCCAAAAAAAGAAAACGGTGAGAGATATCAAAAAATCGGTTTGAGTAAAAAAGTTGCATACCGCGGAGATCTTACACCTATGCGTTTAACTTTTTTAGATACGACCAACCGTTCCCGAGATATATCGATTCAAAAAAATAGGATGAAATTCAGGGCCCCAAAAAATGGTCCGGCCCTGCACCGATTTTAACGCCCAACAATAGGGTTCGTCACAGGCCCCTACTCTTTCACCGTGCCAAATGTAAGCTCGATATCTTGAAAATTGCGACCTGTACTTTGCTAAACGCAAAAGCGTCACGCACATACATACATACATACATACAGACAGACTTTTTCCCACATACCACGGCTATATGAAAGCCTATAGGATCTTTAGATCCGGCTTTCATAACAAGCTATTGAAGGAATGCAAGCCGGTTACCATGGCAACACAATCTCCGAAGTCCATCTATTTCTGTAAGACGCAATGCCATTCCATTTATTGCATTACTGTGAACGTTCGCAAACGGCTTTATGGTTATCACGGAACCAACTTAAGCTGTAAAATTCATCAATACGTATATAATGCGCTTAAGGGGGTCAAGGAGTAGCCTACTCTTGAAATTTTTCACGTGATTTACACGGACGGGTGTGTTACTAAAGGTCTATTATATCCCTATCCCTATATTATTAAATTATTATTATGATTATTATTATTATATTATGGCGTACAAGGACGAGCAAAACTCATTTTCAGCCCCTCAGTGGCTCGGAGGCTATTACGTTTAAAGGCTCTAAAACCACGTTTCTGAGATATTCCCAGAAAACTAATAAAGACCACCTCGTGGCGCAGCGGCTAGCATTGTTGGCTGACATCCCCGAGGTACCGGGTTCGATCCCCGGCTCTGCCAAGACTTTAAAAGTCTTGGTATGGTCTGGTACGGGGTCTCCCAGCCTCGTGATGCAAAATGGGAACCTGCCGGATGCTATGGTAGGAGGAGGAGTGGAAAGGAACTGGCCACCCTACCGCACGCTTACTCCGTCTCGGGATGCCTGGTTAGTGATCCCTTGACTTAGTCAAGGGCCCTTATTCCGGTCGCCTATGTACCTGGAGGGTATATGGCACTCTCTTATTTTATAAACTAATAAATAGATGACGAGTACAGAAGAAGACCAAATCAGGAGCTATGTAGATATACTGAGAAAATCACAGATGTGGCCAGGAAGATACGTCTGGCTTTCTATGGACATGTCTCATGGATGAACCCAACAAGACTAACCAACCGGCTTCTCAACTACTGGGGGAAGAGAAAGAGCGTGACACCGTCGCTAACTGTAGTTAACAAGGATATCCAAGAACTGAAGATAATGAAAAGTGATATTAGAAGCCGATCACATCTCAGAAAGATACTTAAACAGAAGAGTTTTCAGGATAGACCACCCTGTAAGAAAACCGGTATCATCTGGACAAAGAGAGGAAGGAGAAACCTAGCCAGAAAATGCGCGAATATTGGGCAAACATCAAGTCCCTCGCCAAGCTGAAAAGTTGAACGTCGTGGTCCTTAGCTGGCCCATCCGAAAGAAGAAGAAGAACAAGAAGAAACTAATGAAGTAATGCAAGCCGGTAACCTTGACGACAGTGTCACAAGAGGAGACATCCAACTTTCCATCTATTTCTGTAATAAGCAATGCCACTCAATTTATTAAATTTCTGTTAAAGTTTGCAAATGGCTATAAGGTTATCGTCGAATCAAACATAGACTGTAAAATTCAACAATGCGATTAAGGGGGTCAAGGGGTAACCTAGAATTTTTACACGTGACTTACACGTGCGATATGCGATATGTTGTACTCGTACAGAAGGTCTATTATATCTCCAAACAGGAACATTATTTTCAGCAAATTCCTGAATTGGAATAGTGTTCTTTGCAGTTTTTGGGAATTTGGGCCATTGGAGACTAAAAATCCTGATTTTAATGCACCACAAGCCTTTATAATTTATTAAAGGGGTCTTCCTGGGGATGAGGACTTTCCACAACGGTGAGGATCAGTTTTAATTTGACATATATTGCGTTTCGTCTACGAGGTTTTCAATATTATTTTCACGTCAGGAAGTACACGTTAGGTGAAATTAGTTTGAGAGCACATTTTAACTAATCATATTGTTGTCGACAAACGGGTTCATCGTAAAAATGATTTTCTTTGATACTGTGTTGTTGATATATCTTTATGTTTATGTACGCCTATAATTCATGTTCGGGTGCTTGGAGCAACGTAAAATTAGGTATTGTAACCATGAGTCAATACACCAATCATTTAGAAAATGCTTCAACGTACTTCTCATAGAAGGGTGGGTATAAGGAACAACTTTTCAAAATACATGCTAAAATAGGCGAAAAATAAAAATTATCCTAGAAGGACGACCAAAGCATATGTTGCGCTTCTCAATGTGTGACACAAAACTAGGGAGTCCGTAAAGGGTCTCCGAAAACCACATTTTACGGCCCTTAAATTAACAGTGTCTGCGATATTCCCAGAAAACTAACTTCGTTCTGATAAACTTATGAAGGAATGACAAGCCCCTAACCATTGCAACAGTATCTCAATTGATAACGTCTGGTTATTAATAACGAAGACCGTTCGAAGAGCGGGTACTTCTGCTAGTTGAAGCATATGTTGAACAGTCTGGTCTTCTCCACGGTCACATTGAATATTATCTTGATCAGTGTAGCCCCATCTTGCCAAATTAGCCTTTGATTTGAAAACTCCAAATCCCAGTCTATTCTGGGACTTCCAAATCATCCATTCCTCGTCATAGCCAGGAGGTAAGGATTCAGAGACTCTTTTCCAACTAGAGGGAAGGCTGGTCATAGCCCTCCACAGTTGCAACCTAACTTTTTCAGCGGGGTTTCTAACTTCCTTCGATGTTCTAAGGAAACTCTTCCCTGACTTCAGTCGTTGCAGAGGATGGCTTCTTTCCTGCTCCACTGTCATTCTTTCCTTGTTTGCAGTTGTTTCCTTAAGATAAAACACGTTTAGGTGATCCGTAAGCCTATTAATAAACCTACCCGATATTGACCCTGTGTCCTAGAGAGCCCGTGCACTCTACCTGCTAGCCTAAAAAGTTAGTTTCGTTTCTTCCAGCTTTAACGTGTGAAGATAGTTCATCCAAGAAGCTAGATGTGCAAATATTAAAGGAAATTAAAAAAATTGTCATGCAAACCATTATCTTTATTATTATTAGTTAAGATCCTTACAATTAACCCATTATAATAATGATCTTAACTAATACTTTTTTCAGGGAGTGTTATTTTCTTATTGTTCACAATAATATATAGCCTACATTGTACGCCGCTCAGTCTTTAGGCACATTCATGTGGACCAACTGAAGAGCTAAAACTGACAGTAACCCTCCTTTTCCTTTCCGTTAGGTAGATATATATGTCACGTGACCATTATTCTTAAGTAGGGGTACATTTTGATAACTCGCATGGACAAGTAACATTTCATTTCGGGTTAGATTTCTTTATAGAGCAACATGGGGGTAAAAATCACGAAATTGTTATGCCGGGGGTTGGCTGAATTTAAAATAAAATATGGTAGAGACCAACATTGTCACATAGTGGAACTTGCAGGCACAGCATCTATTTTTTGTTCTTCTTAGTGCATATGTTGCGGTAAATGAGATTAATCGGATGATTATGTATAATTGCCGATTAATACATAAAATCACTACAGTACTAAATTTGGTAAATGTGATTGAATATTTATCAAATTAATCGGCGAGTTTATATAATTTCCAAATCGTAATGGTGAGTGTGAATAAAGCCAGTTAGTTAGTTAGTTAGTTATTGTTGTTTTAAGGGGCTTTACACACAAACAAAAACTTAAACCCCAGTGCCCCTTGCTTATAGTGCAAGCAGTAATTTTCGTCCAGACACCGGTATAACGTAGTAGCGGCCAATGCGTCTGTCTCACCATAACTTTAGAGAAATGATGTGCAACCTTTCAATTAAATTATTCACATTACAAGTTGGGACTGTCTTACCACTGCCCGCTGGATCGATCGATCGAGCGGGCAGTGCATACTTCCGTTTTCCACCACTGCCAGCTAGTACACTTCCGTTCGATGGATCGAGCGGGCAGTGCATACTTCCGTTTTCCACCACTGCCAGCTAGTACACTTCCGTTCGATTGATCGAGCGGGCAGTGCATACTTCCGTTTTCCGCCACTGCCAGCAAGTACACTTCCGTTCCGATCCACTTCCGTCCCCAATTTTCAAAATCACTCCCACAAAACTCTCCAGCAACCGAGCGGAAAGAAGTTACATATCAATAAATAAATAAATATTATACATGCTGTTCTTAAGTGCGTAATTATTTGATATATGAATCGCAGCCAATGGCCATAGCTGGATATTCTTGATTGAGCGCCTGAGCACTCCCAACAAGTTCAATTTCAAGTAGTTCCAACTTTGTCTACCAGATGCTACTCTCACTAACACTAGCGACAAACTTTGGTACTTAATAGAGCGTTTCTTAACCAGCCAAATATAACCTACAAATTTTGCTACACACCACCAATTTCAGTGGTAGGTTCTTTTTCATGCCATAAATCTATGACATAGGCCCGTCAGCTTTACTTCACCTCCGAAGGAAGACATACTGAAGGATTTTCACGTTCTTAAAATATCCGACAACTTCGGCCGGGTTTGAACCCGCTATCTTGGGCATAGCAGTTCAACATGCAACTGACTACGCCACCGAAACCGCCACACGTGTAATTTGTTGTTTTTAGTGAATATGATTCCGTCCTCTAGTGATGAGCCCGATACTCTACTGGTAGCCTATGACACAATGGTTTCGTTGACATGAGTCTGTTTTGCGCTGTCTGCAAAAGCAATAAGGCCGCTCTGTAGGACCAACATACTTATTATGTTTACAAGCGTCAGCCCTAGCTCATTACATTCTGTCTTTGTTGACTGTCTTATAGGCTAAGATCAGCACTACTCGTACAGTTAGAGGCGTCGTAACTCTTCGATGAGTGATAATGATAATGGTCATCACTAGGCCTCGGATTTTGAGGCAAATAAATATTTTTATGTAAATACATATTTTAAGCATGTTTTCTATAAATACATACATTCCTGCTTTTCACTTATTAACACATAAAAGGCATAATTTAAAAAAATCAGTATGCTAGATCTTTCAGTTTATTGAATTTTTGCTCTGTGTTACTTCGACGAGGAAGAACCTGTGAGCTATCTAATCTTCATGCACAGCGTATTGTTTTAGATCCCTTATTTGGGGGTGGATCTAAAAGGGAGAGTTGCTGTACTAATTTATGAGTTTGTGCCTAAATAAGGGTAGCTCCCCTTGACAGGGCAAGCTGACCAGTGTAGTGTGTTGTGGTGTGCTAGGAACTAGGGGGCGCTCCTATAAAGACTGTAAATGTGGTTTAAGGGATGTAGCCTTAGCACGCGGGTCGACGTACTAGTCGCCCAGCCGGCTACTTATTATATAATCACCTTGCTAGTGTCAGCGGTTCGGCACGCGCTTCACTTGAGCACGCGAGCCGCTGTGAGGAATACAAGGACGTCTGAGTTGGCGTTATTACTACGGTGTGTCACGCCTGACTGTGACGGGAGTAAGGAAGGACGTGGGGACGTGAAGAAGAGTGTAGATCAGTAATGCAAGTGTAAGAGACTGACCAAGTGTTTATTGGTCAGCAATGAGTAACTGTTAGTCCCTTTTAAGGGATCTTGTGATGTTATAATGTGAGTACAAACTGTGGGTGTTAGGTTACAAAAGTAGGATTCTGAACACTGACTGACTGACTCACCTCGGTTGACACTGTCGTTAGCCTCCGGCTGTCTCGTCGAAGCACTGGTGATGGAGAGATCCTCGTGACCCACTTAAGGCACCTTTTATACCTTTAGCCTCTGTTCTGTCAGCGCGTTGTGGCATAGTTGAACCAGTTTGTAGTATGTCGCTGTGTGTCATAATTACGCAAGGGTTGAGCTGCTTTATGGAGTAGCCAGCTGCCCTTATAGTATTGATGGATATTGGGTAGGCTTTTAAAGGGTTGCCTTTTATGAGATTTAGACAGATGATGGGGGGGATGATCTCTAAGGGGTGCATACCCCTTGGGTATTGTACAAGCCTCTTCCTCCATTTGGTCGCGTCCTCGCGACCGGGAAGAGCACTTGGGGTTGGGATGTTGTCGTAGTAGTTTTTGAATCCCCCTCGTCTCTTCTGGTGGTGGCGTCGTAAGCGTCGTCGTATGGAACGGGTGTCGTCGTGCAGAAGTGTAGGTGTGCGGTCAGCCCGTGTTCAGAGGGGAGGGTTATGGGGTGTACATAGATATATATGTATATAAATTTTACATTGCATGGTGAAATGTGCATTAACATTGTTGAATAAAGAAAATAATTGCTATTGAGGCACAATCGCCATTGCCGTTGTCGGCATAAAAAAGAAAAAAAACATGGTTATACATGGTTACATAGTTGTGCAGAGAGGAAAAACCCAGGGCCGAACGGATGATTGCCTCGTCCGCCCTATCTTGGGGAAAAAGTGCTCCCTGCAATAAAGAAGATAGGAGAGAATAGAAAAAAATGGGTGTTCCAGGGTATAATTTAAAGGAAATATTTAAAATGTATTTATTGGTGTGGGATAAAACGGAACACCCTGACAAATGGGGAAGTTAGAAGAGAGAAAAATGAAAGAAAACAATTCACAGACATTGGTTACGTGTTACCTTAGCAAACGAAACAAAACAAAACAAAAATATAGACATCGTGTACACGTGAACTTGATAAACAGACAAAAATATATATAGAGTTTAATGT
The DNA here is from genome assembly GCA_946902985.2 of Meconema thalassinum. Taxonomy (NCBI): domain Eukaryota; kingdom Metazoa; phylum Arthropoda; class Insecta; order Orthoptera; family Tettigoniidae; genus Meconema; species Meconema thalassinum. The sequence continues at coordinate 999,958,405 of OX336388.2, read as the reverse complement.
ATCATGTTGCGATGCTGACATTTAGGAATTTCAATTGGAATAATTGCCCGTGGGCGCATGAATATGTATGTAGTTTACTCTTTAAAATTATGAACTACAATGACCTTATGTCTACTTAAGCGCGCTAAACCCTTATAATTCTAGTTTTTGTTTGGATCCTCGCGTGCACGCTACCTGTTTGTACGTACGCTTGCCGTATCACGGCTGATCCTATACGGCCACCTCTTGGCACGGTTGAGTGGTCGTACCGCTTGCAGTGTATTCTTAATACCTAGTCTGTGAAGCATCCTCTGTGGGTGAATGCTTGCACACTTGGCCATGAGGGTCGCCGCCACATGCCGGTTGCGCCCTCATCGCCGTAAGCTGCGTCGCATTTTGACGCTTCAAGTGTTTTTGTTTTATGCAGATCTGCCAGCAAGCTTGATGCCCCACAGGCATCATTCCCGCTGTGCAGATTATTGACGTGTAGCTGTAAAAAAAAATGTAGTGAGTGTGTAAGTGAGAATGAATGTTAAATGGAGGTTAGTATGCACAGGTATAATACTACAATAAGGGGGCATTAAATAGCATGTTGCTGCTATCTGGCAGCAAAATCATAATTACACGTGTCATATTCTAGGTGACAATGCCTGCAAAAAAAAATGGAGAGGTTAACAAAACATTGAAATTCCCTATTCCATATGCCGCTTCCTGTGGCAGCGTTGCCACAGTCTGAAGCCCCTTTTTACCTGTGAAAAGAATGGCATGGTTATTATTACTCGATATATGGCCGGGCTTACCCTATATGGTGCCGTGACGTCATTTCCTAATGTGTTGTAGTATTGGGCTTACCCTGGCAACGACTTTGGGCCGCCAGGCGCCGCAATTTTACCTCAATATATGTAAAAAAAAAATTGTCTTAAATGTAAGACTATGCTACATTATAATAACTTATCATGAGTTATCGGACTTACCCTGATGACGGATTTGTGGGTCATCAGGCGCCGAACGGCGTTCTCTTATACTACTTATTCTACTTATGGTATATATATAAAAAAAACTACATCTAAGCCGAGAGGGTTGCCTTAATCTATTGCCGAAAGATGCTGTGCTGAATTGCAACAGTGTTCATTAAATTTGCTTAATCCTAGGTTGCGTGTCAAATGCAACCGTCTATAACTAAATTTGGCCTAGGACGATCGCCTGGGGCAATTAAATCCCCAGATCACCACCCGCACGAGCCCCAGAAACACCGGTTGTCTCTAGGGTCGCTAGATTCCGTCCCCTTAAGTCTAGTGTCGACGTCTATTACTAGGATTAATCTATCCGCGGGCGGCTTACGGTGCCACTAAGCTAACCGTTCCGCCCGCTGTAACTTCCTTGTCGTGCTCGTTTTGCCGTTCCGATTAGTCGTAGGTGAGCCGCCCACTTGGCTCCTGTGAGGGGCGCGCAATGCCCCATCTCTTAATGCACTCTGACTGCCCGATGCGTCGTCATTTATGTGGGCATTGGACAGTGTGGTCCCATGGCATAATATCCTCCGGGAAGAAAGCGTCCGGGGAGTCCTCTTCGCCTGTTTCGGCCGCAATATTTGTATTCATATGTCCTCCGGGAAGTGAGCGTCCGGGGAGTCCTCTTCGCCTTAATCGGCATTGCTGGGTTGGCCCACTGAACCCTTTTGAGTGCCCGCTATGCTACTCATTTAAGAACTCTGGCGACCCGTTGTCGTCCATTTACGTGGGCGCAGGACCGAATGAGCGCGTACATTCCATATATATATATTCATATTTCATTCTGCATTATTGATTACCGTCGTGGTCTTCACCTTCACCTCGCGGGGTAAGGACTTGTCGGATCTAGGATTGGTCCTGCTGAACCCTTGGATCCTGCTTCACTCCTGACGAATAGGAGTCTGACTCCCCGCCATGGAAGTCCTACTTACGTAAATTTAACTAACAGTCTAGTCATAATATGGTCGTCTCTAGGGATAGTTCCCGAGGCCGGCGCTGAGTGAGCTATTTCTCCCGCCATTCTCAGAAAGTCTCCCTGCAGGTCTTGGCTTCGACGACCGTGGCTCAAAGTGGGTTTAGCATCCCTTCCTCCCAGGGGCGGTTTATGCGCACCTAGGATTCCAGAGCTTGCCCGACCAGGCCGCGAATGCTTTGACCTTACGTGGTTCGTCTATTTGGTCTAGTCGTCAGTAATTTGATTTGTCGAGCCAACTGGGGTAAGGGTTGTCATTACCTACCCCAGTTCTGCCCCTAGTGTTGTGCTTTTGACCTTTGGCTAACGCCGGTATCATCAGCCAGGGTGTTTCAGATTCCCTTTTTTTTTTAAATATAGGTGTAACCTGTGTAAAAAGTGTCAAATGTAAAATACTTCCAGTGTGGTGGGCTGGTAAAACCTCTACATACGTAGACTACTTTAGGCTACCTGTGCTATATCAGCTTCTCCAGCGATAATGCTCTTTTTTAACCTTGATGGAGGTGTTAGTAGGGTCTGTGGCGTCAGGTACCCTGTTATTGTGATCTGGGGGTAGTTATCTGTAGAGTGGGTTAAAGCAGGGTAGGAGGAGGTTGCGCACTTCCGAATTCCGCGTTAGTGGCGGCCTGGAACCGGTTTTTGTGCTGGGATGCTCCTACAGTGAGTGGAACGGGGCAGGTAATTCCCGGGGTTGCAAAAAATAAAATAAAAATCCATGCCGGTCTGATATCAATATCCCCTGGTGAATGGATGGGATATACATGCATGCGTCTGGATATGAGGCGCTTGCACTCATGTATGGATAGGTGTAGGTTGAGGCATAATACTAATATATTTCCCTCTCATGCGGGATGATTTAAATTTAAAAAAAAATGGTTAGTATTTATTACTTATGGCCTCATCTCTCATATGGAGATGTGCATTACGCTTAGTTGGTGTTGGCCGATGCACCCCTCTCATTCAGGTGCTAGCGGTGGGGCTCAAGGCGTAGCATGCCCTTTCTGTAAACACATGAAGTTTACCAACCCTTATGTATACTTTGTAGTGTAGTGTATCTGTTCTGGTTGTGTTCATGTGTCTGCGTTGTTTATGTTTGGACGTGAAAAGGTTATGGGAAGGGAGTAGAGTGGGACGCTGTTAGCATGTTCTCTTGTCATCCTCCCTTGGTCCATGTTGGTTTTCTATCCGCGCTTTGGGATAGCGAAGCTTCACGACCTACTCTGGTCCGTTATAGGGCTAAGTCCTAGTCGCCTGGAATGATTTGTTTCGGGACTAGGGTCGCAAAAAGAAGTTGTTAAGGGGAGGTCCCGTTTCCTCAAAGTCCCTATGTTCGCCCCTGATTGGTGAGCGCGTTTGTGTGTGTGTGTGTGACTACGCTCCGCTACACCACGCGGACGCCTGGTCTGCTGTAGGGCTAAGTCCTACTGTGTATATTGTGTATGGGTAGGAAGCGCCCGTGGCCTGCCAACGTCTTTACGAACGTGCTACTCTGGGCCTGCGTCAAGTTTTGGTCTGTGACGTCTGCTTGTTGATAAATGCTTTCGCAGTGTTGAAAAATGTATAGTGTTATGATTGTTCTGCATTTGTTTATTCATGGTCACTGCCACTACACAATCGCGTTTTGTCATCGACAGTGTTGCAAAGTGGCTAAGTCTGCAAGTCATCAGTTTGTGTGTGTAACTTCAGGCCGGGATTTTATGTAGGTTAACCACTGTTGCGTGTTTTTCTGCACGTATGCCAGTGTGGTCATTGTGTTAAATTCCTGGCGGCCCGATGTGGTAATCCGCCCTGCTACTATTGCCGTTGTGTGGCCATTATTCCGTAAGACCGTTGTCTTACGAAATTTATATGTCTCTGTCTGGAAAGTCCATTTTCCCTGTCAAGTGTATTTCTGGAATTTTATGCCTGTCATTTGGCCGCAGGAATGTAGTATTATCTGTCTAAGCCGTTATATGGGCCAATTTTGGTGTGATTGGAAGGCCGTCTGCTTGTTTTTCCCTGGCGTGCAATTTTCTCTGGGGTTCGAACCCGTGTTCTATGTAATTCTCTGTGTTATATGTCTGCGTTGTTCATGTTCTGCGGGCATTCTGTCTGTATTTTGTTTGTGTTTCTCGTACCGAAAATACCGTTGTTTAGTTAGTTTTCGGTACGAGGTTTTTGTGTGTGGACATGGGTTCGAAGCCGGTTGTCTGTAAAGATTTGGTGGCCATTTCTGTGCCGCCTACACTATGGCAAATGGGCTGTGTGTTTTTCTATGCGCAACCCCTAGTATACCTTCCTGCGAGGAGTTTGCTTATTTTTGCCCTCTCCTCGTAGTGTAAATTTTGAAGATATAGGGTTCTTAGGTTGGCTATGAATGATTCCGTGCAGTGTGCTTTGGGAACTGTCGTCTGTAAGGCTCGCAGTTTATCACTGAGGTCTGCTTTACTGCTGAGTATGAGGGTGTCGGGTTGCAATGTCTTGCGCGCTCGCTTGTTTATTTGTTCCGATAACGCTGTGTATCCGAACATGTGTTCTTAATCAGCCTGCTTTTCTGTTAGTGCTCTTCGCATTATAAAAAGGCAAGAGGGGAATTTTGTGGTTTAACGTGACCATTTCTAGAGATCATGTGCCACGGGATTTCCGTTTTACTTGGAATCCAAACCACAGGCCATGGCATTTCACTTCGGAAATCTCATATGCATTGGCCGTCTGCAAAAGAACCTTCCATTGACTACACTTGTGTCCCCGAGTGTTGTGTTATGTATACCTATGTATAAAATATATATATAGTTTATTTGGCCATTTTTCTTTCTTGGGCTAAATGTGTGAAACAAAAAAAAATTATTTATGCCCCGCTCTGCATTAAGAGAGCACATTGAAAGAAAATAATAGTAGGTGGCGTTAGTCTCTAAAAATTATGTCGTGAGCACCATGTTTTTGAAAAAAAATGGTGATTGGGACCTGAGTGTAGTATTTACCATTTTGGTAACGTGAGTACTACCGTAATCTGTTTACGTCTCAGGGGAATCTACCGACACTGTCTAGTACACCTTAGGAAGGCCATTGCCAGACGTAACTGATACCCTTGTATCCACGTCACGAGCAAAGCCAGTGCACTGTGGGAGTCAAACCTGCCTATCAAAGTAATTGTAACTCACCAAAATGACAGTGTCTCATCCCGGTGTGCAATTGGGCTTTTTAGTTGGTTAAAGCACACCTCCCAAAATTTTTTTTTTTTGAAACTAGTTTGAGATTCTTAATTCTTGCCATGCTTACGGTTTTCGCCCGCAACAAGAGAATCTGTCAAACTGTGGAACCATAACGTAGAACGTCTAGTCATTTCTACTTAGAAAGACTCACTTAAGCTTTATGCTGTGATTTTATGCTTAAGTTGTGTTCAAAATATCTCTTTTCGGCCTTAAGCCTGATGGGCTTTCACTTGGCTTAGTGATGGCCTAATAGAAAGATGCCATGGTTCCCAAAAAAAAACACAGAAGGATTTAAAATTACTCCTTTCTAATTTGGCCATGTTGCCCTGTATATACATAAAATACGAGAAAGAAAAAAAAAATGCGCAGTTTATGTTTACTGTGTAATTGTCGGTCTATTTTCTGATATCTCCCGCGTGAAAGAACTTGTGTGGCCATTTATGATGGGGGAAGTGATGTTATTTTATTTCTTTGGCCTTGGTGGAAGTCGTTATCGTCTTTCGAGCTTCAGTGCTCAGAAAGGTGAAGGGTTTTGCCCTGTTACGATATTATAGGCCTCTGAAATCCATTGAGGTGTTTCTTTGCTGTTTTCCGGCGGAATTTCTAGCAAAGTAAGCCTTGCCCTACTTCCACCGTAGCGCGTGTTTCTAGGTCTAAGTGTACCTGTATTTAAGGGCGTTATTGCGCTTGGCGCTATCTTAGCAGATTTTGCGGGAGTGTATGTATGTTTGACTGCGAGGTTTTGTGGGGTGGGTAATAATACCTTTCCTAATCCCCGTGTATTGTATGGTAATGCCTGTTTAATCTGTATGTGCGTGTACCGTGCATCCTGAGGGACTAATGCCGGTGTTCGCCTCCGTTCTGGCAAATTTGCCCTTTGAACTGGCGGTGAGGGCCGCTTAAGTGCCTGTTTTTGTCCTGCCAATGTGGTGTCGTGTAGCCTGTCCGCTTTCTGGCCCGTGGCCACGGCAGACTCCTGCCACTGTGTTATCCTATCTGTGTGAGTGTATGTAGGCTTTATATGTGGTAGGTCAGGCTCTACGTCGTCAGCCCATGACGAGGTTACCTCCTGTTGTCCCTCTGTCGTATTATGTGTGATTGAAGGTCCTGGCCTCAACTCCCTCTCGTTCATCCGGTCCGAGGGGATTGTTCTAGGCTCTTCCCCTCGGCTTGGCAAAATTGCCTTCCGATCCGGAGCTGGAGGACGTGTGTCTGTGTAGGATGTATTCTTTAGTATGTTGGAGCCTAACCTGGCCGTCTCCTGGACTGTGGCCACGGCGAACTCCTGCCACTGCGTGGCAGTACTTGTCGAGAGGGACATCCTCGCAAATTGTCGAGTTAGCGTATCTACGCTTATGTCCTCTCTCGGGTGGGCTGATGGCCCTACCATGAACTCAAAAATGGCCTTATTGGCTTGTAGCTCACGGTATTTGTCCCAAATTTGGGTGTACTGCCTATTGAGGCATATGGCCTGTTTGCAAGTGCTTATGTGCGCATCTTAATCGCGCTGTCCTACCCTCTGACGGAGTGTATGGCTGTTTGCCCTGTATTGTCCCGATTTTCTGTTTTGAGTGTCCGTATTTGTGTTTGCCTGATCTGTATGTGCCTTTGGCATCTAGTCAATAATGCTACTAATATTGGCATACCCCTATTACCTTCATGGCTTGCAATCTCTTCATGAGGTGCCATTCTGCCTGAAGTGTATGGGCCTAAAGTAACAATAGAGAGAAAAAAAAAAAATCTGTGCGTGTTTGCCAGTGTATTCCTATATCTCTCTGGTTCTGTATGGGGCTAGGGGGTTGGTTTATCAAGCCTTTCCCTTGTGTAGCTAGTTTAGAGCACCAAAAAAAAATATGGTGCTTTCTGTCTGGGGGAAAAATTTTCTCACTAATTTGCTTGGCTTTTTGCGGTACGGAAGGGGTCGTTTTACCTACGAGGGCTCGTTGGTTGAGTCCCTTTTCTCTATGCGTAGGACCCCGCCTCCACCAGTGTTTTAGATCCCTTATTTGGGGGTGGATCTAAAAGGGAGAGTTGCTGTACTAATTTATGAGTTTGTGCCTAAATAAGGGTAGCTCCCCTTGACAGGGCAAGCTGACCAGTGTAGTGTGTTGTGGTGTGCTAGGAACTAGGGGGCGCTCCTATAAAGACTGTAAATGTGGTTTAAGGGATGTAGCCTTAGCACGCGGGTCGACGTACTAGTCGCCCAGCCGGCTACTTATTATATAATCACCTTGCTAGTGTCAGCGGTTCGGCACGCGCTTCACTTGAGCACGCGAGCCGCTGTGAGGAATACAAGGACGTCTGAGTTGGCGTTATTACTACGGTGTGTCACGCCTGACTGTGACGGGAGTAAGGAAGGACGTGGGGACGTGAAGAAGAGTGTAGATCAGTAATGCAAGTGTAAGAGACTGACCAAGTGTTTATTGGTCAGCAATGAGTAACTGTTAGTCCCTTTTAAGGGATCTTGTGATGTTATAATGTGAGTACAAACTGTGGGTGTTAGGTTACAAAAGTAGGATTCTGAACACTGACTGACTGACTCACCTCGGTTGACACTGTCGTTAGCCTCCGGCTGTCTCGTCGAAGCACTGGTGATGGAGAGATCCTCGTGACCCACTTAAGGCACCTTTTATACCTTTAGCCTCTGTTCTGTCAGCGCGTTGTGGCATAGTTGAACCAGTTTGTAGTATGTCGCTGTGTGTCATAATTACGCAAGGGTTGAGCTGCTTTATGGAGTAGCCAGCTGCCCTTATAGTATTGATGGATATTGGGTAGGCTTTTAAAGGGTTGCCTTTTATGAGATTTAGACAGATGATGGGGGGGATGATCTCTAAGGGGTGCATACCCCTTGGGTATTGTACAGTATGTCAGCTAGCAACTGTGTTATTCTTAACTTGTCGCCCCGTGCCACTCACTGTGGAAGCCGGGGATTTCCATGTCCATAGCGATAATTCACCACGTGCTAGACCTCCCCCTCCCCCCAGCTACCTGGAACCAGTGTCACTCACGTGCAGTTCATTTCTGGCACTGTGAAGTGTAAGGCAGTTCTACGATGCCTAAAGTAAAAACAACTGCAACTTACCGTCTGTTGCAGAATTTAAAGATAATTTTACTTCTAATAGGGGCGTTCTGTTCTGCCAACCATGTGGGAAAGCAATCAAGGCTGAACAGCGATCTCAAGTTACACAACACCTCAAGGGCAAGAAACATATTGCCGCAGTTTCGCGCCTTCAGAATAAGTGTTTCGCGATAATTGTCGGCCATTTGTGATGGACAACCTGAAGATATATCTCGTTGTGTATTGTAATGCTTCAGCAGTCAGTGAGTTATATAATAAATTGCATTCGTGAGTACTGCATATTGTTTATATTCACATTAAAAAACTGAATTGTAATAACATATTTTTACTTTTTAGTCACATATTTCAGGTATTTTTAATACATAAAAAATAAATATTTTCCCGATTATTAGCACCTAAAAATCCGAGCCCTAGTGATCACGATTATGATAATCTTTTGGAGCCTAACATCTAGGTTATCGGCCTCTAATGGTAAGGGAGATACTGAAATTGATAATGAAACGAATAAGCACTGCCGTGTGGCGTAATTACGGGGGGTGATTAGGGGGACAAATCCACCCAAAGAGACAAGTACAGTAATAAAAAAGAGGTAATTTGATGAATAAAAAAACAATAAGCCAATTTTTGAATTGTGGACAAATGATTGGATTATGTACGTTTATAATTTGAGAACATTTATCTTTACTTGTGTAAATTATTTAGTGTTAGTCTTAGCAAAACTACCAAACATTGAGAGGTGCAAATAAAACGTATTAAATGGTATCAAGATCGAACATGAAAACGTGTACATTTGCTTTCATTGATTGTCTTATTTTGCCCCCCCCCCACACACACACAAAGCAAAATGTAAAAACAAACACAAAATAAAAAACAGGAAATACCAAGCTAAAAGCAAAAATCAACAACAAAAGCAGAAACATAACACAAGAAAAAACACACAGAAAATTTCAAAAACCAAAGCAGAAAACAAACACAAAAAAAAAACACACAAAGCAAAAATCAAAATTCAAAAACAAGAGCAGAAAAGAAACACAAAAATCACACAGCAAAATTCAAAAACAAAAGCAGAAAACAAACAAAAACACTAAGCAAAAAACATTGTGAGGTTTGAAGCCATTTTTCAGTGTTGCCTAAGTAAACAAAAGTTTGGTGCTTTTCAGTCGGTCAAACGAATGTACCCAAACAGAGCTGGGTTATGCCCTAATCCTGAAATAAATTACATGAGATTAATAAATACACTAGGATGACCAGTTTCGATCGTCAAGCGATCATCATCAAATCCATTACACTTAGGCTATAGTATCTATGTTTGAGAATACAGGTGAAAAATATATACAATATGTACAATTATTTAGTTGCAGTGTTGGTAATGCAACTGTCAGTGTATGCTAAATGTGGTATATCTAATGTCAGGTGAAATTCTAAAATGGTGATAAAAATCCAGAATTCGACATGCAAGCTACCCTCAGGGTGTCAAAAAACAAAGCTTGCATCCGGCACCCGAGGTCATACTATATTATTATTATTATACCCCTCTGGTTAACTGAACAGCTGACCATTTCGCTCATTCAGTAAGTGATAAGTTAGGGTAACGCTAAAAGAATATCATGACAGAAAATAAGTGCATTCATATTAGTAAGTATAAACTCAAACAATCCAATTATTTGTCATCAATTCGATGATCGGATTCACTCAAAATTTAAAATTTCCACAAATTTCATATTTTTATTAATTTGATCTTGGGGGGGATTGATGCCCCTGAACACCCCCTCCACAGTTACGCCACTGGAGGTGGGGATGAGACTGTAGCGACTGACTCAGAGCTAGATGAAGGGTTGCTGTGAGGGAGTACCTTAAGGACAAAGGAATTAACGGTGAGTTTGTTCGAAGAAGAATTGAATCGACCGGAGCTGAAAAGTATTAAGTCACTTTTCAATACTTTTCAGGAGATAGATAAAACGTCATTGACAGAACAAAACTTAACCAACTCACTATAATAGTCATCTATGTTGTGAAGCAACTATTCAGGTTATATTTGTGTTAGCGGATTATCAATTTTAATTTAATAAACAACATTCTCAAATCAATTTTGGAAACGTGACTTAATGCCTTTCAGCTCCGTGGTCAGTTGTGTGCGGCATGAAGCCATCCAGAATGAATATTTCACATGATATTTTATTTTAAAATGTATTTGTAATATAAAAACCATCTAAACCCTGTACAAATGTAATTTACAATAGCACTGTAACTCGCGGGAATCTTGCAGTGCAGCCAACATTAAGTACGGAATACGGCGCTAAAAGGCAGCTAGTCACTGACTTAATGCTTTTCTCCTCTGATCACACTACATGTTGGTTGGTTGGTTCTCAAGTTTAGGGGCTGCGACAACGCGGTCATGTAGCCCCGTGTACTTTGGGTGTGTGTAGAATCTGTCTGATAACCGGTGTTAATTGTGATGGATGTATTAGTGTGTGTATCTGCTTTTTAATTCCATTAAGGACTGCAACTTTGAATTTTACAAATAGTTCCTACTTTTTCCGCCAAACGTCACCGTCAACGACTACTAGGCCTAGTTCAGAACTTAGCTACTAGACGCCACCGCAATCGGCTCTTGGCAACGAACGTAGTAACTTAAGAGCGTTGTTTACATTCTTAACCTATACAATTTTGTTTCACACAGGTGAAATTAGTGGAAAGTTCTTTAACATGCCATAAATCTATGACATGGGACCGCCGGCTTTACTTCCCCTCCGAAGGAAGGCATACTGAGGGATTTTTAACGCTCTTATAAATCCTACGGCTTCGGCCGGGTTTGAACCCGCTATCTTGGGCATAGAAACCGATTCAATTGTGGGAAGACTAAAAGTGAAACAGTGACAATCTGGAACAGGGAACGGTTGACGGTGATATTCCCTCAGGAAGGAGGGTAAAATAACTTTTGAACATCCTATATTTTGGCTCAGTCTAAGAGAGAAACACCTGGGGACTTATTGAGGGAGTAGGTTTGCAGCTGTGGGCCTCGTGGATGCTGTCACGATGCTGGAGCCCTCATCTGTATGGAAGACAGCCCGCACGCAGAAAACAATGTGCGATTGTTTATCTTGTATTATCGTTCTAATGACTAGGTGTTGGGAACAATGGGGGCGTGGGTTCGAGTCATCTCCATGACTTGTTAACGTAGTGATTTTGAGAGAAACAGGTTCAGCCAGAGGTCGTGAAGTGAAAGAATAAATCACATAAAGCAACCACAGTATTCATCTCAGCTGCTTTCTGTAACCAGGTCTGAGCTTGTGGAATAATTCTATGATATCATTAGACGAGCATACCTTCAAAAGCCCTCGTACATTTTCTCCGCTACATGCAATAGCATACGGTAAGTTACGTTAGAAGCCGGCCCCGTGGTGTTAGTGTAGCGCACCTGCCTCTCACCCGGAGGCCCCGGGTTCGATTCCCGGCTCCGTCAGGGAATTTAGAAACTGAAGTGAGGGCTGGAACGGGGTGCACTCAGCCTCGTGAGGACAGTGTCTGACAGCGAGGCAAGGCCCCGGTCACGAAAACCAAGATTAACGGCCGAGGGGACCCGATGCGCTGATCACGCGTCATCCCAATAACTGCAGGCCAAATGGCTGGACAGCGGTCGCTTGGTAGGCCTAGGCCCTGCATGGGCTGTAGTGTCAGGGGTTTAAATTACGTTAGAATCATGAATAGGCCTACTTCTACGAATTTCTGACTTCAGTGTAGCCTATATTTGAATCCTTGCAACGCTTTGTCTATAAATAAAGCCCGATGCGGATATCCGCGGATAAACCCGTGGATATCTGCAAAATTTTTCGCCATGCGGATATAGTTTACATGACTGTGCAGATAGCGGATAAGCTGCGGATAATTTTTGGAGACAATTTGCGGATAATATTTAGAATACAATCCGAACTTGTTTAATATCATTATTAAGACCCGTTTGTTTATGATATATCATATTTTTCCATTATGTTTCTTTTTTTTTCATGAGAAATGTAGCATGTTGATTTAAGCTACCCTCATTGAAATTACGTCATTAAGCATAATTAACATTCCGAACAGGAAAGGGTTGCAATTCTGGCTGTAGGCTATAACATTCATTTTAAACATAGCACATGACATAGTCTAAATAGCCAAAGGGAACGACTTATTCCTCAAACGTCTAAATATGTCGCTTTAGTACTTTATGCTTTATCTAATTTAAAAAAGTCTTGTAATGCCAGTAGATTCGGATAACAAACGTGTGAAAGAGGAAAAATGTCGTGCGGATGCAGATAACAGTTGTGCGGATGCGGTGCGGATACGAATAACAGTCATGGGGATGCGGGATGGATGCGGATAACGTTTTGTTTTTTCCGCGCAGGACTCTACCTATAACCTGTGCTATTATGGTGTCTGTAGTAGTGTGTGTATTTGTAATTGAGGCAGGGATTGGGAAGGAAGCGACCGTGGCCTTACATTAGGAACCAACCTGGCATTTGCCTGGAGAAGAAGTGGGGAAACGATGGAAAACCCTTCTGTTCTCAGTTTTGCCTCACGAGGCTACATGTACCCCGTTCGAGCCGTGAGGGATAACAGAACCTGCTGCTATTTAAGGAGTAAAACCCCAAACACATTCGTGATGACATCAGTGACATAGCAGTGAGACTATTATTTAGAACGAACGGGGGCTGTGTTAATAGAAGACAACTGTACATGGGGGAGCCTGAAGAACGCACGGAGGATATTTCTCATGTGTAAGATCAGGACGTTCAGATTGGATTTCTGTTATTCGTGTGGACGGAGATTGATGGTCTCACCAAGCCATCTGGCTGAACGGCCCAGATATACTCGTTAACACAAGAATAAAGTTAAATATATTATCCTGTCGAGGTGGGAGGGACCGCACTGGTGGGTTCAAAGGACAAACATTACAAGACGTTTCTGAATCACTGGAGGTGTAGCAACAGGAGTAGCATACTGTAGCTTTCTATTATGCTCATTATAGAACACCAAGAGTAACCACGATTTCCTCTCTGTGTAGTGGCTACCAATCACCACAACTATGAAGAAGAAGAAGAAAATTAGAGGACGGCATGTTTCACTCGTCAAGCGAGCATCATCAGATCCAAATACGTAATACAATTAGCTCTACAAAACATTAACAACCCTAAAGTGACACCCATAGACAGTCTCTGCCCTCCAAAAGCAAAATACAAGAAAACCTGTCAGAAAACTTAGTAGGCTAAGTGGGGTATTATTGACAAATATTAAGGCTTTAAACACCGAACAAATAAATATTTATTTTAATGATGCAAAACTCAATAGTCCGTTACAATATAGTCTACAGTATGTATAAATCTTAATCACATGTACAACCTCTGTCTGAAAAGTTCGGTGAATGGGCTATATTACGAATGGATTGTTGGCTTACCTCAAACGGCTGTTACTATCCTTCGAAGTATCCCCGTGGATGGTTGTGAACTTCTGAGAACGACTGAACAAGTCCTGGAAACTCCTCGCGTAGTCTTCTTTAGGAATAGCCTTCAGTTTGGATCGTCAAAACTCTAAATTGAAAGCGAGAGAGAGAAGCGTGAATTTATGCAACCTCCCTTGCACACCTGATAGACGGGCGGTAGTGAGAAGGGTGAATTTATGCCACCTAACGTGCACACCTGTTCGACGGGTGGCAGTGAGAAGGGTGAATGTTCCGTGGATGGGATGGTACTGAAAACCATCGTCACGGGTGACGAGACCCGGTGCCTGAGGTACGACCTCGAAGGCAAGCGTCTAAGTATGGAGTGGTGGGGTAAAGGGTCACCGAAAAGCCCTGAAGGGCCAGAGGCTTTCGAACATCCAACGTAATGTGACGACCCAACTAAGGGCTATCCCTAAAGAAGACTATGCCAGGAGTTTCAAGGAATTGTACAGCCGTTCTATCCACGGGGATTACTTCGAAGGACAGTAGGGCCTAACTGCTGTTTCCCTTCGTAATATAGACCCATTCACCGAACTTTTCAGACAGAGGTTGTAGAACACCAAGAGTAACCACGATTTTCTCTCTCCGCTAGCTGACATATAATCTAGTGTTTATGTTCTTTAAAAGAGCCGTCATTATTATCATTATCTGAACTTGATGGGACCTAGGGTCATTCGGATAAACCAATACTTGGACAATCCGGAAACTTCCTATTTTCGCGATAAAGCGAGTAACTTATAAATGGCGGTTTTGTGGCTTCAGTGGCGTAGTAGGTAGCATGCTGAACTGCTATCCCCAAGATCGCGGGCTCAAACCCGACCGAGGTCGTCGGATTTTTAAGAGTGTTAAATTCCTTCAGTAGCCTATGCCATACTTCGGAGGGGAAGACTATCCCTAGTTACATGTACTCACACCAGTACAGACTACGCAATAACACAGGTGATCAAATAAATTTCAGAATAGCACAAAGATATAGGCGACCTAACCCTTAATACGAGACCATGTAGGAAGCATCAGATTGGAGATTATAATAAAAATCAATGAGCAGTTATTGATTTTCGATTAGATATTTATCTAGCCGGCTTTTTAGTTAAAAATACACACATTTGTTTCATTATAAAAGAACAAAATATAGGCTACTTTCTTTATACTTGGAGTTAAATGAGATAAGTTGTTCCTTTTGTAGGTTATTTTTGGTTAGAAACGCTCAATCAAGTTCCTACGTTCGCCGCTAAGTGTCAGTGACAGTGGCATCTGGTAACCAAAGATGGAACTACTGTACATGAAATTCAACTTTCTGGGAGCCTACGGGCGTTCAATTAAAATACCCTTATGGCCATTATCTGCAATTCATTTAAAATAGAGGTTTTGAAACAGTAAAATAACGTATTTCAGTTCATTAGTTATTGGAGTTTTAAGGGGCAGAACAGCGAGGTCATCTGCCCCTAAGGTATTTTATTATTGTGTTCGTTTAGGATAGCCTACGCCTACCAAACATTTTCTTTTTTTGTGGTAAGACCATGGTGAAGATTACAGTAAAGTGCAAAAGGTAACTTATTATGATTTGGATGATAACCATAATTATGATGATATTTTGAGGTTGGAATATCTAGAAAATTAATACAAATTGTAACTAAAGAAAATTCAGAGAAAAAGTAACATTGTTTATAATCCAAATAGGTTTGGCTCTCTTCTCCACATTCCAAAGAGGTGGATACAGCTCTGAATGACACTTCCAGGATTGTGTCTGTATGTCTTAGACCAACGCCACTTCAGAATATCTGCCCGCTTATTGGAATTTCTCCACCTCAAGTCCGAAGAATGGTAGCTGCAGCATCTGAGAAGAAACGACAAGAAACCGATTCAAGGCATCAACTTTTCGACCAACAACGAGCCCGACAAGAGACTTAAGTCCAGAAACAGTTTTTTTGAGGGGAGTAACAGCCCTCGAAGGCTCACAAGAAGCTGCTCGTGTGGGTATATGGGAGACAGAAATCAAGAGACAAGAGACTTAAGTCCAGAAACAGTTTTTTTGAGGGGAGTAACAGCCCTCGAAGGCTCACAAGAAGCTGCTCGTGTGGGTATATGGGAGACAGAAATCAAAGACCCAATTATCCCTCTATCAGAAAAAATGGCACCTGGTCACAACTTGCCATATGGAATTTGGAAATCATTGAACAGGCTGGGGAATGGGGTTTTACGCTGCAAGAAAAATCTCAAGAAATGGAACATGCTCGTCAACAATGATGAGTTCTGTGACTGCAGCATGTTACAAGATCCAGAACACCTGCTGATCTGCCCCTTGATGAAGGACATATGTTCAAAAGATGATCTTATGGCCGCAAATACTAACGCTGTAACCGTTGCTACTTACTGGCAAAATGTAATTTGTTTCGGACACGGAAAATAAATAATTTCAAATAGGTATGAACCCTGAAATGGGCATTTGCAGGTACAATAAAACCAACAAATTTCAGCTTAAAAAGGCTAAGTTTCTGTACACATCAATAATATAGGCAAACATTTAAATTCTCATCCCTACTGATAACCTATGTCATTGTAGATGGGTTTGGTACAACAATTAGATCCGTAACCATCACACTGTGCAATGACAATGGGGAAGAAGGTATTGGACCCAAAATGAAATGCTGACCAGCACTGACTTCTGGCGGGGGTAACAAGAAGATGTATGTCTCATGTTTTATTTATCGGAGGTCGTATTTCTGAGCCGGGTGCTAACGGGGTGGTGCTAATTGAAAAGCGCAAGGCCCCCGACTGAGGAGGGCCTAATCGAGTACATTATGAAATATGTGGGCGGCCCAGCAGTAAGATGACTTATGGGTGTCGAGAGGGCGTGCGCTCTGCTCATAAATCTAGCTGTGGGGTTCCTTACTTACTTCCAACTGAAGTCTAATGAAAGATAGGCATCTCTTCTCTCTCAGATGCGCCAATCAAGATATTTGCCCATCCGATCTGACACTCTCCTTCTCTAGCCATTCATCGATACCAACCCTTCACTGACGTGTAACTCAAGCTCATTAGGATTCCTTATTGTCACTGAATTCTTTGGCCGTCAGTGACAATCTTTCCATTGTTTTTTATTGCAGGAAAAAATTGCCTTGATATTTGAGATGCTGACCTATAATGACATTCTAGGCGTGAAGGAAAAATCTCAAGTACATGAACATTCCGCGAAATATATAATAATAGGGTATTTGTTTGAAATTATAGTTCCACCTAGTCAATACTTAAGAATTAAAGTTAATTTTAAAACCGTGTACTTATGCTCCGAATCAATTAGAACTCATCTTCAGCACATCACACAATGATGTCAAAACAATTCTAAGTCATGCCCACTTTAGCTGGTTGGTTCCTCAGTTTAGGGCCTGCGACAATGTGGTCATGTAGCCCCGTGTAGCCTACTTTGTGTACAATATGTCCGATAACTGGTGTTAAATGTGATGGCTGTATTAGTGTGTGTTATCTGCATTTAATTCAAGTAAGGACTGCAGACATTCAATTTTCGAGTAGTTCCTACTTTTGCTACCAAAAGCCACCGTCATCGACAACTAGTTCTGAACTTGGTTACTAGATGCCACCACAGTTGGCTCCTGGTGACGAACGTTGTAACCTAAGAGCGTTAGTCAAATCTAACCTATAATTTAGCTTCACACAAGTGTAATTAGTGGAAGGTTCTTTTACATGCCATAAATCAATGACATGGGACCGCCGGCTTTACTTCCCCTCCGAAGGAAGGTATACTGAGGGATCTTTAACACTCTTATAAAAACGACGACTTCGGCCCGGTTTGAACCCACGACCTGGGGAATAGAAGCTCAGCATGCTACGAACTACGCCACTGAAACCGCTGACTATTTGTGTAAATACTCCAGTTTAATTGTTGTATAATTGTTATTGAATTGTTATGTATAATTATTTATTTGTTATGTATATACAATTTGCCACCGGGGGACACACCCCCCATTGCAAATAAATGAATGAATGAATGAATGAATGAATGTCCTTTTTGAAAAAACTTTTCATAAATTAAACCACATTAAATGTTAAAAATATATTTTTCTCTTCTGTTCAGACAAAATAAATGTCCTCGTTAATAATACTATGGTAGACTAAATGTAGTAAACAAGTTCCAATACCTGGTTATAACTCTGCAGACTACTCCTTCAGTCATCATATACAAGAGAGGACAGCAACAGCCATCAGAGCCATATAGACTACAAGATCCGGAATCTAACAGCCCTAACTCTAGCTACAGCCTTGACGCTATTCCATACCACCATCTCACCCATTGTGACATATGGTCTCACAATCGGCGCTCTCGAAGAAAAAGAGAGTGTCAAGTCGCGATTCTTAAAATGTGTGCTGAGAGTTAGAAAGATGGCCCCTACAGGATTAGTGTACGAGCTAGCGAAGGAAACCTTCTGACCTCAGACTGAAAATACCATTGCAGGACCATTTGCTGACCTATTAGAGTGTAGAAAAGCAAAGAGAAGAGAGATCGACCCAGACTTCTACGCCATGTTGGACAGAACGTGGACCAAGGAGAATCAAGAACAAAGGCACATAATAACGAAACTCGCCATTCATAGCCTTCATCATAAGATTCACCATAACCTGAGTTCAAGTCAGATCAAGATCAACCCCAACACGTGGACGAGGAAAAGAGGCGATACTACGAAAGCACGATTCCGTACTACCAATACAAGTATCACCTTGAGACCATTAATATCACCGGTCTTATATTGTGTAGGCTACTATGCAACGGAAGGTGAACCAAGTACCATATTATGACATGCCCCAAAAGAACTAAATCACTCTTAGTGAATGCAGTAAAAATTAATGCTCATTCGGGCGTTCTATCCTCATTTATTTTGTGTTTAATTTAGGCTAGTTGTTGTTTCAATGAAGGAAATCCTTCATTTCAAATGTCATTGTGTATAATTTCCGGTTTATTAGTTACAAGCTGTACCCGGCATGCGTTGCAATGCCAACCGAAGAAAGTGTTGGCGTTGAAATTCTGTTTCTTGAAGTGCTTTTGGATACACAACATGTTAACTGCCTCTAAGCTATCGTAAAATGGATTTTCTAATTTAGAACCATTCGTGGAAGCGTGCACAACAACTTTCAAAAGTTTCATCGCTGTCACTCATTTGTTGAATCTACTCGTACGCTACCTGTTGTGAAATGGATTTACTAAGTCGAAACCCTTCCCTGGCATGTACACAATAACTCATCAATGATTCATCGCATTCGGATGAATTGTATATGCACGTATACGGTGTTTTGTTTAAACGATTCGTGCGCTGTCACTCATTTGTTGAATCTACTCGTGCGCTACCTATTGAGAAATGTATTACTAAGTCGAAGCCCTTCCCTGGCGTGTACACAATAACTCATCAAGGTTTCATCGCAATCGAAGAATGTTATATGAACGCAATAGGGGATTTTGTTGAAACGCTTCGCGCGTCGTCACCCATTTGTTGCATCTACTCTTGCGCTACTTATTGTGAAATGGATTTACTAAGTCCCCTTCCCTGGCGGGTACACAATAACTGATCAATGTTTCATCGCAATCGGATGAATAGTATATGAACGCATACCTGATTTTGTTTAAACGATTCGCGCTCCGTCACTCATTTGTTGAATCTACTCGTGCGCTACCTACTGTAAAATGTATTTACTAAGTTAGAAACCGTCACGTAAGTGTCCACAACATCTCACCCAAATTTCATCGCTATCGGACTAATGGGATATGAAGACATAGGGGACTGTATTGAAACGCTCCGCATGTCGTCGTTCATTTGTCGAATCTACTCGTGTGCTACCTACTGTGAAATGTATTTACTAATCCAGAAACCTTCCTTGGAGTGTCCACCATATTTCACCCAAGTTTCACCGCTAACGGCAGAATGGTATATGACCTTATACGGGACGTTGTTGAAACGCTTCGCGCGTCGTCCCTCATTTGTTGAATCAACTTAAGCGCTGCATATTGTATAGTGGATTTACTAAGCCAGAAATTTTCCATGACGTGTACACAGCATCTCACCCAAGTTTCATAGCTACGGACGAATGGTACATGAATGCATACGGGACTTGGTTGAAACGCTTCGCGTGTCGTCGCTCATTTGTTGATTCTACTCTGCGCTACATATTGTAATATGGGTGTACTCAGCCAGAAACCTTCCCTGGAGTGTACACAACATCTCACCCAAGTTTCATCGCAATCGGATGAATGGTATGTGAACGTATACGGGACGTTGTCGAAACGCTTCGCGCGTAGTCACTCATTTGTTGAATATAAACGTGCGCTTCGTATTGTAAAATGGATTTACTTAGCCAGAAACCTTTCCTGGAGTGTACACAACAATTCACCAAACATTTATCACTATCAGACGACTGGTATATGACTTTATACGGGACTTTGTTGAAACGCTTCGCGTGTCATCGCTCATTTGTTGAATCTACTGGTGCGGTACCTATTGTAAAATGTATGTACTAAGCCAGAAACCTTCCCTGGAGTGCACACAACATCCCAAGTTTCATCGCTATCGGATGAATGGTTTATGAAATTATATGGAACTTTGTTGAAACGCTTCGCGCGCCGTTGCTCATTTGTTGATTCTACTCGTGCTCTACCTATTTTTAAAGGGATTTACTAAGCTAGAAACCTTCCCTGGAGTGCACACAAAATCTCAGCCTAGTTTCATCGCTATCGGACGAATGGTAAGTTATATGAACGCAAACGTGACTTTGTTGATATGCTTCGCGCGTCGTAGCTCAGTTGTTGAATCTACTCGTGCGCTGCCTATTGTAAAGTAGATGTACTATGCCAGAAAATTTCCCTGCAGTGTACACAACATTTTACGCAAGTTTCATAGCTATCGGACGAATGGTATATGAATGCATACGGGACTTTTTTGAAACGCATTGCGTGTCGTCGCTCATTTGTTGGATCTACTTGTGCGCTATCTACTGTGAAATGTATTCACTAATTTTGAAACCTTCACGTAAGTGAACACAACATCTCATCCAAGTTTCATCGCTCTCGGACGAATGGTATATGAACACATACGGGACTTTGTTGAAATGCTTCGCGCATCGTCGCTCATTTGTTGAATCTACGCGTGCGCTACCTATTGTAAAATGGATTTACTAAGTCAGAAACCTTCCTTGGAGTGTACTCAACATCTCACCCAAGTTTCATCGCAATCGGACGAATGGTATATGAACGCATAGGAGACATACACACCCACAGACAAACTATCACGTAACATTGATTTTTATATATATAGATAAGTTAATCACCACTAAATTTGTAAATGTGATAAATTATTGAATAGGCTATTTATCAAATTTACCGGCGAAGCTCTCAAACAGAAGTCCTACACAGTATACGAAGAAGTGCACGGTGTAGCAACTGAAGGTGGAAACCAGAGAATCGACATCATTGCTTTCAAGCCCGAGTATTCAGAGGGATACATAATTGATCCGACGATTCGGTTCAAGTCTGATCAAGATCATCCCCAACACGTGGACGAGGAAAAGAGGCGATACTACGAAAGCACGATTCCGCACTACCGAGGCAAGTATCCCTTGAGACCATTAATATCACCGGTCTTCTCATCGGAGCAAGAGGAGCTATACCAGATTTCTTCATGAATTTTTGTAGGACCTTTGGATTAAGGAGGGATTTGTTAGCTGACATCGTACCAGCAACTGTAAGAGGCTACTGTAACATCTATAAGAATCATGACTACGACCCATAGATCGAATATGTTGATGAACCTAGGTATAAGTGACCGACGTGTTGTTGTATTAGGTAGACTACTCTTCGTCCTCGCATCAACTTGCTCATTGTATGCAAGAAGGATATTAAATAAAAATTTCACAACTGGTAATGGCATATCTGAATGATTTAATTGAAAGTTTGCACTACACTCCTCTAGAGCCATGGTGAGACAAAACCGTTGGTCGCTACTATGTTATACGACCGTCTTCGTGAAACCATTGGCCGCTACTAGGTTAGACCACTGTCTGTACGAAAAAACTGCTTGTGCTACAAGCAAGGGGAACTGGGTCGTGTTTGTGTGTAAATCCTTATTAACACATATAACTTAACATGCAAACTGACTTTCATCACCATGACGAATTATATAAATTAGCTGGTTAATTTGATAAATATTCAATAGTAATAATTCACCGAATTTAGTGGTGCTTATATTCAACCGAAATTTACAAATGATCACCCGATTGTTCAGATTTACCGTAACATATACCACAAGGCGGTGCTGCTGGCAAGTACGATAACTTTTGAAGCTTGTCAACATGTGTAGTGACATTAATACTGTCAACCGCGACAAACATGACAGTTATGTTCAGACTCCCGCCAAGCGTGGCATATCAATCAATCCAGAGTTCAGGGAAAGGCAGATCAGAGACTCAGTGTAAGAAGTTGCTCTACAATTTACGAGCAGTATGCCTTCAATTTATTTGTAAAAGATTTGCTTAAACGCTCATAACATTAAAATAACGGTTTATAGTGTAGAATTTTTCTTTATCATAAAATGATTCAGCAACTTCTTGCACTAAAATGATTTAAAACATGTCGCATCATTTTATAACACTTTCACGCATTGCTTTCTGATGGCCCAAAACCTCAACTGCGCACAGATTGAGTGTCAAGGTCACACTAGATAGATCAGCTGTGCTCCTACTTACGTGACGTCACAGCATAAGATGGGCACACTGCTTGCTGCGTGTTATCAATCCCCGCTGCAATTACTGTTTTTCTTACCTAGCTGTGATTGACTGTAAGTACTGTGAGAGCCTTCCATATCGAACGGAGCCTCGACGGCACGTGTGACGGGCACCGCCAGTTGACTAGCATTTACCGATTACACTAGAGCGGGTCGGGAAGTTCTGAATGTTGTCATTGCATTTATTACATACGGAGCTGGCAAGATATCTTAGTTGAGTCAATTACGACACGTGGTTAAGTACTGTAGGCCATCTCGTATCCCATGAACAATGTCAGGTATGGAACAAATCATCGAATTTTCCTAGTGGAAACTTATCTTGGTTGGTTGGTTGGTTGGTTCTTAAGTTTAGGGGCTGCGACAACTCGGTACTTTGGGAGTGTGTAGAATCTGTCTGATAACCGGTGTTAATTGTGATGACTGTTTTGGTGTGTGTTATTTGTTATTTAATTCATGTAAGGACAGCAGAATTTTGAATTTTTCAAATAGTTCCTACTTTTGCTGCCAAACGCCACCGTCAACGACTACTAGTTCAGAACTTAGCTACCAGACGCCACTGCAGTCGGCTCTTGGCAATGAACGTAGGAACCTAAGAGCGTTGTTTACATTCTTAACCTATACAATTTAGCTTCACACAAGTGTAATTAGTGGAAGGTTCTTTAACATGCCATAAATCTATGACATGGGACCGCCGGCTTTACTTCCCCTCCGAAGGAAGGCATACTGAGGGATTTTTAACGTTCATAAAAAATCCGACGACTTCGGCCGGATTTGAACCCGCGATCTTTGGCATAGAAGCTCAGCATGCTACCAACTACGCCACCGAAGCCCAAAAAAAACTTATCTTCTCAAGAAGATATTTGTAAATTTGTTGGTAAGTTTCAGCGCCATGCGATTATTACCTGTGGGAGAATCTCAAACAAAATGTAACAGAAAGATTCCTCATACTCTGGAGGCTCTCGAGATCGAAATAACTGCACTGATAAGAAATATCAGCGAGGATGAGTCACAGCAAGTGTACCGAAACTTCCTACGTTGGTGCAATGTGTGGTTAGAACACTCTGAAATTCATGTAGGGGAATGATGATTATTAAATAAATTAAAAAGTGTAAATGTGTTGAACTAGTTGGGCGCTACGCTGCTGCTAGCAACAGTGCTTTGCTCGAGAGGTCGATATCCAGAGTGCCCCAGCCATCGCACGGCGCATGAGAAGCTCCGTTCTGTAGAGTAGGCTCACACTGTAATTTTTTTCTGCTTTAACTCTCTACAGTAGAAAGGTGGGGGGGAGACAGCTTACGGTTTTTAGAAGACTATTTACTAACTGTAAGCCATCGGATTTTTAAGAGCGTTAACAATCCCTCAGTATGCCTTCCTTCGGAGGGGAAGTAAAGCCGGCGGTCCCATGTCATAGATTTATGGCATGTTAAAGAACCTTCCACAAATTGCACCTGTGTGAAGCTAAATAGGATAGGTTAAGAATGTAAACAACGCTCTTAGGTTTCTACGTTCGTTGCCAAGAGAAGACTGCGGTGGCGTCTAATAGCTAAGTTCTGAACTTGGCCTAGTAGTCGTTACGGTGGCGTTTGGCGGCAAAAGTAGGAACTATTTGAAAAATTCTAATTTGCGGTACTTAAATTAAAAAACAGATAACACACACTAATACAGTCATCACAATTTATACCGGTTATCAGACAGATTCTACACACACCCAAAGTACACGGGGCTACATGACCGCGTTGTCGCAGCCCCTAAACTTAAGAACCAACCAACAATAAACTCCGGTCTAGATTTATTTCTTATTAGCAAGCGTGCCCAACTTTCTCTTTTTTGTGGATTTTGTGTCTTCCTCAACTAACATTTTCTTTATTTACTTCTTGTAATTGATTAGTAAAACATAACTAAACGTAAATATACACCTTTAAATCCTTGTCAGATGATTGACACACATGAAAGTCTTAAACGGTCGAGGACATTGCACATCACATACACTAGGACTGATCTCTGGCATTCACAATTTAAGGATAATTAGGCCTATTCAAACGTTTCGCTAATCATTACTTTAAGCACCATTAAACCAGTAACTAAAAGGCCTAATTTTCACTACGTCTGTCTAGTTTGGCCTTGGGAGGGTCCATGTACTGCAGCGTGAGTGGGAGGGGAGGAATGATCACTTTGTTGGTTGCTACGGAAGTGTGCACATCGGCCTCTGAAAAGTGAAAACCGTAATTGTGGCTCCCAGTAGCACAGCAGTAGCTACCCTCTCCACTACCTTCCTTCTCCTCCTTCCCCCTACAGGGGCCCGACAGATTGAAATCTAGCTCTGCCATGGCTTAGTTGCTATTCTAGAATTTGTTGTTGTTAATTCAATTTAGGGGCTTGGGACATCATTTGTCATCAACCCCGTGTACTTGGGTGTGTGTTTCTGTGAAGACTGTACTGTATACTCTGTAAGCTGCCAGAATGGTATTGACATTTGACCGGAAATTCCACGTCGGTCATCGCCCCTATGCCTATTGACCAATCCATGTTCGCATAGTTGATGTCATAATACTCTGCGTTGCAATATTACAGCCCACGTGCTTCAGTGTTTGGTCAGCTGTGTCTCTGGCTTGTACAGTTTGGTACTTCGTTCTCAGACCACATGGCGAGACGAGAACTGTCAATCTCATTCTGGCAGCTCACAGAGTTATAGTAGTGCGAGTGTAACTGTAATTTACTGATGTCGGGGATGGGGTAGAAATAAGGTAGGCTACTATCCCGAAGGTAGGAAGGACTGTAGGACACTGGGGGAAAACCTTACCTTATTAGGGCAGCAGCGTCCAGCCTTCGCACGCTTGGAGTGCTAGCTATGCTACGCCGCACGCCGGCAGGGTGGTACCTGCCTCTCTTGGCTGGGCTGACTGCTGGCGCTGCACTCTTCGCCGTGTCTGACCAAGTCAAGTTGGGATCACTACCGCATCGAATGTAATGTAAACAAACAAACCGCTCGTTGTCCGACATTTCCACATTGTGTTTCGCGCGTTTCTCCGCGTACCAGTACTTGCAGATTAGGGGAAGGTCGGCTGGTAGCGGACGTCGGCTGGTATCGGACAGTCACAGTTGTCTTTGTTTGAAGCATGGGGCAGAACCTGTTTTGTTACTCACAGGACTACCTGCTTATTTGAAGGGTGGACACACCCTATTCAGTCGAGAGGCAAGGCCATTTATGAGCGGTGGTGTATTTATGTTCTTTGTGTAATTCTCCGCCGGCACGGATTTATTTTTACCAAGACGTAGCAGCTACAAGGGTATGTTGTATTTAATTTTAAGTACATTAGCAGAAACAGTATTCCTTTCTCTGTAATATCGTGGATTTAGAATCAGTTTCTTTTCGAACGTTATCGTTCAGCTCCTGTTTTTTCTTAAGGGAGTCATTCGGGCGGTATCGGACACGAACCTGGCGTGTGGTATCGGACATCACCTGTACTGGAATCTACTCCTTCAACCGTAATATTTTCACAGACCTGGACTTTCAATCGTCCTTCTCTGAACCTCCACTGGCTTCTATTGAAGAACCTTCTTCTTTTCTGTCTCAAACTTCACTTGTAACCTCAAATCAAGATTACCCATTAACCTCAAGACGAGTAGCATCACCAGCTGCACAGCCATCCCCACTATTTGAAGTTGAAAGGATCAACAGCAAGCCTTTTACATCCCAGGTGCTACTGGAGTAAATCTCACCCCTTCCAAGCCCTGCAAAGGAGAAATTAGATGCAAGAAACGACGTCGAGAGCAGAGCGAAGTCTTGACTTCCACCCCATATCCCATATTAACACCAACTGGAGGAGAAACGAGCTCGTTCGTCTGAACGAGAGAAGAGAAAGGGCGAAGTCACCAAGAAATCCTTGAAAACTTCGAAAAGAACCCTTGCATTCACTGAAGACAATGCAGGAAATTATAGGAAAACTGACTGCATCATTTGTGGAGAGAGCTTCATTGAAGATTGGATTCAGTGTATTATTTGTAGAGGTTGGGCTCATTAAAACTGTGCAAATCTTGAAGGAAAAGCATTATTTTACAAGTGTGATATTTTCAAAATGGCTAAACGTTAAATTGTTTGTATTATGAACGTGAAAAATCTATTTTTGTTAAAAAGATTCTCTGTCCGAAACCACCCTCCAGTTTTTCAAACATGCGAGAGTGTTGTGACCTCATAATTTGTTAATATTGTCCGTGTTTTTTCATTATGATTTAATATATTCAAGTGAGTACGTTAATATAAGATTTTAGATAATTATAAAGTGCATTACATGATTTATTTCTTATTCAATAAAAAAATTATGGCAAAAAAGTTAAACTGTCCGATACCTCCCGACATTCCCCTACGTGATTAGCATTAAAACAGCCAGAAATACTGACAAGGTATCATTCAATTCATTTAAGGCATTGCAATCTCAGTCACATTATTTATTGTTGTTTTTTTCACTTTCTTTTCGTTTAATTTCCAATTTATTTTCATATTTACAATATACTGATTACTGTTTGACGTTTGACCGATCAACCACAACAGAACGAAGGCAGTAGGGGTGGGTGTGAGATGAAAAATGGAGCAAGAGAGACAGACATATAGTCTTCCCCCTCTATCGCTGCAAGGCCGTATGCGCCAGTAGCACGCTGACATGCAGCCGGCGTGTCAGCGTGCCCGGCGTGCTGTATGGACACCTCTGCCTTAGGGAATAACTTCCATTACAATTGGGTACAATCATGTGTTGAACTGAAAAGCATTTAAAATTTTGAATTATAAAATGAATAGACGATTAAAACACAGGCCTATTCATGATTTGATGTTATTCAGTGTAGCAGACGACTTTAATTTACCTTTCTTTCTTTCTTTCTTTCTTTCTTTCGTTGTTTCTTTCGTTATTTCTCTACCACTTTCGTTATTCCTTACTTCTTTTGTTATTTCTTTCTCTCTCTTTCCTTCGTTATTTCTTTCGTTATTTCCTTCTCTCTTTCTTTCTTTCTTTCTCTCTCTCTCTCTCCGTCTACCTTTCTTTCTCTCGTCATTTCTTTCTTTTGTTATTTCTTTCTTTCTTTCTTTCTTTCTTTCTTTCATTCTCTCTTTCTCTCTGTCTTTCGTTGTTTCTTTCGTTATTTCTCTACCTCTTTCTTTCGTTATTCCTTTCTTTCTTTTGTTATTTCTTTCACTCTCTTTCCTTCGTTATTTCTGTCTCTTGTTATTTCTTTCTTTCTTTCTATCTTTCTTTCTTTCTTTCTTTCTTCCTTCCTCTCTCTCTTTCTTTTTCTTTCTTTCATGTTTTCTTTCTTTCTTCCTTTCGTTTTTTTTCTCTTTCTTTTTTCATTTTTTCTTTCTCTCTTTTTTTCTTCTTTCTTTCTTCTATGGTTGTTCTAAATGTTCAAAATTTGTTCTCCGGTCCGAGCATGGATGAAGAACATGCACCGAGCAACGCCAATGCATGACATTACATTTAACATTTTCTTGCTCAGGTCCAAGCAGTGGCGACGAGTCCGACACAGAGTCCGAGCCTGGTATTCCTCTGAAGAGGAAACAACGTCGCAGTCGGACCACGTTCTCCGGAGATCAGCTGGAGGAACTGGAGCGGGCCTTTCAGCGAACGCAATATCCGGACGTGTACACCAGAGAGGAGCTGGCGCAAAAGTGAGTAGAGACACTCGAGTATCCCTTACTTCTCACGCAGTGCACCAGTACATCCTATCGATGGAATGCATTTTATTTTAGGAAGCAAAGGCAGGAAAATTGAACAGCATCTGTACACACACGCAAGCAAAGCGTAATGTTCAATATGTAATATAACGTTCCGCACAGAATATCCAGGAAAGTTCGCACTCCATCAATGGGGATGGGATGTCTCGGAAAGTTGTCAACATCTCCGAACCTCAATCCTTACAAATTCGATAACATTCTCAGTGTAAATAAATTCATGTAGTCCATTGGTCTGTATTATATCTTCAAAATGACACCGCTTCTCCTACTGATAGATCGCTTCTATGCCCGCCCAGCCCACATATTCAAGGCTTGCCCCGAAACTATTAAATTTCGTATTGAAGGACTCTGTTAATGGCGGTATCCAGAGACAGTTATTGTAGATAGTTATTTTTGTTTTAAGGGACGGAACAGTAAGGTCATATGCCCCTATTCAGAGACAAATCCAACGGTTCTTCACACGTACGGTACAAATGTTCTTGCCGGTCACCAACTTCACCCAAAAATTAGATATTGAGGAACGATTCAGCTGAAGGCCATCTTTATTACTTGAAAGAATCCAGGAACTTAATCAAAAACATCTGAATCTCAAAGATATGTTCTTACCAAAGACATTGAAACTCACATCCTGCTTGGGAGTTAAGATCAATTAGTAATTTTGTTTTTATTGCTATTATGCCCATACCCTTGAAATGGTTACCCGAATCACTGTGTTAATGAGTTGGAGTTGCTTTTAGTGGTGTAATGAATTTGTTGCCCTCTTTAATGAATATGACTTTTATTTATTGTTTATTACCTTGTATGGTCTTGTATCTTCTCAATGCTATGGTTGCTTTATTACAATAATTGACTGCCGACAGCGCAGCGCTATGGCCTATCTAAAACCACGGCCCACTGGATGCTGCTCTCCAAGGAGCTTACAAAAATAGTCCATACATAGAGGGCGCTCATAGCAGCACAATAGCAGCTAACATTCCTGGCTCTCCTTGAAAGATGCGATTTCAACAAGAAAACCATGTACTGTACGTACGGTATGTTAAAAACCATACGTAAACAACATTTATAAACTACATCTAATGAGAATATATAATCTAACATAAACTAAAGCAAGTGAACACTGCTATGTATGCTTTAGAAATTCGTAATCTGCCTCTCCGTTGACTTTCTCGAAGTTGGAAAGTACCCGCATAGCCCACACCAGTTAAGGTGAAGGGCATAGTGACTTTCGAACCCCTCTCTTTGGGTAAATCTCCAATGCGGACTTCTGGAACTGTTGGATTGAATCGAAAACACTGGACGCATTTTCGAACGATCTTTTGTGCTTCTCTTCGACCACTTATCGGCCAATATTTTTGTCGAGTTGAATGTGATAGTTGCTCCGGTGGACAATGATGGTGCTCGTATCTCATAATAGCTGTTGTTATGTGATGATTTGCCGGGAGGAGAATGGGATGCTTTTGCTCTTCAGAGAGAGCAAAATGTCTCAATCTTCCACCAACTCGTATTAACCCATCTTCATCAATGAATGGATCAAGGCATCTTAAAGGACTTCCACGAGGTGGTGTTTCCTTTTTGGATAAACATTTGTGTGATGATGAAAAAGCTTCTATTTGCAACCACCTTAATACAGTATTTTCTGCTGGTTTCATTTCTTCAGGAGTGATGTGGTTTGTATTTAGGTCTTTGGATACTTTTCCCCTTTTCTTGCTCTGTACTTTGATTATGGTATTATTTGCAAATCTATGACTATACGCAATGACTCGACGTAACTTCGAAAATGACGAAAATTTGTGCAATATTTTGGAAGTACTTGCGATGGTCAACACAACCTTTGAACTCTTCATCTCTGGCAGACTGATGTCAGGTTGCAATGAGGAAGGAGGTAGTGAATTTTCCTTGACTAACCAATGATGACCAAACCACCAAAGATGATGGTTAATAATATCATTGGTTGGAATCCCTTGCGATATGAGGTCAGCAGGGTTTTCCTGAGAGGGTACGTGACCCCACTTTGCATTCTCAGTTGCATCTTGTATTTTTGTGACTCTGTTAGCCACAAATGTTTTCAGCAATCGCGGTTCTGTGTTTATCCATCCTAAAATAATGGTGCTGTCACTCCAAAGAAAAACATTTCTTATCTTGTCTGCTGCTGCAGCCTTCGTTTCTCGCACTAAACTTGTGAGTAAAAGTGCTGCTTCTAATTCTAGTATTGAAATGGATATGGTTTTTAGAGGAGCCACTTTAGATTTTGCGCTGCTT
Organism: Meconema thalassinum; assembly: GCA_946902985.2. NCBI lineage: Eukaryota > Metazoa > Arthropoda > Insecta > Orthoptera > Tettigoniidae > Meconema > Meconema thalassinum. The sequence goes on along the minus strand of OX336388.2, from coordinate 999,927,933 downwards.
AGATGAGATGTGAACATTCCATCTTGATTTCTGTTTACTGCGTGTATACAGGCTCCGTATGCTTTTTCGGAGGCGTCACTGAATCCGAAAAGATCAAATTTCGAATTGTAATTTTCAGGATTGACGTTCCTTATGATTCTGAGCTGGTTTAGCTGTGGCAATGAAGAATAATATTGGTTCCAAATTGACAGCTTATCTGTGGTAACAGGTTGGTCCCAGTCGAACCCGTCCGTCCATAGTTGTTGCATTATGATTTTTCCTCTTATTAAAACAGGACTTACTAGCCCAAGAGGATCAAAGACTTGCGAAATTTTTGATAAAATCTCACGCTTTGTATACACTACTTCAGATGAGAGGTTAACCTGATACTGCAATGCATCTTTTGTCGAATCCCAGACAATTCGTAACGTCTTACTGGCTTCTTCTTTGTCTAGGACCATCAAGTCTCGTGCATTCGACTGGATATTCAAGTGTTTTATGATTTCCTTATGGTTGGACCTCCATTTGCGCAACAACATTTGCCCCTTTTGCAATAGATCCATAAGCTGGCGATGAATTTGTATTACTGCATCTACAGTATCGCCACCGGTGATACAATCATCCATGTAAAAGTCTTGTCTCATAATTTTGGCTGCTACTGGATATTGAGGGTCATAGATATTAGCAAGTTCGCGAAGACATCTCATCGCGTGGTAAGGTGCTGACGCTGTTCCGTAAGTGACAGTGTTTAGCTGATATGTTTTTATTGGTAACAGTGTATCCCTTCTCCATAAAATTTGTTGCAATGGTCGATCTTCATGGTGTATCATTATCTGCCTAAACATTTTCTCAATGTCAGCCGTTATTACATACTGGTGCATGCGAAATCTGAGAATGATGTGAAATAAATCTGCTTGTAAATTGGGACCTTGAAACAATTTGTCATTTAGTGATGTTCCTCGTGTAGTTTTGGCGGAAGCATCAAACACCACTCTCAATTTCGTGCTTGAGCTCTCTGGACGTAAAACCGCATGATGTGGTATAAAATAACATTTGTCTGATTCGTCCTCAGCTGTTTCTTCAATGTGTGACATATGTCCAAGTGCTTCGTACTCGTCCATAAAGTCACAATATGCCTGCTTCAAATTTTGTTGTTTGTTGAATTTTCTTTCCAAAGCGGCAAGTCTTCTCTTCGCTTGTTCTTTGGACTCGCCGAGAGTAACTCCTGGCCGTACGGGCAATCTAACCACAAATCTTCCAGATGAGTCCCGCGTGGTTGTTTCAGCGAATAGTTCTTCGCAAAATTGCTCTTCTTTTGTATAGTGCTGCGTTTCTGGGATTTTTTCTTGTAGCCAAAACCTTTCGAGCTGTTGTGATAATGTATCATTAGTCATTGTGAGACACGTAGACATTCCTTCAGCTTTATTTTCTTGTATTTCTCCACCGAGAATCCAGCCCAATTTTGTATCCTGCAAAACAGGTTGACCAGCTATGTTGTTTTTTGGTCTTCCAACGACGATTTTCCAGTAAATGCTTGCTCCAAGAAGCAGGTCAACATCTCCTGGCTCGTTGAATGAAGGGTCTGCAAGTTGAATATTTTTTGGCATGACTATCTCATTGATGTTAACCTTATATTGAGGTAGTCGTCCTGTGATGGAAGGAACAACGTAGCATTCCAAATCAATGCTGTATTGACTATCCATGGAATAAAGTTGTATACGATTGATTCCCTTTGCTTCAACCTGGGCACCACTAACACCGCTGAATTGTTGATTCTGGTGAAACCACTGTAAACTAAGTCTTTTGCTAAAAGTCGTTGTTACCAAATTTAACTGTGCACCAGGGTCTAATAATGCTCGGCAGGTGATTCTCTTTCCTTTATTGTCCACTACATTCACAAGCGCAGTTGACAGAAGAACTTGTGATGTTCGAACTCTTGTTAAATTGACGCTTGACCCTTGGCCTATTGTAGATTCTTGCAACTGAATTAAGCGATTTGCTTCGGAAGTTGTGGCTTTTTCTTGGCTTTCTGAACTGGCACTGCCTTTGTGCAGTAATGTGTTATGCAGTGAGTTGCATTTCTTGCATCTTGTTCCACGGCAATCTCTTGCTAGATGTCCAAATTTTAGGCAATTTAGACAATGTTTCTTTTTAATTAATAACTGTCTTCTCTCATCAGGCGTTTGCTTCAGCAACGTTTCACACTGAAAAATGAAGTGGTTTCCTTCACATATGTTGCATTTGAATGAAGGTGTGTTGATCATTAAAACCTTCTTATCCTGTTTATTTTCCTTCTGTGTATACTTGTTTCCCGGACTCTGCTTGTTTAATGTCTTTGATTTGAGGGTTTGTTTCAACAACATCAGTGATTGACATCGTTCGGCTAAAAACTTTGTGAATTCTTGTAGAGTTGGCATATTTTCTGGTGTGCGATTCTTGATTCTTTCTTGCCAGTCACGCTGTTCATGATAATCTAGTTTCTGCTTAACTAAATGGATTATTAAGGTATCCCAATGATCTACAGGCTGATTAAGTGATTTTAACGCTGATATATTCGTTTGGATGTGCCAATTCAATTTTCGCATCGAGTCGGCTTTGTTTTTCTTCTCGATTTCTGGAAATTTGAAAAGTTCATCCAGGTGGGTCTGTATTATCATCATTTGGTTGTCGTATGTAGCGTTTAATAGATCCCAAGCGTTGGTATAGGTCTCTTCGCCTATGGTGAATCCTTCGATGACACTTTGAGCCTCTCCCTTCAGTACTCCGACAAGATACTGGTGCCTCTGTATATTTGATAGGTTTGAATTGTTGTGAATTGTGGATTCAAAGCTATTTTTGAAAAACCGCCACTTTTTGTAATCACCGTCGAATTCTGGGAGTTTTATTTCTGGCAATTTTGACACATTAGAATGAGTTGTTTGAGGAAGTTCTTGTACTTGAAGGTTCTGGGTATTTGGGGATATTTGTTGTTGTGATGTCTCGACGATAGCGTGTAGTTGACTGACTGTGTTGAAATATTGTGTTTCAAATACAGCGCGTTCACCCTCACATTCTGCCAGAAATACGTCCGCTTCAGTTTCATCTTCCGGTATATGGTCTTCGATAGCCTGTTGAATGTCGTCAAACTCTTTCCAAATGCCCTCTATTTTTTCTAATTTTACCGTTGCTTCAATTGGTGTGGTGTGTTCTGAGATCGAGTTGGCTGTTCTAGTCACGAATCCTTTTACTCGTGCGCGACTTTGTTTTAGCTTTGTGAATTGCGACATCCTGAATTGCGATTAAATATAAAGTTGCGTAGGTCTGTGCAGTGACCAATGCAATGAAGAAATGCCTATTGTATTCAATGAATTATATGAATTTGTACAATGGGATTTGAAGTACGGTAGACCTAGATCAATGTTTTATTTGTTTTGGTAGTATGACTCTTGAATTATATATGACACTGCTTTGGCTATTGCGTTTACGTTTCAGCTGTCGATTGCGACGTATATTTGTAACCTATGAATGTCTCTCCAATTATGATTTATTTGATACTCACAGGAGTCGAGAGTTCCGCTGTTGGGCGCCAATGTTAATGAGTTGGAGTTGCTTTTAGTGGTGTAATGAATTTGTTGCCCTCTTTAATGAATATGACTTTTATTTATTGTTTATTACCTTGTATGGTCTTGTATCTTCTCAATGCTATGGTTGCTTTATTACAATAATTGACTGCCGACAGCGCAGCGCTATGGCCTATCTAAAACCACGGCCCACTGGATGCTGCTCTCCAAGGAGCTTACAAAAATAGTCCATACATAGAGGGCGCTCATAGCAGCACAATAGCAGCTAACACACTGTATTCCAAAAATTACCAAATAAGATGATGATAATTGTTGTTTTAAGGGGCCTTACTTCTAGGTTATCGGCCCTTATAAAAATTACTGATACTGACACAACACCCTCTGGCGACAAAATGTTCAACTTAGTCACATTACCTATTGCTAGAAACCATAATTTCGAAAACAAAACTCGAGATATGAATATTGAATTTCGCGTATTATCGCTAAATCGTTGTAAGGTTAACGCAATAATTTCGTGTAAATTTGAAAATATGTATTTTAACGGTGCTATTTTTATTTATTAAAACCATATTGAATATAAATAGATAATAATGTAATTTGGTTTAATAACACGCATGGAATAATTATTAACAAGTAGTTCCGTGAAGAACTATACAGCCTATTTTCATATATCCTACTTATGTTAACTGCCAGAATCAACATAAAAAATTTCAGTTTAATTGCTGTAACAGATTCGTAGATATTGAGAACCGTCTAATTATTTCAGATGGTCGCCAGGTTGGATTTTTATTTTTGTACTATTACATAAAGATTATTGTGTACGTGTGGTATTCAAACTTCAATCGCATGATTAGGCAACAAGAAGTAAAAACGAGATTTTAAAATTACGCACAGCAGCCATCTTGTGATAATGCAAACCATTGAAATAAATTAGATGCCAGTGGATCAACATTTGTATAAGCATTTAACGTGCAACGTTTCACGGCACTCGGATAGTTAATTCGCGAGAAACGTCCATTTAAATATTTATACTTCGCGTCGCCGCCATGTTGGATTTGTGCTCACCAGGTTCCTGAAAGTCCTATAGGTGAACAAATGTTCATAGTCTCTATGAACATAAAAATAATTCAGTTTGGTTGCTGTAAAAGATTCATAGATATTGAGAACCGTCTAAATATTTCGGGAGCTCAGCATTTAGGAGTGTTATGTGTATAGGCCATAGAGTTATGTACCATTCAAGGACAATTATTGCCTAGGTTCATTATTCAAACTTTCACTTCGATCGCATGATTACGACACAAGAAATTAAAACTTAATTTTAAAATTTCGGACAGCCGCCATCTTGAGGTTATGTAAGCAATTGAATTAAATTATATGGCAGTGCATTACAATCTGCAAAATCAATTACTGTACCACATTTCACTGCGCTCAGAGAGTTAAATCACGAGAAAAGTCTATTAAAATATTTTAAATTCGCTTGGTCGCCATGTTCGTTTCGTACTTTACAGGTTTATGAAATATACATAGGTATACCTGTATCAGTACCCTTTATCACCGTACAAAATTGCAGGGTGATATCTGTAATAGTTTCGGAGATATAGAATGTCAGTGAAATACTTCGCACAGCCGCCATTTTGAGGTTATGTAAACAATTGAACTAAATTAGACTCCAGTGCATTACAATGTGTATAAAAAATTGCTGTACCAAGTTTCATTACATTTAGATAGTTAAATCGCGAGAAAAGTCTATTTAAATATCTCAACTTCGCTTGGCCGCCATGTTGGTTTTGTAGTCACCAGGTTTTTGAAAGTCTCATAGGTGAACTTCTAGTAGTGCCCTTTATCACCGTACACAATTTCAGGGCGATATCGGTAATAGTTACGGAGATATTGAATGCTAGTGAAATATTTCGCACAGCCGCCATGTTGGATTGGAGAGACATAACAAAATTTGAAGGGCACGGTCGAGGTCGCCGGGAATAGTGCTATGAACTTCCCGAGTTTCATTGAAATCGCTCCAGCCGTTTCTATTTTATTAGGGGGGGACACACACACGAATCACACACACACGCACACACACACACACACGCACACACACACGGACAAAAGGTGATCTCATAAGCCTATTTTTTCAAAATTGAAAATAGGCTAAAAATGAATTATGTTAAAAATTTTATAATACATTCTTTATTACTCACATGTAACGTACTTCTGCTGTGTCATCCACCTTTTCATTTGGAATAATTGCACTCGAGAACATTTTTAGCCTACTTTCGATTTTAGCAAAAAATGAAAGTAGACTTATGAGATCAACACAGGGCGAAAAAAAGTGTGTCTGTCTGTGTGTGTGTGTGTGTGTGTGTATGTGTGTGTGTGAGTCTGTGTGTGTGTGTCTGTGTGTGTGTGAGTGTGTGTACTCTGAATGTCTGCCCCCCCCCCCTATCAATTCGAACACGGTGAACGCGAATTGAACGAAATTTGGTACAAAGGTAGCACTAGCAAAGGACACCTCAGTGTCATGTTTTATATCGCCGCCATCTTGACGGAAACGTAATGGCGGCCACACAAATGTTCAAAGCTTAAATCAAATTACGACTAACCTAATCATCCTATCTCTACCAAATTTTTCAACATCATACCACTATGGAGGAAGCATCCTTTGACCAAATTAATAGGTCATTAGCCTAATAGTTTGCGGCTGGCGGCCATCTTTGTGCCAAAATCGATTCCCCCTATTAATTCAAACACGGTGAAACCGAATGGAACGAAATTTGGTACAGAGGTAGCACTAGCAAAGGGCATCTCAGTGTCATGTTTTATATCGCCGCCATCTTGACGGAAACGTAATGGCGGCCACACAAATGTCCAAAGTTTAAATCAAAATACGATTAACCTAATCATCCGATCTCTACCAAATTTTGCATCAACATACCTTTATGGAGGGAGCATCCTTTGACCAAACTAATAGGTCATTAGCCTAATATTTTGCGGATGGCGGCCATCTTGGTGTGAAAATCGATTCCCCTATTAATTCGAACACGGTGAAACCGAATGGAACGAAATTTGGTACAGAGGTAGCTCTAGCAAAGGGCACCTCAGTGTCATGTTTTATATCACCGCCATTTTGACGGAAACGTAATCGCGGCAACCCAAATGTTAAAAGCTAAAATGTAATTACGACCAACCTAATAATCTAGTCTCTACCAAATTTTGCAACAACATATCTTTGTGTGGGAAGCATATTCTGACCAAACTGCAAGATCATCAGCCCAATAATTTGCAGATGGTGGTCAAGTGTGTGTGCAAATCGAGTCCCGCTATCAATTCAAACACGGTGAAACCGAATTTAACGAAATTTGGTACAGAGGTAACACTAGCAAAGGGCACCTCAGTGTCATGTTTTATATCGCCGCCATCTTGACGGAAACGGAATGACGGCCACCCAAATGTTAAAAGCTTAAATGAAATTACGACCATCCTAATAATGTGATCTCTACCAGATTTTGTAACAACATGCCTTTTTTTGTGGAAAGCATCTTATGACTGACTACTACATTGCAAATAGCGGCCATGTATGTGTGCAAATCCATTCCCCATATCAATGCAAACACGGTGAAACCGAATTGAATGACATTTTTTACAGAGGTAGCACTTGCAAAGGGCACCTCATATTTATGTTTAATATCCCTATAGCACGTTGTATTTCAACAAGCTACTACAAGCAACATTCAATTATACTCCTTGAAAAGGACAAAGAGTTATAACAATACCCATGCATTTAGGAGAAAGTAGTCTATATGTTCTTTACTGAACATCTTGTTGTGATATCCATTACAAACTCCGTTCCTTCTTGCCTGTCTTTTAGTAGCTACACATTTTTCTTTAAGCCGCAAATGCTCTTTATTAGCCTACTTTCGATTTTTGCATAAAATGAAAGTAGACTTATGAGATCAACACAGGGCGAAAAAAGTGTGTCTGTCTGTGTGTGTGTATGTGTGTGTGTGAGTCTGTGTGTGTGTGTGTCTGTGTGTCTGTGTGTGTGTGAGTGTGTGTACTCTGAATGTATGTCCCCCCCTATCAATTCGAACACGGTGAATGCGAATTGAACGAAATTTGGTACAAAGGTAGCACTAGCAAAGGACACCTCAGTGTCATGTTTTATATCGCCGCCATCTTGACGGAAACGTAATGGCGGCCACACAAATATTCAAAGCTTAAATCAAATTACGACTAATCTAATCATCCGATCTCTACCAAATTTTGCAACAACATACCTTTATGGGGGGAGCATCGATTGACCAAACCAATAGGCCATCAGCGTAACAGTTTGCGGATGGCGGCCATCTTTGTGTGAAAATCTATTCCCCCTATTAATTCGAACACGGTGCAACCGAATGGAACGAAATTTGGTACAGAGGTAGTACTAACAAATGGCACCTCAGTGTCATGTTTTATATCGCCGCCATCTTGACGGAAACGTAATGGCGGCCACACAAATGTTCAAAGCTTAAATCAAATTACGATTAACCAAATCATCCGATCTCTACCAAATTTTGCAACAACATACCTTTATGGGGGAGCAACCTTTGACCAAACTAATTGGTCATCAGCGTAATAGTTTGCGGATGGCGGCCATCTTTGTGTGAAAATCGATTCCCCCTATTAATTCGAACACGGTGCAACCGAATGGAACGAAATTTGGTACAGAGGTAGTACTAACAAATGGCACCTCAGTGTCATGTTTTATATCGCCGCCATATTGACGGAAACGTAATGGCGGCAACACAAATGTTCAAAGCTAAAATAAATTACGATTAACCTAATCATCCGATCTCTACAAAATTTTGCAACAACATACCCTTATAGAGGAAGCATCCTTTGACCAAATGACTAGGTCATTAGCCTAATAGTTTGCGGATGGCGGCCATCTTTGTGTGAAAAATCAATTCCCCCTATTAATTCAAACACGGTGAAACCGAATGGAACGAAATTTAGTACAGAGGTAGCACTAGCAAAGGGCATCTCAGTGTCATGTTTTATATCGCCGCCATATTGACAGAAACGGAATGGCGGCCACACAAATGTTCAAAGCTTAAGTTAAATTACGATTAACATAACCATCCGATCTCTACCAAACTTTCCAACAACATTCCTTTATGAACGGAGCATCTTTTGACCAATCTAATAGGTTATTAGCCGAATAGTTTGCGGATGGCGGCCATCTTTATGTCAAAATTGATTCCCCCTATTAATTAGAACACGGTTGAACCGAATGGAACGAAATTTGGTACAGAGGTAGCACTAGCAAAGGGCACCTCAGTGTCATGTTTTATATCGCCGCCATCTTGACTGGAACGTAATGGCGGCCACACGAATGTTCAAAGCTTAAATCAAATTACGATTAACTTAATCATCCGATCTCTACCAAATTTTGCAACTACATACCTTTATGGAGGGAGCATCCTTTGACCAATCTAGTAGGTCATTCGCTTAATAGTTTGCGGATGGCGGCCATCTTTGTGTCAAAATCGATTCCCCCTATTAATTCAAACACGGTGAAACTGAATGGAACGAAATTTGGTACAGTGATAGCACTAGCAAGGGGCATCTCAGTGCCATGATTTATATCGCCGCCATCTTGACGGAAACGTAATGGCGGCCACACAAATGTTTAAAGCTTAAATCAAATTACGACTAACATAACCATCCGATCTCTACCAAACTTTGCAACAACATACCTTTATGGAGGGAGCATCATTTGACCAATCTAATAGGCCATTAGCCTAATAGTTTGCGGATGGCGGCCATCTTTATGTCAAAATTGATTCCCCCTATTTTTTCGAACACGGTGGAACCGAATGAACGAAATTTGGTACAGAGGTAGCACTAGCAAAGGGCACCTCAGTGTCATGTTTTATATCGCCGCCATCTTGACGGAAACGTAATGGCGGCCACACAAATGTTCAAAGCTTAAATCAAATTATGATTAGCCTAATCATGCGATCTCTAGCAAATTTAGCAACAACATACCTTTATGGAGGGATCATCCTTTGACCAAACTAATAGGTCATCAGCCTAATATTTTGCGGATGGCGGCCATCTTTGTGTGAAAATCGATTCCCCTTATCAATTCGATCACGGTGAAACCGAATGGAACGAAATTTGCTACAGAGGTAGCACTAGCAAAGGGCACCTCAGTGTCATGTTTTATATCACCGCTATCTTGACGGAAACGTTATCGCGGCCACCCAAATGTTAAAAGCTAAAATGTAATTACGACCAACCTAATAATCTAGTGTCTACCAAATTTTGCAACACCATATCTTTATGTGGGAAACATATTCAGACCAAACTGCAAGAACATCAGTCCAATAGTTTGCAGATGGTGGCCAAGTATGTGTGCAAATCGATTCCCCCTATCAATTCAAACACGGTGAAACCGAATTGAACGAAATTTGGCACAGAGGTAGCACTAGCAAAGGGCACCTCATATGCATGTTTAATATCCCTATAGCACGTTGTATTTCAACAAGCTACTACAACCAACATTCAATCATACTCCTTGAAAAGGACAAAGAGTTATAACAATACCCATGCATTTAGGAGAAAGTAGGCTATATGTTCTTTACTGAACATCTTGTTTTTAGCCTACTTTCGATTTATGCAAAAAATGAAAGTAGACTTATGAGATCACTACAGGGCGAAAAAAAGTGTGTCTGTCTGTGTGTGTGTATGTGTGTGTGTGCGAGTCTGTGTGTGTATGTGTGTGTGTGTGAGTGTGTGTACTCTGAATGTCTGTCCCTCCCCCCTATCAATTCGAACACGGTGAGCGCAAATTGAACGAAATTTGGTACAAAGGTAGCACTAGCAAAGGACACCTCAGTGTCATGTTTTATATCGCCGCCATCTTGACGGAAACGTAATGGCGGCCACACAGATGTTCAAAGCTTAAATCAAATTACGACTAACCTAATCATCCGATCTCTACCAAATTTTGCAACAACATACCTTTAAGGGGGCAGCATCCTTTGACCAAACTAATAGGTCATCAGCCTAATAGTTTGCGGATGGCGGCCATCTTTGTGTGAAAATCGATTGCTCCTATTAACTCGAACACGGTGAAACCGAATGGAACGAAATTTGGTACAGAGTAGTACTAGCAAAGGGCACCCCAGTGTCATGTTTTATATCGCCGCCATCTTGACGGAAACGTAACGGCGGCCACACAAATGTTCAAAGCTTCAATCAAATTACGACTAACCTAATCATCCGATCTCTACCAAATTTTGCGTCAACATACCTTTATGGAGGGAGCATCCTTTGACAAATCTAATAGGTCATTATCCTAATAGTTTGCGGATGGCGGCCATCTTTGTGTCAAAATCGATTACCCCTATTAATTCGGACACGGTGAAAACGAATGGAATGAAATTTGGTACAGAGGTAGCATTAGCAAAGGGCGCCCCAGTGTGATGTTTTATATCGCCGCCATCTTGACGGAAACGTAATGGCGGCCACACAAATGTTCAAAGCTTAAATCAAATTACGACTAACCTAATCATCCGATCTCTACCAAATTTTGCAACAACATACCTTTATGAAGGGAGCATCCTTTGACAAATCTAGTAGGTCATTAGACTAATAGTTTGCGGATGGCGGCCATCTTTGTGTCAAAATCGATTACCCCTATTAATTCGAACACGGTGAAACCGAATGGAATGACATTTGGTACAGAGGTAGCACTAGCAAATGGCACCTCAGTTTCATGTTTTATATCACCGCCATCTTGACGGAAACGTAATGGCGGCCACACAAATGTTCAAAGCTTAAATCTAATTACGACTAACCTAATCATCCGATCTCTACCAAATTTTGCAACAACATACCTTTATGGAGGAAGCATCCTTTGACAAATCTAATAGGTCATTAGCCTAATAGTTTGCGGATGGCCGCCATCTTTGTGTCAAAATCGATTACCCCTATTAATTCGAACACGGTGAAACCGAATGGAATGAAATTTGGTACAGAGGTAGCACTAGAAAAGGGCACCTCAGTGTCATGTTTTATATCGCCGCCATCTTGACGGAAACGTAATGGGGGCCACACAAATGTTCAAAGCTTAAATCAAATTACGATTAACCTAATCATCCGATCTCTACCAAATTTTGCATCAACATACCATTATGGAGGGAGCATCCTTTGACCAAACTAATAGGTCATTAGCCTAATATTTTGCGGATGGCGGCCATCTTTGTGTGAAAATCGATTCCCCCTATTAATTCGAACACGGTGAAACCGAATGGAACGAAATTTGGTACAGAGGTAGCACTAGAAAAGGCCACCTCAGTGTCATGTTTTATATCACCACCATCTTGACGGAAACGTAATCGCGGCCACCCAAATGTTAAAAGCTGAAATGTAATTACGACCAACCTAATAATCTAGTCTCTACCTAATTTTGCAACATCAAATCTTTATGTGGGAAGCATATTCTGACCAAACTGCTAGATCATCAGCCCAATAGTTTGCAGATGGTGGCCAAGTATGTGTGCAAATCGATTCCCCCTATCAATTCAAACACGGTGAAACCGAATTGAACGAAATTTGGTACAGAGGTAGCACTAGCAAAAGGCACCTCAGTGTCATGTTTTATATCGACGCCATCTTGACGGAAACGGAATGACGGCCACCCAAATGTTAAAAGCTTAAATCAAATTTCGACCATCCTAATAATTTGATCTCTACCGGATTTTGCAACAACATGCCTTTTTGTGGAAAGCATCTTATGACTGACTACAAGGTCATCAGCCCAATAGTTTGCAAATAGCGGCCATGTATGTGTGCAAATCCATTCCCCAGATCAATTCAAACACGGTGAAACCGAATTGAATGAATATTTTTACAGAGGTAGCACTAACAAAGGGCACCTCATATACATGTTTAATATCCCTATAGCACGTTGTATTTCAACAAGCACTACAACCAACATTCAATTATACTCCTTGAAAAGGACAAAGAGTTATAACAATACCCATGAATTTAAGAGAAAGTAGGCTATATGTTCTTTACTGAACATCTTGTTTAAACAATGTTTAGACGCTGTGTCTCGTTTCTCTCAATCTACCCGCACATTACAAAATTTACACTTTAACATTTTAGAATCGGATACATTAAGACCTTCAGTATTAATTCTTTGGTTCTGGAATGAACTATCATGGTTGACGTTCGACCCATTCCTAATTCTCAATTACGACTGAATATTGGACAAGTTCCGAAATTAGCAACTTGCAAACATTCTAGGTGACCCTGGAGTTAACACCAGCACCCTATCAGAAGATGGACAATAGCTCCAAAAGGGGTTTACCCTCCATCATGTGTCAGGCTCACGATTGAATGGCGACAGCTCTGTGAACGAAGATGTGCGAGCACGAATCAATGCTACTACTGGGATGCGATTCAGATATATCACCTGTGTTCTTTGTGATAAGAAGATTCCTATCCGCCTAAAATCAAAGATATACCGCACAATGGTGAGACCAGTTGCATTATATTGTACCGAGTGTTGGCCAGCACCTAGAAGTGCTGCATTTGGTACCGAGTGTTGGCCAGCACCTAGAAGAGCTGAGCACTCACTTCATGTCATGGAAATGCGGATACAGCAAAGATCATTAGACATTTCTCTGCTCGACCATATCCCCAACACAACGATTCGACATACAGCTGGCGTGGCTCCAATCAATGAGAAAATGCAGGAATGGCGACTCCGTTGTTATGGGCACGTTGTCCGTGCACCACAAAGTTCAGTCATCGGCTCGGCCTACCATCTAACAATCGACGACCAGAGACAGCGTGGGAGACCAAAATTGCGGTGGCTGGACACTATTAACGCAGATTTACGATCAAGAAACTTGAAATCGCGCGGAGCATTAGATCGCAAGAAATGGCGTGCATTGATCCAGAAAGCGGACCCCGTTCCTACGGGATGACGCTAAGAGGAAGAAGAAGACGATGTGTCAGTGACCGCCGGGCGATTATCTCAGTCGCCTTTGGAATATGTGCTTTTCCCATTCCAGCTTTGGCTTGTACAAAGCGTGATTGTCATGTTCACAAGTTCAAATGTTTAAGGGGAGGTGGACGACATATGGCTTCTAAATTTTAATTTTCCTTTTTTTTTACATTATTTAATACCTTAAGGTTTTCTGAACATGTTATGATAACTTTTATCATGATGTGCCAACAGTCAGCCCTTTAAATCAGGAGATTTAAAAATGGCGCTCGTGTGCCACGCCTACTCTCAGCTACTAATAAATGCTACCAGTTTATTTGAATTGATACCACTTTGAATATCTTTCCCTTTCACCTCTCTGGTTGTGAAGGATGGTGTGAACGCTCTACTAGTTTGTTTTCTTCCATACAGGATTTCTTTGGACTGTCATGGCGCAATATTATTGCTTGTTTACATTTTATCACGTGTGAGTTTCTAATAGTCTGTTTGAAGGAGTTTATTTTCTCGAGCTAGTTTTATAAGGGAATATGGGCAGGATAAGGAAATGTGGGGCTAAGAGGAAGTTTTTTGGCAATAGGTATGTCAACGTAGAGAGTAAATCCTTCCCTACATCTGTAAACGAGGTTAGGCCTAATTCTAACCAAGACAGTACCGTAACACAACAAGTAGTGCATCAAAGCGAAAGTTTGGACATTTCTCAATCTCCTTCTTCTTCTGAATCTTTCTGTTCACCCTAACCTGTTTAGTTGGCTGTAAAATGTCCTGTTCTGCAGCCTCAATGAGTTTGCTGTCAATTATTTTCAACAACTTAAACACAATCTTCTCCACCACAATATTATCATTTTACACTTCTGCACAGCAGTTCAGACAGAACACCCAAATTTATTATAATATTACTATATTTAAAATCCTCATTCGCCATAAATTATTCATTTAGATCGCCTTCCTAAATCAATTCAAATTAAAATAACCATAATCTGAAAATAATATAAATTCCTAATTATTGGATATAGACATATCTTAAATTATTCTAAAATTTTATTATTAATTTTCTCTTTCCACTTCCCTAATTTATACCCGAGGTAAAATTTTTAATTTTACGCGTTACTATTCATCCCTTTACTAATATTTTTGAGCCATAAAATGATAAATATTTATATTCATACAGTTAAATATGGCCCAGGAATGTTCTGAGAACAGGTAAGGTTCATGATAAACTTTAAACAGATTTTCTAAAAAGCCATTTTTTTAGATTAAGTTGCACTTTTCTCAGAAACTATTGAAGATATACAGCTGTTATTTTCCATGTTATTTGTGTGAATGTTTATCTGTAAAATAGACTAAGAAAAACATATATTTGTTATTTAGTGACACATAGGGGCTGCAAATGTTAATAAAATTTATTCAATTTTCAAAGACCACAATTTAAAATGGTTGTAAAAATCAGAAAAGCAATTCAGTTTAAAATGTATAAGTCTATTATATCAAACCAAGCCGTTAAAACACTCATCTGAAATTTTATTTGCTAACCCGCAGTTGTTAGTGAGAAAAGTGTACTTGAAACTAAGGATGTATAGGCTACTAAAAAAAGATACCACATATTATTTTCAACAAAAATAACTTCACTCTCCAGAAATATATATGACTTTAAATAGTCTTAAAATTAAGGGGAATTGCTAGTTAACAATCTGAGAATTTAGAAGTTGTATTGTAAAAATTGAGTGTGATATAATTAGTTTAATACGTATAATATTTAACGAGATTTTCCCCGTGATGACGTGGAATATTAAAAGAAAAGTAATTAATACAAATTGTCAATACATTTCGCTGTTTTTTTTTACGCCGATATAGCCTAGTTCATTTCGCTACTAAAATTTTAGATACTGTTACCATCCTATTCGCAAAGAAATTGCATTTTCCTTCCAATAAACAATTTATCGCTTTACCGTGACTACGAAAATCTGTGGTCTCAACCTATTCCTATTATACATTTTCCAGATTTTCATGGGGGCCGGCACCTTATAGTAGTCGAGGTCCGGGAGTTACGAAGCCACATCCCGCTTAACAGGGAAAACTAGTTAGCATGACTTCCATAATGATTCATATAATTCTTTTTCCTTTCTTATTCCTTGCGACATATAGAGAAACAATGAGCTTGTAGTGATTGTCAATTGAAGGGGCTGAACATTAGTAACATTGATTCTGTTTGTTCTTTACGACCCGTAAGTATCATATTGAAGTATCTTGAAAGATACAACACAAAAGCATACTTGTCTAAGTTTCAGAGCGAAACAACGCGAGCCATTGAAAAGAACTACATGGTAATGTACCTGAAAAGGCTCCTAATATAAAACGCTATTGATGCCCACCCCAATTGTTATTTTTCTATGAAGATGAACACTTGACAAGTGGTTCGTTGAAATGAAACATTGATTGAGGCATGGAATGCATTATACCTATCCTTAGAGTAAGAGAATCGAGGTGGAGCAGTAGCCATTCAAATCGTCTTAGGCACGGGTGTGCGTTTCTTTTGTGGTGCCTAGCTAATGCTCTACAGACAGTCAACACGTGAATAGAAGCCGAATTTAGGAGTATGCGACATGTAGTTATAAGCTAAGGTGAACTTGACTGAATGTAGTTGCCACTTCGTACCTGTGGAGCCGTTTTCACCGTGGCCCACATTTTAACCGAGTGTGTGGATCTTGCTGACTTACGAAGAAACCTTGGTTTGTAGATGACACTCAAACTTATATTAGCCGATGACGCGGTGGCTGCTGATCGCGTTATCCGCTTTATAAGTGAGAGTGGGTTAGGGCCAGCAATCTAAATTTTCCAGTGTACATTGACTCAAAGACTTGTTCTTTTTTTGAATTTTGATTTTTTATTGTTTTCCTTAATTTTGTTTATTTTTATAATTATTATTTTCTTCTCTTTTTGTTTTTGTGTTTTATTAATTTTTGGTCTTTGCAAATTTTAAATTCCATTCCAAATTTGTATACTTTAATCTGTGTTAAGGGGGGGGGGAGATGACCTCGTAGTTCCGCCCCTTTAAACAACAATTTAAAGAAATCCCGTACCTACCAAATTTCCCCATTTCGGTTGGAGACTCCCGATGTTCCACAGTTTTTCCCGCCTCACGATTACTCAAGTTATCTTCCCGATTTTTGTAAATTATTGGCGAACTTCAGACATTCTCCAGTAAAGGTCAATTTTATTTTCCATTCTGTGCTGTTTGTCGATGTAATGTTTCTTATATCACATGGTGGAAAAAGTTATAATTCGAAACACGTGGGAACAAAGAAGCACCTAGAAAGTGAAAAGTCAGCGACTTCAGTGGCATAGTTGGTAGCATGCTGAGCTGTAATGCCCAAGATCGCGGGTTCAAACCCGGCCGAAGTCGTCGGATTTTTTAAGAGCGTTAAAATCCCTCAGTATGACTTCCTTCGGAGGGGAAGTAAAGCCCGCGGTCCCATGTCATAGATTTGTGGCATGATAAAGAACCTTCAACTAATTACAGTAGTGTGAAGCTTAATTCCAGATTATATTTGATTAACGCTCTTATGTTACAACGTTCGTCGCCAGGAGCCAACTTTGGCGGCATCTAGTAACGAAGTTCAGGACTAGTTGGTCGTTGACGGTGGCGTTTGGTAGCAAAAGTTGGAACTACTTGAAAATCGAATGTCGGCAGTCCTTACTTGAATTAAAAACAGATAACACACACCAATACAGTCATCACAATTAACACCGGATATCAGACAGATTATACACACACCCAAAGTGCACGGGGCTACATGACCGCGTTGTCGCAGTTTATAAACCAACCAACCAACCAAAGTGTAAAGTGTAGGAAAAATATTTTAAAAAATGCTGTAAAGAGTGAAAGCAGTGGGATAATACATGCCGAATGCTCATGTACGTCATTCATTCTGAAGCATAGTTTACGAATTAATTGGGCTAATACGCACGATTTGCATCTCCTGCATTTTTCTGAATTTCATATCAAAATCTCCTGATTTTTGGTTTTGTAAGGTTGGCAGGTTGGTAACAGTTTAGAAGTGGTGAACCTTCTACAATACTACTTAAATTAGCCGCAATGGCGTGACTAGGATTTGCTTCTGAATGAGCTGGGTCAAAATTACATGGAGAGGGGCGGAGTCGGTTTCGTACATAATGGAATATAATGAAAGTAAATACTCTTAAATGAGTAAGTATATATTAATCGTACACAATCCAATCATCAATCGGGAGATTGGTTTTATTAAAAATTTGAAACTTCAACAAATTTGACACTTTTATTGCTCGCCTCTGGGAGGAATAACCTCCCTCTCCTATTTATGCCACTGATTAGCCGAAATACCTCTTATATAAACAAAAACTTCCGTGACGAACTAAAGAGCCTACCATTCTCGAAATGTAAGAATCATTCCAATGATTAATCTATATGGACCTAATTAGAATAATGACGAAATTGAGTTAGTAATATCGAAATTTGTAATTAGTTCGAAATGTAACTGGCATAATGTAGCCTAACAGGGCACTACAGTTGGCAGCCCTGGTGACTGAATATATTCTCAGTTCCATCTCTTAAGGTACAGAATACAAAATTCGGTTGATGTCAAATGGATAACATGGACGTTACATGTAGTTAGACATTGGACCTATCAGCGCGCGTAAAATCATGTTGGCAATACTGTCATGCATGTGTTGGTCAGAAATAATCTGAACTATTATGATCTATTATTGTGCCAATTTTGGATGAAATCCATTTATTCTTATAGACGTTTTATGTATTTTAAAATTGGACCAATCAGCAGGCTTAGAATCATGTTGGAAGCACTGACGTATATTAGTTACTCCAAATTAATCTAGAATATAAGGTACTATACGTGTGCAAAGTTTAGAGCTGTTGGCTTGAATACTCTCTGATATATTGATATTAGGGTAAAAAATAGAGACAACATTTATTGACAGTTGGCGGCCCTGGTTGCTCTTAAGAATAGACATAGCCATATCTGTTAAAGTACAAATAGCACATACGAAATTTCGTTGAAATCCATTAGGTAGTATAGAAGTTACATGCATTTACAATTGGTCCTATCAGCAGGATTAAAATCAAGTTGGTATACTGAGGTCCATTAGTTACTCCAAATTAATATAGAATGTCAGGTACTATACGTGTATAGTTTAAAGCTGTCGGCTTGCATACTTTCTGATATATTGGTATTTGGATAAAAACTGTCCCAACCAACGGATCCATCCAAGTTGATGGAGAGACATTGACGAAGACCTTAAGCTTCAGGTATCTAGGATCTCGCCTACAAGCTGATGGTGAGATAGGTGATGAAGTGCGAAGTAGGATAAAGGCTGCATGGATGAGATGGAGGGAAGTTACAGGCGTACTCTGCGACAGAAGGATGCCACTATACCTTAAGTCCAAAATATACCGCATGATAGTACGTCCTGTTGCTTTGTACAGTGCTGAATGTCGACCAGCTGACAAAGCTACGGAGCGCCAATTACATAGCATGGAAATGCGTATGCTCCGTTGGTCGATGGGCATCACACTCCTAGATCATATAAAGAATGACTCTGTTCGCCAGCAAATAGGAGTTGCACCCATCACTGAGAAGGCACGGGAAAAACGGCTTCGATGGTATGGCCACGTCTTGCGTGCTGCACCTGGAACTGTTGCCAATTCCGCTCTCTCCTTTGAAGTTAATGGGCACCGTCCACGTGGGCGCCCAAAACAGCGCTGGCATGATACAGCAAATGCGGATATGAAGGCTCTCAATCTAAGACCTCATGATGCCCAGGATCGTGCAAAATGGCGAGCCAAGACCAAAACAGCGGACCCTGCAGCAGCGGGAAAACGCTAGGAAGAAGAAGAAGAAGAATATAGAGTGCATTTATTAACAGTTGGCAGCCCTGGTGGCTCTTAAGATTACGCTCAGTCATATCTGTCTATCTACACATAGTACATACTAAATTTGGTTGGAATCCAATTAATAGTGTGGAAGTTATATGCATTTAAAAATTGGACTTATCAGCAGGCTTAGAATCATTTTGGCAACACTGTCATGTATGGCCTCCTGGAAATTAAACTGAAATATTATTATCTATAGGTTTGCCAATTTTGGTATAGCTCCCATGCATACCTTCCAAGATATACAACATGGAGCTGAAATTTCAATTGCGATTTTTCAGCAGTTGGTAGCACTGACATCATTTCCAAATACGGCATTGAGATATTCAGATAGAGATCTCTACTCATTCTAAATTTGGGTCCGATTGCTACAGCCGTTTAGGAGATGTTAGGGGGGACACACACACTGCCAGACAGACAGACAGAAGGACAGAGAGACAGACAGAAGGACAGACAGACACACATTTTCCCGGATCGATCTCATAAGTCTACTTTTTCCTCATTCTTACAAAATGCGAAATGTAGGTTAAAAACAATAAAATTGTGGAAATGCTTTAGTAATAAAGAAAATCCCCTTCGCTGTCTATAACCCCACCTACCGTCCGCTTTTTTGATCTCGACTTATAGGCCAATAGTTAAGGTTCAGTGCCTTAATACACGCGATTTATTTGGCAATGCAATATTGCCAACCCCGCACATACGGTACAACTCATCAATAGTCCTTATCCAGACCAATAGTTTTTGCTCAGACCAATAATTGCGAGGTAGCGCGGACTTGCAGCCTGCGGTAGATAATGTATATATATCCCTGGTTTTTGTTACGCACAATAGGAGTACTCATGTATCAATAACCTTTATCCAGATCAACCGCTTTGCCAATTAATGCTTTTTCACATAATTGCAAGGTGTATTTTCTATCCTCATGTTGGTAACAATAATGTGACGTCATTGTGTGCGCATCGGTAACAGTTGAAGAGACCTTTCTTTCTTTCTCTCTTTCTTTCTTTCTTTCTTTCTTTCTTTCTTTCTTTCTTTCTTTCTCTCTCTATTTTTCTTTCTGTCTTTCTTTCCTTCTTTCTTTCTTTCTTTCTTTCTTTGTTTGTTTGTTTGTTTGTTTGTTTGTTTGTTTCTTTCTTTCTCTCTCTCTTTTTATTTCTATCTTTCTTTCTTTCTTTCTTTCTTTCTTTCTTTCTTTCGTAATTTCTTTATATCTTTCTCTCTTTATTTCCTTTTCTTTCTTTCGTTATTTCTTTCTCTCTTTCTTTCGTTAATATTTCTCTCCTTCTTTCTTTCTTTCTTTCTTTCTTTCGTTATTTCTATCTCTTCTTCTTTCTTTCCTTCGTTATTTCTATCTCTTCTTCTTTCTTTCTTTCTGTCTTTCAAACATGGCAATTGTCGTTGAATGAGCAAGGAAAACCCCCCACATATATACGTAATTTAGCACATATTTCCAGTACTGTAGAGATAATGGACAGTACTTTCAATTGGTAATGACTCCCAGAATATGAAATAAGGTATGAAAATCATGAAAGTTATTATCCAAGTGCAAGTAGTGTAGATTCCTGATTCACCTCTCGTGAACAATTACCGTACTATTTAAGGGATTGGACATCGTAGTCATCGGCCACTTGTATTTGAGTTTATATAGGCTATAGAATTTGACTGATAATTCGTTTCATATTACCAGAAAGTAATAATAGTTTACAACGGCTTATTTGTAGTGTTTAAACTGTCACTTTGTTCAGTTTTATTACCCGTGATGTAAAATAATATTAAGTGATATGCTTGAAATTTGACAGTATTTTATTTTAAAAACGTGTAATAGCCTATTTGACCCGTAGAAGGTGTAAAGTTTGGTTGTGTATTTGTCACGTCAGTCTTTTGCCTCCCTGTCCTGATCTAATCGTTTCATCACTACTTCGCAACCGCACCTTACATCCGAAGCAATCTGTTTAACATATTCTAACCTTGGTCTACCCATACAGTTCTTATCCTCGACCCTTCCTATCATAGCTAAGTTTGCTACTCATAAGTTTCTTAATACAGTACCGGTCAGAAGTTTAGTACCACATAAGGAAATCATGATATGTCACCTAAAACCTAAACTTGTGGCACAAGAGCTCTGTGATTTTTTTTCTGAGCTCTTACATCTGATAGAATATATACGTCCTGATTTTGTTAAATTGGGCCACGTATTGTAGAAGTTATGATTTTCTAACTGTTGGAAGGTCACACCAAAAATCACCATTTTCAGAGGTATAATGGATTGTATATACCAACTAGTTGCAGGCATTGCCACCAATTTTCTGTTTTAGACTTAGCAATAGGTGGGGATCATTTTGGTATATATATACAAATTCCGAAAAAATGCAGGTCCTTACCCTTTTTTGCGGGTTTATACTTTTTCAAGCCTGTGCTAAAATGTTACTATGCACTGCTGACAACAAAATAATCTCACGGCGAAATCCTACAAGTCAGAAATCTGCGCTTGGATGCCATCTTTTGAGTGAAAGTAGAACTACTAGACACGACAAGTTAGAAGCGGTTAGGTAGCAAGGAAGCCTTACGACAAGCGTGATAAAAACAAGGGAAAATTGACCATTTTAGCGCTGGCGTGAAAAAGTACAAGCCCGCAAAAAATGGTCCTGCATTTTTTCGGAATGTTTATATTTATACCAAAATGATCCCCAACTATTGCTAAGTCTAAAAATGGAAATTGGTGGCAATACCTGCAACCAGTTGAAATATACAATACATTATACCTCTGAAAATGGTGATTTTTTGGTGTGCGCTTCCAACAGTGTTAAAGAATCATAACTTGTACAATACAAGGCCCAATTGAAAGAAATCAGGACGTATATATTCTATCAGATGTAAGAGCTCAGCAAAAAAAAATATCGCAGATCTCTAGTGCCACAAGTTTAGGTTTTAAGTGAAATATCATGATTTCCTTATGTCGTACTAAACTTTTGACCATTACTGTACATGTCCTACCAACCTATCTGTTCTCTTCATTAGCAGTCGACAGAAACTTCTCACCTCTCCCACTTGTCTTAAAATACCTCTTCATTTGTTACTCTATTTACCCATCGGATCTTCATCATTCCCCTGTAACACCACATTTCAAATCCTCCTTCTCCTCTTTTCTGCTGCACCAACAGTCCAAGTTCCACTCCCATAGAGCGCCACACTACAGATACTGGATTTCAAAAATGACTTTCTAATACCTAAATCTATTTTGATGTCAACAGATTCCTTTTCTGTTGAAATGCTTTCCTTGCCTGAGCCAACCTACTTTTCATATCCTATTTGCTGCGTCCATCACTGATTATTTTGCTTTGTAAGTCTCCTATTTTCGTTAGCTGTTCACTTGCCAATTTGACGTCCATAGGGATTTCTGATATATTCGGCTGCATTTTGGTTAAGTGTTAAAAGGTTTGTAGAATGAAGGACTGTATATTTGTGTTTGAACAAGTCTGGCGAAGCTCTTGAAATAAAAGAATATCGGACGTCGTCTATCTAAGGTTGGGTTAGATATCAGCTCTTGCTGGAACTACCTTGTGATGCGTTTTTATTGTATTACTAGAGACCTTGTGAGCCCTTTTTGTGTATTGTTTATTAAAATGCAGCCATCGTCCTTTGCAAATGAGACGTCTCGTCGCATCGTTTGTCAACAGTGTCAAATACTTGCTGAAGTCAGCTGGTGTTTGTGCTAGTACCGGTATTTGTCGACTGTCGGATGTCATCTGTCACCTCTAGTAGAGTTGTTGTCTGGACTGCGAAGTGTCTCCCAGAGAATGTTTGTTTAAGTGTCCAAGAACATAGCCTACACATTGTCAGTTATGGGTCAAGTACTTCTCGAGTCTAAGCTGCGTGGACCTGATAGGAATGTGCATCGCAGACTATCAGTAGTCGTGGTGACGAGTGATGCGGTTTCTCGGTCCTTGCGTAGTAAGAGAAGCAAATATATTAGTCGGTGACTCAGTCACTCATTTCCAACGCCACACTGGTTCCAGAAAAGACCCACGTTAGCAGTTTTGGAATAGACGAGAATGTCAGGTAACACGGCGGGCTGTCGACAGGCTTCTCAATTCTCACCTGCTCCTACCCTGCCTTTGCCCTTCATCCCGCAAGTTCACAGAGCTTGGAACCGAGTAGTAGAGACTGTTTGAAGTCGTCTGATAAACAATACTTTTGTACTTGTGTGCATTTTATGTTTTGTATTTATGACACGAATAAATAAAATTGATCAAGTACTCAAGAACTTTCGAATTAAATGATAAAACGGACACGGGATTGTAGCACTTTATCAGGAGGTTTTCTCGGTTAATCAGTGGTAGATAGTCACTCTCATAATAACAATATCTAGTCGGTAGCACGCTGAGCTTCTATGCCCAAGATAGCGGGTTAAAACCCGGCCGAAGCCGTCGGATTATTTAAGAGCGTTAAAAATCCCTCAGTATGCCTTCCTTCGGAGGGGAAGTAAAGCCGGTGGTCCCATGTCATAGATTTATGGCATGTTAAAGAACCTTCCACTAATTGTACCTGTGTGAAGCTAAATTGGATAGGTTAAGAGTGTAAACAACGCTCTTAGGTTTCTACGTACGTTGCCAAGAGCCGACTGCGGTGGCGTCTAGTAGCTAAGTTCTGAACTTGGCCTAGTAGTCGTTGACGGTGGTGCTTGACGGCAAAAGTAGGAACTATTTGAAAAATTCTAAGTTGCAGTACTTAAATTTAAAATAAAACAGATACACACTAATACAGTCATCACAATTAACACCGGTTATCAGACAGATTCTACACACATCCAAAGTACACGGGGCTATATGACCGCGTTGTCGCAGCCCCTAAACTTAAGAACCAACCAACCAATATCAATATCGAGGGTTCGATATTTGAATTGCATGAAAAATTCACGACATTCCAAATCGTTCAATGTTGGCTTGAAAAAGATCTCTCGTTCGTTATCACTTGGGACAGGTTTTTTAGGTTTAAAAAAATGTCTATTTAGGTTTTAAAAAACATTTTCTTTACTGTTTTAATAGTTAGAATAGGTTTTTATGTTTAAGTGTAACAAAAGTTGACATAAACTGCGCAAAGCTTATCATTAGAAAATCAGATTGTAACGAGAGTGTACTGAACCCTTGCAAAGAAGCATAAAAGACTCAATTTCGGGGTTGTAACAGTCCATTTCGTAAAGTTGTTGTTAAGCGCTTCTTATAACATGCAGGGTAACATATAACAAAATAACATGCAGGAAAAAGTGAATACCAGGATTAAAACATATGAATTTAATAAACAGATCAACAAATTTACACTATTTACAACAAAAACACAAGGTCTCCCAAATGACACCCTCTTGAATTAATAAAAATGCCAAACTAGGCCTGATCTCAGGAGAGATCGTAAACATCTCGACCAAATGTCCCAAATTACCGCAATGACATGTGCGTGTACGGCTTCTCTGCAAGCGGTACGATGTGTACAAATTAATGCGAGATTCGTTACCATCCAGTAAACCTTCAGGGGACGAATTTGCATTGCTTTAGAGCTAGACAGACACGAGGAACCAACTAAACACTAATTAAACTAAATCCGACACTTCCTACACTGAATAAGACAAAATAATTTCCGCATGAAATTGGAACCAAAGGATTGCCGTAGCAATCAACACTAACGCCTAAAAAACTAGGACTTTTAAATTCAACACCAGTAAATCAACGCGTGACCAATCAAGAAAATACACACATGGCCGCTTGCCATTTTTACATGAAAATACGAAATACACCCAACGGTGTCACAACAAACAACAATCTAACATAAGCAAATGAAATAAGTCACAGAAATCTCTAGGCTCAAAGCCAACATTTACATCATAAAACAAATAATTCATTTCATACGATATGCGGTAATTCGTAACGGACATGGCGAACTCCCAATTTAATATTATGATCCAATGACCATTAACAGAACAGGTTTGCTACAGATAGCTTACAGGGGTCAGTCGGTCAGCTGGACTGCCTAAACGATGAATCACTAGACATAGATGGGCGCAAAGTGGAATCTGCAACATCTGTCAACCCACGTGTCAATTACCTCGACCTGCCGTAGCAATGGCTCGAGTCTCGAAGAAGCGTGCTCCCAATAGCACATAATATACGTGTGTGTGTCGAATAAAATATCCTAGCATTTCCCACGGAAATCCAAGAATCAGTACAAGACAAGGTAAGGTAGCCTCCCAGAGCGCCCCTCCATCCATAAATAAAATACGACCACAATAATTTGAGGGCAGTAGACACATTCTACCCCTCATCACGAAGAATCAATACACACACCTTGACACGATACTCACACCAGAATCACACGTATGGGTTCGACAGAAACCTGAAATAAAAGACATAAATATTTCCACCGACTTGCGTTCCCAGTCTAGTCCGTGAATGAAGAACCTGAAAAGGGATCTCAAAAAAACTCAAAGTAATATAGAACTAAGGTGTTCTACCGTGACATCTTAACGTGTTGCGCTCGGCAACCCTAGTATGAATAAAAACCTGTTCGTAAAACATCTAACAACTTTTACCCCCTTCTCCTAGTTAACATGAATTTGAATAAAAGCACTATTTATCGACCATGACGAATTTCGCATTCGCATGAATAAAATCCAAATGCACGCGCCGTGCATACTAATAATGACTCATAAGAAAAACAATACAATCAAACAAATTTTTGGCCACGTGCCAACGTACATTTAACAGATAACAGTGTCGGTGCACGAAATCTAAAAAGAACACCAGAAAAACCATGAATAAAATTATTTACACGTTCCCGCGTCTAATCTAGCTGCATATTGAATAAATCAATGGTTTGTACATCACCGTCCAGCTTGCAGAAAATCAACCTCCATCCCAGAGCATTTCCCAAGGGAAAATTACTCTGTCATCGTCGACATTCTGGTATAGGCGTAGCACATCATCCCACCAATCGACTTTGCTGTAGACATCTTGGCGTGGCTTCTTAAAAAGAAATGTTCAAAATTAATATTCTACCTAGCTAGAATCGCTATGAGCTACTGCCTTTCACTCAAGAGTCCTGGGCGATTACTCCACGTTGAACTGGCCCTATCTAAGTATTTGCTTACTTCACACGCACATATGCATCACAAAAAAATATAACACGAAAATATTACAGAAAATATTACAGTCTTAGTCCGCCACGCAGTTGGCATTTAACAGTCTCACAAATTACGTATGCCGAGTAGCGCTTATCTCAACTAGAGATCTCCCCTCCGCTAGACACGAACTCTGCTCCCAAGAGCACAATAAAATGTTCGTTCAGACTGACGTGAACTATGCTCCTCAGAGCTCGATAAAGTTGTGTCTCAAACTACTCATCACCGACCAATTTATTAGAAACTGGCAGAATGGAATGGAGTGGGGGCAATCTGAGAAAATAATCTGTAGTTTTCAACTCACAGACTTGGGACTAGTATCAAACTTCTTCTTTTTATTTAAACTCTCAATGCATTCATGCGGAATCCTATCGTATCGGCGGTTCTTCATACACGTGTTTTCAGCGTCTTTTTTATGGTACGCATATCTCCGCGTGGTCCAGGCATCCTCTCTTCTGATTCGCTGATTCAATCGTGTATCGGTTGGAAATTCACCTCTGGCACGCCCATAATGACGCCAAATTGTATGCGCGTTCACTCCGAATTTGTCCTTGAACTTGGCTTAGCCGGTCATCCCCAGGAATAACTATCACGCTACCTCTGTTGCAAGCATTGCGACACACTACCTGCCTTCCGTTGTCTTCAACAAGCACTGTCTGGATATAAGTAATAATAATAATAAAAAATCATGAAGACTTATTGATCGGCAAATCAATAAGGGTTCATTTATCCTCAGCAAGGTTTTGAATTTCGAAGCAAGTGATTGATTTGGGTTTTAAAAACAATATCCACTGTAGAACAGATAACATCAGCTAAGTATCTCACTCGTTGCTGAGTGTGCATTCCACAGTCCCAATTAGTGTGCGCGCTTCTCGCTGCAATGTTCCCCTCAGAGATGTCATTCACACGTCTCGCCATACCTCCCCTCTCTTACTCACACATTTACAACTTCGGCCAGACCTGCCGAAACAAACAAAGCTCGCTCTCCCAAGTACCACGTCGCCACGTACATTTGAGTGTAGGCTCTCAAATTATTTTTTGCAATTTGATTCTGCATTCCTTGTCCCGTTTACTCATCAAATGGTTCCCTTCTTCTTCTGCTCCCATCTTCTTCTTCTGCTACCGTCTTCTTCTTCTGCTACCGTCTTCTTTACCATATTTCCAGACCCTTGCCTGAAACTTCGTCCCGCGAATTTCTTCTGCTATATTTCCGCGTCTCCTCCTGTCTTGTCACCTTTTCGGCATTTAATTCATCCAGATATTTTTGCAACTCAGCATAACGGTCGTTCCATTCATCACGGTAATCTCTCTGGTTTTCTTGCCGATAATTCCTCTGATTATTCCATCTACCGTCCCCGTTCCTCTGATAAGGTCTACCCTGCCTTTGGTTTCCTCTCCAGTTTGTATATTCTCGCTGGTACGTCCTCTGATTGTGATTGTTGTTCTGATTGTTGTAGTTATCACGGCGATTTTGGAAGTTCCCATTATTATTGTATTGGTTTCGACCGTCGAATTCCTGCCGTCTGGGCGTAAATTGTGTGCTAGTGGACTGTGTCTTCGTTTGATTGTTCTGACTTTGACCGTTTTCATGCCCCTGAACTATTTCTGCAGTGTTCACGCATTCCATATTCCATCTCCCGGTCTACGGACTGATCATACTCGTTTCGTCCAAGTGGCGGGGTATCTCCTCGGCCTGAACTGCGGTTTTTATATTTCCTGCCACTAAAAATTGCTGTATGCTCATCGGAAGCTGATTGCCGATAGTTAATACCATGTTTTCCTCTGACGGCGGTTCATCAAAATCCCGGAATTTTACTAGCTGTTGACTAAAAACTCAGAAAACCTTGTAGGGTGTGTACTATGGTATTTTCTGGTATATAAGTTCATCCTCAACCCCTGCTGCAGTGAAGGACTCCGATACTTCCTCAAAAATGCTTCTTTAAACTGGGCCATGTCATTGAACGTATATTTGAAGCTTTGAAACCAGATTAAACTTGAGCCCCCTAAAAAAATTCTCCTCTAAACGAAGCTGTTTCGCGGGACTGACGTGTTGGTCATTAAAATAATCATCCAGCTGGCACAAGAATGCTTTTGGAGTAGATCCTGAATTTTCCCTGAATTTGTCTGGTTTAAAATCATTTCCCCTAATGACTTGTATGACTTGGGCAGGTGTCACACAGGTTGTGGAGTTGACGTCTCCCCTCTGTAATTGTGGAATGTGTTGCAAGTTGTCATTGGACTCTGATCTCGGCTCGTATCCTCAGCTAGCTTCGATCCCTCCGAACTTCCAATATTTCCGTGTTTCCCTACTGAATTTTCTGAAGAAAATAAAGTGGCATTCTCTAAAGATCTTATCTCATTCTTAACGATGAGGTCTGCGTGTTCTTGGAACTTGGACTTCATACTTTCCTCCAGAGCCTGTATTCTAGAGTTATTCTCGCCTAGCCTCTTTAATATAGTCAGCCTATCCCATTTAGTCTCATTCACCTGCTGTTCCCGATCTTTCCGGATTCTACTCATCAAATTGTTAATTTTTTCTTCGTTGTTTTCCTGATTCTTCTCAAGCTGTTCCCCTATTTCTTGTATCGGCTTCTGAGTTTTAATTAATTGTTCTCCTATCTCTTCTCGTACTTTCTAATGATTTTTACTTTACTGGTCTTCCAGGTTTTCACGCAAGTGCATCCTTTCCTTCTCCGTTTTTATCTCCAGTTTGTCAAGTTCCTTTATCAATCCTAACACATTGTTGTCGACTGAATTAATCTGCTCTTGTATGTTTATATTCTTCGCCTCTATTCGGTTGAAATGCCCCTGTAATTCATCCTGCGTGCTTTTAATCTCTGCCGTATTGTTCACACATGCTGTCTCGATCTGTTTCAGTTTGGCGGCTACCATTTTATCTAACTGTACTAGCATGTTGTCAAATTTGGATTCTAGTTTCTTGATTTTGCCTAACTGTCTCGAATTATTCTCTGCCACCTCCCCCGCCAGTTTCTCTAGTTCTATTTTAGTATTATGATTTATTTCAAGGATTATTCTATCTAATTGAACTGTTTGTAAGGTTGCCTGCTCCGATAACTTGTGGTTTATGTGATCTAATTGTTTATCATTATGCTCTCGCAACTCGTGTAATTGTTTATCATCCTGTTCACGCAACTCGTGTAATTGTTTATCGCTATCCAATTTCTGGATTTGCAATTGCACCGTAATGTTACTGTTCACGTCCTGTAATTGTTTATCACTGTGTTCACGCAACTCGTGTAATTGTTTATCGTTATCCAATTTCTGGATTTGCAATTGCGCCGTAATGTTACTGTTCACGTCCTGTAATGTTTTATCACTCTGTTCACTCATGCTTTTCAACTGTTCCTCCGTCTTTGCAGACAATTGCACAGCCATCTGCTTCATCAACACTTTAATCTCCTCGATGCTAGCCATCGCAAAACACACAAATATACTCTGTGAAAATAGGGTCATGCAATGGGATTTCAGTCGTACACACACACACATGTCTTGATATTTAAATATTACATTGATTCTAATTTAAATAAAGTTTCACTAATCAAACACTTACTGAATAATGACTCTTATTTCCAAACAACAAAATAACTCCCTTGTGATCTGCTTTTAAATTCCTTACTAACAGAATTTATGAAAAACACTTTAATTAACCGAAGTTAATTAAATGTAAAGTAAGGCAACACCTTCCTGCTTTTGACTGAGTTCACTAAATATGCACATTTTCTAATTTTTTAAGCTGGGCGCAAGAACAAGTTATCATCAAACACAATATCAACTTCTAACCTTGTTCAACATTTCTAACTTTAAGAACTCAGTGATTTTACTGATACACATGGCGGTACAACTTCGCCTCAATTTACTGAATTTGCTTTTGTCCTGCTAACCTGGCATCATTTCTCGGCGAAATAAGTATGAGGTCAACAAAACAACAACAACAAACCCCACTTGGGCACCCATTTTTGATATATGAACCCTTGCAAAGAAGCATAAGAGACTCAATTTCGGGGGTGTAACAGTCCATTTCGTAAAGTTGTTGTTAAGCGCTTCTTATAACATGCAGGGTAACATATAACAAAATAACATGCAGGAAAAAGTGAATACCAGGATTAAAACATATGTATTTAATAAACAGATCAACAAATTTACAATATTTACAACAAAAAAACAAGGTCTCCGAAATGACACCCTCTTGAATTAATAAAAATGCCAAACTAGGCCTGATCTAAGGAGAGATCGTAAACATCTCGTCCAAATGTCCCAAATTATTGCAATGACATGTGCATGGGCGGCTTCTCTGCATGCAGTACGATGTGTAAAAATTAATGCGAGATTCGTTACCATCCAGTAAACCTTCAGGGGACGAATTTGCATTGCCTTGGAGCTAGACAGACACGAGGAACCAACTAAACACTAATTAAACTAAATCCGACACTTCCTACACTGAATAAAACAAAATAATTTCCGCATGAAATTGTAATCAAGGACTTGCCGTAGCAATCAACACTAACGCCTAAAAAACTAGGACTATTAAATTCAACACAAGTAAATCAACACGTGACCAATCAAGAAAATACACACTTGGCCGCTTGCCATTTTTACATGAAAATACGAAATACACCCAACGGTGTCACAACAAACAACAATCTAACATAAGCAAATGAAATGAATCACAGAAATCACTAGGCTCAAAGCCAACATTTACATCATAAAACAAATATTTCATTTCATACGATATGCGGTAATTCGTAACGGACATGGCAAACTCCCAATTTAATATTATGATCCAATGACCATTAACAGAACAGGTTTGCTACAGATAGCTTACAGGGGTCAGTCGGTCAGCTGGACTGCCTAAACGATGAATCACCAGACATAGATGGGCGCAAAGTGGAATCTGCAACATCTGTCAACCCACGTGTCAATTACCTCGACCTGCCGTAGCAATGGCTCGAGTATCGAAGAAGCGTGCTCCCAATAGCACATAATATACGTGTGTGTGTCGAATAAAATATCTTAGCATTTCCCACGGAAATCCAAGAATGAGCACAGGACAAGGTAAGGTAGCCTCCCAGAGCGCCCCACCGTCCATAAATAAAATATGACCACAATAATTTGAGGGCAGTAGACACATTCTACCCCTCATCACGAAGAATCAATACAAACACCTTGACACAATACACACACCAGAATCACACGTATCGGTTCGACAGAAACCTGAAATAAAATACAAAAATATTTCCACCGACTTGCGTTCCCAGTCTAGTCCGTGAATGAAGAACCTGAAAAGGGATCTCAAAAAAACTCAAAGAAATATAGAACTAAGGTGTTCTACCGTGACATCTTAACGTGTTGCGCTCGGCAACCCTAGTATGAATAAAAACCTGTTCGTAAAACATCTAACAACTTTTACCCCCTTCTCCTAGTTAACATGAATTTGAATAAAAGCACCATTTATCGACCATGACGAATTTCGCATTCGCATGAATAAAATCCAAATGCACGCGCCGTGCATACTAATAATGACTCATATGAAAAACAATACAATCAAACGTATTTTTGGCCACGTGCCAACGTACATTTAACAGATAACAGTGTCGGTGCACGAAATCTAAAAAGAACACAAGAGAAACCATGAATATAATTATTTACATGTTCCCGCGTCTAATCTAGCTACATATTGAATAAATCAATGGTTTGTACATCACCGTCCAGCTTGCAGAAAATCAACCTCCATCCCAGAGCATTTCCCACGGGAAAATTACTCCGTCATCGTCGACATTCTGGTAGAGGCGTAGCACATCATCCCACCAATGGACCTTGCTGTAGACATCTTGGCGTGGCTTCTTAAAAAGAAATGTTCAAAATTAATATTCTACCTAGCTAGAATCGCTATGAGCTACTGCCTTTCACTCAAGAGTCCTGGGAGATTACTCCACGTTGAACTGGTCCTATCTAAGCATTTGCTTACTTCACACGCACATATGCATCACAAATAATATAACACGAAAATATTACAGAAAATATTACAGTCTTAGTCCGCCACGCAGTTGGCATTTAACAGTTTCACAAATTACGTATGCCGAGTAGCGCTTATCTCAACTAGAGATCTCCTCTCCGCTAGGCATGAACTCTGCTCCCAAGAGCACAATAAAATGTTCGTTCAGACTGACGTGAACTATGCTCCTCAGAGCTCGATAAAGTTGTGTCTCAAACTACTCATCACCGACCAATTTATTAGAAACTGGCAGAATGGAATGGAGTGGGGGCAATCTGAGAAAATAATCTGTAGTTTTCAACTCACAGACTTGGGACTAGTATCAAACTTCTTCTTTTTATTTAAACGTCTCAATGCATTCATGCGGAATCCTATCGTATCGGCGGTTCTTCATACACGTGTTTTCAGCGTCTTTTTTTATGGTACGCACATCTCCGCGTGGTCCAGGCGTCCTCTCTTCTGATTCGCTGATTCAATCGTGTATCGGTTGGAAATTCACCTCTAGCACGCCCACAATGACGCCAAATTTTATGCGCGTTCACTCTGAATTTGTCCTTGAACTTGGCTTAGCCGGTCATCCCCAGGAATAACTACCACGCTACCTCTGTTGCAAGCGTTGCGACACACTACCTGCCTTCCGTTGTCTTCAACAAGCACTGCCTGGATATAAATAATAATAATAATAATAAAAAATCATGAAGACTTATTGATCGGCAAATCAATAAGGGTTCAGTACATTTACACAATGATACGTCTTTTATCAAATTATTACAGAGAACTTCACGTTCTTAAGCAATATTTGCTCCCTTTAAATACGTTCGTTATTCAAATTCAATAAAACCAATGATGCTAGAGGCGATTTTCACACTCTAGCCCGTTTACTTAACTTGGTTTATCTAGAATATTGGGAACTTGGAAACAGTAAGAGATTTATCCCCACTTTCCTGACAGTAAATAATCAAACAGTAAGCTGAAAAGCGCTGAAAGTATTTGAATTTTCTGGCAGGAAGGATTTTTCTCGATCAACTAGAGCTAGGAATAAACACCGTCTTGTGGTTTACTTTCAAAAATTATGGACTAAAAATACAAATTAGGTATAATGAATGGAACAAAACTGCATTTAGGTACTCGCATATCATTTAGTTTTTTAAATTGATTTTGGGGTCGAACATAATGAAACATAATAAATGAAAGCGGTCCCGAAGTTTCAAAACCTCCTATCTATGATTTTAGGCTCTTTTGAGTGTGATTCGCTATAGTATTAGAGCATTTTTGTATTTAGAAGTAAGAAAATAAAAGTAAAAACCTAAGAATCCGGTCCCTAGTTATAAGACATTTCTTTCTTTCTCCGTTTGGGTCTTTTGAGCACTACTAACCAATTTCAATGTTTAGCCCTTTGTTGTTCTTTCTTCTTCCTCCAGTGCTCCTTCATGTTTTCGCTGTGTGTCTTCTTTCTCTCTTCCGACCATTTTGAGCCTGTTTTCTTATATTGCCTTCCTTGGAGTCCTTCAATTTCCAATACCTGTTTTTTTTTTGTTGAAAAATTCTCTCTAGTTCATCGTCTTCTCTCACAATGATTCTTTCTTTACTTCTTCAAACCAGGCTGTTGTCGATTTCTTTTTCCAAAGATATTTAAAAAAATGTTTGGTTAACCTGCTATAATTCATTCTATAGACTATAAATGTCCGGAAAATAACAATCGCCTCTTCTTTGTTGTCTAAGTTAGGTTTTCAATGTTCCGATATATTTCTTCGTTACTTCTTAATTTCCAAAACTCTCTAGTTTTTATTTGGAACTGTTTGCTTTTCAGCTTCCAGTCTCTAGTGAGCTTTGAAGTTATTTTTCAGTGTTGCCTTATTGACAATTGATATTGAAAATTTTCGGTCGGTCAACACTTAGAATCTAAATTACTGGGATATGTGAAAAAATAACCTAAAAAAATTACATGCCATCTATTTTCTAACTTCAGGCTACGGCCGCCTCTTCTGTAGTCCATAACAAATATATATATAAGTTATATTATTATTCTCGTATCAGAAACATGTTACACAATACAAAACATTTCACTAAATACAATTAGACCAGAACTTGGTGACTTGTAGTGCATTCTCTGAGGCTAGGTGTAGATCCTCTGTTGTGCAAGTGGTTGGACACATACGACATTGAATCATGTGGTCGACAGTCTGATCTTCTCCGCAATCACACTTGATGTTTCCGTCTTTAGCGTAGTTCCATCTTACCATATTAACTCTTGATTTGCCGACTCCTGATCTCAACCTATTTAGGGATTTCCATGTCATCCATGCCTCGTTATGACCCGGTGATAAAGTTTCAGATGGTGTTGTACAGCCACCAGGAAGAAGACCTTTAGCTTTCCAAGATTGTAGTCTAGCTTTTTTCTCGGTGATTGTGAGTTCCTTTGATGTCTTTAGGAAACTCCTCCTAGATTTCAGTCTTGGTGTGTGTAATTCGTACCCATATAACGGATGAGTTCCTTCATGCTCCACCTTCTTCCTTTCCTTGTTCACTGATATTTCTCTTCGAACAGAAGGTGGTGTCATCCCGGCGAGGTGGTAAAACCATTCAATTGGAGTGGATTTGAGACACCCAGTTATTATTCTGCACGTATCATTGAGAGCCACATCCACCTGTTTGGCATGAGCTGAGTTATACCAAACAGGACATGCGCACTCTGCGGTGGAACAACATAATGCCATTGCAGAAGATTTGATGGTTGCTGGTTGGCTGCCCCATTGCGATCCGGCCAATCTTCTGAGGAGATTGTTCCTTGTGGAAACTTTCTGCTTAGTGTTCATACAATGTTTCTTGTATGTGAGACACCTGTGGAGTGTTACTCCTGAGTATTTTGGAGTGTAACAGTTTTATAAGTTATATTTAATCACATGTAATGTTTTTCGGGTTATTGTTTCAATGCCCAATTTTTTGGGATTATATTGTTTAGCATTATCAATTGCATCCATTCCAATTGTCTCCAAGCCAACCACCTCGTGGCGTAGTGGCTAGCATTCTTGGTTGTCATACCTGACTCGAGTTCGATTTAATTCTGGTCTGAGGGTTTGCTCAGGGTACATCCAACCTCGTGAAGCAGAACTGAGAAGAGGTTGGTTGTATTCATAACTCAGCCATAGAAGTGGTTTCTCCGTGGTTTACCAAGGCAAATGCCGGGATGGTTTCTAACTTCAGGTCTCGGCCACCTCCTTTCCAATTCTATACTCAATTGCAAATACACAATTCTACTACAGATAACACAATGAGTCAGGTTATCAGACATATCCATCAAACAAACAAACAAACAAACAAACAAATAGAACTAAAGTGCTTGGGACCAAATAACCACGATATCCCAAGCCTCAAAATGAATTAACAACAACAGTTGGTTGGTTCCTCAGTTTAGGGGCTGCGACACCGCGTTCATGTAGCCCCGTGTACTTTGTGTGTGTGTAGAATCTGTCTGATAACCGGTGTTAATTGTGATGTCTGTATTAATGTACGTTATCTTTAATTCAGGTAAGGACTGCAGACGATCAATTTCAAGTAGTTCCTACTTTTGCTACCAAATGCTACCGTCAACGACACCTAGTTGTGAACTTGGCTACTAGATGCCACCGCAACCGGGCACCTGGGTGCAAACGTTGTATCTTAATAGAGCGTTAATCAAATCTAACCAACAAAATTTAGCTTCACACAATTGTAGTTAGTGGAAGGTTATTTTACATGTCATAAATCTATGACATGGGCCCGCCGACTTCATAACAACAGCAGTCTCCAAGTCTCTGTTTGCGAACAAGTCACCTCCATGGTCCCCTATTAGCAGTTAGCGCTGCTACCTCCTCTCCTTCTACACCTCTCACCGTGAAATCGTTATAAACAGTGGATCTAGCCATTTCCTCGTAACAGTGACGTAACTACGGTTTATTTCTGGAGGGGGATGAGCTGAGTCATAATTACATTGGGGGATGGGGTGAGGGCTCGGACAAGATGAGACAAAATAAATGAAAGCTAATAATCGGTCCCGAAGTTTCTAAACCTCCTATCTATAATTTTTCGTGTTTGATTTCATTAGTATCTGATACGTGTGTTTGCACTTATCAATGTGCAAATGCTCGAAAATTAACATGTTTTGGATATTAAATTATCAAGTCCAGTTTTCGTCTCAAAACCACATGGTCCTTTCTTTTCACCAACATTTTATAAATATTAATAAACTACAGTTTCCAACTAAAATACAAGTAAACAATAAACAAAATTACACTCACCCTCTAATATTAACAGAATGGTAACTGACAAGTGGTGTGGTTTTGGAAAGGGATGAGGAAATATATTGACACATCCACCGCAGTGTAACCTCTCTGGCTAACTGACCAGCTGACCATTTTGCTCATTCCGTACAGTAATTGTTAAGTTAGGGTACAACTAGAAATGTTGCACAAGTGAAAATAATTGCTTTCAAACACAATCCAATCATTTGTCATCAATTCAAAATGAAAACCTTCTTCAAATTTCATATTATTATTATCTTCCTGATCACTCCCCGTAGTTACGCCACTGACTCATAGGTCTACTCTCTTACCATCTTTAGTGTAGTTCATTAACTTGCTAGGTATTTCCCTCCCATTCTCATCTCACACGACCACACGAACAGCTTCGTCTAACGTAAGGCGATTAAATCGCAAAATTAACTACCGTATTGGTCCAAAAATAAGCCACACTTTTTATTGAAATTGGGTAAATAATTTGGGTGCGGCTTATATTCGCTACCTACACTTTTATACAGGGTGTAACAAAAAGGTACGGCACAAAATTCAGGACACATTCCGCACACGTAGACGAAGAAATTTTGTTATATGATCATGGGTCCGGAAACGCTTTGTTTTCATGTTATAACTCAGTGTGTCCAACTCATTAATCTTGGGAAACACACTAGAGCAGAATGTACCTGCATACCACATGCAACTCTTTCTCACAGGAGATGTTCTTTATAACCTCCGTGAGTATTGGTGCATGCATCAACCCACCATCGTAGTGAATCTCGGATGCGCTGATGTATCCCTGGAGTATGGTTTCGCAGTCTTCCACAATACGGGCACGGAGACTCTGAACATCTTGTACTGGGGTTCGATACACAAGAGCTTTCAAATGCCCTCACAAATAAAAGTCCAGTGGATTCAGGTCCGGAGAGCGTGTAGGCCAGGCAATTGGTCCACCTCTACCTATCCATCTGTCACCAAATATCTTATTTAGAAGCCGACAGACATTAACACTAAAATGAGGAGGTGCTCCATCGTGCACGAAGTATATGTTTTGTCGCACAGCTAAGGGCACATCTGCTAAGTCGCATGGCAACAGGGCCATGTAAAACAAAAACTGGAGGTGCCCCTACGATAATGACAACGTAACCAACGTAACCAAGAGTGCATGTTCCCGACGATTCTAACGTTCTGTTCTTGTGTGTTTCCCATGATTAATGAGTTGGAAACAATGAGATATAACATGGAAACAAAGCGTTTCCCGACCCATGCTCATATAACGAAATT
Source organism: Meconema thalassinum (assembly GCA_946902985.2). NCBI lineage: Eukaryota > Metazoa > Arthropoda > Insecta > Orthoptera > Tettigoniidae > Meconema > Meconema thalassinum. The sequence continues at coordinate 999,889,729 of OX336388.2, read as the reverse complement.
TTTTCGTCTACGTGTGAGGAAGGTGTCCTGCATTTTATGCCGTACCTTTTTCTTACACCCTGTATGTTACTAGCTGAAGTACCCGTGCTTCGCTACGCGTCATAAATAAATTAAAATATGAAGGTGACAGTTAAAACAGGGGATAGGCGAGGTGCTGCGCAGAAGGAGATTAAGGATGGAATATTTTGTCCAACTACACCACTCGGCGTTGACCGTGTTTTATAGCACAAATGTAGGTTTTACTCGCTAACAGTTGGAGATACCTTTCGGATAGAAAATGTAATTTATAACCTCGTACATACCATCAAAAGTTTGCTATTTCTTAGCGTTCTCTTTGTATTTGAAATGGAAATATGAAAGTTTTAAACCAAAGGGTGTAGTGAAGTCACTAAAATGGTCGCCATCTTTAAATAGTACAAAGTATTGAAATCAAAAGTAACCTATATGTTAACCAGGTAAATCAGCAACTTCCATGTAAAATTCATGTAAATCAGACCAGTGGTACTTGCGTGATTGAGTAATACATAGACGCACATCATCTCATATTTAACCTCGCTTCGCTCGCGTCTTAGTCGTGTCCTATTGTTATTCAATGAAATGCAGGTTTAACCCCATTAACACCCCTTTAGAACCTGAATATCCAAAAATCCCTCCTCGGTAGACGTTTTCGACACACAACAAACATATCCCCAAAATAACATTCTTCTAACTTTAATCGTTTGGGTTGGTCGATGTGAGTGAACATCCAAAAGTCCTTCCTTAGGGGACGTTTTTCTTCCAGAATTTCACCCCTCCCCATAGGCCCCTTAAATTGGATTTATGAAAAAACGGTCGAACACATATTTATTTTATTTATTTATTTATTTATTTTATTTATTTATTTATTTATTTATTTATTTATTTTTAAGCTGATTGATTTCCTCCGAGTTTCAAACTCCTCGCCTATGTCGTTTAAGAGATACACGGTCAGTTAGGAATCTTTCAACGCCCACTTTTCATCCCTTTCACCTCATAATATAAACTACATCGAAAAACCATTAGACATGTGTCAGCTTATTTTTAATGATTAGTATATATGCCAAGTATCACATCCCCAAATGAAACCACTCGTGAGATATTGTTATTCAATGAAATGCACGTTTACCCCCCTTAACACCTATTTAGAACCTGAATATTCAAAACTCTTTCCTTTGTGGACGTTTTCGACATACAACGAACATATCCCCAAAATTTCATGTTTCTAACTTTAATAATTTTGGCTGGGCTATGATGAGTGAGTGAGTCAGTCAGGACATTTCCTTTCATTTATTTTTGATAATTTCACCCCTCCCCATGAACCCCTTAAATTGGATTTATGAAACAAACGGTCGAACACCTATTTACTTATTTAAAGCTGTTTTCCCCCTGAGTTTGATGAGTGAGTAAGTGAGTCAATCAGTTAGGACACTTTCTTTCCTGTTTTTTTTTTTCCCCAGAATTTCACCTCTCTCCAAAGGCCCCTTAAATTGGATTTATGAAAAAAACAGTCGAACACCTATTTACTTCTATTTTAAGCTGTTCTTTTTCCGCCGAATTTCAAACTTCTCGCCTATGTCCTTTAAGAGATACACGCTCCGTAAAGAATCCCTCAACCACCAATTTTCACCCCTATCACCTCATAATATACACCACATCGATGAACCCTTAGACATATGTCTGATTATTTTTAATGATTAGTTTATATACCTAATATCACATCCCCTAAGAAACACCTCATGACATATCGTTATTCAATGAAATGCACGTTTACCCCCTTAACATCTCTTTAAAACCCGAATAAACAAAAATCATTCCTTAGTTGACGTTTTCGACATACAGCGAACATATTCCCAAAATTTCATTTTTCCAACATTAATAGTTTTCGCTGGGCGTTATGAGCGAGTGAGTCAGACAGGACATTTTCTTTCAATTATTTTTACCAGAATTTCACCCCTCCCCATGGGCCCCTTAAATTGGATTGATGAAAAAACGCTTGAACACCTATTAACTTATTTTTAAAGCTGTCTTTTTCCCCTGAGTTTGGTGAGTGAGTGAGTTAGTCAGTTAGGACACTTTCTCTCCTTTTTCCCCCAGAATTTCACTCCACTCCATTGGCCCCTTAAATTAATTTATGAAAAAACGGTCGAACACCGATTTACTTATCTTTTTAGCTGATGTTTTTTCGCTGCGTTTCAAATTTCTCGCCTATGTCGTTTAAGAGATAGGCCTACACGCTCCGTTAGGAATCCTTCAACCCCCACTTTTCACCCCTTTCACCTCATAATAATACACCACATCGAAAAATCCTTAGACACATGTCTGCTTATTTTTAATGATTAGTTTATATGCCGAGTATCACATCCACAAATGAAACCACTCGTGAGATATTGTTATTCAATGAAATTCAGGTTTAACCCCCTTAAGACCCCTTTAGAGCCTGAATATCCAAAAATCCTCCCTTAGTGTACGGTTTTGACATACAAAGAACATATCCCCAAAATGCCATGTTTCCAACTTCAATATTTTTGGCTGGGCGATGATGAGTGAGTGAATGAGTCAGGACATTTTCTTTCATTTTTTCCCTTCAGAATTTCACCCCTCCCGATGAACCCCTTCAATTTGATTGATAAAAAAACTGTCGAACAGCTATTTACTTACTTTAAAGCAGTTTTTCCCCCTGAGTTTGATGAGTGAGTCAGTCAGTCAATCAGTTAGGACATTTTCTTTCCTGTCCGCCCCCCCCCCCCCCCAGAATTTCACCCCTCCCCATGGGCCTCTTAAATTGGATTTATGGAAAAACGGTCAAACACATATTTACTTATTTTTATGCTGATTTTTTTTCCTCTGAGTTTCAAACTCCTCGTCTATGTCGTTTAAGACATACACGCTCCGTTAGGAATCTTTCAATCCCTACTTTTCACCCCTTTCACCTCAAAATATTCACCACATCGAAAAACCCTCAGACACGTGTCTTACTTTTTAATGATGAGTTTATATGCCGTGTATCACATCCCCCAATGAAACCAATCGGGAGATATTGTTATTCAATGAAATGCAGGTTTAACCCCATTAAGACCCCTTTAGAACCTGAATATCCGAAATCCTCCCTTAGTAGACTGTTTTGAAATACAATGAACATATCCCGAAACTGTCATGTTTCTAACTTCAATAATTTTGGCTGGGTGATGATGAGTGAGTGAGTGAGTGAGTCAGGACATTTTCTTTCAATTTTCTTTTTTCAGAATTTCACCCCTCCCCATGATCCCCTTAAATTTAATTTATGAAAAAAAAACTGTCGAACAGCTATTTACTTACTTTAAAGCAGTTTTTCCCCCTGAGTTTGATGAGTGAGTCAGTCAGTCAATCAGTTAGGACACTTTCTTTCCTGTTTCCCCCCCCCCCCCTCCAGAATTTCACCCCTCCCCATGGGCCCCTTAAATTGGATTTATGATAAAACGGTCAAACAGATATTTACTTATTTTTATGCTGATTTTTTCCCGCTGAGTTTCAAACTCCTCGCCTATGTCGTTTAAGAGATACACGCTCCGTTAGGAATCTTTCAATCCCCACTTTTCACCCCTTTCACCTCATAATATACACCACATCGAAAAACACTCCGACTCGTGTCTTCTTATTTTTAATGATGAGTTTATGTGCCGAGTATCACATCCCCCAATGAAACCAATCGGGAGATATTGCTGTTCAATGAAATGCAGGTCTACCCCCTTAACACCCCTATAGAACCAGAATATCCAAAAATCCTCTCTTAATGGGCATTTGCGGCCCTTGGGGAAGCTGCATACCAAATTTCATTCCAATCCGTTTGATGGTTTCTGATATTTCGTGATGAATGAATGAGTGAGTGAGTGGTATTTGACAAATATATAGTAGAAGATAGTGTCAAGTCTTTGTTATGCTAAACTCGGTTGACAGTGCTGTGTGAGTAGTTGAGTAACTAACGGGATTTCTAGTAAAGATCCTCATTTTCTATACCGGTAGTGCAGAGCGCAAATGGCATCCAGTCGGCCGTGTCTCGACTTGAGCTATGTTGCCATGGAAACTATCCGCCTTGCCATTCCTTCATGAGTATATTTTATGATTTGATTAGCATGTGCTGGAGTGCAAAAGGGTCGAAATCAGAAGAATAAAAAAGACTATCGAAAATTCATGTAGCCAGCGGTTCCTTCTGGGTCCTAAACTATGTGTATGCAAAATTCGGTTGAGATTGGTGTAACGGTGTAGATTTGTATACGGAACAGACCCACCCACATACATACCCACATACATACATACAGACTTTCACTTTTATATATAAGATGTACTGTTAAAAAGGAATGCTCGGTCATAAGCAAGAGCACGGCAACACAGCAACAATACAGTCAGTAAGAGAAACTGGCGGCATTTAATTACAACAATGCGAACTTTTGATTTGACGGTGACTTTGTTATTCGGTAACACGGTATTATTTCGTAAGCTTCAATAATCTACAGTAGCCCAGTCCAGTGATGCCAACCCGTGGGATTTGTCCCAAATTGTGGGACATTTAGACAAATATTTTTAGGAAAGGGATAATGGGATTCTTTTTCAAATAGTGAGGTGAATTTGGGATATTTAGCCGATATCATATATCACCAGCTGAGCTGCCATTAATACATAAAAGCTTCGTTTGCACAATAGGTACGATTCATACATGCCGATAGAATGAAAATAAACTTTTCACGGAAGTATAGTACGGTATTACATTACAATCGCCAACTGCTGCTTGTGCGATAACAGACAGTTTTGTATGTTTTTGGTGATTCAAACTTATGTTTTGTGTTTTTGTGAAATCTTCATTTTTAGCCTATTTTCAATTTTGAAAAAATAGGCTTATGAGATCACCTTTTGTCCGTGTGTGTGTGCGCGTTTGTGTGTGTGTGTGTGATTCGTGTGTGTGTGTCCCCCTAATAAAATCTAAACGGCAGGAGCGATTTCAATGAAACTCGGAAAGTTCATAGCACTATTCCCGGCGACCTCGACCGTGCCCTTCAAATTTTGTTACGACTCACCAATCCAACATGGCGGCTGTGCGAAATATTTCACTAGCATTCAATATCTCCGAAACTATTACAGATGTTACCCTGAAATTTTCTATGGTGATAGAGGGAACTACTATAAGTTCACTTATGTGACTTTTGAACACCTGGTAACTACAAAACCAACATGGCGGCCAAGCGAATTTGCGACTTTTAAATAGACGTTTCTCGCGATTTGACCAACCAAACGCAATGAAACTTGGTACAGTATATGTTTATATACATTGTAATGCACCGACATCTAACTTCGTTCAATTGTTTACATAATCACAAGATGGCGGATGTGCGAAATATTTCACCGGCATTCTATATCTCTGAAACTATTAGCGGTATCTCCCTAAAATTTTGTACGGAGATAAAGGGCACTACTGGAATTCCATCTATAAGATTTTCAAAAACCGGTTAACTACAAAACGAACATGGCGGCCACGCGAATTTGAACATTTTAAATAGACCTTTCTCGCGATTTAATGTTCCAAGCGCACTGAAACCTGGTACAGGAAATATTTATACACATTGTAATCCACTGGTATCTAATTTAGTTCAATTGTTTACATAACCTCAAGATGGCGGCAGTGCGAATTTTAAAATTAAGTTTTTATTTCTTGTGATGTAGTCATGCGATCGAAGTGAAAGTTTGAATAATGAACCTACGCAATAATTTTCCTTTAATGGTACATGACTCTATGGCCTATACATTTAACAATCCAACATGGCGACCATCCGATATATTTAGACGATACTGAGTATCTACGAATCTATATTAGCAATCAAACTGCATTTTTTAATGTTCATAGGGGCTATGAACTTAAGTTCACCTATAGGACTTTAAATAACCTGGTGATCACAAATCCAACATGGCGGTGACGCGAATTATAAATATTCACATGGACGTTTCTCGCAATTTAACCATCCGCGTGCCGTGAAACTTGGTACAGTAAATTTTTATCCGAATGTTAATCCACTGGCACCTAATTTATTTCAATTGTTTCCATAACCTCAAGATGGTAGCTGTGAAAATTTTTTAAATCTCCTTGTTTTTTCTTGTGTCTTAATTATGCGATTGAAGTTTGAATACTACACGTTCACAATAATCTGCATGTAACAGTAAACTCTAGGACCTACATATATAAAATCCAACATGGCGACCATCCGAAATATTTAGTCGGTTCTCAATATCTACGAATCTATTACAGCAATCAAACTGAAATTGTGTATGTTGATAGTGGCAATTAACATAAGTAGGATATATGAAAATAGGCTGTATAGTTCTTCACGGAACTACTTCAATCTTTAAATGAGTAAGAACGTGTATTAAGTGAATGTTTAAGTGTATGGTAATGACAGTTTACAAGACAATTTTGTGTTTCGTTAAAATCAATTTTAGCGCAATTAGAATCACATTATCGAGACTCTAGAGCACATTTTGTATTCATTATACATTTGCTATGAACAAAATAAATTTTTACATGGGATATTTCGTAGTGAGGGGAAAGTTGGGATTTTCAGGTTTGAGATGTTGGCAACTCTGGCTCAGTCTCAGTAAGATCTGTAGGGAAGCCTGTTTAACGCAAAAATGAGCGATCATTTACCGGTAGAGCGAAAAGCTTCATCAAGCAAAGAAACTTGCAGTTGTGCGTTATGCCAAAGGCACAACCAACAGAGAGGCTGGAAGAGAATACGGATGTGAGAAAAATAGTTTACATGTTGGTAAGTACAAAAAAATAAATGTGTCTTGCCTTAATGCGGATGCGGCTTATTTTCAGGCATAAACTTTTTTCTTTTTTCCTCTTCGAATATTAAGGATGTGGTTTATCTGAGGAGACGGCTTATATTCGGGCCAATAAGGTAAATGTGCTAAGTACGTAATTTTGAAAATGTCTCCCACCCTCAATGGAAGAGGCTGAAACCTTGATGTTTCAATGAATTGTGCACACTACAAAAATCCAAAAGCATTAATGTATAAAGGTCTATAAAACGATTTCCTCAAAGAATAGAAGATCTGGAGTCAAACTGCAACTTGTTCACCGATAGACGCCAGGCTGGTGGTCAAGCAGGTAGTTTGGAGTGTAAATAAAGAAGAGTGAACCGCCCCAAGAGATTTGGGTGATGTTTTTCTCATTAATCTTAAGTGTTGAAAGCGTTAATTCAGTAGACACTAAAACTGTCCGCCTCTCCCTAATACAGCCATTAGGGCAGGGATATTTACAGCAAGTGGAGCACTTGTATGTTAATGTTTCCAAATTCTCCACATAGCTGCTGGACACACAATGGTGTTATAACTATTCCTCTCTGGCCAGCAGCGAGACGCCTTTTCTAGCACTCCTACAAGTATCTTACTGTACGTCTGTACCGTGAAACAGTTTTCTTAAAAGATCTACCCTTTATGACAAGTTTCGTAGTAATGATATTACTTTATGATTCGGTGGCGTAGTCGGTAGCATGCTGAACTGCTGTGCCCAAGATAGCGGGTTCAAACCCGGCCGAAGTCGTCGGATTTTTTTAAAGCGTTAAAATCTTTCAGTATGCCTTCCTTCGGAGGGGAAGTAAAGCCGGCGGTCCCATGTCATAGATTTATGGCATGTAAAAGATCCTTTCACAGACTAAACTTGTGTAAAGCAAAATTGTTAGGTTAGATTTCGTCAGAACGCTCTATCAAAAGTTCCAACGTTCACCACTAGGTACCATTGATATCTGGTGGCGGAAGTTGGAACTACTTGAAATTGAACGGAACTTGTAGCTCACCCTTTAGGGTGTCCGCTGGAAGCAGCTACAGACTCAGGTGAGCCGAACATGTCCTCGGACACTCCCGGCACTAAAAGCCATACGATAAATAAATAAAATAATGACAATATTATTACTATTACACTATTATTATTTTGATTCATTATGCCCAACTATAAGGTGCGTTCAAAAAGTAACGAGCCGGAGGCTGTAATGCGCAAACCGGTGACGACTTGGGCTAATCGAGGCGTGTGTAATGAGGTGTGGTTCCGACCAGAGCGTGGAAGGTCACAGCCCGTCGCTAGCGGGCACGCGTGCACGTCTCGTGACAATACAAAGCGAGCAGCAGCATGCATCAATCGTCCAGCAGGCTTCCTGGTGTGGTTGAAGACTGTGGGGCACCCATTGGGCACACACTTTCCGCAAGTGCAGTCGTTCCTTCATGATGGTGTGCACTCTTCCGAAGCTCAATCTGACCACTGTCACTCGGCGGTCCTGGGTAACGAGTGCATCAACCAGCTGGACGTTGTCATCGGTAATGCAGGGGGGTGCCCCAGAACGGGCATCATCGGCTAACGACACCCGTCCTTCCCTGAAGCGCTTGTGCGACGCCTTGACCCTTGCAAGGGACATGCAGTGTTCACCATACACTTGTGATATTCGGCGATGAAAGTCGGTTCCCCCTACTCCTTTCGCTGTCAGAAACCGAACAATACCTCTTTGCTCTTCGGTTGACGCCTGCATGTCACTGTTTGCAATGCGACTGGCAGCGTTGGACGATTGATGCATGCTGCTGCTCGCTTTGTATCGTCACGTGACGTGCACGCCTGCCCTCTAGCGACGGGCTGTGACCTTCCACGCTCTGGTCGGAACCACACCTCGTTACACACGCCACGATTAGCCGATGTAGTCACCGGTTTGCGCATTCCAGCCTCCGGCTCGTTACTTTTTGAACGCACCTTATACAGTAGTTTAAATGGCTGTGCGGATAGCGGATAAGCTGCGGATAATGTTTAGAGTAAATTTGCGGATAGTTTTTAGAATACAATATTGAACTGGATTTTTGTTAATAATTTTAGTTTTTGCTAAGATCTGCATCTTTCACGTTTTTTGTTATTTCCCTATTTGCTTTTGTTTGGTTTGTATGAGAATAATAGAGAAGTGAAAGAAGCCAATATCCTCAATTAGTGTTGACTTATGCCCAAAAAAAAGTCCTTTATACCTGCGCTTGTCTGCGTGGGTATATCGAACGACTAAGTAAGTGCTATAATTAGCCACTCGCTGTTTTACATGCCGTTACTCAGAGGGACAAAACGCAGTCGACACAAAGCCTAGGGGAACGAATTTCTCCTCAATTGTCTAAATGTGTTGCTTTAGTACTTAACGCGTTATCCAATAAATTTAAAAATATTATTATAATGTCAGCGGAACCGGATAACAGTCGTGCGGATGCGGGGCGGATGCGGATAACAGTCGTGCGGATGCGGATAACGTTTTGTTTATCCGCGCAGGGCTCTAGGCTACCTATGGCCCAATGTTTTCCTCTTGTCTTCCCAATATCTCTTCATCTGTTCACTGTGCACTCTTTGGCATTCTTCTGTCCATCCTGTTTTCTTTCTCGGCAAATGCAGTAAACTCTACTACAATGAACATTCAATTATAGTCTACTCCTTGATAAGGACAAAGAGTTATAACTATACCCATACATTTAGGAGAAAGTAGACTATATGGTCTTTACTGAACATCTTGGTTATTAATTTATTAATTTACGGTACATAAGAATGTGACAGATGTGGACGATAATTTGGAGGGGAGGGGGAAGGGTATAAAAATATGTACGTTCGTTAGTTTCTGTCATTTGCGACTCACCTACTGTGTAACACCCGTTCTACGTTGTTGACTGGGGAAAGATTGCGTGCACTTGTAACAGGTAACTGGTTCCTTCCACAAGTGAATCACCTCTATATATGACATATCTGCTTTATGTGCGTCTTTTGTTGAAAGACATTCAATAGGTTTGTTACCTTATTGTGCTGTTTGTGGGCTGTTTTATTTGAGGTGAGGATTGGGAAGGAGGCAGCCTTGGTCCCGGCATTGCCTCATTGCCTAGTCTAGAACTGGGAAACCACGGAAAACCCCCTTTTTGTTTCACGGGACTGAGTGTACCCCGTTCCTGCACCAAGACTGCATTTAAATTTCTTACCAGAGTCGGGAAACGGACCTGGACCTCCGGGGTGACAACCAAGACTGCTAGCCACTGCGCCACTAATCAGATTATTTATAAGGTCAGAAAGTATCGATGACTGGTGGCGATTGTTGCTATAAAGGGTGAAACATCTACGTAATTTACTCCTAATGAATAGTCTATTAAAATGGAAACTACAACGCTGATTATTGACTTGTATCGAGTACAAGAAGAAATGGACCAAAAAAATAATAGAACAAGGAAAATAAAAGAACCCACGAAGAGGGAGAATTGAGGGACTTCGACGGAAGTAGAGCCAGCTTAGGAATCCTAGAGGTCACCAAACCCACCTGCTGTGTGCCCGTGAAAGTGTTGCACTATCCAGGGTGCACCATGCTTGGTGTGGCTACACACACCTTGCCTCCTATAGAGTCTAATTATTGCAGGTAATCCTTTGGTGAAGAGAAAGCCATGTTATGACTTCCCACTGGTTGAGTAACTTTAACTGGGTGAAGAAATGCAAGTCACTTAAACAGACATAATAAGGATGTCCTTTCCGTTGTCTAAGGTGACGTAATTCAGGTTTGCCAATCCACACATCATGAGCCAAATAACCACCCATAGCATAACCTATAATTCAACGCCTATTCAGAAACATTGATACATTTTCGCTCGATGTGTACACTAAAGTCAAAAAGTTAGGCATAATATGAAAACTGGAAATATAGGAGGCAGGTGCTTAACCCGATCATTAGCCTACTTTCGATTTTTGCAAAAAATGAAAGTAGACTTATGAGATCAACACAGGGCGAAAAAAGTGTGTCTGTCTGTGTGTGTGTATGTGTGTGTGTGAGTCTGTGTGTGTGTCTGTGTGTGTGTGTGTCTGTGTGTGTGTGAGTGTGTGTACTCTGAATGTCTGTCCCCCCCTATCAATTCGAACACGGTGAATGCGAATTGAACGAAATTTGGTACAAAGGTAGCACTAGCAAAGGACACCTCAGTGTCATGTTTTATATCGCCGCCATCTTGACGGAAACGTAATGGCGGCCTCACAAATGTTCAAAGCTTAAATCAAATTACGACTAACCTAATCATCCGATCTCTACCAAATTTTGCAACAACATACCTTTATGGGGGGAGCATCCTTTGACCAAACCAATAGGTCATCAGCGTAATAGTTTACGGATGGCGGCCATCTTTGAGTGAAAATCGATTCCCCCTATTAATTCGAACACGGTGCAACCGAATGGAACGAAATTTGGTACGGAAGTAGTACTAACGAAAGGCACCTCAGTGTCATGTTTTATATCGCCGCCATCTTGACGGAAACGTAATGGCGGCCACACAAATGTTCAAAGCTAAATTCAAATTACGACTAACCTAATCATCCGATCTCTACCAAATTTTGCAACAACATACCTTTATGGGGGGAGCATCCTTTGACCAAACTAATAGGTCATCAGAGTAATAGTTTGCGGATGGCGGCCATCTTTGTGTGAAAATCGATTCCCCCTATTAATTCGAACACGGTGCAACCTAATGGAACGAAATTTGGTACAGAGGTAGTACTAACAAAAGGCACCTCAGTGTCATGTTTTATATCGCCGCCATCTTGACAGAAACGTAATGGCGGCCACACAAATGTTCAAAGCTTAAATCAAATTACGATTAACCTAATCATCCGATCTCTACCAAATTTTGCAACCACATACCCTTATAGAGGAAGCATCCTTTGACCAAATGAATAGGTCATTAGCCTAATTGTTTGCGAATGGCGGCCATCTTTGTGTGAAAATCAATGCCCCCTATTAATTCAAACACGGTGAAACCGAATGGAACGAAATTTGGTACAGAGGTAGCACTAGCAAAGGGCATCTCAGTGTCATGTTTTATATCGCCGCCATATTGACAGAAACGTAATGGCGGCCACACAAATGTTCAAAGCTTAAGTTAAATTACGACTAACATAACCATCCGATCTCTACCAAACTTTGCAACAACATACCTTTTTGTAGGGAGCATCCTTTGACCAGTCTAATAGGTTATTAGCCTAATAGTTTGCGGATGGCGGCCATCTTTATGTCAAAATTGATTCCCCCTATTAATTCGAACACGGAGGAACCTAATGGAACGAAATTTGGTACAGAGGTAGCACTAGCAAAGGGCACCTCAGTGTCATGTTTTATATCGCCGCCGTCTTGACTGAAACGTAATGGCGGCCACACGAATGTTCAAAGCTTAAATCAAATTACGATTAACCTAATCAACCGATCTCAACCAAATTTTTCAACTACATACCTTTATGGAGGGAGCATCCTTTGACCAATCTAATAGGTCATTCGCCTAATAGTTTGCGGATGGCGGCCATCTTTGTGTCAGAATCGATTCCCCCTATTAATTCAAACACGGTGAAACAGAATGGAACGAAATTTGGTACAGAGATAGCACTAGCAAAGGGCATCTCAGTGTCATGATTAATATCGCCGCCATATTGACAGAAACGTAATAGCGGCCACACAAATGTTTAAAGCTTAAATCAAATTACGACTAACATAACCATTCGATCTCTACCAAACTTTGCAACAACATACCTTTATGGAGGGAGCATCCTTTGACCAATCTAATAGGTCATTAGCCTAATAGTTTGCGGATGGCGGCCATCTTTATGTCATAATTGATTCCCCCTATTAATTCGAACACGGTGGATCCGAATGAACGAAATTTGGTACAGAGGTAGCACTAGCAAGAGGCACCTCAGTGTCATGTTTTATATCACCGCTATCTTGACGGAAACGTAATCGCGGCCACCCAAATGTTAAAAGCTAAAATGTAATTACGACCAACCTAATAATCTAGTCTCTACCAAATTTTGCAACACCATATCTTTATGTGGAAAACATATTCTGACCAAACTGCAAGAACATCAGCCCAATAGTTTGCAGATGGTGGCCAAGTATGTGTGCAAATCGATTCCCCCTATCAATTCAAACACGGCGAAACCGAATTGAACGAAATTTGGTACAGAGGTAGCACTAGCAAAGGGCACCTCATATTCATGTTTAATATCCCTATAGCACGTTGTATTTCAACAAGCTACTACAACCAACATTCAATCATACTCCTTGAAAAGGACAAAGAGTTATAACAATACCCATGCATTTAGGAGAAAGTAGGCTATATGTTCTTTACTGAACATCTTGTTTTTCCTTTACTCTCGTACCGTAAATTATGTGGATATTAAGATGGTCTATTGGCTTTCACGGCCAATTAATTAAAACTCAGCAATTCTTCTAGGTTTATGGCATGCCTTGTGCGGGGTTTCACCTAGGATCACCAAGATAGGCTAGTCAGCAGGCTGTTGGTGTCCGTGAACGGACCTAGAAAAATTGCTGAGTTTCAATTCATTAGCCGAGAAATTATACCGTCTTCTAGGAAGCCTTTTTATAGCGGGGGGGGGGGGGGGGGGGGTGAAAGATGAAAGGCTGCTTGAGCTTTTTGCTCTCGCAGTAAGAAAGTGCAGGTGACATCAAGACCCGCTGATGAGCCTATCTTAGTGTTCCTAGATGAACTCTGCACAATACATTCCATACTGTAGTTTCGCAGCTATTGTTTTTATTTTTTACACGGATTTCAGGTCTGTTTACTGTCCCTTAATCGATGCATTCTTTTGCATTTGTCTGTTGGCACAGGCTAGAGTAAAATTTGGCTTTTCACCGATATCTCAGTCTCATTCATGGCTGTGTTTAAATGGAAGTTATTGAGGTATGAGTGGTGCTGAGTAATGACATTCAGGGCGGAGCTAGTGTCTGTGGATACTGTGAAAGGTTCTAATCGGAGGGTTGGTACTGCTGTACTGGCTCAGCGAGGAAAGCAATGGCAAACTATCTCACTTCTCACCTTGCCGAGTATACCTCATTTAAGTCCTCCCTTTGATTGTTGTGGGTTTCAGGCCCCATAACCTATGGTGGCACTTTTTGGGGATCCAACCAGCCAGAATTTTTAGTCTATTTTCAATTTTGAAAAAATAGGCTTATGAGATCACCTTTTGTCCGTGTGTGTGTGCGTGTGTGTGTGCGTGTGTGTGTGCGTGTGTGTGCGTGAGGTGTGTGTGTGTGCCCCCCCCCCCCCTAATAAAATCTAAACGGCTGGAGCGATTTCAATGAAACTCGGTAAGTTCATAGCACTATTCCGAACTACCCCGACCGTGCCCTTCAAATTTTGTTACGTCTCGCCAATCCAACATGGCGGCTGTGCATAATATTACACCAGCATTCAATATTTCCGAAACTATTCCCGATATCACCCCGGAATTTTTTTGCAATGCTAAAGGGAACTACTAGAAGTTCACCTATGTGACTTTTGAAAAACTGGTAACTACAAAACCAACATGGCGGCCATGCGAATTTGCGACATTTAAATAGACATTTCTCGCGATTTAACCAACCAAACGCAATAAAACTTGGTACAGTATATGTTTATACACATTGTAATGCACCGACATCTAACTTCGTTCAATTGTTTACATAACCACAAGATGGCGGATGTGCGAAATATTTCACCGGCATTCTATATCTCTGAAACTATTAGCGGTATCACCCTGAAATTTTGTACGGAGATAAAGGGCACTACTGGATGTTCATCTATAAGACTTTCAAAAACCGGTTAACTACAAAACGAACATGGCGGCCACGCGAATTTGAAAATTTTAAATAGACCTTTCTCGCAATTTAATGTTCCGAACGCAATGAAATATGGTACAGGAAATTTTTATACACATTGTAATGCACTGGTATCTAATTTAGTTCAATTGTTTACACAACCTCAAGATGGCGGCTGTGCGAATTTTAAAATTAAATGTTTATTTCTTGTGTCGTAGTCATGCGATCGAAGTGAAAGTTTGAATAATGATCCTACGCAATAATTTTCCTTTAATGGTGCATGACTCTATGGCCTATACATTTAACAATCCAACATGGCAACCATCCGAAATATTTAGATGGCTCTGAATATCTACGAATCTATTATAGCAATCAAACTGATTTTTTTTTAATGTTCATTGGGGCTATGAACTTAAGTTCACCTATAGGACTTTAATTAACTTGTTGATCACAAATCCAAAATGGCGACGACGCGAAATATAAATATTCACATGGACGTTTCTCGCAATTTAACCATCCGAGTGTAGTTAAACTTGGTACAGTAAATCTTTATACGAATGTTAATCCACTGGCATTTAATTTATTCCAATTGTTTCCATAACCACAAGATGGCAGCTGAGCGAAATTTTAAAATCTCCTTGTTACTTCTTGTGGCTTAATCATGCGATTGAAGTTTGAATGCTACACGTACACAATAATCTTCATGTAACAGTACATAACTCTAGGACCTACTTATATAAAATCCCACATGGCGACCATCAGAAATATTTAGTCGGTTCTCAATATCTACGAATCTATTACAGCAATCAAACTGAAATTTTGTATGTTGACTGTGGCAATTAACATGAGTAGGATACATGAAAATAGGCT
Source organism: Meconema thalassinum (assembly GCA_946902985.2). Classification (NCBI taxonomy): domain Eukaryota; kingdom Metazoa; phylum Arthropoda; class Insecta; order Orthoptera; family Tettigoniidae; genus Meconema; species Meconema thalassinum. Next base: position 999,874,199 of record OX336388.2, on the reverse strand, counting down.
GTATAGTTCTTCACGGAACTACTTGTTAAAGATATTATTGGTCTTAATATCAGGACCTTTTTTTAGTTGGTTGGTTCCTTAGTTTAGGGGCTGTGTTTGTAGAATCTGTCTGATAATCGATGTTAATTGTGATGGCTGTATTAGTACGTGTTATCTGTTTTAATTCAAGTAAGGATTGCAGACGATAATTTCAATTTGTTCCTACTTTTGTTACCGAATGCTACCGTCCACGACACCAAGCTACAAACTTGGCTACTAGATGCCATCGTAACCAGCACCTGGCGATGAACGTTATATTTTTTGGATCAACACAAAATTGTGATCACTGCTCAAGAATTACGTAATACTGATCAGAACCCAATTGAATCAGGTGGGTATCGTCTCTATAAAAGGCCTCCTGGAGAAAGTGAAATGAAAAATGTCCCTCAATTGGAAGTAGGTTTCTTTGTACACCGTTGAATACTAGATTCCACTACGGATTTTTCCTAAACTTCCCCACGAGTTGCATTGTTAACTGTTAAAGTGGAAAACAAGATATACACATTGATAAATGTTCATGGTCCAACAAATGACAAAAATTGAACTGATACTGAGGGAACAGATCAATTTTGGGATGATCTTGACCAATTGGTAACGAATATGCCTGATACTAATATTAAAATTTTACTTGGAGATTTCAATGCAAAGATTGGACGTGAGAGGAAATTTCGTCTAGTGATGGGGCGATGGCCAGCACATAGCTTGACAAACAGGAATGGTGAACGGTTAATTGAATTTTGTATTAACCATGGTCTAATTATGGTGACTACAAAATTCAAGAGGAGACTACATAAATTAATTACTTGGAAGTGTCCTAATATTAAGTTAGGAGAGTTTCAGATATATCATGTGGGCATGGATCGGAAATTTCACAAAGAAATTTATATTGTAAAAGTCCTTCGTGATGTTGATGTTGATTCGGATCATTACATTTCCAAGATTAAAATCAAATTGACTCCTAAAAGGAGCCACAAAAATTCAATAGCAAAAAATCGTATTATCCTAGTTCAGTTATCAATAATCCAGTATATTTTGAGCAATACATCACGCTTTTAAGTGACAACTTGGGGACCACTGTTAATAAATTGAAAGCCTTAGCAGAAGGCGTTGCTCCCATTAAAAAACGAAAGAAACCTGCATGGTGGAATGAGGATTGTGATATAGCAATTCTACGCTGGCTTACAGCTTGGTTGAATGACCAACAACAACAAACTGAAAGTTCTAGGGAAGAATTAATCAATGCTAGACGGTTAACGGCCAAAGAAATCAGGAGGGTTAAAAGGGATTATCAGAAGGAAACATTAAAATCTATTTATGAAGCTTTCAATCGCCATAAAACAAGAGACTATTATAGGACATTTAAACAATACCAATCAAAATTTACTCCCCCTACTCTTTTGATGAAGGATACGAACGGGCAGGTGGCCCATAATGATTATGACAATGCAATAATTTTGGCTGAATTCTTCATAAAATTACTTAATAGTGATGAACCTGAAGATTCTTTTGAATTCCATCCCTATCCTAGAAATAAAACACCCCTGGAAAAGATCATACCGCCGGTTTACGATGAAGTGAGTACAGCGATTGATTCACTTAAGAATTTTGAAGCGGTAGGAGAGAACTAAGTAGTAGCAGAACTTTGGAAGAATGCTAATGTGCAGGCTATTCATAACCTACATAAACATCTTATTGACATTTGGAATACAGAAAAATTGCCTGAAGAGTGGAATATTGCAATTATACACCCCATACACAAAAAGGGCGATAGATCAGATCCTAGCAATTATCGAGGAATATCGTTGCTGGATGTCACATATGAGGTTTTTTCAAAGATTTTATATTCCAGAATTCACGAACAACTTGATAATGAACTTGGTGAATATCGGGGTGGTTTCCGTCCAGGACGAAGCTGTCCAGATCAAATTATCAGTCTCAAATGGATTATAAAACATCACAGGATTAGGAGCAAAGATTTAGTAATCACTTTCGTTGATTTTCAAAAAGCTTATGGTAGTATCCATTGCGAATCTCTATTGAATGTCCTTACTGAATTTGGGTTACATCGAAAACTTGTTAACCTTATTGCGGTCACTCTTGAGAATACTAAATCTAGAGTTAGGTTTAGAAGTGAAACCTCTGAGTCATTTGAAATCCATACTGGTCTTCGGCAGGGAGATGGATTATCTCCATTGTTGTTTAATTGTGTGCTGGAAAAAAATATGCATCATTGGAATAAGGTTTTCCCACCGAATGTTAAGATTGGAAGAAATATTCGACAAAAATTGTCTCGCCTTTGCAGATGATCTAGCATTATTAGCAACTAGTATGGAAGAAGCTAAATTTCAAGTAGAGGAATTGGAACGATTAGCAGTAAAGTTTGGGTTGAAAATTTATTTTGAGAAAACAGAAATGATGCCATATTTTCAAGTTGACACCTCACATATTGTACTGCATAATGCCCAGAAAATAAAGTTTGTGGAAAACTTTTAATATCTTGGTGAGATCATCACTCGGAATGCGAATGAAAGAGCATCAATAGATAGTAGAACACTAAAATTGCGACGAGCACAACAGATTACCTGGCCAACATATAAGAAACAGTCTCTTTCGATTAATGCTAAACTTCGACATTATTTCTCCGTCGTTAAGCCAGAAGCAACATATGCAAGTGAAACTTTATTTAAACTAAACACCCGATCAACAACTGACAAACTACAGAAGGTTGATAGACGGATTCTTCGGACAATACTCAATAAAAAACACCAGGTTGAGGGCCAGTGGAGACTTTTGCCCAATTCAATACTTTACAAGGAAAACGAATCTATCATTGACACGATGCGAAAACGAAGTATTGTGTTCTTTGGACACATATCCCGCTTGCCAAATACTGGACTTCTGAAACAACTTTTTGACTTCTTTTAGAACAGTAAAACAAAAATCACATGGTTTAAAGGAATACAAATGGATTTAGACGAATTGAAAATTACTAAGCATCAAATTGAACATAGAGAAGAGAAGCGGCTTCTGAATAACAAATACACTCGACTAACATTCAAAATTTCACAGCGTAAGCAATATGTTATATCTGCAGAAGAACGGGCTGCAAGATCTTCCAGAATGAAGAAGTATTGGGAAATAAAAAAATTATCAAGTATTAAGAACTGAACTAAGTATTTGAAGACTTTGTATATAAGGTTTGATTTTTGATGCTCCAATGTGGGCGTAAACAGTGTAAATAAATAAATTATAAATTATGTAAATTATTATTTTGTTTGATATATTTACGTAATCAAAATAAAGTATGGCGGGCCGGAATGGTGGTGCTCTCGGGCAGTAGTTTGGAGACCCCTGATTGTGTTTGTCGTGTGGCCTCCTGAGAGGCCGAGTGCAGGTCTTCCTAGTCGACGCCCGTGGGCCACCTGCGCGTCAGGATGAGAGATGGAATGGCTGAAGATGAATGAAACTGGGCAAGGTTGTGGAAGGAAGTGGCCGTGGCTTTTCAGAAGGTACCGTCCCAGCATTTGCCTGGTGTTGAAAATGGGAAACCACGGAAAACCATTTCAAGGACGGCCGACGGCGGGGCTCGAACCCACGCGTCTACCGAGTCAGCGGAGAGCCTGGCCCCATGACCTAACGCTGCGTTTTAGCCTGCGTAGCCACTGCTGTCGGTGGAGACCCCTAATGTAGTGTATCTGTACTTGAGTTTAGAATTGAAAATGAAACAGCTGTTGCCTTAACGTAGGAGCCATCCTGACATTTGTCCGAAGTAGATATGGAATAAAAAGGGAAATTCACTTCAAGGATGACTGACAACGGAAGTATGAGGACAACGTGCGGAACATCAGCTGCCAGATTGACTTGCAAGGCTCCGAAACCATACCTGACGTCCTGGTACGCAGACATGACGGCTGGCGGAGCTGGACATCCCTGCGGCACTCGGAGTAGTCACGTATATGTTGACTGGAGCGTGCGGCTCCTTCCCACCGGCCTTGAGTACTTGGGCGGTCAGGGCAGTCCATTCCAACATGTACGGTACTCGCTACCTCCCATTGTTTTATATGAGAGATTTGCCACATGATCTCGGAGCCTTGCAGTTCAATCTGGCAGCTGATTTTACGCACATTTTTCTCTTATAGTACAACGATTGCATCCACAAAGTTTCACGATAGGTTTCGACCTGTCTTACCTGATACTTCCCTTGTGAGATGAGAATCGAACCCACCTCTTTTCAGGGTTGCCTCAGGACGCCAAGTGTACCCAGTTCCAACTTTCAAGCAAGTGTTAAATTTCTTTTCAGTGGTGACAAGCAGGGATGCTAACTACACCAAGAGTTGGTCTAATAGGAATTTAAAGAGACTCTATCTCAACAATATTGCTTTGCCTATATGTAAAAATCGCTTAAGTTGGTAACACTACATTCTAAAGCTCTTGTCTTATATCCTCTGCCTCAGCCTCCTCTATTCCTGGCGGAAGCCAGTTGAGCACCTTTAGTGTTTTAAGGTGCCGCATAGTGAAGGATCGCCCACTTTCTTAAATTGGGTCTATTCCGGAACCTCGGACGACTCAAAGGCTTCCATACCGCTAGACTTCACTGTGACCTGGATGGATCTTCTAGAACATTCTTTTGTTGGAATTCTTTCCTTGGTAATCAAACTAGGTTATTAGCAATCTCTCCTTTATCAGATGTAACCATAAATTTTCCATTAGTAAGCTAATGTGAAAGAAGTGTTCAATGACTTTTATCTGAGCTTTCAATTGATCTGACATGCTTTTCAGATGGTTAATAGACTTTTGTCTCAAATTAATATCGTTACACCCTAATTATTTATTTTTACTTTGGTTGTAACGTTAGTATTAGCGTTTGCTCCATGAACTCAGAGGATCTTTGTTTATCAACGCAGAGTGGTGGTGGTTTAAGGAACGGAATAGTGATGTCATCTGCCCCTATTTTATTTATTTCGTATGGGAAAATGAGGATACACTGCGGTAAAGAATTGAAAACCAACAGATAACAAAACGGTTAAAATGTATACAATATTTATAGAGTAGATTGAAGGTACAGTAACAGTCTAGACATTTACAGCGCAATGCCCAGGGTATTCAGCTAGTGACAGCATTATCGGTAGCACTGTGTAGGTTTAGGATGGTTCTTTCAAATCTCCTCCTTTGACACTCGAGGGCACAATGCTGAATGGTCTGAGGTACATTGACACAGTCGCAGAATGGGCATTTGAGTTTTTCTCCACTTGTGCAGCCAGAAATTGCATCGTCCGTGATTTATGCGGACCCTGTTCAATGACATCCATATCTTTCTCGGTAAATTGAAACTAGGCGGTTCTCTGCAGGGATCAGTTAATAAACCCAGATGGTTTTGATGCTGCCCATTCTTCCTAGTTCGCATTTCTGCTAAGGGAAACTGTGAAGAAGAAATTAAAAGAAGGTATGGCTAAGAAAGCATTGTCGAGTCTGACAATAATATGGAAAGATCATCATCATATTAACAAGGAAACAAAGAAGCGACTTGTTCAAGCTTTGGTATTTCCTATCGTTAGAGCCCTGCGCGGATAAACAAAACGTTATCCGCATCCGCCCCACATCCGCATGACTGTTATCCGCATAGACGTTTTTCCGCAGTCGCACGTTTGTTATCCGAAACTACTGGCATTACAATAATATTTTTAAATTAGATAAAGCATAAATTACTAAGCGACATATTTATACATTTGAAGAAAAAGTCGTTCCCATAGGCTATGTATGTCATGTGCTATGTTTAATAATGAATGTTATACAGCCAGAATTGCAACCCTGAGAGTCAATTATGCTTAATGACATAATTTGAATGAGATTACCTTAAATCATTATCTTACATTATTTTGTCATGAAAGAAAAAAAAAACATTACGGAGAAATACCATATGACAAACATCTGGCTTCTAATAGGCTAATGACATTAAACAAGTTCGGATTGTATTCTAAAAACTATCCGCAAAATTTTCTCCAAACATTATCCGCAGCCTATCCGCTATCCGCATAGACATGCAAAATATATCCACATGATGCAAGTTTTTGCGAATATCCGCGGGTTTATCAGCGGATATCCTCATCCGCGCAGGGCTTTACCTATCGTCACGTAGGCTCTGAGTCCGTAGCAAGAAGAGCAAATGAATCTATTCTGAAGGAGCTAAGGATTGCTCCTAAAGCACGCTTACTCCTAAATATCCAACGGCAAATGCTGAAATATTTTGGCCATGTCATCTGGCGAGATAGCATTGAGAAGTGTATCATCTTGGGTAAAGTTGACGGAAAACGACTGAGGGGACTTGCCACGAACCGGTACCTTGACCAGATAGAGAGTCTGATTAATCTGCAACTTCAGAAATTAATGCGCACAACAGAATACCGCGGTGTATGGCGGGCTATTGTTAACAGAATTGCGTGAGGGGTCACGACGTTCGAAATCCAACTACGACCAAGAAGAAGAAGAAGATTCTTCATGCCAGGACTTGTCAGTACCAATATATGATGAAATTAACTTCTCCCTCAACTTCCATGGAGGATTTATGGATTTCAATCTCATATTATTTTGCAAGTTACAGTCCTGGTGTATGATCTGCCCCCATGTTGAGCATGATGAGAGTGGTTACGTCTACTCTCAATAGTACAACTAACGACTTACAGGAAACTACCAAATGATCTAGGAAGACATTAAAAAAAAAACAATGCAAGAATAAATGAACTAAAAGAGAAGGGAATAAAATGTCCTTAAACCGAGAAGAATTAATTTTCTTGGCAGTGACAATTTCTTGTCATTTAATAGTACATTATGCAACGAGCCTATAATGGCAATAATTAAGACACGAGTATGTTTATAAAACGAGCGTATGCGAGTTTTATAATTTCCAAACGAGTGTCTTAATTACCATTATAGGCGAGCTGCATACGACTGTTTATGTTCGACGATAATTATTATAACTATTTTATGTTCGAACATAAATATTCATAGATATCTGTCGAGATTTCGCCAGTTTTATGTACTGAACAGAGCTCATGGGACGCACAGAATACCTTGTATTTGACCACGGCCTCCTCGATTGCCCCATTATGACACTAAGACAGGCAGTGAAATTTAAATTAGAAGGCCTTGGAACTCAGCGCAGATGCGTTGCCATCCTCACCTAATTGGTCAAACAACTGTTTCTTGAGCTCTGATTGGTGGGAGAATCTGTTTCATAATGAAAAATAGTGTTATAATGACCATCATTATGATACAATTTTCTGACATATAATAGTCAGGGTCGAACATAAAATAATATTAAAAGCATGGTATACGCGTCTGTATTTGTTAAATGGGATCTATCATGCTACTTGCGTAAAATTGGGGTTCTTTCTTGAACTGACATGTAAAGTACAATCTTAGAATATAATGCAATCGTCAGTGTCCGGTATCTGACAGCCTTCAAAGATTGTTAATGATTGTGTCTACACTATGTCTGTGCATATGGAGGGACACTAGCGATTCTTGCACAGTTATTTGGCGGGTTACTCCTCATCAGACTCACGCAGAATCGATGCATTATGAAGGATCGCCCACTTCCTTAGACAAAATTGCCTTTATTCTGGCGGACATCAAACCTTGGACGACTGAAAAACCTTTCTACTGCTAGATTTCATTGAGACCTAGAGGCAAGTGTTCTTGAAATTTCACCCACTCACGAAGGAGGATCCCTCGATCTCGGTGGAATTTTGCATTTCATGTTGATCGGATCACATGGAAAACATCTGTGAAGGTGCTTCAACCCTTATTTTGGCTATCCCTAGAGAGGATGATATTGTACGTGTCTGAATATTGCTGCGAGACTTGGGACGTCTCTGGTGGGGGTGAATGCTGAGTTCTCACATCTCCTCCGATTACTTATACCACTTCTCCAACAGCCTATCTATCTTTGGTGAAAGAGCCTATGTTTCATGCAGGAGGAAGTAGCTGCCGCAATGCGATTGATCGGAGAGGATATGATAACCCATCGCATACGCCCACCTCTGCTGTACAAGAATCACGTCGGTGTTGAAAACGTCTACAGTTTGGTCGTTTCTAGGGATGGGTCAAATTAATTTTGGGATGGAAAACCATCGCAGATATTTTACCTGGTTTACATGTATGCAAAACTTCACCGAGATCTGGAATTACGTTCGCGATGTCCCCTTGTCAGCTAGGTGATGAGAGACATCTTTCCTCAATGGTCGGCAGGCCGATCCGAGTGACATTTCTAATTCCTCAGAGCCATGAAGAAAACTCTTCTTGGATTTGTGACGGAGATGTGGCAGGCGGTGTCATTTGTCGGGTGATAATACAGAGAAGATAAATAATTTAGGAATGCTCTAAAGTAGAATGATCTTGTTTGTGCAGGACCAAGCTGACAGAGGCCCGAGTGCAGGTGTGGTTCAGCAACAGGCGAGCCCGACTGCGCAAGCAACTCAACTCTCAACAGTTGAACGCCTTCAACTCCATGTCCTTGCAGTCTGCCTTCCCTCCTCAGTACCACGACCCTGCTGCCAACTTCAACACACAAGGTAAGACTCAGCAATTTTTCTAGGTTTGTGCAGTGTCTTGTGTGGGGTTTCACCTAGGACACCAAGCTGGCTCATCAGTGGACTCTTGGTGTCCCCGACAGGACCCCCACAGGAGTAGCGAACTGCCCGCTACCTCCCTTTTTACGAAGCTCACCTGCGCCTCTTATCTGCGAGAACTAAAAGCTCAAGCAGCCATAAGTTCCCTATGAAGGCTTCCAAAAAATGGTATATTGGTAAGATACATTACACTCTATGCTAATAACACGTCATTAACAAGGGATCATAGCAAACGCGAATCTCTCGCCCTCACTGTAACATAGCAAATACTGGTTAGATCACATGTGATGATATTTTGTACCCATATTTTCTGGGTCATCTCTAAGCAGGGAGACTATTACTAAAATAATTTCACTAAATGAAAAAGGAAAAGGAAATTTATATCAAGATCCGAATGAAAACGTTCTAAAGCCGGAGATTGCGACGGTGAGAAGTTGGGGTTGCACTCTTAGATCCTAAGGAAAGCGTTCGGAATTCGTAAATCGCGAAGGTAAGGACCAGGGGGTGCGCTTTTGTATACCAAAAGAAACGTTCTGAAACCGGAGATCACGACGCCGTGGTACGACGTAAAATTTGTGTGAATTTAAATACGCGTGTGAGACTTAGAGCAGCCTAGAGCAGGCTGTTTAGCCGAGCTGCTCGCCAGGGAGCAGTGGAGTACTCGCCGCCTTGCGTGAGTAAACCTGCAACATTGGATACAGCTCTGCTGTGGGGGGCTGCCGTCACTGAGCGGTGGATACATCAAGACTGGCAGGAAGCACATGAGCCTGTGTTATGACCTTAGCCCAGTGACGAATTGGCTATCACCTCCAGTCTCTCTCCAGCCGTGCTCCGAGCATCACTGCTGAGTACTCGCGTGTACGCATACTCAAACTCGTGGATTTGGAACAGCCTGGCCTAAATAGATGGATACTTCGAATTCTCATGTCTTCTCCTACCAATCGCACTGTTACAACAACTTCCTACAAGCATGTTTAGTAGTGAGATTGGTTGGAGATGGTATTATAACTCAATGAGACCTGCCCATACAGTGACATGCTTCACAGGCTACGGGTGTGTGATAAAAGCTTTTCATACTCCAAGTGGAGAGTGTACCTGTAAACTGTGTCTCGAAGGCTGTGATCGATACCACGTACTATTGTGTAATCAAAGCCATAGGTCCCTAGCATAATTTTATTCGGAATAACAATACGTTGTGCAAAAGCAAAGCAAAGCCAACACCGGAGGCCCAGGAAATAGTGAAAGGTAGAGGCTTCCACTCTTTCTGACATCAGCGCTAGATGGGATGAATTTGTCAGCCCCACGCCCGACCGTCTTTGCTCCCAGGAATTGCCCTGGTCCTCATTTTTGGTGTAGGCTGAATAAACCCTAGGGCTATTTACGTTTCCGAAAGTGGTAGTTTTGATTCGAAAATCTACTATCTGGGTGGGGATCGAACCCACTCCCAACAATACGTTGCGCACTTATTAATATTTAAGGGTGTTTTATGTTAATAATTTTTCTCTGGCCATTGACTGCAATAAAAGTTTGTATAATAAGCCCACTCACTTGATCTGCTTCAAGTCTCGCGTGTGTATTCAATACTCATACAATGACACTGTCTCTAGAAATGGTCCATGTGAATTTGGGAATGGAATAGTATGACAGATCCTTCTGATCTCACCATCATGTTCACACTCGCTTGCAAGACCGTCCACCTCGAAGCTTAGTGACTAGCATTCTTGGCTGTCACCCATGAGATCAGGCCCTTGTTCCGTTCCAAGCTGTGCCAAGAAGTCTATTTTTCGTCTGAGGGCTAGAACGGGAAATACTCGTCCTGGTGAAACAGAGTTGAGAAGAGGTATCTTCGACTCCTACCTCAGTCATCCTAGAACAGGCTGTTCCAGCCGAGCTGCTCGCCAGGGAGCAGTGGAGTACTCGCCGCCTTGCGTGAGTAAACCTGCAACATTGAATACAGCTCTGCTGTGGGGGCTGCCATCACTGCGCAGTGGATACATCAAGACTGGAAGGAAGCACATGGACCTGTGTTATGACCTTAGCCCAGTGACGTATTGGCTATCACCCCCAGTCCCTCTCCAGCCGTGCTCCGAGCAACACTGCTGAGTACTCGCGTGTACGCACACTCAAACTCGTGGATTTGGAACAGCCTGGCCTAGAAGTTATTTCCCTCTTCTACTTCTAGCAGAGGTGTCCTGAATTGAGGTCACGGCTGGTTCGTACCAAAATCCTAACCTCAATAACAAGTAGCCTACACACAATAGTGCAACCTTCAAAATGACAAAAGTTATCAGATAGATTCTACACAGGCGCCTTCGGTGGAGTAGTTGGTAGTAAGCTGAGCTACTATGCCCAAGGTTGAGGTTTCAAACCCGGCCGAAGTAATCGGATATTTTAAGAGCCTTAAAAATCACTCAGTATGACTTCCTTTGGAGGGGAAGTAAAGTTGGTGGTCCCATGTCATAGATTTATGGCATGGAAAAGAACCTTCCACTAACTAGACTTGTGTGAAGCCAAAATTTGTAGGTTAGGTTTGATTAATGCTCTTAAGTTCCAACGTTCGTCACCGGGCGCTGGCTGCGATGGCATCTAGTAGTAGCGAAGTTCACGGCTAGATGTCGTGGACGGTAGCATTTGGTAGCGAAAGTAGTAACTAGGCTACTTGAAATTATTGTCTGCAGTCTTTACTTGAATTAAAAACAGATAACACACACTAATACAGTCATCACAATTACCGGTTATCAGACTGATTCTACACACACCCAAAGTACACGGGGCTACATGACCGCGTTATCGCAGCCCATAAACTAAGGAACCAACCAACATATTCTGCACACATCCAAATTAAGTAAGCTGCAATATCACAGTGTTAGAGAGCCCCTAAATGTATCAACAACAACAAACCTTGTAAGCCTAGAATTTTTTGTATCAAATAATTTAAAGAAGGTATTTTCAGAGCATACTGTATTTAGGGATTTTAAAGGCTTTAAACTTTTGAGTTGAGGTGTTTCTGGAAACAAATTAAAAGTCATCAAAGTAGTATTACGATAATAGCACTAAACTATTCTCAACTTAGTTAATTCTTCCAACTTCAGGAGACACTGGCTTGGAATTTATCAGATCTTCAGGAGTAGCCTAATGTCTCTTGAACTCTGCATTAAAATCTGATTGGCTGTGGGAAAATCATTACTTCTCGTCACACTAGGTGATCTTCGAAGCGGATTTGTTCTTGAGATTTCAATATGGGGTTCCCCCCCCCCCCCCCAGAGAACAGAACACGTTCTATTGCTTCATCTTCTTAAAAATATGGATTCCACGCTTCTAGAAGGCGACACCAGATCGTCGTTTCACTATATAATGGATCACATATGAGAAGAGTTCGACAGAGGTCAAATCTGATGGTACGTAGCCTTGATACCAGCATCTCTGAAACGGAACGAATTGTTGTCTTCTCGCGTGTCATTTTTGGGATCCCATATCGAAAGTGGTGCAACAATGGGCAAATAGCGACAGTTCGTTCAGCTGTGAATCTCTGATGCATAACTAGGACACCAGTTTAGTTGTTTTTTTTTTTTTTTTGCTTGATTCAGTGACTGCCACATCGCTGTTATATAACCCCGTGTAGTTTTGTGTGCGTGTTTAATTTGTGCGATAACCTGTCGATATGTAATGCATTAGAGTCGGTCACCACGATTGTACTCAATTGCAATGGGTGTTTCCTTAATCATGACAAAATGAATGAGATTAATAAATTAATTTACTAGTTAACCAGCAACCCACCCCACCTTCGCCGGGTGTCTTAAACGGCGCACGGACGGCATGTCCCAGTCGCAATTCAGAAAAGCCGAGGTGAAAAGCGAAACTCCACACACATATAAGCCTATTCTTATCTGAATTCTTAACTCGACACGACTCGACAGTTTGATGCTGGCCAAAGCTGGGCAGATAGGCTCGCTTGCTAGCTAGTAATTTAAATTTCCACTGAATGGAGATCGTTGGAAGAAATGAAAACGTAAAAACACTTATAGTGGGCGATGTATTAAAGATAGAGATATGCTGTCGCGGAATTTTTTGTAGACGTTTTCATGCTGAACAATTCTTACACTCTTAGTATAGGCCTATTCTGGAGGTATTTTGAACAGTTTACTCAGAGTAAGCTTAAAAGGCGCACGGACGGCAGGCTTTTCTTCGACTTGATTCACTGAAATCGTTACTGCTCGGCTTAATTCGGTTATAAATGACTGTTTTATACAGACATCTTCCTTGAGAAATATTTACAGAATGGAGTAAACCGCCTCAAAATCTATCCAGTGGTTCTCGGGATAACTCGTTACATCGAAGAATCTGGGACTTTGTTTATACTATGTAGAGATACTGGCGATTTCTTGAAGTGATGTTGTCTCCTTTATGGACTCCTATGGTTTGTTCTTCTTTTCAACTTTAGAGTTTAACCCGTGTTACAGCTACAGTACTGTAGAACCCTAATGAGATTGTGGAGTGCATGCCTTGAGGTGTCCCAAGTTAGATAGAACCATGACAACAAACGTCTTCCCTACTAAATTCAGAATATTGCATGATTGAACTGTTAACAGTAAGACCTGCAATGCTATAACTTATGGTGCGGAATGATGGTGACCTAAGAGATACATGAAGAGAGGCTTCATGTAACTAAAATGATGATGTTGCGAAGGGCAACTGGCGTTACCAGGCTTGACCAAATAAGGGATAAATATGTCCGAGGAAGCATCAAAGTTGCAGACGTCACGCAAAACAATTACGTTAAGTAACATGAGATGGTACGGCATTTTATGAAACGGTATGAAAATATTTCTGAGGAAGAAGGCATTAGCACAGTTCAGAGGACGCCTTCGGACGACATGGTGGTCCACCATAACAATGGATTTGGAGCGAGCTCTATTAACTCCAGTGGCAACAGAGGACATGTACTTGGAGTTTGAAAACGAACTGAACCGATACCAAATAATGGGAAAGGGCAAGGGCAGAGAATACGAAGCAGAAGAAGAAGAAGAAGAAGAAGGAAAAATAAGACGAAGGATATAAAGAAGAATACCCATCCGATTTTTCTTTTCGAAATAATTAGTTTTTTTTAAATCCCGGTATGAGGTTGTACAGTAAATGAGATTCCCTCAACTTCGTGAGATCAGCTGGGTTGGATTCGAATCCCATTGTCTGCTACCCGAGTGTTGATTTTTTATTCTTTCGCACATCTACCCCAGGCGAACATTGAGATGGTAGCCATTGGCCACTACTACTACTAGGACTACAAGGTCGTAACGGACTCGGAATCGACAGGATCTGCAATTTAGAGATATTGTATATTTGACGTAAAAACAATAGATAGCCACGTCTCTACTATAAATTATTTTTAAGTACAATATTATGTACCGCCGTTTTTGTGATAATTCGTGTGTATTTGTTTGTGTAAATGAATAGCGTAATGGAAGCAATCGAAACAAAACTACAAAGAAAATAGTGGAATGTTAAACAAATTACACAACTGACGTCTGGGGGTGATAAAAGATTGGAAATATTATGGCATAAGTTTTTATTTTTTGAAAGGACAATGAAACGCACTGTTAAAGATGTGTAGCCTACACAAATGAGGTAAAATGTGGTTAAAGTCGCTTTTAAAAGATAGGAAATATTATGGTATAAGTTTTTTTTTTGAAAAGGCAATGAAACGCACTGTTAAAGATGTGTGCAAAAATGAGGCTTAATGATCTTGTGGTGCATTTGACAATCCCCACTCTTCTCCAAAAGGGATAGTGACGGAATGAAGACCCTCGACTCCTTGAAAACAATAGATAGACAGCAGGGCTACTCAGGAATCCAATTCCTCTAGTGCTCTGCCAGCCTACATCTCTTGTTCGTGGCGTAATTGAGATAGATTATCATGCTCTCCATGTGCGTCACCTGGGATCGTTACTCGATTCACGCTGCGATAATTGTCAGATATGATGCTACTCGCCCCTCGTAAATTATGACTAAAGAAATAAACACCACTATATTTGGTGGTTCAGATCGGGATTGTTCTTTTCTGTTGGCTGCAATGAAATATCGAGATCTGAAGATTGAACGCGGAGATTACATGCTAGGTTAGCCATTTCATAATAAAACGAAGACTTGCCATGGAGAGCATTAATCGCTAAAGTGATATTACACAATCTTCTTGAGTCCTATGATGACCAAGAGTCAAAGACGTGAACATTATTAATTGTTTTACTTTTTCATCGTAAATAAAAACATCTAAAAGAAATACTGGACGTTTCGCTGTGTCCCTTAGTCGCTTCATCAACAGTCGAACAGTGAAATCAAGCAATCACATTAGCTTATGATAATTTTTACTAGCCCTATCTTTAGTAAATTTCTGATAGAGTTGTGGGAAGAAAACATCGTAGGTCTATCACAAAATTGTGCGCACTTGTTTTTATGCACAGAAATACCCGAAAGCCGATTAACCCACGACGGCAACGGCAACCTTCTAAGCGTATATTTGCCATGTCATCTTTTGGCAACATGAGCAACGTGCTGCCGATGTCAAAAGTAGAAAGTCATATTAATAGGGGAAATTCGGGTGGTATCGGACACTTAACCTTAAACATTATTTGGTGTAAAAACTTGAGGGTTACCGGTACGTAACATCAAGTTACTAGACCCCAATTTCCCCATTTTTTGTCTTTATAACTGTAGTGAAGCCTTCACACAAATGAATTACTAATAGGTAAATGAAAAACAGATTTACATATTTTAGAAGTTGGTGGGTATCTTGTAACTGTATCTTCAGGTGTTCGTTCAAAGGAACACAATGCTAATTTGTATTGCTATAAGATTTATATTAAAAGTATCCCCTTGAAACCTGGTACATTTCTTCGCAATTCAACACTGTCAGAAACTGAACCAAATCAAGTCCGCACTGATATTCCTAACACAAATGTAGCCAACAGGTATTATTCCTAATATTTAGACTAAAAGCCTCATCCTCGTCTTTTCTCATTGACTCCCTAAGTCCCCGCAATTCTCATACATTAACCTATTGCCACTTAACTGGAGAGTATTTTAGCACACAGGCCTATCTAAGACTCAGAACCTGGCCCTGCCCGCTACCTCCCAACGTCCGATACCACCTGAACTTCCCCTAATGTGACTCGACTGAGTACTTCAGTTGAGCTGAATAGGCTATTGCATGATGGACTATTTTAATAGTGACGTACAGTGGTGGTTAGCTATAGTTTAGCAGAGCTAGACAAACGTTATGAATGCTCACTCAGCTTCAATATATCTCCAACACTGGTACCTTCTTTCTTTTTATTGCCACGGCAGAAAATCAACTAGATAACCAACGTGCGTGACCTACGGTGTATATTCAAGTTTCTGGGGGGGGGGGGGGAGATGACCTCGTAGTTCCACCCCTTAAAACAACAATAACTAACTATAACTATATTCAAGTTTAAGACTGCAAATTTGAGAGCTTAATTTAGTAGTATACCAACCCTACCCCGTGGCAACCGTTGGCCAGTTATTTTTGACCTGTAGATTGCGGGGTGATACGTGTTTAGCGCGTCGGGACCCCTCCGCCATTAATCTTGGTTTCCCTGACCGGGCCTCATAAGACTTCCAACTTTTCGATCAAAATAGAATTTTTGGCGTAGCCGAAAATAAAACCCGGATCTCTGGAGTGACAGCCAAGAATGATTCTAGAAGGAAAGGACTCTTTGAACATGGGTGTAAATATTTGAATCAATGGTGAAGTTTGGCATAAGCTGTACAGTCCATTCGTACTTACCTTGTTCACTCTTCATTTGCGGATCAATGTTAACTAATTTATTTTTATTTTTATTCGCATTAGTGAGTACAAAAAGGTAGCAAAGTAACCGGCGATAGACGAAGCAAAGAGGATACGAAAATTTGGTTAGCACAGGCAAGGAAAGGATTTCCACAGAAAAGGAATCTGTTGGCATGGAATATGCTATAGATTTAGGTATTAGGACGTCTTTTTTGAAAGCCTTTGTCTGGAGAGTGGCGTTCTATGAAAGTGAAACTTGGACTGTTGGAGCAGCAGAAAACAGGAGAATTGAAACGATTGAAATGTGGCGTTACAGATGAATAATGAAGATCAGATGGTTAGACAGGGTTACAAATGAAGAGGTATTAAGACGATTGTGAGAGGAGATATATTTGTGGCGACTGCTAATGAAGAGAAGAGATAGGTTGGTAGGGCACATACTAAGACACTCAGGAATAGCAAGCTTAGTTATGGAAGGAAGGGTCGGGGATAAGAACTGTAGGGGTAGACCAAGGTTAGTATATGTTAGATTGTCTCGGATGTAAGTTGTGGTAGCTATGTAGAGATGAAACGGTTAGCTCAGGACAGGGAAGCATGGAGAGCTGCATCAAACCAGTCAAAAGACTGATGACTCAAACACAGTGAGTAAATTTCACCTTCCCACTTTAGACCATCGCTTCTAGAACCATCCTGTAAAATAGTAGAAAATCTCTCAATCAAATGTGTCTTTGCACATTTTATTACAAGAGGAAATCATGTCCTTGCCGACAGACGGCTCTTTGATCAGTAGCTTTTGAATGTGCATGTGCACCATCATACGGATATAAAGCCAATGATAACAATTTCCGACACTTGTTCCTGCACGTTTTGCAGTATAAAAGACATAATTTATCATTGTGAATCCATCAGTATATCATTTCCCCCTGTAATTGGCATGTAATAACCGTAAACATCTCCCAAGCCAAAACGTGAGCTGAATACAAATAGGCTGCTACTCCTAAACGTCAAATTCTGTGGCTTTTTCTTTTTAACAGCGCTCGTTGATAGACGCCTGAATCACGCACTCAGAGCTGCGAGCTGGAAGGTAAATAACATTACACCTCATTTAGTAAACACACTACAACCGAGGCGAAGCTGAGGCATATTAACAAATATTATGTCAAAAACAGGATCAAAAAGGCAAAAGGGACCTTCGCTCAACTACGACCAGTGTGGATATTCCAGGAATTGTTGCTGAGGACGAAGATAAAGATCCTCAGGTGCTATGTGTTCTCAGCTCTCTTGTATGGTGTAGAAACATGGACCCTTACAAACGCTACCAATGTTAGATTTGAAGCCTTTGAACTATGGCTTTACAGAAGAATACTGAGAATATCATGGATTCATAAAGTTTCAAATCAAGAAGTTCTACGAAGAGTTGAAAAAAGGACCAGAACTGATCAACATCAGTAAGTGTCGTAAACTACAGTACCTTGGTCATATTATGAGGAATCAAAAAATACATGAGCTGCTTCAACTTACACTACAAGGAAAAATAGAAGGAAAGAGATCGTCCGGCAGAAGGAGAATTTCCTGGCTCGACAACCTTAGAACCTGGTTCAACAAAAGCTCTGAAGAATTGTTCCGAATTGCCACAGATAAAGCCACAATAGCCATGCTGATCGCCAGCGTCCGAAACAGAGAGGCACGCCAAGATGACGATGATGATGAAGAAGAAGAAGAAGAAGAAGAAGAAGAGGACTCCATGGTAAAGTCTGTCCTCTTCTACGAGTGTGAGACGCGGAAGGTGACAAAAATGATAACATGGAAGTTCCAGACTTTTATTAATAAATGTTTGAGAATTATACTGGAAATATGGTGGCCAAAGGCTATCTCCAATGAAGAACTCTGGCAGAAAACCCAACAACTGAAGGCTGAGGTGGTTATAAAGGAGAGAAAAATATGGAGATGAATTGGCCATACGCTCAGAAGAGGTCCACAGCTGGCGCTGTACTGAAACCCACAAGGAAAAGGCGAAGGAGAAGACCAAGAGCAACCTGGAGAGGAACCATTGAAACTGAGATGGCAGCCGTGGGGAGGTCATGGACAAACATGAAGGGACCGGCAGTGTGCGTGTTGGATGGAGAACTGTAAATTGTGTCCTATGCTCCACATCGGAGTAACAGGAATTAAGTAAGTACATCAAATATAAAAATTAATACCCCCCTCCCATCACCTACTTCATCTTCTCAACTTAAATACCTCTTCTCCTAGACTACTACTCCAATTAGGCTAAATAAATCATTTAACCTATTATAAATTATTAATAGTCACCTCCGTTGCGTAGTGGTCAGCTTCATTCGCTGCCACCTCGGAGGTCCTGGGTTCGATTCCCGGCTCTGCCACGGAATTTGTAAAGTCGTACGAGGACTGGAACGGAGTCTAGTCAGCCTCGGGTGGTCCAAATGAGTAGAGAGGGTTCGATTCCCACCTCAGCCATCCTCGAAGTGGTTTTCCATGGTTTCCCACTTCGTCTTCGGGCAAATGCCGGGATGGTAACTTACCTATTGTAAGATCACGGCCACCTCCTTCCCTCTTCCTTGCATATCCCTCCCAATCTTCCCCTTCCTTCCCATCCTTCATGAGGCCACTGTTCGCTTTGCAGGTGAGGCCGTCTGGGCGAGGTGCTGATCACATCTCCCCAGTTGTATCGCCCATGACCAGATGTTTCCAGCTCCAGGACACTGGGCGTAGAGGCGGTAGTGATGGGATCTCTCGCTGAGTCCGTGAGAAGATCAACCTGGAGGGAAAAATCGACTAAAAATAAATAAAAATATTAATCACCGATGCTGCAGCTGAAATATACGTTCAACCCACTATCACACCCTCCAGTGAAACAAATGGTCATTTCACCGATATGTATGCGGTAAATTGTCGACTAGTAATCTCAAAACCACATTAACCACTAGCATCAATCACTTCACCTACATACTAACGCCCACTGCTAAAATATTCAATTAAAATATGGGAGTTCAAATCTGAACTACAATTTTAAAAAATATAATTACAAATTAATGAAAATAATCCTCACTAACGGGGCAAAAGGAGTACCACGTAAAGACATGCGCGGATAAATCCGTGGATATCCTCAAAACTTTTCTCCATGTAGATATAGTTTGCATGGCTGTGCGGATAGCGGATAAGCTGCGGATAATGTTTGGAATAAATTTGCGGATAGTTTTTAGAATCCAATGCGAACTGGTTGAATATCATTAGGCCTACTAGGACCCGGATGTTTATGACATATACTTTTCCGTTATGGTTTTCTCATGACAAAATTAAAGTAAGATGATGATTTAAGTTGGTCTCATTCAATTTTTTTTATTTATTTAGTCAATTTACCCTCTAGGTTGGTGGTTCCCACGGACTCAGCGAGGGAACTCACCACTGCCGCCTCTATGGGCAGTGTCCTGGTGCTTGGAACATCTGGTTGGAATGGATACAACTGGGGAGGTGTGATCAGCACTTCGCCCAGGCGGCCTCACCTGCAAAGAGAACACGGGCCTCATTAGGGAGGGGAAGGGATGGAAGATTGGGATGGATAGGCTAGGAAAAGGGAAGGAGGAGGCCGTGGCCTGACAGTAGGTACCATCCCGGCATTTTCCCGAAGACGAAGTGGGAAACCACGGAAAACCACTTCGAGGATGGCTGAGGTGGGAATCGAACCCCCTCTACTCATTTGGACCACCCGAGGCTGAGTAGACCCCGTTCCAGTCCTCACACCACTTTTCAAATTTCGTGGCAGAGCCGGGAATCGAACCCAGGACCTCCGGGGCGGGAGATAACCATGCTCTGACCGCTAGGCTACGGAGGCGACATTTCATTCAAATTATATCAGCATAATTAACACTCCGAACTGAAACGGGTTGTAATTCTGGCTGTGTAACATGCATTTTAAACATAGCACATGACATACAGGGTCTTTCATATAAAGTAAGAACGCCAAGCGGCGGTTTTGTTACCCGCTGTTGCGGTGGCATCGGCCGAGCTTTTGGTGTGCCGTGGCCCCCTGCTTTAAGCGTGTGTACAATCTTATATGAAATATTACCTTATAAAATGCTGGAAGTGTCGTCCTTCCTGGGTTATACAGGCATTGTACCTGGTAACCACATTCTGGCTGACGCGAGTGAGTTCTGCCTCTGTAATGTTTCTGATGTTTTATTTTATGTTTTTTTATCGAGCACTGAGGCAGTAGTGTAGCAAACTTATTTGCAATTACGTGAATCTGTGCTAGTGAAGGTGGCACTTCATCAGGAAATTTCTGAACAAATGCATCACGTACCCACCGAGCTGACTCGTACTTAAAATACGTTTTACATACGAAAATACGATGTTGCAATGATAGCTGTCTCACCATGTTAGCATCTGAGGTTCGGACTGGTGACTGAACACCTGCACGCTTATTGCAAGGTCAAGTATATACTATGCGTGCGCTCTCAATACTGCAGCAGGGGGCCATGGTGCACCACAAGCTCGGCCAAGCCCACTGCAGCAGTGGATAACAAAACCGCCGCTCGCCGTTCTTACTTTATATGAAAGACTCTGTACATAGGCTAGCCTAAGGGAACGACTTTCTCCTAAAATATCTAAATGTGTTGCTTTAATACTTTATCTAGTTAAAAATATTATTTTAATGCCAGTTGATTCGGATAACAAACATGCGGTTGCAGATAACAGTCGTGCGGTTGCGGATAACAGTCGTGGGGATACGGGATAGATGCGGATAACGTTTTTCTTATCCGCGCAGGGCACTCGAGAGCATAGCAGACGGCGATGTACGAGCGAACAAGTGCTCGCAAGCACAAGATCCATTTTTCAATTCAAATTTTGTTGCACGAACCGGAATAATAGTGTTTTCATTACAAGTTTTGCCCGGGTCCGTGGCTAAATGGTTAGTGCGCTAGGCTTTGGCCCGTCGTGTCCCGGGTTCGATTCCTGGCCGGGCCATCAAGGATTTTAATCTCATGGGGTTAATTCCCGTGGCTCGGGGACTGGGTGTACTGTATGTACCGTCTTCATCGTCACTTCATCCTCTTTACGACGCGCAGGTCACCCACGGGTGTCAAATCGAAAGACTTGCACTCGGCCTCTCAGGAGGTCACACGATCATTCACACATTACAAGTTTTGACAGTCAGAAATAGTATTTTTTTTTCAATCTACAGCAAAAATAATTGAACATTCCTTTCTATCAGTAGTACGAAAGATGGTGTTTTGACTCGATAGTCCATACGTGAATGTACCTTAACTGCATGAGCCATGCAAGCATTTGCATCATGCTTGGTGAGCTGTGAATCCCTAGCTATTTCAGCACTTCACAGTGACAAAGAGATAGGAGGCGCATGATTGTTGCATTATTATTATTCTCTTTTATAATCGTTTCGGTCTTCTATTGACCACGTTATTTCAACTGCCTTTTCCCTCGTTCTTTCACATTGGCCCAGTGTATGCGCATTCTTCTTCGGTGAGCTTCTTTTCGTTCTTCGGTCCACTTCTTGCCGGTTTTCAATAATATGAGTTTTGACTGAAAACTCTGTATTTCCCCAAGTTACTTCTTCAAAGAGTCACGTTCTAAGATGCTCTCGTGTGATATCCCCAGCTCTTGTAGGTATTTTCCCTCCTCTGTAAACCAGATCCCTGTGGTTTTCTTTCCCATAAAGTAGGCACAGATTCGATTGGACAATCTTCCGGAGCTCATGGCCATAACAGGAGAGTCTTCTTTTGCGTATGGTGTCCGTTATTTTCTCCACATGTAGATAAAGTTCATCGTTGTGTCGTCTTCTATACTCTCCTCGTTCCTTGACCGGGCCCAAGATATTTCTCAAAATATTCCTCTCTTTGACTTCCAGTTGTTCTGCCAGGCCTTTCTTATTCATCGCCAGACATTTTGATGCATATGACGTCTCCGGGTGAATAACGGTAACGTAGTGCCTCAGTTTGGTCTTGAAGGACATTAATCGTGTTTTGTAAATGTCTTTGGTTAAATGGTAAGTCATTTCCATTTTGTTATGTCCATCTGTGGAGCGCGATTGGCCTTATTTTGCTAATGATGAATGTTTCTTCTCCCGAAATCTCGCTGGGCACTGAAAATCTTCCTTCATTTTTCCGTCCATGATTTCTTGGCCCTGGTAGTAATTTTCTCAGCGAAATAATGGTTGTTGATTAATATTCTTAACTGGAGTCGATCTTGTAAAATATCCTTCTTAATGTCAATTTCTTGAAGGTCTTTCTCCATTTCACTAAGCGAGTTGTTTTTGGCTTTCATTGACAGAGCAAGGTTGAGAATCCTTTAGGTGAGCCTGTCATTGTTCATTCTGAGATTGTGATTTTTATTATTAGACTATTCTTCTTGCTGTCGTTTCGGCCATCTATGGACCACGCTATTTCTACTGCCCTTTTCCATGTCATTAGGCCTGAGCCTTAACGTTCACCCAGTATTCCCGCATGTTCTTCCTTCCTCACTTCAGTCCATGTCTTGCCAGTTTTTAGTTTTGGCTTTTCTTGGAGTCCATGATGTTCTTGGAGTTTCGACTTTAGTGGAACACGTTTCTGGATATCCTCGTGGGTTATTCCCACTTCACGCAGGTCTTTTTCTACCTCGGTGAACCACGCCGCCTTGGTTTTCTTGTTAAGAAGAAAAATGAAGATCCTATTGCTGAACCTTGTAGAACTCATAAGTTACGAGCGATGTGGCCGTAGAAAACTATCCTTCTCTTACGAATGGTGTCCGTGATCTTTTCTACATAAGAGTAGAGTTCATGATTGTGTCGTCTTCTGAACTCACCCTTTTCTTTGTTTGGAACTAGGATTTTTTATTAGACTATTATTATAATTTTATTTTTATTTTTTTACTTCGTTAGGCCCTACTCAGGAGCACGATTGAGCCCACTTAGCTAATGTGATGGCCTTCTTTTCCTCCCAAAATATCTTCATTCTCTCACTGAGTTTTTTCCTTCGTTCCTGTCCAAGTTATAGCGACTCTGGTGTTGGGTTTGTCTCCAAATTGGTGATTGTCGATTTTGGTTCTAAACTTACATCTGTCCTGAAAATGTCTTCTGAGATGTTGATTTCCTGGAGATCTGTTTCTCCATGTTCTTAGGAACATGGAGGAAAAATCATCCCAGGAAAAACTCTCTCACACTTTTCGAAAAAGACGATTGAAATTTTATGGACACATTATTAGAAAGAAAATAAAGGGATTCTGCCTTTTCAATATAGGTATTGAAAAGGCAGAATCCCTTTATTTTCTTTCTAATATATAGTTAGTCAATACGGACCTCAATTACTGACATTATGGACATTATTAGAATGAACAATAACAGACTAACTAAAATAATGCTCAACCTGGCCCTTTCATTAAAAAACAAGAACAGCTATACTAGAGCCTCCGTGGCTTAGGCGGCAGCACGCCGGCCTCTCACCGCTGGGTCCGTGGTTCAAATCCCGGTCACTCCATGTGAGATCTGTGCTGGACAAAACGGAGGCAGACAGGTTTTTCTCCGGGTACTCCGGTTTTCCCTGTCAACATTTCATTCCAGCAACACTCTCCACTATCATTTCATTTCATCTGTCATTCATTTAATCATTGCCCCAGAGGAGTGCGTCAGGCCTCGGCAGCCGGCACAGTTCATACCCTCGCCGCTAGATGGGGGCTTCATTCATTCCATTCCTGACCCGGTCGGAGACTGGAAGCAGGCTGTGGATTTTCATTTTCAACAGCTATACTGTAGTCCAATCCAGGCAATATAAAATCCATTGATGACGGATGTTCATATGTAACACGTTTGAGTTTATTTTACATATTGCTAATTACATTTGTAAGTCACCCATGACGCGGGATAGGCATCTCTTTGTTTGGGTAGGCAGCGAATGCCATCCGCGTGGACCTTTTCTTCTTTGCTGTTAGAACCAATCCATAGCTGCTTCCTGTACCTCCACGTTGAAATGAATAATCGATCCTTCAGTAGTTTGTTTAGACTTTGTTTCCGGTTCGTGGTGGTAACTCCTATCGCTATGCGCTGCAGAAAGTACTCACCTTTATTGGCGTAACCCGTAAAATGTTGGAAACTGAGAGCCATTCGTTGTTCCTTATGATGTTCGATCAGCATGCAGAATATCCATTGGCTATACACACTTTCCGGTACTTGCGATTATAGGAGACAATGTTGCGTTTAGTACCAACGAAAACGTCGAACTCACTTGCCAAGGCACGAATGCTTCGTCTACTGTCCATCTTGATCGCATTGTCAATAGGCTATCCACCATGAGAGTCTCAGGCACAACTTTGTATGTCTCACCACTAAGCGTCATTTCCTCACAGTCAACGCGGAACATTGGCGACCAATCGAAGGGTTTTTAGTAAAAACATCAGTTGTCCAAAATCGGGTAGTATTATTTAGAGCTGCCATCCTGTGTCCCTCAAGAACATGCACCAGCCCATGCATTTGGTTCTTTAACAACGTCAATAGTCCCTTGTCAAAGGGCTGCTGAAAACATAGTGTTTCTGTGAAAACGGCAGTAGTTCACAGTCTTTCCTGTAAGAAGGTTCGTTGTCCATGTGGATGTTGGTAGGAGGAATGGGGATGAAGATGCTGATGAAAGTGGTCCATGTGTTGATGATGATGATGCCAACAGCAGTGGAAGTGAAGATTGAGTAAAGTGTTAGGCTACCACATGTTTTGTTGGCGTTATAAGAGTAAATAACATGGTTTGTTCAATTAATTTCTTCATAATAATAATAATATTTATTTGGCAGATGCTAGCAACGCAAAACATTTTGTTCTTTGTATATCGGAGTAATAATGATATTATAGCCTACATGATTCCAGAAATTTGCACTAAAACGCTAGCTGGTTTCTTTCATACATTTGGAACTTTTCAAGTAAAAAGGTCAGCTGTCCAAATTAATTTTTGCTCCCATTATGCAAATATTATGCACTTTGTGCAAACAACATGCTGTACACAATCTAATAACAAAGACCAATGTTCATAAAAATTACCAAAACTAAATAACAATAACTGTTGATGCTGTACAGTTTTTTCGCGTTTCTCGCAATTCAGTATTTTGGACAACTGACGTTTTTACTAAAAAAAAATTCCATAACAGTTGTCTTTGACAAACATTTTTCGCGAGACTAATCCGTATGAGTTATCATAGACAAGCACTTTTCTCCGTACGCTATACAGCGGGCCTGTCCAGGGAAAATGCCACAGTGGTAGTCGTCTGCCACGCTAGTGCCATGGCCTTTCCTTAGTGAATCGGGGGTTATGTGGGAAAGAGCGGGGCTTAGTTTGCCACGGAGCGAGTCTCGTGGCAAGCCGTGGCGCCACAGCCACCAGTAGCATGGCTGGACAGGCCTGCTGTACAGCAACCATTTCCCGATGAATCTCAACTGGCTTGCAACTCGCTGTCTTTAAAAACCGGATTACTGCTCGTTGGTCCTGCTTGGACGTATTCTAAATCGCACTAAACATCTTAATGTGATGCTAAGTGTCTAGGCCCATAAGCAAAGCAAAGGACAAGTACCCGATCACAATACATGAACCATATAGGGCGTATTCAACGCCACTGTGTATGCGTATTTCCAACCCCAAGCAACAACACATCACGTAACATGTAGAGCAAATGGATTTTAATTGAATAATTCACCTCCTATTACTTTCCATAATTCATAAACGGTGCGCATATCAATTCCTCAAAGATGAATTCACCAAATTCGTCACTGATTGATCCTAACACTGTGAAACATGGCATAGACTAGTGAACCCGTACTTTAGTCTCGTGCTCCAGGGACATAGCCTAAATCTGTTGCTTTCCTCTCACAAATTAGACTATACATTAGGCTATAGACCGTCAATTCCTCATAAATTAATTCCTCCGACGTGTCAGCGAATGACTCGATCACAATGAAGCTCGGTATGGTAGCCCGATGCTACCACAAGTGAAGCAATCTGACAAACAGTATAATTTTCTAGAGTAATTCTCCTCAATTATAGATGGCCCTCGTGTTATCATCTAAAATAAACGCAGATTGCGCTATTTAATTTTTATTATACAAATATCTGTATTGATTGCATATTGAGTTATGAATTTATTATGATTGCCCTATCATTTATCACAATGTAGGTCATACGCCATCACATGGAATCGCTGTTTAATGAAAGGAAAACGTTTTAGTTATAGCCTATGACCAGTAAATCCGTAAATCTGAGGACTAACTAAGATCTAAAACACGTTTAAAGGCCTAATGATATTGGTTGGTTGGTTGGTTCTTAAGTTTAGGGGCTGCGACAACGCGGTCATGTAGCCCCGTGTACTTTTGGTGTGTGTAGAATCTGTCTAATAACCGGTGTTAATTGTGATGACTGTATTAGTGTGTGTTATCTGTTTGTTAATTTAAGTACTGCAACTAAGAATTTTTCAAATAGTTCCTACTTTTGCCGCCAAGCGCTACCGTCAACGACTACTAGGCCAAGTTCAGGACTGAGCTACTAGATGCCGCCGCAGTCGGCTCTTGGCAACGAACATAGAAACCTAAGAGCGTTGTTTACATTCTTAACCTATCCAATTTAGCTTCACACAGGTGCAATTAGTGGAAGGATCTTTAACATGTCATAAATATATGACATGGGACCGCTGGCTTTACTTCCCCTCCGAAGGAAGGCATACTGAGGGATTTTTAACGCTCTTAAAAAATCCGGCGGCTTCGGCCGGGTTTGAACCCGCTATCTTGGGCATAGAAGCTCAGCATGCTACCGACTACGCCACCGAAGCCGCTAGAATGATATTGAAATGATATTCTGGCCTATTAAAGCTCGATATTATTAGGAACATTTCAGGAAAGTTTAGGAAGACAGACCAGCTGACAGAACAATTCACGCTAAGTTCATTTTCCTATGTTAGCATAAAAAAAGACTTTAATTTATTTTACTGTAGAAACGTATAAGCTAGGCCTAGACCTATTTCCGTGCAGTTATAGTCTACACTCCTCAGTCAATGGTGTAACTAGGATTTGTTTCTGGAGGGGGATGAGCTGAGTCAAATCTCAATTACATTTTTGGTTTTGTATTTGTTGTTTTCTACTTTTGGTTGTGTGTTTGTTTCCTGCTTACGTTTTCGAATTTTGCTTTATGGTTTCTGTTGTTTTGTTTTGTGTTTGTTTTCTGCGTTTGTTTTCAAATTTTGCTTCTTGTTTTCATTTTTAGTTTCTGGTTTTGTGTTTGTTTTCTGTTTGTTTATTTCGAATTTTGCTTTTTGCCCTTTATTTTTTGTGTTTGTTTTATGCTTTTGCTTTCGAATTTTGCTTCTTTGCTTTCTATAGCCTACTATTTTTTTTATTTTGTGTTTTGAATTTTACTATAGACTATGCTTTTATTTTTTGGTTATGGTTTTGTGTTCGTTTTCTGCTTTTGTTTTTGTTCTTTTGCTTTGTATTTTGGCCATGAGATTGTTTTTGCTCTGTGCGGGGGGCAAACTAAGACAATGAATGAAAGCAAACCTACATGTTTGATCTCGATAGCCTTCGATGCGTTTTATTTTCACCTCTCGGAAATGAAGAGTTTTAGTTTTCTTAACACTAAATACACTGGCCGGCAAAAAAAGTGGAACAGTAATTTAAAAAGTATAAAATTAGCCATGAAAAAGATGTAATCACATTTTTAAAGCTTTTCACGCATTAGGTCCCACATCTGAAACATCCGTGAATAGAAATTGACATTTCGTAGGGTGGTTTATTACCACTCATTACCCCCAATCTTCGATGAGCCTAACAAGCTGTCATGGACGCTAAAGGTGGAAACACTCGTTTTAGTGACCAGTGTTCCCGTGCAGTGCAGTGCAAACATTAACACTGTTTTGTTTGAAAAAAAAAAAAAAAAAAAAAACCAGCCCAAAAGAACATTAGTAAAAACTAGAAAATTGTTAGATTTGTAACGAAATTTGTGAGTTAAAGCGTGTTGTAAAACATGTTTCAGTATTTTCTGTAGCCAACCATCTAATATTTACATGAATAATGCAAATATTGGAAAACCGATACATTTTAGTGGAATAAATTAAGAAATTACATAAAAAATTGAAGTGTTCCACTTTTTTGCCGGTCAGTATATTTTACTCAAGGAAAGATAAATGTTTTCAAATTATAAACGTTGACTACATAATCCAGTCGTTTGTTATCAAACCAAAAATTGGGGATTTTTTCAAAATAAAAAATTCTCAATTTACGTTTATTATTTGTCTCTGGGAGGTGGGGGAATTGATCCCCCTGTAGTTATGCCACTGCCTACAGTGCAGAATATGACTGACTGCGCCAGGATTCGATCCTGCAACACTGGGCACAATAGGCGAGAACGTTACCGTTGCGCCACTCACCCAGTCGGTGCTAAATAATGACCCCCCCCGATATTAAACAAGATGAAGAGGTCCAAGGCAATGTAAGTAATTAGTTATTGGAGTCTTCGGGGGTGGAACAGCTAGGTCATCTGCCCCTACCCCAAGGCAATGTCCAAGCTAACAAGAAGAAGCTCAAGGCAATGTTAGTTAGTTATTGGATTTTTAAGGGGCGGAACAGCTGGGTAATCTGCCCCTACCCCAAGCCAACAAGAAGCCCTATCAAGGCATGGCAAGGAGACCAGCCACGCACGGAGTGATCAAGTACTAGAGGGCCGGGCAAGCCAGAGCAAGGCTGAGCAGTTTTATGATATCAGGATCCAGTATAGCACGGCATGGACCGGTTTGGGCGAGTAAAGTAGGTGGAGCCATTACTGCATTTCGCCAACCAGCGCCGCGTACAGAACACTTACATCAGATCACACACAAGAGGCGGGCCTGCGTTACGTGTTTTATGCCACATGCTTAATGCTATCATGGCCAATTGTAGACTACATGTGGGGGGAGGGAAACGAACGCCTAGTGGCCGTTGATCCTCTCAGGTAGCGACTTACTTGGCATAAATCTTAATAAAGACAAAATAAGGACAAGAGGAAAAAAACTCCATATAGAAGTGAATTGATGATTTTGCGAGTTTTAATATGGGACTCCATCCTAACGGAGGAGACCACCTCGTGGCGTAGCGGCTAGCATTCTTGGCTGTCGCCCCCACCGGAGGTCCGGGTTCGATTCCCGGCTCTATCAAATAATTTAATTCTGGTGTGAGTTTTGGTACACTCAGCCTCGTGTGGCAAAACTGAGCCATCTTGGAGGTTTTTTTTTTCCGTGGTTTCCGACTTCTACTCCCATCATATACCGGGTTAGTTCCTATTTGAAGGCCATGGCTGCCCCCTTCCTAATCCTCATCTGAAATACAAATACACGTACTACCGCCATTACTAAAACACAGGTTATCAGACAACATTACACACACACGACAAGGGGTCTGAATGACCACGTTTTCCAAGCCCCTTTAATGAAAGAACAATAAAAAGAACATACAACGATGGCCAAGCCCCTTAAATGGAAAAACAACAACAACAACAGCAACAACGACCTAACTGAGGAGCATCGCGATCGTTAAGCTCTCGAGCTCAAGTGGAACTTTTGCATATTTTTTGCCCAAGCGGTAGTGAATGCAATTTTAAGGAGCAAATGCCTAGATCATCTGTTCCTAATGGTTTGAGTAATAACATTGAAAACTACAATAGACTACTGACTTACGAGCTAGAAAAAATTAATTCTTGTTTGAGCGCTGGAACGGGGTAGGCTACACTCAGCTTTGTGAGGCAAAACTAGAAGAGATGGGTTCGATACCTATCGCAGCTATCTTGGGGATGGTCTTTCCGTAGTTTCCCACTTCTTCTCCAGGCAAATGCCGGGATAGTTCCTAAATTAAGCACATGGTGACCTCCTTTCCAATCCTCCCCCGAATTACAAATAGGCCCTACACACACTAATACAACCATCACAATAACTCAGGTTATCAGACAAAATTACACACACAACATAGGCTAGAAAATGGGGCAGAATTGCGACGATGTCCATTCCCCTCAATGAAACAACAACAGCAACAACGAACGGTAGGTTCTCGAGTTCAGTGGAAATTTTGCATTGGCTTACTTGTTGGCCAAGTGTTGGTGATTGTAATTTTAAGCAGGGGCGGCTGGTAATAAGGTTGCTGTGTTGCACAACGACCAGATTAATTCATGAAAAACAATTAATACCGTAATAATATTTTTAGTAATAAAAGTTGTATGTTTCCTTTTATATGTATAGGAATTCATAATTCTGTTCTTTAATCATTCAGGAAATCTTATAGTAAGTTACTGTGAACTGACTGAGAAAGCGAGGCGCGCCAGCCGTCTAGGAGCGCTCGTCCGTTTGGTCGTTGCCAGCCCCAAGCACCGACCAGATCTCAATAGTGAAGGGTATGGCAGAGATGCTAGACCGAGTAAGCCCTATCCCAACAGTTAACACGGCTCGTCGTTGCCCTCTGACTGCAACTAGGAGGCCGAGGCGCAGGCGCGGACGGAGACATCCGACATGCTCCGTCAACTGCCGATACTATGTCTTGCAATGTTGGACGTACTTGTGACACTCGCAGTTCTCGCCCTCGTATATAACTTACGTTGTTTTGTTCTCGTGAAGGTTTTCATGTAGACTAACTTATATTCCATTTAATCCGATGAAAATGTGATGTTCTCTGAAATGTGACATTCGTTATGAATGAGGTACATCCGTTTTACCCCGCATTTGAATACAGTTTTCTCCGAAATCAAGCAATCTTTTACCCTATCACCTCATGGGCGTCCGCAGGAGGGGTGGGGGCGGCGACAAGGAGGGGCCGTGCCCCCACCCCCTGAAATCCCGAGGATATTTCGATTGCTCGTTGTCTCACCAGTTTATTTCATAAATTGAAATTTGAGATGTAGGGGTAATCCCACAGTTTTATTTAGCTTAATAATTTGGGATTATTTGAGAATATCTTCAGTTATTTAAAAAATCGGCGAACTGGATTAACATTACCATTTTAATGAACTGCTTGATTTTTAGCCTATTTTCATTTTATGAAATAAATAGACTTATGAGATCACCTTTTGTCCGTGTGTGTGTGTGCGTATGTGTATCTGTGTGATGTGTGTGTGTGCCCCCCTCCCCCCCCCCCTAATTACTTCCAAACGGCTGGAGCGATTTACATGAAACTCAGTAAGGTCATAGGACCATTTCAGCCGACCCCGATCGAGTCCTTCAAATTTTACTACGTCTCACCAATCCAACATGGCGGCTGTGCGAAATATTTAACCAGCATTCAATATCTCCTAAACTATTACCGATATCACTCTGAAATTTTGTACGGTGATAAAGAGCACTACTAAAAGTTCACCTATGGATTTTTCAGAGACCTGGAACCTATTTAACCAACATGGCGGCCAAGCGAAGTTGCGACTTTTAAATAGACTTTTCTCCCGATTTAACCATCCAAACGCAATGAAACTTGGTACAGCAAATGTTTATTCACGTTGTAATGCACTGGCATTTAATTTAGTTCAATTGTTTACATAACCTCAATATGGCGGCTGTGCGAAATATTACACTGGCATTCTATATCTCCGAAACTATTACTGATATCACCCTGAAAGTATGCACAATGATAAAGGGCACTACTGCACGTTTTTCTGACTTTCAAAAGCCTGTAAAGTACAAAACGAGCATGGCGGCCAAGCGAATTTGAAATGTTTTAATAGATTTTTCTCGCGATTTAACCATCTGAGCGCAGTGAAATATGGTACAGTATATCATTATACGTATTGTAATGGACTAGCATCTAATTTAGTTCAATTGTTTACATAAACTCAAGATAGCGGCTGTGCGAAATTTTAAAATTAAGTTTTTATTTCTTGTGTCGTATTCATGCGATCGAAGTGAAAGTTTGCATAATGAAGTTACGCAATAATTTTCCTTTAATGGTACATAACTCTATGGCCTATAATTATAACAATCCAAAATGGCGACCATCCGACATATTTAGACGGTTCTCAATATCTAGGAATCTTTTACAGCAATCAAACTGGAAGTTTTTATGTTCATAGAGGCTATGAATATACGTTCACCTATAGGACTGTCAATAACCTGGTGGGCACACATCCAACATGGCGGTGACGCGAATTATATATATTTAAATGGACGTTTCTCGCGATTTAACCATCCGAGTACAGTAAAACTTGGTACGGCAAATGCTTATACAAATGGTAATCCACTGATATCTAATTTATTTCAATTGTTTTCATAATCACAAGATGGCAGCTGTGCGAAATTTTAAAATTTCGTTTTTACGTCTTGTGTCCTAATCATGTGATTGAAGTTTGAATACTACACGTACGCAATATTCTTCATGTAGCAACACATAACTCTAAGACCTACAAATATAAAAATCCAACATGGCGACCATCCATAATATTAGACGGTTCTCAATATCTACGAATCTATTGCAGAATTCAAACTGAAATTTTGTATGTTGATAGAGGCAATTAACATAAGTAGGATATTATGAAAATAGGCTGTATAGTTCTTCACGGAACTACTTGTTATTTTTCGATACATTTTGATACAACTACTTTTTGCCTGTAAAAAAAATGAAAATTATGACGATGATTCACAATGAAAAGCGAACTGCTATGGACGAAAACTCTGAAATAAAAAAATATAGGCCTATTCCTCCCATTGATGGCATAAATTCCATGTACCCCACGGTTTAAGAGCTGCCAAATAATGAATTTCATGAAACAAGTAAGAAATGAAGCGAAAATTGCGGCGGGAGGGGGGGGGGGGGGAGGTACGTCTCAATATCACCTAGTGCCATATAGGTAATGAAATAAAAAATAATACATGCCGCCCCTTCTCCTCCCTCCAACCCCACCCCCACCATAGAAATAATCCTGCGTGTGCCCATGTACCACATTATGAAAATAGTGCAACACCCAGAACATTTATCCGCCGGCCGCCACTGAAAGGGGCAATACTTTTAGGTCATCTGCCCCCTAATGCGTTGGTTGATAGTGAGAATTATGATGAAATGAAGAACTACAATAGACTACTGACTTACGTTCTCGAAGAACACGACAAAAGGAAGAGGAATACGATAAATAAACGACAAGAATGGAGGACTGAGGTAGGCCTAATTGGAAAGAACTAGCGGCATTAAAGGCAGATTGGGAAAGAGGAGATAATCCGAAGCAAAGTCATTGGAAGAAGGGCGAATACCGTCTTAGCTCGGGAAACCCTCTTGAGCTCAACAACCGTGAGCCCTTGAGGGTGTAGCACTAGACAATCCAGGGTAGCTAAATAGGCCTACACCTTGCCTCTTTTAGCGGCCCATGGCGTGGCCGTGCACCACGGCCGCGTGGGCAGCAGCAGCAAGTCTGGAGACCGCAGGTTCAAATTCCTGAGCTGTTAGTGACTATCCAAAGTGTGGTTTTCCCCCGGGTTATTCCACACTCCCTGCAGCAGTTCCGGGTTCCGGGGCACCTAACTCATCCCTGTCCCTAATACGTTTCAGTTGTAATAGGTGTTTTCTCCTAAAACTGAAAATCAAAATAACCAAACAGGTCCAACCAAAAGTTTACAGACACTCGCAAATTACATGATCATTATTCCTGGTCCCTATTCTTTGGTCTCAGGCATACGAATTTTTACAGAGACCTAGAACGTGTTCCGAGGAACAGTTTGTGAATTTATTATTATTATATCGTATGGACTCGGGTTCTGGGTGCAAGCTTTGTTATTTGACGCCCAGAGGGTAGCTTGCATGTCGAATTTCGTCGTTCCTTGAAACGCTATGAAAGTCAAGGAGGTTAGATATTTAAGCTCCTTGACACTATACTGTAGCCTAGCGCTTTCTAGTAGAGAAAGGAAGAACTTTTGTGTTGGCGGAAAATCCCGAGATTAATTTTGCCATTATGAACACGGCCTACTGAATTAAAATGGGTTCTTTAACATGCCAACAACGTATGTCATGCATGTCGTGATTTTTGCGCCTTTCAAAAAAAAAATCACCTACCACGGCCAGGAGCGAACCTGCAAGCTTGGGATTGGTAGTCCGACACGATAACCACTCACTAACATCACTGTTAGTTTTAAAGTTACGAATTATTTTGTTTATTATAAGTGTGAAAAGTGTGAAGTGATCGGGACAGAACACTATGAGAATTACATCCACAAAATTCGTTACGAAGAAACACAGATACCTGTAGAATATTTATAATTGCAATAGAACACCATAATGCGTTTTCATTAAGAAATAGTCTATCACCAGTTTATAGCCCGAAATAGAACAGCAGAAAAAAGGGCAACAGACAGACATTCTTTGACCTAGGAGGAAGCTGTTCTTGATCCAATACAGTGCTGCAACTGGAGGACTACAATGTGAAACATAAAGGATCTCTGTAGCTTATAGGGTCTCCTGCTCAGCCAAGGCATTCAATTATACTCCCTGAAAAGGACAAAGTGTTATAACTATACCCATGCATTTAGGAGAAAGTAGGCTATATATTCTTTGCTGAACACCTTGTTTTTGAATAACGGAATGCAGCTGAAAGAAATCAGAAACCCTTATTGACGTCAAATTAGCTGGTGAAAACCTAAAGAAAGTAAGATACTCCTGCTACTTACGAAGCAAAATATCTACTGATGGAAGAAGAAAAGAGAGTAGGCTATAAAAAGAACGTTGGCTCAGGCAAGAAAAGCATTTCTACAGAAAAGGAATTTCTTGACATCAAATATAGATTTTGGTATAGTAAACTATTCATTATCCTAAGTCAATATTTAGTATATTAGGAAGTCATTTTTGAAAGCCATCGTCTGGAGCGTGGCGCTTTATGGAAGTGAAAATTGGACTATTGGTGCAGCATAAATGAGGAGGATAGAACATTTGAAATGTGGTATTACAGGAGAATAAGTTCAATATAGACGTAACTTGGCGAGAGGAATGGGCTACATCAAACCCTGATAAGCTAGGATTGATCACTGAGCCCTGCAGGAAACTTCCTGGTTTAAATCTTCCAAGAAGGATATGGACGTCACTGAACAGACTGCGGACCGGTTACGGAAGATGTAACTTTTGGCTCCACGAATGGGGGAAAATTGCTAGCCCTCAGTGCGATTGTGGCGATGCAGTGCAGACAATCCACCATATTGTGTCGGAATGTCATTCACGGTCCTTCATGGGAGGATATGCCGAGCCAGCAACTCAACTGTTGATTCAGTGGAGTGGATTACTTCTCTGGACACTCAACTGTAACTTTTAGTTTCGTTAGTGGATGTTACTAGATAATTATTACTTTATATAGTATAGTGTAGTATTACTGTATCCTCTATGTCATACGAAATATATACAGGAGAATGATGAAGATCAGATGTGTAGATATGCTACAGTAACGAAAGAAGAGGTATTAAAACGTGTGGGAGAGGAGAGACGTTTCTGGCGATTGCTAATGAAGAGAAGAGGTAGATTGGTAGGACACATAGGCTACTAAGATACCCAGAAATGGCAAACTTAGTTATGAAAGGACGGGTTGAGGATAAGAACTGTAGGGGTAGGCCAAGGTTAGAGTATGTTAAAGAGATTGCCTCGGATGTAAAGTGTGCTACCTTTGTAGAGATCAAACGATTAGCTCAGGACAGGGAGGCATGAAGAACTGCATCAAACCAGTAAAAAGACTGAAGACTCAAACAACAACAATTTTTTTTTCAAGTTTAGGAAATAGCCTAATACAATTGGTTGCAATCGTGTTGACCAACTGAAAATAATTTCAAAGTTACATCTACTAATAGAAGTGAAGTGTCGAAAGAAGTGCGTCAGCGAATAATTAACGCTAATCGCATGTTCTATAGTCTGAATAACTTATTTAAATCTCGTCTGTCATCGCAGAAGAATAAGATTCAGCTGTACATGACACAAGTACGGCCGGTACTTTTGTATGGTTGCGAAGCCTGGGCGACGTCAGCAACAACCGAAGAAGCCATCTCTGCCTTTGAAAGAATTGTGGACCCGGTTTTAATGCCATGGAAGGTAAATGGGAACGAAGAACGAAGGATGACCTGTATCAGCGGTTTGGAAAACCACAAATTGGCCGAGTAGGTCTACTAGGACAGAAGAGGTTACAGTGGTTTCGAGCTGATGAATCCATCCTAAACCTAGTCCTTCATTCACAACCTGCTGGAAGGCCCAAAGGGACGTCCCAGGACGCGATGGAAGGATCGAGTATTGACAATACTTCAGCAAGTGGAGCCGAATGCGGTGGAAGATGAGGCTAGAGACGGGCATCGTTGGAATGCTATCTGCAGTAGATACCCCCTCCTTCGTGACTAATTCCTTTCTTATCGCTTTTTCTCTTCTTTTTTTCTTTATTTTGTTCTTCTGCAGTAGGCCTTAAAGGCCCATAAGTGCAATAAATGATGATGAAGATGATGAACACTGAAATATTGCTTGCAACACGATAATAAATAAGCTTACAAGTTATCAGACATGTTTAACACTTATCCAAATACACGGGGCTGATGACGAAGATGTCCCAAGCCCCCCAAACGAATCAACAACAAGTTATTAAAATATAATTACTTATTTTTTTATTTCACAATCTAACAACCATTTTTTGTTTGCCAAAGAATAATTATTAATTTAAATGATATGTTTCTAAAAAGAATAAAGAATAAAGGATTTTATCAACCTTCCTTAAGATTTAACAGGACGTTCAAGTACGTTTGCCATCAGTAACATTGTATACAGAGTTTTGAAATCTTTTTTTCAGTGTTGCCGTATTGATAATCATTTTGATATTACTACTTTTCAGTCGGTCAACACAATGTAATCCTAATTACTGGGACATGCGAAAAATAACCTGGAAAAAAGTACATGTGATTAAAATACCTATATATATATAGCCTATACGTACCTATTTATTTTGGACTACAGAAAAAGGGAGAAAACTAAAAGATGACATGTTTCGCTCTTCTAGTGAGCTTCATCAGATCCAACCGACAGTAGTGGCTATGCTGGCTAAAGCACGGCGTTAGGTCATGGGGCCAAGCTCTCTGCTGACTCGGTAGACGCGTGGGTTCGAGCCCCACCGTCGGCTGTCCTTGAAATGGTTTTCCGTGGTTTCCCATTTTCAACACCAGGCAAATGCTGGGACAGTACCTCCTGACAGGCCACGGCCGCTTCCTTCCACATCCTTGCCCACTTTCATCCATTCATCTCATCTCCCATCCCGACGCGCAGGTCGCCCACGGGCGTCGACTAGAAAGACCTGCACTCGGCCTCTCAGGAGGCTACATGAAAAACAAACAAACATCAGATCCAAATATCTACTAGACAAAATTGCTTTACATAACACTACCAAACCAACAATGACACCCACTAACAGTTTCTAATAATAATAATAATAATAATAATCCCTGGCACTACAGCCAATGAGGGCCTAGGCCTACCAAGCGATCGCTGCCCAGCCGTATGGCCTGCAGATATTGGAATGACTCGTGGTCAGCGCGTTGGGTCCCCTCAGCCGTTAATCTTGGTTTTCGTGACCGGGGTGCTGCCTCACCGTCAGGCAGCTACTCAATTGTCCTCACGAGACAAGGTGCACCCCGTTCCAGCCCTCACGTCAGTTTCTAAAATCCCTGACGGTGTCGAGAATCGAACCCGGGGCCTCCGGGTGAGAGGCAGCTGGGGCCGGCCACTAACAGGCTCTGCTCTCCAAAACAAAAACAAAAAAAGTCACACACTTAGAAAGTGTGGCAACTATTACTGGTAAAATACGGGGTCACTCAAAACAGGTGGGTTCGAGTCCCAGTTCAGCGATGCTAGAAGTAGTTTTCCGTGGTTTCCCAGTTTTAGTTTAGGTGACAGAGGCGACAGCCAAGAATGCTAGTCACTGCGTCTCGAAGTGGTTCGTTTTACAAATTAGGCTACTGTATACTAAAAGTAAATCATTGATCACCCATGTCCTTTAAATTGCGTGACGGCGCAGCGGTGAAACTGCTTGCCTCCCACCAACTGGGTTCGTGTCACGGTCAGTGCCGTAACTAGGGTTTGCTTCTGGAGGGGGATGAGACGAGTGAAATCTGAACTAATAACTATGAAGAGCGTTTTGCTATAGCCTATAGGGCAGAACTATTGTTTTAAATGGTTTCTTATGGTTTCTTTTCTCATTTTGTTTAGTTTAGTTTAGGTCTATCTTTTGTTCTGTTTTTGTTTTTGTTTTTATTTAATATTTGTTTTAGCTTACGTTTTAAGTTTTATGTTTCGTGTTTTTTTGTATTTATTTTACTTTCCGGTTTTGCTTTGTGTTTATTTTTTGTTTGGTTTCGTCCTTGTTGTTTTCTGGTCTTGGTTTTGTTTTTACTTTGTGTTTTTTGTGTAGCCTATGGTTTCGTGTTTGTTATTTTATGTTATTGTTTTTGTTTTATATTTATGGTTTTGTGTTTGTTTTTTATTTTGCCTTGAATTTTGCTTTTGTTTGGTTTTTGGTTTCGTATTTGTTGTTATTGCTTTTATTTTACTTTCTGATTGTCGCTTTGTGTTTTAGTTTTGTTTGATTCATATTTGTTGTGTTTTGCTTTTGTTTTTGATTTTGCTTTGTGATTTTTGTTCATGGCTTCGTGTTTGTTGTTTTTGGCGTTTACTTTGTGTTCTCATCTTGATTTCGTGTTTGTTGTTTTTTGCTTTTGTTTTTTATTTTGCTTTGCGTTTTTTGTTCATGGTTTCGGGTTTGTTGTTTCCTGCTTTTGTTTTTGTCTTTAGTTTATGATTTCATGTTTGTTGTTTTTTGCTATTGTTTTTGATTTTGCTTTTAAGTTTCTCTTTGTTTGGTTTTTCCTTTCGTGTTTGTGTGTTTGATTTATTTTACTTTTTGATTTTTGCTCTGTGTTTTTTGTTTATGATTTTGTGTTTTTTCTGCTTTTGATTTTGATCTTTGTTTTGTGTGTTATTTTTTGTTTGTTTCGTGTTTGTTTGTCTTTATTTTTAGCCTATTTTCAATTTTGAAAAAATAGGCTTATGAGATCACCTTTTGTCCGTGTGTGTGTGCGTGTGTGTGTGTGTGTGTGTGATTCGTGTGTGTGTCCCCCCCCCCCCTAATAAAATCTAAACGGAAGGAGCGATTTCAATGAAACTCGGAAAGTTCATAGCACTATTCCCGGCGACCTCGACCGTGCCCTTCAAATTTTGTTACGACTCACCAATCCAACATGGCGGCTGTGCGAAATATTTCACCAGCATTCAATATCTCCGAAACTATTACCGATATTACCCTGACATTTTCTATGGTGAAAGAGGGTACTACTATAAGTTCACTTATGTGACTTATGAAAACCTGGTAACTACAAAACCAACATGGTGGCCAAGCGAATTTGCGCCTTTTAAATAGACGTTTCTCGCGATTTGACCAACCAAACGCAATGAAACTTGGTACAGTATATGTTTATATACATTGTAATGCACCGACATCTAACTTCGTTCAATTGTTTACATAATCACAAGATGGCGGATGTGCGAAATATTTCACCGGCATTCTATATCTCTGAAACTATTAGCGGTATCTCCCTAAAATTTTGTACGGAGATAAAGGGCACTACTGGAAGTCCATCTATAAGATTTTCAAAAACCGGTTAACTACAAAACGAACATGGCGGCCAAGCGAATTTGAACATTTTAAATAGACCTTTCTCGTGATTTAATGTTCCAAGCGCACTGAAACCTGGTACAGGAAATATTTATACACATTGTAATCCACTGGTATCTAATTTAGTTCAATTGTTTACATAACCTCAAGATGGCGGCAGTGCGAATTTTAAAATTAAGTTTTTATTTCTTGTGATGTAGTCATGCGATCGAAGTGAAAGTTTGAATAATGAACCTACGCAATAATTTTCCTTTAATGGTACATGACTCTATGGCCTATACATTTAACAATCCAACATGGCGACCATCCGAAATATTTAGACGATACTGAATATCTACGAATCTATTTTAGCAATCAAACTGCATTTTTAATGTTCATAGGGGCTATGAACTTGAGTTCACCTATAGGACTTTAAATAACCTGGTGATCACAAATGCAACATGGCGGTGACGCGAATTATAAATATTCACATGGACGTTTCTCGCAATTTAACCATCCGCGTGCAGTGAAACTTGGTACAGTAAATCTTTATCCGAATGTTAATCCACTGGCATCTAATTTATTTCAATTGTTTCCATAACCTCAAGATGGCAGCTGTGAATTTTTTTTAAATCTCCTTGTTTTTTCTTGTGTCCTAATTATGCGATTGAAGTTTGAATACTACACGTTCACAATAATCTGCATGTAACAGTACATAACTCTAGGACCTACATATATAAAATCCAACATGGCGACCATCCGAAATATTTAGTCGGTTTTCAATATCTACGAATCTATTACAGCAATCAAACTGAAATTGTGTATGTTGATAGTGGCAATTATCATAAGTAGGATATATGAAAATAGGCTGTATAGTTCTTCACGGAACTACTTGTTATTTTTGGTTTTATGGGGCAAAATGAGACATAATCAATGAAAACAAAAATTCACGTTTTCGTTTTTGATCTCGATAGCATTTGAAACGATGTATTTGCACCTATGAATGAATGTAGAATAGTTCGGAAATGAACAATTTTACTTTAGCAAGTAAGTATTATTTGGCTCTGGAGGGGGGATTGTTCCCCCTGATCAGCTCCCGTAGTTACGCCACTGATCACGGTTAATGCAAGTGGTAGGCCTAAGTTATTATTGAGATGAAATGTCCTATCCGGTGTTTTGGATTCCACGTATAAAATGAAGTCTCACGTGATTAACGGCCACGTAAAACAATAAGCTTCCTTCCTTTGTCAGTTATAGGCCAACTACATCATATAACAAAAAAAAGTACTTTCTACCCAAAGAATTCAAATATCATTGCCTCTTGATGGCATCAACCACAAAGACACGTACACATGAGTAAAACAGATCACAGCCAATCATGTGTGGTGTTTTGCAATCGAGATGTGGATCAGTGGTACCTATTGAAGTAGGTTGTGACAGTAATACCATGATCTGTTCATAATGAGGTGATAAAACATTGTAGCCAAACCTTGAATATCGAGAGCTTATTGCGCAAGTAAGGAGAATGTCACAAGAAAATTGGCAAGACTCTAAACAGACTTCAAATCTACTATTCAGTCCAGGGACGTTAACCCTAGGAATACCAACCTAATTTTATTTTGTTGTAGACTATACCACGAGTCATAACCTCACCCTCACCACAAAAATAAGACACCTCAAATGCTACCTAACCCAGTGCTTCTCTATGACGTAGAAACATGTACCTTCAAGGAAGAAACTATTTCAAAACTCCACGCGTTTGAACTATAGCCATACAGAAGGATTCTAAAGATCACCAACCAAGAAGTATTACGAAGGATGAATACAAACCGAGCTCCGTGGCTTAGGCGGCAGCACGCCGGCCTCTCACCGCTGGGTCCGTGGTTCAAATCCCGGTCACTCCATGTGAGATCTGTGCTGGACAAAACGGAGGCAGACAGGTTTTTCTCCGAGTACTCCGGGTTTTCCCGGTCAAAATTTCATTCCAGCAACACTCTCCACTATCATTTCATTTCATCTGTCATTCATTTAATCATTGCCCAAGAGGAGTGCGTCAGGCCTCGGCAGCTGGCACAGTTCATATCCTCGCCGCTAGATGGGGGCTTCATTCATTCCATTCCTGACTCGGTCGGAGACTGGAAGCAGGCTTTGGATTTTCATTTCAATACAAACCAAGAAATAGTCAATATTGTTAAATGCCGTAAGCTTCAATACCTGGGTCACATAATGAGGAACAGAGGCAGATACGAACTACTGCAATGCATTTTGCAAGAGGAAATCGAGCCCCAGGACGAAGAATTTCCTGGCTTGGCAACCACAGAGTATGGTTCGGAAAAACATCCACCGAATTGTTCCGGATAGCGACCAATAAAGACACTATTAATCATCGCCAACGTTCGAAGCGGACAGGCACACTGAGAAGAAGAATACTAACGGGAAGGTACTCAGTGACCATCACTTGAAGTCAACTTTTTGAGTATGTATGAACTTCATTAATACAGGCATGTAGCCTATACAATACTAAAAGTAAGGGACAGATGTGTTGTCGAGGAAATCGCTGCGTGATATAATCGACAACTAGTGAACTTCCTTTCACCCGTTGATTGCTACGCCCGTCTATAGACGGTGCACGAGAACTTTTATTTTTCTCATATTCCCCGTTCGCTCAGGGGGATGTAACCGAAAATGCATAGCTGGCTTTAATAGTTCCCTGAGTTCACAATATCAGACATAAAACTTTGAAACATTGTACAGTTGTCTAATGGTGATTGATCTATAACTTGGCAAGCCACAACTATCTCGGTTGGCAAAATGGCACCAGTATAGTCACTTCAAAAAGTTTGTTACATCCTCTTATTTAGATACACTTTACAACATTACTATAAATGATCCATAACTGAGCTGTTAACTAGTTTTAATATATGTCACTATCTATAACTTCATGTAAAATTATCCAAATACCATGAATAGAGTTATTTATATGATCATTTGAATTTTGGTTTCTATAAACCTCAGTGAAAATATGAATGTAAGTGCATGAAAATTCTACAAATTCTTAAATAGAAGCATAATTCTAGCCTACATAAATATGTGTATAATCACTCAATAAATAATCCCAGAAAATTTCAGTTTGTAGCATTTAGGTTTTCAGAGAAAAGTGTACCTATGTGGTGGAAAAATTGATATTGAGAAAACGACATTTAAAAGTTGGATAATATGTTCTTTTACTCGCATTTAAGTAATTTTGTCTATAAGCATGCAGCATCAGATATAAATTATGTTAAAAGTAGGCTAATTCCAGCTGAGTAATGAGTAAGGTTCGGATGTTAAGGAAAAGTCATATTTTTTTTCCTGAGCTCATTTTACCCGAAATCTGAAAAATAAGTTTGAATGACGGGTCCCTTACCACGTATAAAGCAATTTGATGTTGCCTATAAATGCATATTTCGGCCATTTTTATTGTTTGGTCATACTTTAGTGATATAAGTGATTTGGTTATAATTTCAGCATTGTTGTTTAAATTGAGGCGTCGTT
This sequence comes from Meconema thalassinum, assembly GCA_946902985.2. Taxonomy (NCBI): domain Eukaryota; kingdom Metazoa; phylum Arthropoda; class Insecta; order Orthoptera; family Tettigoniidae; genus Meconema; species Meconema thalassinum. The sequence continues at coordinate 999,830,577 of OX336388.2, read as the reverse complement.
AACAAGGTAGACTACGTGTTATCTGCATCGAGTTTCAAACACAGGATTTCCGAATAGTGTAGTAGATATATTTTTCTTTCTTTTCCCGGAACAGGCAGATAGCAGGTTTAGAAGACCTGATTCCAAGAAGGCGCTCCTCTACGGACTTCTTTTAGAACATATTTCTGGACAAGTTAGATTGCGACACTGTACGCATGAGTTCACGGAACATGACGATAGTGTGCTTCCGCCTTTCAATATAATGTCACTCCAGTAGATATATTTAGCTCAGAAGCAATTAACAAACAAGGAAATGCCATGTTTTAGGTCATATTTAGCTAGTTTTTAGAGCATATTTGCTTGCATATTTTGTACTTCTTTAGGTCTTAAACTTCCGAACCCTAGAAATGAGCTTGAATTTTTTACACAATGTAGGCTATAAAAGAGGCCATACATACAAGAGTAAAATGTGGCTTTTCACCGATGTCTCAGTCTCACTCATGGCTGTGATTATATGGAAGCTACTAAGGTATGGGTGGTGCTTAGTAATGACATTCAGGGCACAGTCAGTGCCTGTGGATGCTGTGAAAGGTTCTACTCATAGGGTTAGTACCGCTGTTCTGACTCAGTGAGGAAAGCAATGGCAAACTACCTCACTCCTCATCTTGCCTAGTACGCCTCAATATAGCGCTGCCTGGGGTTTTTGTGGGTATCTACCCACATAACCTAATGGCGGTACTATTTGAGGATCCAACCAGCCTTCGGGCTGACTACCTAACAGACAGACAGACATACAAGAAACACATATTTCAAAATTTTCATATTTTAATCCCCTAACATCCCCCCTTAAGGGGTCGAATCGATCCCTGACATGTTCTGGCATCTGTTGGGTATTATGTAGAACTACTTGAGTTTGTATTTCTTTTCTTTCAGATGTAACTAACAGATCACTTTGTATTAGTCTCAAGTCTGTCCTCTACAGCTGTAGTTAATCTTCAAACAAGCATGGCGGAACAACGAGCAAGTTCTTTTCACCTGTTGGGATTTTGGATCAAAGAATATGAAATTATGTACTAGTAGTTGGTAGCATGCTGAACTGCTGTGCCGGCCGAAGTGGTCGGATTTTTAAGAGCGTTAAATTCCTTCTGTATGCCTTCATTCGGAGGGGAAGTAAATCCGGTGGTCCCATGTCATAGATTTATGGCATGTAAAAGATCCTTCCACAGACTAAATTTGTGTGGAGCTAAATTTGTAGGTTGGATTTCGTTGGAATGCTCTATCATAAGTTCCAACCTTCACCTCTAGGTAGGCTATCATTGACATCTGGTAGCGAAAGTTAGAACTACTTGAAATTGATCGGAACGCGTAGCTTACCCTCTGGGTGTCCGCTGGAAGCAGCTACAGACTCAGGCGAGCCGAACATGTCCCCGGACACTCCCGGCACTAAAAGCCATGAGTTAAATTAATAAATATGTACTAGCAGGAAGGAACATCTCCGTGGTGTAGTGGTCAGCGTGCTTAGCTGCCACCCCGGAGGTCCGAGGTTCGAATCCCTGCTCTGCCTCGAAATTTGAAAAGTAGTATGAGGACTGGAACGGGGTCTACTCAGCCTCGGGTGGTCCAAATGAGCAGCCATCCTCGAAGTGGTTTTCCGTGGTTTCCCACTTCGTGTCCAGGCAAATGCCGGAATGGTACCTAACGTAAGGCCACATACGCCTCCTTTCCTCTTCCAAGCCTATCCCTCCCAATTTTCCCATTCCTTCCCTTCCCTCATAAGGCTTTGCAGGTGAGCCGCCTGGGCGAGGTGCTTGTCGCACCTCCCCAGTTGTATCCCCTGTTTCGAAGTGTCAAGCTCCAGGACACTGCTTTGGAGGCGGTAAAGGTGGGATCCCTCGCTGAGTCCGATGGGAAAACCAACACTGGAGGGTAAAACGACTTTGAAGAAAGAAAAATAGAAAGAAGCAAGTGTATTACTTGCTTACTTTTGGCCCTTTGCCAAGTATGAAGATGTTGCAAGCGTGGGCACAAAGATCTTGATTTGTCTAAAAAACATTAATTAATATAAACAGAAGATTTTGAATTTGTATTTTGATTAACAATGAACCAAAAGCTAGGGCTATAGACAGCTGATAAGTTGAAATTTACGGCTTCTACAATTTCTTTGCCTGCAAATGAAAACAATCAGCTCTGTGATTTCAAACAGCAAACTCAGCATTTAAAAGGTTAGGAATGATTTTACAGAAGTTATATTGACATCACAGGGCAGTTTATGTATACATAATAAATACCTTTACCAGTAATACACTTAATGAAACAAACATTTTCTGTCCTTGCAAATACTAAGACAGCATATTTTTCGTTACTCTGAACAGATTTTAATAATTTACTGTCTTTCTTAACAATTCTTTGCATAAAACCGAAAATAAATTCATATAAATAAACAAAACAAAATCAATAAATAGAAGAGTTTCTTCAGTCTTTACGAACGAATATGGTATCAAACTAAATACCCTTTGGAATGAGAACTTCAGACTGAAAAAGCCAATGAAAACTTTTTGAAGGAAATAGTATACCAGAGGTGTAAACAGAAGCATTTCTCTAGAGTTTCAAAACGCTTGGAAATACGGGAGAATAACCGTACCGGATAAGCACGAATACGGGACTGTCCCGTAAAATCCGGAACGTTTGGCAATCCTGGTTAAAACCCTCTTGAAATGTTTACTCCCTGGCAATTTACTGCTTGTTAAGAGTGTTTGCCATTTTTCCTATACACACTCGAAGAAGAAAGTAGGAGCTGACAGATGTGAGGATTACCGTACAATCAGCTTGATTACTCATGCTTCAAAGATCCTGTCTAGAATAATTTACAAGAGGATGGAAAGCCAGATAGAAGCGGAGTTGGGTGAAGACCAGTTTGGTTTCAGGAGAAATGTAGGAACAAGGGAAGCTGTACAAGTCTTAGGCTGATTTTGGAAGGTAGAATAAGAAAAGATAAGAGAACGTTCATGGCATTTGTAGACTAAGAAAAGGCCTCTGATAACGTTGATTGGACTAAATTGTTTGACATTTTGAAAATGATTTGAATAAAGTACAGGGATAGGAGGGTGATCTACAATCTGTACAGAAACCAGACAGCAGTCATTCGAGTTGATGGACATGAGAGAGAAGCTGATATTCAGAAAGGTGTGAGGCAATGCTGCAACTTATCGCCCATACTTTTCAATCTCTACTTTGAACAAGCAATGAAGGAAATTGGAGAAAAGTTTAAAGTGGGAGTGAGGATCCAAGGAGAAATAATTTCAACTCTAAGATTTACTGATGACATAGTCATCTTGGCCGACACGCCTGAGGATTTGAATGAGTTTTTGAATGGTATGGACTCCGTCTTGAGGAAGGAATTCATGATGAAAATTAATAAATAGAAAACAAAAATACTGGAATTCAGCCGAAATAAATCAGAAACCTCTATGTATATCAAATTGGCAGGTGAAAAACTAAAGAAAGTAGGAGACTTCTGTTACTTAGGGAGCAAAATAACCAGTGATGGACGAAGCAAAGAGGATATAAAAAGTAGGTTAGCTCAGGGAAGGAAAGCATTTCTACAGAAAAGGAATCTGTTGACATCGAATATAGATTTAGGTATTAGGAAGACATTTTTGAAAGACTTGGTCTGGAGTGTCGCACTCTATGGAATTGAAACTTGGACTATTGGTGCAGCTGAAAAGAGGAGAATTGATGCGTTTGAAACGTGGTGTTACAGGAGAATGATGAAGATCAGATGGGTTGATAAGGTTACAAACGAAGAGGTATTAAGACGAGTGGGAGAGGAGAGATGTTTCTGGCGAATGCTAATGATGAGAAAAGCTAGGTTGGTAGGACACTTACTAAGACACCCAGGAATAGCAAGCTTAGTTATGGAAGGAAGGGTCGAGGACAAGAACTGTAGGGGTAGACCAAGATTAGAATATGTTAAACAGATTGCCTCGGATGTAGGGTGTGGTAGTTATGTAGAGATGAAACGATTAGCTCAGGACAGGGAGGCATGGAAAGCTGCATCAAACCAGTCAAATGACTGAAGACTCAAACAACAACTCAAAGAAATGTATTTAGAGCACGGTGGAGTAGATAGTATGTAAGCTTATCGAGAAGAGTAATTAATGTCATTGATTCATTTAGGGGCTTTGCGACATTATCATAATATACCCGTATATATGGGTGTGTGTGTATGTGGAATCGGTGTGTGTGGAATCTGTCTGATAACACTGATATGCAATTCATTCTCTTTCAGCTACAAGGGAAAATATTACCGATTCTTGTTAACTTACGGGCCCTTAATCCATATCTGTGTTCAGATTTTCTGTATCACGTCGGATTTTTCGTAATTTTGAAAAGAATTTCGAAAAACAACAAAATTTTCAAAGTTCGTCATTTAAAAATAAGACAGTAAGTTATAGGCTACCTGAAATGACTGCTTAGTTAATGTGGGATGGAGAATCCAAGTCTGTATTCAGATTTTCTCTCTGGTGCCGTGTTTTCTATAATTTTTAGCCTACTTTCGATTTTTGCAAAAAATGAAAGTAGACTTATGAGATCACTACAGGGCGAAAAAAAGTGTGTCTGTCTGTGTGTGTGTGAGTCTGTGTGTGTGTGTGTGTGTGTGTGTGTGTGAGTGTGTGTACTCTGAATGTCTGTCCCCCCCCCCCCTATCAATTCGAACACGGTGAGCGCAAATTGAACGAAATTTGGTACAAAGGTAGCACTAGCAAAGGACACCTTAGTGTCATGTTTTATATCGCCACCATCTTGACGGAAACGTAATGGCGGCCACACAAATGTTCAAAGCTTAAATCAAATTACGACTAACCTAATCATCCGATCTCTACCAAATTTTGCAACAACATACCTTTATGAAGGGAGCATCCTTTGACAAATCTAATAGGTCATTAGCCTAATAGTTTGCGGATGGCGGCCATCTTTGTGTCAAAATCGATTACCCCTATTAATTCGAACACGGTGAAACCGAATGGAATGAAATTTGGTACAGAGGTAGCACTAGCAAAGGGCACCTCAGTGTCATGTTTTATATCACCGCCATCATGACGGAAACGTAATGGCGGTCACACAAATGTTCAAAGCTTAAATCAAATTACGACTAACCTAATCATCCGATCTCTACCAAATTTTGCAACAACATACCTTTATGGAGGAAGCATCCTTTGACAAATCTAATAGGTCATTAGCCTAATAGTTTGCGGATGGCGGCCATCTTTGTGTCAAAATCGATTACCCCTATTAATTCGAACACGGTGAAACCGAATGGAATGAAATTTGGTACAGAGGTAGCACTAGCAAAGGGCACCTCAGTGTCATGTTTTATATCGCCGCCATCTTGACGGAAACGTAATGGCGGCCACACAAATATTCAAAGCTTAAATCAAATTACGATTAACCAAATCATCCGATCTCTACCAAATTTTGCATCAACATACCATTATGGAGGGAGCATCCTTTGATCAAACTAATAGGTCATTAGCCTAATATTTTGCGGATGGCGGCCATCTTTGTGTGAAAATCGATTCCCCCTATTAATTCGAACACGGTGAAACCGAATGGAACGAAATTTGGTACAGAGGTAGCTCTAGCAAAGGGCACCTCAGTATCATGTTTTATATCACCGCCATCTTGACGGAAACGTAATCGTGGCCATCCAAATGTTAAAGGCTAAAATTTAATTACGACCAACCTAATAATCTAGTCTCTACCAAATTTTGCAACAACAAATCTTTATGTGGGAAGCATATTCTGACCAAACTGATAGATCATCAGCCCAATAGTTTGCAGATGGTGGCCAAGTATGTGTGCAAATCGATTCACCCTATCAATTCAAACACGGTGAAACCGAATTGAACGAAATTTGGTACAGAGGTAGCACTAGCAAAAGGCACCTTAGTGTCATGTTTTATATCGCCGCCATCTTGACGGAAACGGAATGACGGCCACCCAAATGTTACAAGCTTAAATCTAATTTCGACCATCCTAATAATTTGATCTCTACCGGATTTTGCAACAACATGCCTTTTTGTGGAAAGCATCTTATGACTGACTACAAGGTCATCAGCCCAATAGTTTGCAAATAGCGGCCATGTATGTGTACAAATCCATTCCCCAGATCAATTCAAACACGGTGAAACCGAATTGTTGTTTTTTTTTTTTTTTTTTACAGAGGTAGCACTAGCAAAGGGCACCTCATATTCATGTTTAATATCCCTATAGCACGTTGTATTTCAACAAGCTACCACAACCAACATTCAATTATACTCCTTGAAAAGGACAAAGAGTTATAACAATGCCCATGCATTTAGGAGAAAGTAGGCTATATGTTCTTTACTGAACATCTTGTTAGAAATAAGAACGAAAACCTTAAACAAGAATATCAATAACGTCAAATTAGGTATATTTTTATTTTTAAACGTCTTTTAACACTGCAATATAAAATGCAAATGAATAAAGTTAACTACAAAACCTAGAATTATATTAATACAAATTACTTCAGCCAATCAGATGCTCAATTTACCTGATTTGGCGGTGCAGTTCAAAAGCAATTTTATGACACCTCTTAACCTCTTCAGATCCACTACAAAAGAATAACATAAGTTTATTTTCTGAACACTATTTCCTGAGCTGGGTATATGACACAATGAATACACAATTAATGCTTATAGGCCTACCTTCCAGTTTCAAGGAATGGCATTATTACAAATGTCGAAATTCACTGAGTTTTGTTTGTCAAGTTTCCCTGCTATATTATGCAAGAAAATAATAGTTATAGTGATAACTTACTTTATTCATAGTTTTTAATGTCTGTTGTTTTATAAAATTTTAAAGGTTCCATTATGTGTAAACTACTAAATTTAACGCAATAATAATAATAGTATAATTGATTTAAATATAATATACAGTATATATTTTAGTATTTAAACATTTTTATGAATTTCAAGAAAAGTTTTTTATAAATTAAATGGATGTGATGAAGCGAACATATATGGGCTTTGTACTTACCCATATGAGGGGGCCTGAAAACTGTAAACAGTTTCTCTGTAGTGAAATAGTTGCACATCAGTGTAATCTGTAGCATTTACACACATTTATTCAGATAAAATAACTAATTCAGTACCATATATAAATATTTTAGAGACTGTCTACACGTACATTACAAAGACCTGAGTTCTATTACCAGTAAACAGCAAGTCTATGTTGGTTACAGTGCAAAGATATCTAACATTTAAGGACACTGCAGTGCATGCACTGTGATTTTTACTGACTGCGGGATACTTTCTCGTGAATGATATTATTATTTTTCGTGAATCAAAACACACATACAATATTATGAGTTCAGTTTCAATTAATTTCAGTAATGACAGTGTCGTGAGTATTGTAGTCTATTAAGTGCCTAATGATCTGCCAGCATGTGGTTAGAAAGTTTAGAGTTTTGATCTACAGCTTCGGCAACTTTAATGACCACCGCATGCCACTGAATACTGGCATTCAAAATTACCTAGGAAGTGCATAATTATCACAACCTTTACTACGGAGCAAAGTACAAACGGGAGCACGAGACTTAGCACCAACACTGTAGTGGCTGTTTTACATGCACTGACTCAACACAATGTAGGGGAGAGGACAGGACAGGCAGGGCATCCTCAACCCCAGTGTTACAAACTTCAGATAAGCTCTTTTCTCTAGCTCGGTGATCCCCGATACAAACGCCTCCTGACGCGAAGCCATCAATATCAAATGACGCGCAGGTTGCCCACGGGCGTCATCTAGAAAGACCTGCATTCAGCCTCTCCGGATCCCACACGATTATTATTATTATTATTATTATTATTATTATTATCAATATCAAAATCAGCGCTGATTTCTGAGACCATTTATTCAACTTTCACCCATTGAAATACAGTATTTAATCTAAAGCCATCTCTGCCAAGAGATGTAATTCTTGGGCCAGATGACCTCGCTGTTTCACCCCTTAAAGCAACAACAATCATAATCACTATTATCATCATCATCTAATTGAATTCTGAGAGTGAGGTTTGGAACAATGTACACTCAGCTTCATCAGACAAACCAGAGAAGAGGTAGGTTTGATTCCCACCTCGACCACCTTGGAAGTGGATTTTGATCGTTTCCCACTTCTACTCCAGGCAAATGCAGGCGTGGTTCCTAACGAAAGGTCGAGGCCGCCTCCTTCACAATACCAGCCTAAAATCACAAATATACACATTTCTATAGACTCCACTACACATGGGGATATTGACCACGATGGCCAGGCCCCTAAATGGAAACAACAGCAATAACAACACCATTCAATTTAGAGAATATTGAAGGAACATGGAGTGAAATCCACTCTATTGAAGAGTACAGTACATGAGTTCGTGAAAATTGAAGAAATTAAGGAGAACCAAAATGCCGAAACCCTTCAAAATTTAATTTTTAACGCCATACAGTATTACTCTACGAACCCTTAGATTTATAATGGCACCTTTATTTTGTCCATAGCTCATTCTTAAGGCTACCTTCCCCATACTTTCCGACAACCGTGCGTCCTGTTAGTAAACTTAGACAAAGGACATTATAGACCAAATTTTAAGAAAGAAGGAATATGGATTGTGATAGAACAACAGGGCAGAAAGGAAGACTGAAAAGGAAGCTTTAAGAGGAAGAAGACCCTGTCAACTCATTCTATAGTCACGGAATGTATTGATAAACTTTGGAAGCTATTTCCCACAAGTTATCAAATAATTGAGGAACATTCATTCATTCATTCATTCATTCATTCATTCATTTATTTATTTATTTGCAATTGGGGGTGTGTCCCCAGGTGGCAAATTAGATGTACATAACAAATAAATAATTATACATAACAATTCACTAACAATTAAACTGGAGTATTTACACAAATAGTTAGTCTTTTCTTAAACACACCTATATGTTTGGGAAAAGGCTCTAAGACTGCGCTAGGTAGAGAGTTCCAGTTATCAATGGCACGGTTTACGAAATAATATTTACTATAATTTGTTCGCTGTGGTGGGGTCTTAACTTCGAAAGGATGATCACTCCTACTCATGTAAGTGGGCTTTCCCATACATTTGCTAAGCTCGCCCCATGCTGGTTGATTTGTATACGTTTTGCAGGCCTACATAGCGCAGAGTCTAGATTTCATCCCAAAAAACAAAACACTCAAGATAGGGAGATTATATTTTTATATGGCACTCTTGGGGTTCAAAGCTACATTTTAACACAGCTATTTGGCAAATTGTTGAGTAGTTTACTGTATATGCAATATAATAAACCAAATTTGTTTTTGAAAAATCTGATTTGTTTACAAACAAGATGTTCAGTAAAGAACATATAGCCTACTTTCTCCTAAATGTATGAGTATAGTTATAACTCGTTGTTATTATCAAAGAGTATAATAGAACTATTCTTTGTTGAAGGCCATAGAAACGATTTACCTCTACCAAACGCCACAATCTAGATAAAAACTGCTACCATCATTGAAGAAAGAAGGAAGGAAGGAAGGAAGCTTGTAGTTTAACGTGACCGTTAATCTCGAGATCATGAGCCACGGGACCTCCTTTTTACGTGGAATCCGAACCACAGGACATGGCATTTCACTTCAAAAATCTCACATGCATTGACCGGGAATCGAAAACCCTAATTGAATTAACAAATCTTTCCATGACCCTACAGGGACGTGTGTATACAAACTATGTGGATATTTTCGATTGCTATTTGCCTGAAATAAAAGTAGTAATTAATACCTGAACTAACACCAACGGCTTGAACTCAGTTACTATGTGAAATCGTTTTGTTCTTTACTTCAAATAACATTTTCAAGTAACGCAAAATAGGCTGTTACAAACCCTTTAAAATAAAAAGTAAAAATGTATCGTAGTATCATCTTGTCATTCTTCAAATTCGATGCGCATAGAATGCCAATGGTATATTAATCAATGGAGCCCCACGTAGACTAGTCGTGACTTCTAGTGGTGAAATATCGAACAATATAATCCTAACAGAGCGAGTGCATTCTAGCGGCCAGAAAAAGAAACTTTTCAAGTATGTATGTCGGCGTGCAGTTACCTTTTTGTCAGCTAGATGTCTCGAGTAAATCTGCTGGCGAATTATATTATAATTAAATATATATTTTACACCATAATATGCGCAATATAACGCTTAATTTTAAAACATCTGAGTCATTACAAAACAATAAACATATAACATTTCAAGCAAAAAATCTAGCTCTGATCGGGTTTGATCCATAGGCAGTTGAGCGATATGCTAACGCTCTACCACTGAGCTAATTGTGTCAACGAATATCGTTCTATATAAAATGACTTACATAGAACTTGTTAGCAAATAATGATTTATACTAAACGATTTCATCACTGGAGTATATTATTTATACATAAAGCATTTCATACAAAGTTTATTTATTTTGTATCAGTACGCTATATTGCATTCAATACTCAAATTAGTGAAATATAAGTCAGGCACAAGATATCCGCTGCCATCTTGTCTTATTACTGAATCAGCTCAGCTTTTTAAAATCACGTCTGCACTATAGTATTACAAAATAAACTTTTAATTTCGAACGTGCCTCTTCCTTTAGAACAGTTAAAACGATTCTCGGCTCGATAATCGGAACTGGTGGGTCCCATGATATGGATTATAAAGTTTGCATAATTCGCACGGCCGCCATCCTGAAAGGGTATGGCGGACGACCTTGTAGTTTGGTCACAAGACGCATCCTATACGAAGGTATGTTGTTACCAAATTTGGTAGAGATCGGATGATTTGGTTAGTCGTTATTTGATTTTACGTTTTGAACGTTTGAGTGGCCGCCATTCAGTTTTAGTAAAGATGGCGGCGAAATAAAACATGACACTGAGGTGTCCTTTGCTAGTGCTACCTTTGTACCAAATTTCGTTCAATTCGCATTCACCGTGTTCGAATTGATAGGGGGGACAGACATTCAGAGTACACACACACACTCACACACACACACACACACACACACACACACACAGACTCACACACACACATACACACACACAGACTCACACACACACATACACACACACAGACAGACACACTTTTTTCGCCCTGTGTTGATCTCATAAGTCTACTTTCATTTTTTGCAAAAATCGAAAGTAGGCTAAAAATATTCAAAGAAAACTAGAAAAGATATTCAAATATCCGTCCGTCCTAACTCCAATACTAACCCAATGCGCATGTTAAGAAAGTTACAATTAAGTATATAAGTATATTTAATAATTTCCTCATAAATATTCGTCAAAATTTTCTTTTATTGCATGGGCAGCATCGGCTCCTCTGGCTCACCTCAAAAAGGAAAGGGCTACAAACTTCGCAAATACAAAGAAAGAAACTCAAAGAAGAGCAAAAAAGACGTTTAATTAGAATGGCAGAGATGATCTCCAAAATTGTTTTCACCAAAATATAATTGTGTCTACCTCGTAGTACATTGACTAGCATTCTTGGATGTCACTGCGATGTCCAAGTTTGATCCCGGCTTTGTCAGGAAATTTAATTCTGGTGTGAGGGTTGGAACGGAATACATTCATCCTCATTCATGGTGGAGGTGGTTTTCCGTGGTTTCCTCACACTTACTTCGGGCAATTGTCGTGGTAGTTCCTAACTTAAGGCCACGGCCACTTCCTTCCTAATCCTCACCTGTATTACACACACACACTACTCCAGACCCCACAATATCGCTGGTTATCAGACAAGTTGTACACCCACCCAAATACACGGGGCTAAATGACCACGATGTCCAAATCCCTCAAATGAATCAACAACAACGAGAGTTGAGAACTTGCAATAACTCCCCATTCCACTGCTAGTTGTTGTTGTTGTTGATTATTCATTTTAGGGCCTTGGGACATATTCGTCATCAGCCCCGTGTACTTTGGTGTGTAGGCCTACTGAATTTGTTCGAAACGTATGTAGTTGTGTTGATAGAACTCGCATGTGTATACACTTGTCCGTGACGGCCAACGCGTAGGCCTACCCAGGTGGCGTTCTTTCATTCCCATAATCCAACCGCTTAGTCCCGCCCAACTAGTAATGAGGATTCGGTGTCGGTTCCTTTCTCCCAGCAACAGCTGTCCCTCGTGATTTAAAGGCACTATTGCTTTGGAGAGAACCAACTTCCGGTTAACCCCCATAAGACCGCCCCCCCCCCCTCTGGGCGAGAAACACTAGTATAAGGCTTAGTATCAATCGCATGCCGAATATTTTGAAACAATCTAGAACTCCGTTGACCGCAATTATGCAATTATGGTGTTTAGGGTTGTTAGAAGAGTGTTCCGGCGTTTAATTTGAGTGATTTTATAAATACCGGGAGAGGGGGAAGGGGACGAAACCACACCTAGAATGGCCGCTGTCAGCACCGGCATACAAACCTTTGGTCTCTTGACTTCAAGGCAGTGCGCGGCGCGGCACCCTATCGTTTAATAAGCCCGCCTCCACTGGCAGAAATGAAATTAACTCCTTTACTGATCCAAACCAAGTTAGCGATATATCCACTCATATGTTCCGGAGTTGGATCTTCACGGCCCGCCTGGCAGGAAACAATACTTAACATGACTTCGACAATGTATGCCTAATTTGATGTTGATCCACGGAATTAAATAATAGTCACAATCAATTAACTTTGGGACATTCCAACTCTCGAAGCCTAATGTCTGTTCTGCTGATATCTCTATAATACATCTGTGGTACATGAAGCAATATGCCAATTACTTATTTTCTTCTTTTTAAGTATTCAATCCATGGATTGGTCTACGGCAGTTCTCCAGTCGGCTCTATTTATAGCTTTCCTCTTCATCTCTTCATAGTTTCTGCATCCTACATCAGACATGATTTGCTGTACATATTGTAGGCGTGGTCTTTCTCGACATCTTTTTCCTTCAAACATTCCCTCCAATATCGTTTTCAGCAGGCTATCGTGTCTCAAAATATGTTCTATCAGTCTACTCCTCCTCCTCTTTATGCTTTTCCATAAGGTATAATTTTCCTCCAGCTTTTTAAATACTTCATAATTCGTTATTTTTCTGTCCAGCTAATTTTTAGCATTCTTCTATAACACCATTGTTCAAAATAATTTAACCTCCTTTTTTCTTCTTTTCCAATTGTCCACGTTTCGCAACCATAAAGGGCAATGCTCCAAACATACGCTTTTAATAATCTTTTTCTGGTTTTAAGATTAATGGAATTTGTAGTAAATAAACGTTTCTTTTTATGAAATGCTAATGTGGCTTGTAAAATTCTACATTTGATTTCTTTCTTGCTTCTTCCAACTTTGGTAATTTTGCTTTCGAGATATTTAAATTCTTGAACATTTTGTAGTGTTTTGTTGCCCACCACTATTTTCATACTTGAGTCTGCTATTTTTTTTATCGCAGACCATAACTTTCGTCTTTGACTGACTTATTTTCATGTTGTATTCATTCCCATGATTTCCTCCATTTTTACTGTTATTTGTTTGAGATGTTGATCACTATCTGCAACTATGGCAATGTCATCTGCAAATCTAATCATATTTATTTGTTCACCTTGTATCCTTACTCCTGAATTCAAATCCTCTCGAGCCTTATTCAATGCATCCTGGATGTAGGCATTAAAAAGCATTAAACTGTTATAATGGCTTAGGCATGTTGGAACACCGTATCCTGTAGTATCTTCAAAGTTATGGAAGTCAGACCTAGGGGGATTAAATATGCTTTCTTAATGCAGAAAACATTTCCTAGATATAACGTAAAACTAAGCAGTTTCCTCAATATTTGGGCAGCGGCTTCGGTGGCGTAGTTGGTATCATGCTGAGCTTCTATGCCCAAGATCGCGGGTTCAAACCCGGCCAAAGTCGTCGGATTTTAAGAGCGTTAAAAATCCCTCCGTATGCCTTCTTTTGGAGGGGAAGTAAAGCTGGCGGTCCCATGCCATAGATTTATGGCATGTAAAAGAACCTTCCACTAATTACACTTGTGTGAAGGTAAATTACAGGTTAGATTTTACTAACGCTCTTAGGTTCCAACGTTCATCGCCAGGAGCCGACTGCGGTGGAATCTAGTAACCAAGTTCAGAACTAGTAGTCGTTGACGGTGGCGTTTGGTAACAAAAGTAGGAACTACTTGAAAATAGAATGTCTGCAGTCTTTACTTGAATTAAAAACAGATAACACACACTAATACAGCCATCACAATTAACACTGGTTATCAGACAGATTCGACACACACCCAAAGTACACGGGGCTACATGACCGCGTTAACGCAACCCCTAAACTGAGGAACCAACCAACCAACCTCAATTGCGCCAAATGTTGAAGGGCTAAAGAGCCCGAAAAGTTTTCAAATTGTAAGTCTTGGAGAGCTCTATCAAACTAAAAAATCAAAATCACATCCAGTCTAAATGCGGTTCCAGAAAAACAGCCTAAAATCGTTTGTTCCTTTACTTGTTTTCTATCTTATTCAAATCCTAGCCAAATTAACTTATTTACTTTACATAATTCTTTCTTTAATGTGGTCCTTGGTCCAATGCCCTCAGGCGTGTTTTGATTTTTGGAAAAATCTTCGGTTACATGAATCTTCTTTTATTTTTTTTTATTTTTACCTGACATTTTATTCACCAAGCAAAAATATTAAAGTTAAAAGAGAGTAAAAAGTTTCTATCAACATATTATTCAAAACAATCACAGTTAAAGTAAGTCTACCAATAATACAGTTGTCTTGAATAATTCAAATTAGTTAAAATACCTTTTTGAATAATAGTAGGCCTAATAGGTGTTTGAAAACATCACAATTATAATAATTACCGGTGTGAATTATGGGTAAAGGCCAATAGTTTTAAGTATCCTCCGAACCTATATTCAAATCTTCGCCACAAAACAAGATTTAATGATTTTAATGATTTTAATGTTGGACAACTAAGCTTTATATCAACAGCTGCTAAACGTATCAAACATCTACCGTACAAGGCATCTCCTTGCTTGAACGCACATGAGCTCTTCTCGGGTGGTAGCAACAGCCACATGCAGGTCAATATACTGTACAGTGTTAATAAGATAACTGTGATGTAAGATGTCAAGAGGCTCATTTCGACGTATTGCAAGAGACCTCATCTAAACTAAATAACATACTGTAACGTGCCACCCCTAGTGGCACTTTCGTTAACTGGATTACGGTGGGTAGAAGCACAACACGATTGTTCCTTGAAAGAAATATTAGGTTTATTTCAGGTCAGAATTATACACCGTACAATAAGCAGATAGAAAACAATTAGCTGTCTTACAGGAGCTGCCTCTATGGAGCTCGACTCACCTTTTCACTCAGTTATGCAGTTAATCCTACCGTAATGAGGTCCATGTACTCGGCTAGAAGTAACGGCACTCTCCCTCAAGTAAACAAGCCACACTCACTTGTTCTGAATATACACTGTCTCGCCGTCTGCAGGCTAGGAAAACAGTCCACTGCGTTTCGCAATCCACACAGCACTTCACCGCATGCAATAGCCTCACTTGGGTTTCGCTCGTCACGTCACCAACTATTGTCGCACTCGCTCCAAAAACACACTGTTCGTCCCTTGCTGGTGAGGCCGCTTTATATAGCGAGGCTGGTGAATCCATGGAAGTTTCCAGAATTGACCAGGGTTCACACCTTCTCGAGAATTCCAACACCGGTAGGGCCACGAATATTCGAGACGGTCTCTTTTGTACTGCCTGTCTTCAATGTTGCGCAAATCGCTGGTAACACACAGTCAGGAGGGCGGCTATGTATGTGTGCAAATCGATTCCCCCTATCTTTTCAAACACGGTGAAACCGAATTGAACGAAATTTGGTACATAGGTAGCACTAGCAAAGGGCACCTCAGTGTCACGTTTTATATCGCAGCCATCTTGACGGAAACGTGATGGTGGCCACCCAAATGTAAAAAGCTTAAATCAAATTACGACCAACCTAATCAGCTGATCTCTACCAAATTTTGCAACAACATACCTTTATGTGCGAAGCGTTGTATGACCAAGCTACAAAGTCATCAGTCCAATAGTTTGTATATGGCGGCCATGTATGTGTGGAAATCGATTCCCCCAACCAATTCAAACATGGTGAAACCGAATTGAATGAAATGTTTACAGAGGTAGTACTAGCAAAGGGCACCTCATATTCATGTTTAATATCCGTATAACACGTTGTATTTCAACAAGCTACTACAACCAACATTCAATTATACTCCTTGAAAAGGACAAAGAGTTATAACAATACCCATGAATTTCGGAGAAAGTAGGCTATATGTTCTTTACTGAACATCTTGTTTAGGTTAGTATTGAGTTAATTGATGGGCACGAGTATGCGTAATAATGAAGTAACTATGGAATATAGTCGTTGGAAATAAGTAATTCAAGGTACGGTATAAGGAATGTACTGTGCATCATATATTGACTTAAGGTTTTAATCTTCTTCTTATTTATTTATTTTTCGTATGGCTAGCAACTAATTGAATTATAATATAATAAATGTGTATATAAATATGTAAATCATATGTGCAATATATAAATCACAAGAACATTGGTTGCGTTTGCATTTACAACGAGATATACAGTTGTTTGAAGCCAGTCCAGAAAGGGAGGTGTAGCAGAAATAACATCTTGTGGTGATCCAGCATACTTCCTCAGCGAAAATTCTTAAACAATATGCTCTATGGTTTGAAAAGGAGCGCCGCAGTCACAGGCAGGAGAATCATGAAGTCCCCATTTGTGTAGCATGGCGTTACATCTGGCGTGACCTGTTCTTATGCGATTTAACTTTACCCACTGGTTTCTCTTCAGGTTAAATCCCAAAGTCTTATAGTAGGATCTAGAATACCTTGATGTTTCACAGGAGCAGACTTCCAGTTTTGGCACATTGTTCCGTGGAATTAATGTCAGGTATGTTATGGCATATTGGGTTCCTTGATCTAAGACGAGTGGAGGGAAGATCATTTAGAACTTCATGAATTGGGCGATCCTGTAGGTGATTTTGTTGATGTAGCTTTCTCCACTCACGTACTGTTGCTTCCTGTCGTCTTAGTTCTGGAGGTGATATGTTACTGATAGTGTGTAACCAGGGAGTTGGGGGTGAATCTCAGTGTACCTGTTATGACTCTCATACTTTCATTCAGATGAACATCGATCTTTTTAGTATGAGCACTACGGTGCCACACTGGGGCAAAATACTCTGCTACAGGATACAACATGGAGAGGGCAGTCGTGCGTAGTGAAGTTGCATCAGCACCCCATGAGGTGCCGGCCAATTTCTTCATGATATTGTTCCGCGATTTGAGTTTTTGGCCTGTGTATTCCAAGTGTTTTTTGAAGGTTAAGGAACGGTCCAAGGTGATACCAAGATACTTAGGGCTGAAATTGTGCTTAACTCTTT
Source organism: Meconema thalassinum (assembly GCA_946902985.2). Lineage (NCBI taxonomy): Eukaryota > Metazoa > Arthropoda > Insecta > Orthoptera > Tettigoniidae > Meconema > Meconema thalassinum. The sequence goes on along the minus strand of OX336388.2, from coordinate 999,813,103 downwards.
GCTGGCAGAAGTTCCCTTTCAGATGTTGGTGGGCAATGCGGTATCTCCTTATTATAATATACTTTGTCAATAAGGAACAGGGCAAATAATGTCATTTCCATGTCCTTTCATGCTTTTGCAATGTCAGACCGAGATTTCCATAAAATATTGTCAGGATTTTATATTATTCAAAAGTTACACAAAGCTTAATTTTCAAGAAGTAAAACTATCTTCTAACAGTGCCGACCAGCTAGTGGAAGAGTTGAGACTGCAGTTACTCCTGTCCTCCATACCAACATACGAAAACTTGATACGCGACATGACTAAGAAGAGAGAAGAAGTATGGACTGATTTCTACGCCACATACGCTATGATGTCACGGGACTGGACAAGGGGATCGTACGAGCTAAGACTCATAGTGGCAAGATTTTCAGTACATGGTTTCACCACAAAGTCTAGCTTGCCACAATGAGTGAGTGGTTATCGCGTCGGACTATCAACCCCAAGCTTACAGGTTCGCTCCTAGCCATGGTAAGTGATTTTTGAAAGGCGACAAAAATCACAACACGCATGACATACGTTGTTGGCATGTTAAAGAACCCATTTGAATTCAGTAGGCCGTGTTCATAATGGCAAAATTAATCTCGGGATTTTCCGCTAACACAAAGTTCTTCCTTTCTCTACTAGAGCTCGCGTCAGCCCGGAAGGCGGCCGGCTCTCTGGGATTTGCGCAGAGAGAGAAAGAGATACATGTCCACTGTTGCAACAGGTCCACCACGTCCGAGCCCCACAACGCAGGCTGCTGCCATGAGTTCCTGCAGTATGGCAACACCGTCGCTTAGATCGTCGAGCCTGTCTCTTTCACGCTGCTTTACACTTGGCTCTCCTGACAACACACTAGCTCAGATTCTCAAGACAGACGGACTGTGATTGGTGGGATGGAAGTGAGGCATGACGTAATGGTAGCGTTGTGTTCTGCGCACCGCCTTCCCGGCTGGCTCGAGCTCTAGAAAGCTCTATAGTGTCAAGGAGCTTAGATATCTAACCTCCTTGACTTTCATAGCGCTCCAAGGAACAACAAAATTCGACATGCAAGCTGCCCTCTGGGCGTCAAATAACAAATCTTGCACCCGGCACCCGAGGCTATATGTTATTATTATTACCACAAAGTCTGCCAGAAGAAGAGCTTCAACCAGCCGGGTTCACAATGTAGTCTGTAGATTATGCGGAAGGAAATGTGACCGATACCATGTCATGTGGTGCAAACAGAGACAATCCTCTTTGACTAAAGTCTGTCGAGAGGAGTAAACTGTAATGTACACTATGTAGCCAACTGTGACCATTGACTGCAATAAATGTATAGCACAAGAAAGTCCAAAATACAAAATTAATGGAACTGACAACTTACAGCATTTTTTGCAATAATCACACATAAAATACAAAATATTTTCTAGGTCTACACATAACCTTTGCATTATTAACACTATCCATTCTTCATCAAATGTGTAACAACAAATTGTATGCTAATTTTTAAAATTAATTCCTACTCAGAGGCATGAACTTATTAGGCTATCTAGATTCGTCGCGTAACTTAAGAAATCTTTCCTTGCACAAAAACAATGTAGGCCTATGTAGATAACTGTAAACTTGTCCTGTGTTGTTATACTTTCTGTCACAGAAAACGACAATTCTATATATTTTTTCGCCGAAGAATAAAATATGGCCGCATACAAATATTGGATCAAAAATCACTAAATATGAAAAAATATTTATTTTACATTAATAGGCTATGTAGCAATGTCAGAAATATGAAAGAATATGGATATTAAATCTGTTTAATTAGAGCAGAGGACAACATAATCGATGGAGATCAGTTTAAAAAAATATGTCTATCTGGGTAATAAAGAAATATATACATACACTAGCAGAAGTACCCATTCATCGAACGGTCTTCTGTATTAATAATCCGAAGTTAGCTGTTGCATTCTTTAGGGGCTTGGAACCTGTTTGTCGACAAAGAAAAATGATTAGTTAAAATGTGCTCTCAAAATAAATTTAGCCTACCTAACGTGTTCTTCCTGATGTGAAAATGAAATTGAAAACCTCGTAGACGAATCACAATACACGTCACATACAAACTGACCCTAACCGTTGTGTCAAGTGCCCAGCCACAGGAAGACCCCTTTTATAAAGGCTTGTGGTGCATGAAAATTCAGGTTTTTTTTAGCCTCCAATGGCTCAAATTCCTTAAAGCAGCAAAAAATAGTCTACTCTTTCAAATCAGGAATTTTTAAAAATTATGTTGCATTTTGGAGATATAATAGACCTTCTGTACGACATATCGCACGTGTAAGTCGTGTGAAAAAATCAAGGGTACTCCTTGAACCCCTTAAGCGCATTGATGAATTTTACAGTTTTAGTTGGTTCCGTGATAACCTGATAGCCATTTACAAACTTTCACAGAAATGTAATAAATGGAGTGGCATTACTTCTTGCAGAAATATATGGAAATTTAGATGTCACCTCTTGTCATGGCTACTGGCTTGCATTCCTTCATTAGTTTATTAAATGAAATTAGTTTTCTGGGAATATCTAAGAAACTGTTGATTTTAGAGCCTTAAAATATAGTTTTCGGGTACCCTTTACGGCTCTTAGGGGCCCCCCAGTTTTGTTTTTGACACCAAGGGGTTGATAATGAGCTTTGTCTCGTCGTTGTACGCTATAATAATAATTATTATTATAATAAAATAATAATATAACAATATTGGGATTTAATAGACCTTCCGTACCATACCAGCACGTGTAAATCGCGTGAAAAAAATCTAGAGTACCCCTTGACCCCTTCAGCGCATTATATGTATTGATGAATATTTCAGCTTAATTTGGATCCGTTATAACCTTATAGCCGTTTGCAAACCTTCACAGTAATGTAATAAATGGAATTGCATTGCGTCTTACAGAAATGGACCTCTGAGATTAGGTTGCCATGGTTACCGGCTTGCATTCTTTCACTAATTTATTAAGTGAAATTAGTTTTCTGGGAATATCTTAAAACCTGTTGGTTTTAGGGCCTTAAAATGTGGTTTTCGAGGTCACTTTAGGGCCCTGAGTTTCGTTTCTCACATTGAGGGGCTGAAAATGAGATTTGTCTCACCCTTCTACGCCCTTTTCAGCATGTATTTTAAGGGGGTAGGCCCTCTTTTATGAGAGGTACGGAGAAGAGTTTACATCAATGATTAATCGCGTGGCTCTGATGGATATCTGTATCAAATTTTACGTTGATCCACCCAGCCGTTCTCGAGTAATAAGGACACAAAAAATTGACCACAGACAGACAGACAGACAGACAGACAGACAAAAAATTATTTTTGCACGCATCCGTCAGAAAACAGTCTGAAACGCGCAAATATCGCAAATTTGCGTGGAAATTCAGAGAAAACAGACAAATTTTCATTTTTATATATAGAGAGATTAATTGTGATAGGAAAGGATACCTTAAATCAATAAAATCCAATATTTGCGTACACTGTTCCGGTTTTGGTTATAGCCTACTGCATTATAACGTTCCTCAGCAGATACGATATGAATGAAGTTGCATATAATAATAAATTCCATGACCAAACATTCATCTATTGCCTTTCTAGTTTTTGGACAAACTCTTATCACTATAATGTATCATAAAACCTTTTATTACAACACTAGCAGTAGTGCCCGGCTTCTCCCGGTGGATTTATTTGTTTTATGGGTGATATTGAATACTACTAGGCCTACAGAACTGGAGTGCTCAAGGATAAGGATCGGAAATCACCAACGCTTATTGCAGCTGATAACCTTAGTATACTGCACCAACACCATCGCTCTTATACAGAGGCATACTATTGTCATGATGATAACTGTTTTAAGGGGCGTAATAAATTGTTTTGCACTAATTACTCCCCGTGACTGCAATTTATAAGCAGCTCGCAATTCTGCACCAGAACACTGGTTGGGGCGACGTGATGCAACCCGCATTGCCAGGCAATAATAGACTTACTGTCAACCAAAGTATTATGTGCACTCGAGTTTGAAGGTTGTTTGTGAAGTAACCAATAGACGTACATGAAATCCAATAACATCATCATTTTCGTCGTTCTATTCTATGTTAGGTCATGTAGGGTTGGAATTTTTAATTTTTATTTTAATATTTTTTATCGCAGTGGGAACACAAAAAGTGCACGTTTTTAAGCGTGTTTCAACCATGCGTCACATTTACGAATTATTATCTCAAAAACCCGTCATCAGATCGAATCCAAATTTTAACACAATATACATTGGAATGTTGTATAACTGGTTTATTAATTTCAAAATTTTGTGTGTCCAAGAAACTAAGTTGTTATCATTTTTGTAAGGTAACTTTTTCTCGGCTCGGGATGGTTGGAAAATGTAGTTCTTGGTTGCATTGTAATCCTTAAACATCGAAACGTTATGCTGTATGACTGTGAAATACGTAAATTTATTCACTTATTTTATATCGGTTTGTATTTCTACGGGGAAATAACACATGTTTCACCTGCTAGCCGCTCCGGCAAAAGCTGTACACTGTTGCCGTAAAGGTGCTCACACGCATCATGGCGCGTCTCGCTCGGAAGTGATGGGCTCCATCTCAGCAACGCTGTACAGCTTTTGTCGGAGCAGCTAGCAGGTGAAACATGTGTTATTTCCCCGTGGAAATACAAACCGATATAAAATAAGTGAATTAATTTACGTATTGCACAATCATACAGCATAACGTTTTGATGTATACCGATTACAACGCAACCAAGAACTACATTTTCCAACCATCCAAAGCCGAGAAAAAGTTACCTTACAACAATGATAACAACTTTGTTTCTTGGACACACACAATTGTGAAATTAATAAACCAGTTAAACAACATTCCAATGTATATTGTGTTAATATTTGGATTCGATCTGATGACGGGCTTTTGAGATAATAATTCTTAAATGTGACGCATGGTTGAAACACGCTTAAAAACGTGCACTTTTTGTGTTCCAACTGCGATAAAAAATATTAAAATATAAATTAAAAAATCCAAACCCACATGAACTAACGTACAATAGAACGCCGAATATGTTGATGGTATTGGATTTTATATAGGTCTATTGGTTACTTAACAAACAACCTTCAAACTCGAGTACACATAATACTTTGGTCGACAGTAGGTATTATTGAAGCTGTTCGGGAGCGCTTGTTCTTCCGACTTACTGAACAAAAATCAATCTTTAAGGTTACATGAGAGGTATAGCCTAATGCCACATAGCCTAAGCTATTCCTCTTGAATCTGGCTATCATATACAAAAATAATTTTTCGAATCCGACTGGTAGTTCCAGAGATTAGCGCGTTTAAACACACAAACAAACAAACTCTTCAGCTTTATTATATTAATGTGCTTAAGTTCACATTGAACCCCAACCTCTAACTTTCTCAATGAACAACAACTTAAAGCAAATTGTAGAAGATCTGATTTTAACATTTTTAGAGTATTTTTAGGCATTTAATTAGTTAACGTTTTTGCAAATATTTTTAAATTGTTTATACAATTATATGTAATGTTGCAACTTCTGTCATATCCTATCCTGAAGAACGTTATAATATAACCGAAACCTGTACAGTGTACCCAAATATTGGATTTTATTGACTTAAGGTAACATTTCCTATCTCAATTAAACTCTGTCGATATGGATTTGGGCAGACATGGATGGCCCTTTTAATGTAATTTCATGTAAATACAAACAAATCCTAGTCCTGATTATAACAGAAATACAGGTTATCAGAATAGATCAACACACACCCAACTACACGGGGTTGATGAACTGGTTGTCTTAAACCCCTAAAATGAATTAGCAACATAACAACGACAGGAATATCTGCAAAATTTAAGTTTCAAGTATTCGCTTCAAAGAAATTTTATGGTTGAAGTCCTCAATGTGTGTGTGTGTGCGTGCGCACGTGTGTGTGGTGTGTGAGTTAATTTTATAACCCTACTTCCAGCTAATACAATGACAGGACTTAATTGGCCGTGCCTTCCCTGCTTCATGGAAGCGGAATTAGTTTAATGGAATGGTTTCTGAGAGCATATTATATTGTACAAACATTGTAACTCTGTAATAGACAAGCATTTGTGTTTAACCATTTAGTATCTTAAAGAGCTCGTTGTTTCTGGTGAGTGGTAAATGGAAAATTAAGTTTGCATTATGGGAAATTGGAAGGCGTAGAAAATGACCGGAGTAAACTTTAATTAATACTAAAATCCAAGAAAGAGGAAATGGATAAGATCATCTTCTGAGCGCGCTGTAAGTCCTGTACCTCACTTTAGCTGGGTGGCTTGAAGAACACCAGACTCATAAAAGCTACTTTAATGATGATGATGATGATGATGATTATTATTATTATTATTATTATTATTATTGTTACAACCACATGCTTTAGAAATCTTTCTTTGCTCGAAAACAATTTATGTAGATTACTGCAAACTTGTCCTGTGTTGGTATACTTACTGACACTAAAAATGACAATTCTATATATCTTTACTCTTAAGAATAAAATATATACACATATTGGATAATATTTACCAGCGAATTGACCACGCTGTGGCGTAGGGATGTGGTGGCCCAGTGGGAAACCACTGCAATCAGCCACCCGAGTATTGACGGGAAAAACATAACTTAGTGGGTAAGGAGGAAATGCCTGCCCAAACCCTCACCATCTGGGGCACCCTATCTCCAAGGAATAAATATGAAGGATGGGAAGGTAACCCAACAAACCACTCTACGTTGGGCTAATCACCCATGTGGAGGTTAAGTGATTCAGAGAACTACAAGTAGCCTCGGATTGGACGGATATGGAAACCGAACACGAGATTCGGATGAAGAGAATGTGCAGAAATAGAGCGAAATGGCTCAAACGAGGCTACCCCGACGCTTGAAGGCATAAGGGAATTGAAGAAGAAGAAGAAGAAGATTTGAACACGCTACGACTTCATTATTTTTTCTTGTGTGGAGTTTTCTCTGTGTCCAGTACTCCTCCATGCGTTCGCTGGCCTGCTTCTCTTGTTCTTCTGTCCAGGCTTTTCCGGTCTTATTAGTTCTTTCTGCGGATGGAACCCGTTACAAATTCTTCACTATGTTCCTAAATGGATTTCTGTTTAACAATTAGAATCGGTCATTTCTAAAAGGCCCTTTATGACATTTTTGGTGAAAATGAGTTAAACATGGATTGGGGTTCTTCAAAGGTAAACACACCATTCCATGCCGAAAAGGCCTCTTTCTACCTTTTAGTGTAGTCACAGGATGGCAGTGCTATTTACATTCATTTCTAAAGGGCCCTTTCTGCTGTAGAAAGGACAGTTTAGCAAGGAACCAGAGCAAGCTAGAAACAGATGCAATCGTTCTATTATTCGAATACGGGCCAAAAACGTCTCAGAAAAGTTTTTTGAAAGCACCAACCACTGACCAAAGGGGTGAGAAAAATGGAGTTTTGAGAGAAAAACAATCAAACCTCCCTTAATATCAAAACCGTTTAAAATGGTCAATAGTCCTCTAAAATCTTCTGTCTGAAAGACTTTTTGATATTACCCACCCTGATGCCAAGGGATGAGCAAAATGTTTTCTGAAATATAAGAAGATGGACCTTCATGTTGGCTATACGTGTGGAACTTTTGTGGGTATGAAACATTATTGGCGAATTTCGTGCCCTGTGTAGGACCGATGTGTTCCCATTAACCCGAACAAGATAGGAGACATCAAGGAAGTTATGACATACGTCCCACATGAATAGGTGGAGTATTATGACGATTATAGAAATGCCTAACAGAGGACACCTAGAGCCATACACATGATAACATTACAAAATAAAGGGTTTAGCAAGTTTCATGCAAGTGATCATTAAAAAAACAAATAACCACAAGGATATTAAACATTTAGTAAATATAAATATTGACTCATGAGAGTCATTTCTAAAAGGCCCTTATTTTGCAGAATTTGGAAGCTTATTCTGTCCTTCATAATGAACCAAACCAAACATGTACATGCACATGGGGCCTTTTAGAAATGACCGATTCTATTATTGGACCTCGGAGATGATGACCTTTTCCATATCCCTTTCTGTTGCCTCAAGGACACCTTTTAGAGTTGAGAGATGAGGAAATAGTTTTTTTTTTATATACAGGGTGTAACTAAATATGTGGGAAACCTCCAAGGATTCGATAGAGGACCTGACAACAAAAAGAATGATCGAAAAACAAGAAAGGAAAATCCTCAGGAAAATCATTGGACCAAAATATGGAAACGGAATTTGGATGAAAAAGAAATCACATGAAATTTATCATGTTACAGAAAAAATCACAGATATCATAAGGAAACAGCGGTTACAGTTTTACGGACACCAATATAGAATGGATAATAACAGGCATAAAAAGAAAATTTTCAACCTAGCCTTATCAATGAAAAATCAAAACAAGAATTCAGTGAAGACATAAATGAAATTGAAACAATTCAAGACAGAACAAAATTCGTAACTTTAATTCACCAACACACATTTTCTGAGAAGCCCTCCCGACAAAATACTGTACGGACAGAACAGCGTAAAAGGGAACACAGCGAGAGATATTGGGAATGGAAGAAGAGAAAGTGCTAATAAGTTCAAACGCGATCCTTAGTGGGGCAAAACGTATTTAAAAAAGTGATGCTATTGATGAATGATATTTATTTACAGTATATGGATCTATCAGGCTGAATGGGAAAGGGGTTAACCCCCATTCGACGCCTTTGATTCGCCCCCGCTTCGAACAACTCCTCCACAGGGCATATTTCTTTACACAAATTGTTGTAAATTTCATTTACTTATCTCCTTGATACAATCTCAAATTACAAAAGCCGACTTGTCAAACACTAGAAGTAGTTGAATAATTAAATTAACACGTACATGTTTCGTTATATCAATGATAACTTCAATCAGTGGCGGCCAGTGGTAAGTAAAGCTGGGTGTTACACCAAAATTTCTGATGTCGCAATTTTATATGGGAAGTTTACACATGTAACAAAAATTAATTAACGTTAGATAAACTACAGTTCTATAAAAACTGAAATACATGGGTTTTCCAAAATAACTGTACGTTCGACAAATAAAAAAAATTTAATGGCTCTTTTGGGCTTCTTCCTATAGGAATTCATTAAAAAAATCAGATTTATGTATTTAAGCCCTATGCCTGAGTTCATGGGAAGAATTTTAAACACAGCAGGTTGTCTAAGGTTGGGTCTCAATCTCCGGGATAATAAACATTCTCAACATAAAAACATGGCAACCGAAAAGTTTGTACGTTAACGAAAAATGTTATTACTAACAAAGACGGGCACATATTCTGCATAAGGATAGGATTTTTATCATTTTAAATGATCTTGTCGACTTCGTAGTTACGCTGGGGTCTGGCGTTACGTTACGGTGACGGGACGAAATGTACCGAGCATGCACTGCGGTGTGTGACGTCATAATACTGCTTGAGCTTCCTCCTTTCCCCGCGCGCTCCGGTGAGCGTGACGTCATCCAGCCAGCTACCTCCTTTGACCTTGGTTTACACTTGCTAACGGACTTTGAGTTCACGCAGCATTTGTAGCATTTAAAATGATATAAAGTCTAGTCTTTCAGACTGACGATCAGTCTTTTTTTTTACTATAGCTTGAACCCCATCAGAGGAACCAGCCATGAAGTGCGCTCTGTCATACGTCGGCGCAATTCATTTTTGCGGAGTTTCGTTCAATTTCTGCTTCTTCAATTCATCCAGTAAACACGCTGCTAATGTGTGAGCATCATGTTTTGTTTGCCTCTTACTACGTATCGGTACACAACAGCCATCTGAAATATGTTTGAAATATCACTAGTTTCATCTGCTATAATGGCAAAAATTTCCGATTCCTTTATTTGCTTTGATTCTTCTTCTTGGCAAACCTCCAACATAATCTGTAAAAATTAATTTTGAATTGTTTTGGACGTTCCTTTAAAAACAGTTGCCCTTACCAAATGACCTTTAACACAGCATCCAACTCAGCGGTAAAATTAATTAGTTCTCTCAAAACACCTGGATATGTTGATGTTACACTTTCATCATGATCACGCAAGGCCAGTCCGAAAGAACCACAGAAACGAATACAGTTTATTACAATATTTAACACATATCTATTGTGCCTAACATCTTCGTTATATTCCGCAATTTACCTTCTATAGGCACTGTCCAATTGTGCAGCTTCGTTAACAGTTCCAAAAAGTGTCAATTTCAAACAGCTGAAGATTGATTGGTTGGTTCCTCAGTTTAGGAGCTGCGACAACGCAGTCATGTAGCCCCCTGTACTTTGGGTGTGTGGAGAAACTGTCTGATAACCGGTGTTAATTGTGATGGCTGTATTAGTGAGTGTTCAGTTCCTACTGTTGCCGCCAAAGGCCACCGTAAACGACTACTAGTTCAGAACTTGGTTACTACACGCCACCGCAGTCGGCTCCTGGCGACGAACGTTGGAACCTAAGAGCGTTGTTCAAATTTTTAACCTATAATTTAGCTTCACACAGGTGTAATAAGTGGAAGGTTCTTTAACATGCCATAAATCTATGACATGGGACCGCCGGCTTTACTTTCCCTCCGAAGGAATGCATACTGAGGGATTTTTAACGCTCTTAAAAATCCGATGACTTCGGCCGGGTTTGAACCCGCGATCCTGGGCATAGAAGCTCAGCATGCTACCAACTACGCCACCGAAGCCGCTCAGCTGAAGATTCATGTTTCTTTATTTTAGGGATTATTTTCCGTAACTCCTATTTTGGTCCACGCGAATTCTCCACCAACAAACATGTAAAACAGAATAAAGCGTTTTTAAATATCGCATTCACATAACCAATTATTATTGCCTTAAATATCTCCTTTAAACGCCCTCGTATACTTATATTTTGGACAATACTTATCCGGTAATGGTGTACCGAGTGTTTTTACAGTAAGTTTATCGTCATCAGGGAGCTGGAAAAACTGTCTGACTAGCAAATTACTTACTCTATTCATTTTCACTAACACTCCAAAATACAATTAATGTTTCAAACTAAACATTCCGTAAAATAAAATACTACGGTAACTTAAAAGATGCACAGATGATAAATCTGGGTGCTACATCGGAAAGTGGCGCGAAAAGCAAACTAACCAAACACTGAATTTTGCTAGCCAAGAAATTTCGCAGTGAATGCATAGGTCTACTCACAATCAACCAAACAATAATAATAATAATAATTATAATAATAATAATAATCTTAATAATAATAATAATAATAATAATGCACAGTTAAGTATCTGCCTGGAACCAAAATACTCAATCAACTAAATACAGAACTAATCGCAACCCAAATCCCGCAAGAACAAGAGTGGTAAAAGCACACATAAACCGCTAGAGTACACCAACAATACGTCGCAAAATAGTTCAGCCACTTATCTACTGTACTTATAGCACGGTGGCGTTCTTAGGCTCGCTTCACAGAACAATTGACAAAAATATTAAATGAAGTTATGATGAGAAAACATCTAAAAATAATTGGGTGTGAACCAACTAATGTCTCCCTATGAAATTCCGATATTTGTACCGTTGTGGGTGGTGTAGCATTCTCTAGTGGTGTGGGAAAGAAACTACCCTTCAGGGGCAGATGACCTCGTAGTTCCGCCCCTTAAAACAACAATAACTAACTAACTAAATAACTAACTAACTAAACTACCCTTCGCGGGGTAAGAGAAATCGAGGGTGTTGTCATTTACAAAGAGTGGTGCAGTCTAACGGGGCCATTTGGAACTGAGTGTTGCCAGGAGGCTGGCAGCTCGTCTGCAACTCACTGCTACCCATGCTGGTCGGCATGCTATGCACAAGCTTGGCCTCATCCAGCCTCGTCCTGTACGCCGCGCTGTCTGCTTGGGAGTCGCCACAAGAGAGCTAACCCCCTGGAGTTTGATTTGAAGGCGGCAGCTTTTATAGGTACAGTGTGAAGCATTAGGATAAATAATATCAAAATATAGATGATTTTAACACATTTTTGAGTGCATTAGATCTATAAAACTAAAACATTAAAGGAAAAGAAACTACGAATTAGGTGTAAAATTATTGGGAGTTGTGCAACGCTGCAACAATGTCACCAGCCGCCACTGACTTCAACCATGCCGGAATTAAGAATAATTTAACTCTAACAGTAATGATGATAATTAATTATGCCTGACAACATTTAAATATACTTTGACGCAGTATATGTCAGGTGTTCTCAACCATTTTGATACTGAACACCACCTTCATTCCATACCAGCGTGAAAAATCTTAGAAACTACGGTGAAAAATGAAAATCCACAGCCTGCTTCCAGTCTCCGACCGGGTCAGGAATGGAACGAATGGAAAGAATTACGGTATCTTAACAAAAACCTAAAAAGAAAATGGATACCCTTACAATAGGTCATTAATTTAAGGGACACTGGGACTGAAATTTCCAAATTCTATATTAAGTAAGGTACAGTTTTGAAATTTTATATGGTTATGAATAGTCATAATATAAACCACTGTGGGAAACCTGAGCATTCTAAGTTGATTAGTTCCTGAGATATTAATTATTTTATATATTTTCATGTGCAAATTATTCAAGTTTTTGAAAGGTCAGCCGCGTTAAACAAATCATGATAGTGTAACTTTTAGGTTATATTCTATTACAATATACCAATTGGAAGAAACCTACGGATCCTTTTTTGAATTGCATTAATGAGTGTGAAGAAATATTTTTTTTTTCATATCCAAGTTTTATTTTACAAAAAATCTTGAATTTTTCCAGTTTGAATTTTTTTTGCAGCCAGACCAAAAGAGCAATCAAAAAATCGATCCGCAGGTTTATAGTCATTGCAATGAAGATAATACATGCACATTTTGAAAGCAATATCATAAGATTTATAACGCGTGTAAGAATTTGAATGCCTGAAAAAGTGAATCAGAGAAAACAGCAATTTTCTAAAATAATGCACCATTTACAAGGTTCCAGCTTACCAAGGACATTAGAACTGTCCTGCAGCATAGGTGACACCCTCCTTCTTGTGTTTTGCAGCCTCCTTCTTCATTTTTGTCAGTTTCACCTTCCGTCGACATGCCTTTCGCTTCTCCAATGATGACCGCAGACTTTCATACTTCCTGCGACTGTCACATCTTTCAAGTGTTTGTGCTGTGACATGAGATACTGAAGTTTGCCTTATTCCTGATTTCAACTCTGTTGTTGCACTGCACCCCATGTTGAATTCTGCTACAGAATTACAAACAGCAATTTCAAGTCTCTTCCGTGAAATAAAAATCTCTTTTGGGCACTTCCTCCAAATAACAGAATGCAGAGACTCATTCTGATTTTGAGTAGCACCCCGGATGCATCTGGATAGTAACTCATCTGATGCCAGCCTTTGATAAACAGGCATAATCTTGACAACTAAGGGTTCTGAAAGCTTTACAGCCATTTTGTCATGGCTCTGTGGTGTTTTACCAGCTGCGATACTTCGATTGTAAAAGCACCAAGACTCAGAACCTTCAGGACACTTCCTGTGCTGGGGCTTACTATCAGTAGACATGTAGTGGCATATAGTGGCATACACTGCTTTCTTCATATCTGCAATATTAGGTATGTTCTGTACTAATGCATTCCTATAATAATTTGTTAATTTTGTTATTGTGGCATTAGTAAGCCCACCGGTACGACCACCAAGTTGCACACCTTTTAGCTTCCAAGTTTGTACTGCCTGTCGCAAGCCTGTTCCCATTCTCTTTGCTACATGGTTGACACATTCCTCCTTCTTTAATACTGTACTGGTACTGCTACCATACACACTTTTTGACACCAAATTATTAAAGGTTTTGGAATCACCATCTGACAGGATGGTGGTGTATCTCATCTGACAATTAGTGACTGAACGTTTCCATAAAATTTCAGCAGCACACATTTCCATTGCCACAGAACTACCTTCATGATTCTTTTCACATTCCCCACTCTTTACATGACAGGTATGCCATACATGAAATTCAGGCGAGTCAGCCTCAAGTTCAGCAGTGCTAATGACACACATAGTACAGTACTTGGACAGTATTTCATAGTCTATAACCAACCCTGTTAACAAATCTATCACTATGCCAATACCATATGCAGAAGTGTGTCCTCTCTTGTGCCACGTGCCATCATAGGAAACAGAAATGTCTATAACAGTGTTACTTCCTGTATTACCATCAACTGTACTATATGCTCTTCTTACAATTTCCCTTGACTGTGACAGACAATCCTCTTTCAATAATTTAGCCTGAGCTGCTAAAATAGTCATGTGCTTGGTGAATGTCTTAGAATCAATACTAGGCATCCCCATAGCAGCACATAATTTTTCCATACCCCTATGTCCTACACCTAAGCTTAGAAAGGCATCCACACTCTTCCTATTCACATCAAAAGGGGGCCTCTGGGATTTAGAGTAACTTTTAACACGAGGACTTGAATATGTTTGGGTTGGACAGAATCCACATCTAGTACACTTCACACATAGTTTACATGCTAGACCATGTCTTTCCCTTACTTGAATGGTTAGTGTTGTTTCTCCACATTCAATGCAATTTAAATTATTTACCAGTTCATCCAATGTACTTGAGTGAATCAAAATATACTCACCACCTGATGGGTGTATATTAGGCCTAATTTCATGAACGTCTTCCTGAAACAAAGCTAACTTGTTAACACTCTTGGAATTATTGTTACCTTCATGTTCAGAGCTCTGGGATGTGCTGGGGGCTTCATTATGTGGGCTTTCAAGTACCTTTTCATTCTGATCATCACCATGCTCATAACCTCTGTCACCAGCTGATTTCCAACGAGCAGCTGATAATCTCAAAGAAATATCTTGTCTTCTCTTACTTTTGGGTTTTGGCTTATGCCACCGAGAACTTACTGTATGCATTTCACAACAGAACTACACCAAACAATAGTTGAAATTACTCACACACTTCAATACAATCACACTGGGAAAAACTTGTTTGTACACAAACTGGAATAGGCCTAGCACATGGCCAATACGGAAATAGTAAAAATAATGTTGAAACTAATAAATATACTTTTTATTCCTTTAATAAGTACTCAGTGTCTTCGAAAATAGGTTTAAAAATTATACACAACATCACCTGTAATATCCATTCGGATTTCAACAACATTTGTAGTTATTATATAGTAGCCTACATTATTTAGGCCTACCGTAGTTTACGTAGTAAATGTGCCTACATCCTTCACTAGAGAGCAGCACAATGCATACCTCCAGATGCAGGAGGCCTTTTTAAATTATTCCTATGAAAAGAAATCGAGAAATCTGCTTGAATACATCACTAATGTGTGCTGATCGTGAGTCTAACGAAGGTGGGCGTTTAAAGAACTGCACGCCAGGCATTTAAAAGCTACGTCAGAGCTTTAAAAATGGCGGAATTCGGGTAAAAACACTGCTATATTATCCGCAGGGGATAGGGGTGTATTAATATGGAAAAAAACAAAAATCGATATTTCTTACATATTTCACTAAAATTTCAGTCCCAGTGTCCCTTAAATAAATGAAAGGTCACAAAAAAGATTTAATAAATAATTATAGGATGTGTGAAATACTCAGTGGTACCATATCCACCTGAGATATCAGTCATTTCAATAAACTTTGCACATGGGAAACTACTTTCTAGTGTTTGACAAGGCGCCTTTTATAATTTGAGATTAATATCAGCTGGCACCATTATACTGTACCCATTTCACCGCCTTCAGCTGTCATATCGTTCAGTCCGTAGAGCACAGGGTGTCACCCTTGTTCCTCCATTCGCTAGGACAACAGATTATCAATCTGGATTCTACAATCGCTCAGCTCGACTTTGGAATGACCTGCCTCGTGAAATAAAATACCTTCCTCCACGACAATTTTGCCGCAAAGTGAAGGCTCTAAAGGGACTAAAACCCCATGTAAATTGAATTTATATACTGTAAAACGTAACTTTGGGAGTGTGCGCGTGCGTGTATGTATGTATGTATGTATGTATGTATGCGTGTGTGAGCGTGTATATGTGTGTGTGCATGCCTGTGTCTTCCCTTTTATTTATGAATTGTATGATATAGACGTCATGTACAGCAGATTATGTGTATAGGGCAAATGTAAAGGTGTAAATTGTGTAATGTAACATTTGAGATTTGTTTAGTTTTAATGAACGGAGATGGAGACACTGATGTGTATGTGGGGCTTGCCCTTTCTCTATCTGCCGTCCATAAATTGTAGGCACAATTTTTGGTAAATAAATAATCATAATAATAATAATAATAGTCAACACGGATAATAATTAATACCATCTTCATAATGGTTAATGTCTACGCATTTTATCTTCAAATAATTCAAATATTTGAACTGTTCTACTTATTTTAATAATCGACTGTTCGAAATACTCGACTACTTGGAATGTTCGAGTGATTCAATCAGCCGACGTCGGACATCCACATTGTTCAAACATTCGAAATATTCTTTTTGGAATTTAGAATAAAATTGGCGAATATTCGAAATAATCTAATTAATCAAATATTCGAATGATACAGTGGCTTAGAAAAGTATAAGGACACCCCCTTAAAAGTGTAGATGGTCATCTGCCCAAATACCTTTCTAATATCAAGTCATACGGTACGCATGGGGTTTTATGTATCAAAACTGAATTGTTTAGGTGAAAACGAGAACTCCGTAAGTCTTAAAAGATAAAACGTTATTGATTATTTTGTGTTTTAGTGTGTGAATAATATTAACGAAATATTTTAATACAAACAATAGCCTACCGTAACTTGCCAACCAATTGGGTTACAATTGTCATTTTTGGTACAAATGCACGATTTCAGCATTAGAAGTCAATTTTATTCTAAGAAGAGTTCTGTTTGACCCAGCCTGGTTAGAACATCTAATGTTTTAAAGGTCAGGGGCAGATGACCTCGTAGTTCCGCCCCTTAAAACAACAATAACTAACTACTAAATTTTAAAGGTCAAATGAAATAAATTAATAAAACTGTAACTAAGCAACAATCCCTCACTGACGAATTATTGAAAGTTCATTGTTGTCTCCAACTGTTGGGAAGGCAGGAAGGAGCATTAATAGAACTGTGCAACCACAAGTAAATGAGGCGGGAAATTGTAATTATTTTAGGACTATAGACCAATTTAAAATTCACTGTATCAGTAGGAGATATATCTGATTCTACTAAGTTTGCGTCCTTCTACAAGTGCGTTTGTTTCTTTTCTTAGAAAACTATTGAGTTAATCTAACCGGTTCATACGCAACACCTCCTTTCCAAGCTAGCAGCGAGTACTCAGGGAGCTAAATTATTATGAAGGTGTCAAGATTTAAGACTGAAATCATTAATTTTTATCCTAAAACAATGAAAGCAGGATGCATTAGCGGGAAATCATTGTGTATGCGAAAATTATGCTATTCTCCCCGACTAGGGCTTGGTTACCATATGTGACGAATTGGAGACAAAGATCTGATCATCGATAATGCAAAGAAACTGCCAGAACTTGATCTAAACCTGTTTGGCCATGACGTCAGCCTGCAAGTGTGTGTCACAAGTTACATCTACGTTACTCGTCAAGCTTATGCCAGGACTTACAATTAATGCCCTTTGGGTTCAGAATCTATTTTAGAGGCAAAGCACTACCGTACAGTGATACCCCTACATATTTGGGAATGACTGTAGATAGAACCCTAACATACAAAGCCCACTTACGTAAATCTGCTGCGAAACTGAAGAGCCGCAATAACCTTCTTCAGCGCCTAGCTGTAACATCATGGGGGGGGCTTATGCCAACACACTACGAACGACTGCCTTAGCACTTGTCCACTCTTCAGCAGAGTACTGCTCTTCGGTATGGATTAACAGCCACCACACTCATCTGGTGGATGTTCAGCTTCGTCACAGTATGCGTATAGTTACTGGAACATTGCTTTCCACTCCAGTTCGGTGGCTCCCAGTGTTCAGCAACATACCACCTCCTCACATCAGAAGGCAAAAACATCTTGTTCATCTGTGGTCCAAGAATGCCCACTCCCAATTCATGAGGATGTGAGTCAACTAGGATCATCCAGGCTGAAGTCCCGCAAACCTGCATGTAAAACTGCCTGGGAACTGATAACCAAGCAATTCAATCTTAAAGACACCTGGCGGAATGAGTGGACTTCTTCCCCACCACATGACATTATAAACATCGCAAATACAACTGTGAAACTAAATGGTTTCACTTTGCCAATGAATGTTTGGTGTTGACTTAACCGCATCAGGTGTGGCTTGGAAGAACCGTTTCGGTTCTTTATAAATGGGGTTGGATAGATTCTCCACTCTGTGATTGTGCTGACATCCCATAATCAATGAAACACATAGAGAAGGATTGTCCTCTCCGTGCCTTCCCTGGTAGTTTGGAGGACCTGCACTCAGCTACTCCAGAGGCGGTGTGTTGGCTCAACGGATTAGATGTAAAAGTGTAACTTTCAGTGTGAGCATACTGTGTCTGTTGTTGTTGGTACTGTATTCTGTATTTTTTCCCTGTGTTATGTATAGGGCTCGGATTTTTAAGTAAATACATATTTTCTTATGTAAATAAATATTTTAAACATTTTGTGTATACATACATAAATTCCTTCTTTTCACTTATTAGTACATAAAAAGACATAATATTTACCTTTTATTGCATTTTTGTTCTGTGTTACTTCAACGGGGAAGAACCTGTGAGCTATCTAATCTTCATGCACACCTAATGTCAGCTTGCAGCTATGTTTTTCGTATCTTGTCACCCCGTCCCACTCACTGTGGAAGTCGGGGATGCCTAAAGTAAAAGCAACTAAAAGTTATCGTCTGCAGCAGTATGTTGCAGAATTTAAGGATGATTTCACTTTTGAAGGGGGCGTTCTGTTCTGCCAACAATGTGGGAAAGCACTCAAGGCCGAACAGCGATCTCAAGTTACACAACACCTCGAGGGCAAGAAATATATTGCCGCAATTTCGCGCCTTCAGAAGAAGTGTTTCGCGATAATCGTCGGTAATTTGTGATGGACAACCTGAAGATGTATCTCGTTGTGTATTGTAATGCTTCAGGAGTCAGTGAGGCATAGCAAAAATTGGATTCGTGAATACTGCATATTGTTTATGTTGTCATTAATAAACTAAATTATAATTAAATATTTTTACTCTTTTGTCACATATTTCAGAAATGTTTAATATATAAAAAATAAATATTTTCCCGATTTTTAGCACCTAAAAATCCGAGTCCTAGTTATGTAGCATCATACGCCAAATAAATAAGTTGTTTTGTTGGGTATAAGTACAGTACACTACTCCTCCGGCTTGTACCAGAAGTATGGCAGGATATTAAATTAGTAGGTCTACTGAATTTTTTGGGTTGTAATTCATTTAGGGGTATGCAACACCATGGTCATTTAACCCCGTGTAATGTGTGCGTGTGTGGAATCTGTCTGATAACTCTATCATTCAGGGTGGATTAACGTTTGATTGGTTGGTTCCTTAGTTTAGGGGCTGCGACAACGCGGCAATGTAGCCACGTGTACTATGGGTGTGTGTAGAATCTGTCTAATAACCGGTGTTAATTGTGATGACTGTATTAGTGTGTGTTATCTGTTAGGTAGATTTTATTAGAAAGCTAACTATTGCAATGGGTACCATGTTTCGACTACCGGAAAATTTCGACATATCTTCGCGTTTCACATCCCCCAGACCCCAAAACCACCGTCAGTTCAAAAGTTTATATATAATTTATGTATATATATATATCAGTTTCTTGTGGACACGATAACTGCCGTAATTTTGCACCAATCACTTTGAATTTTTTTACATAATATGTATCCCTATAAAATCTCGGTCGAGATCGTTAATGGGCAAAATCGGTCGAAGGGGGTGAAAATGGGGGGCTTTTTTCGAAAAAGTGAAATTTCGCTATAACTCTTTTAATACGTGAAATATCGAATCCATTCAAAGTTCATAATATGTGTCGGATAAGTGCCAAATATTTATGTCAAATAAGTTTTTTGATAGCACCAACCATTGACCAAAGGGGTGGAAAAAAGTGGGATTTTCGGGAAACATTAATCATATCTCTCTTAATAGGCACAATATCAAAACCGTACAAAATGGAAAATATTCCCCTAATAATTACTTAAAACTTTTGTCTGAAAGAATTTTTGATATGACCCACCATTACGCCAAGGGATGAGAAAAATGATTTCGGAATTTTAAACAAGTAGTTCCGTGAAGAACTATACAGCCTATTTTCATATATCCTACTTATGTTAATTGCCACTAGCAACATACACAATTTCAGTTTGATTGCTGTAATAGATTCGTAGATATTGAGAACCGACTAAATATTTCGGATGGTCGCCATGTTGGATTTTATATATGTAGGTCCTAGAGTTATGTACTGTTACATGCAGATTATTGTGTACGTGTAGTATTCAAACTTCAATCGCATAATTAGGGCACAAGAAAAAACAAGGAGATTTAAATTTTTTCACAGCTGCCATCTTGAGGTTATGGAAACAATTGAAATAAATTAGATGCCAGTGGATTAACATTCGGATAAAGATTTACTGTACCAAGTTTCACTGCACGCGGATGGTTAAATTGCGAGAAACGTCCATGTGAATATATATAATTCGCGTCACCGCCATGTTGGATTTTTGATCACCAGGTTATTTAAAGTCCTATAGGTGAACTTATGTTCATAGCCCCTATGAACATGAAAAAATGCAGTTTGATTGCTAAAATAGATTCGTAGATACTAAGTATCGTCTAAATATTTCAGATGGTCGCCATGTTGGATTGTTAAATGTATAGGCCATAGAGTCATGTACCATTAAAGGAAAATTATTTCGTAGGTTCATTATTCAAACTTTCACTTCGATCGCATGACTACATCACAAGAATTAAAAACTTAATTTTAAAATTCGCACTGCCGTCATCTTGAGGTTATGTAAACAATTGAACTAAATTAGATACCAGTGGATTACGATGTGTATAAATATTTCCTGTACCAGGTTTCAGTGCGCTTGGAACATTAAATCGCGAGAAAGGTCTATTTAAAATGTTAAATTCGCTTGGCCGCCATGTTCGTTTTGTAGTTAACCGGTTTTTGAAAATCTTATAGATGGACTTCCAGTAGTGCCCTTTATCTCCGTACAAAATTTTAGGGAGATACCGCTAATAGTTTCAGTGATGTAGAATGCCGGTGAAATATTTCGCACATCCGCCATCTTGTGATAATGTAAACAATTGAACGAAGTTAGATGTCGGTGCATTACAATGTATATAAACATATACTGTACCAAATTTCAATGCGTTTGGTTGGTCAAATCGCGAGAAACGTCTATTTAAAAGTCGCAAATTCGCTTGGCCGCCATGTTGGTTTCGTAGTTACCAGTTTTTCAAAAGTCACACAGGTTAACTTCTAGTAGTTTCGTTTATCACCGTAAAAAAATCCAGGGTGATATCAGGAATAGTTTCGGAGATATTGAATGCTGGTGAAATATTTCGCACAGCCGCCATGTTGGATTGGTGAATCGTAACAAAATTTGAAGGGCACGGTCGAGGTCGCCGGGAATAGTGCTATGAACTTTCCGAGTTTCATTGAAATCGCTCCTGCCGTTTAGATTTTATTAGGGGGGGACACACACACGAATCACACACACACACACACACACACACACACACGCACACACACACGGACAAAAGGTGATCTCATAAGCCTATTTTTTCAAAATTGAAAATAGGCTAAAAATGCCAAGTGCCATCAGAGGTTACCATAACAACGCTTTTAAATTGATAAGGGATGATCTATCAGAGGTTGCCAAGACAACGCCATTGACGAGATCACATTCATTTTTAGCCTACTTTTCACACTTTTCAAAAATGAGGAAAAAGTAGAGTTATAAGATATATCCGGGAAAATGTGCCTGTCCTTCTGTCTGTCTGTCGGTCTGTCTGTATGTCCTTCTGTCTGTCTGGCTGTATGTGTGCCCCCCCCCCTATCAACTCCTAAACGGCTGCAGCAATCGAAACCAAATTTAGTATGAGTAAAGATGTATACCGGAATATCTCAGGCCCTTATTTGAAAAAGATGCCAGTGCTACCAACTGCTAAAAAAAACGCACTAGAAATTTCAGCTCCATGTTGGATATCTTGGAAGGTATACATGGGAGCTATTCTAAAATTGGCACACATGTAGATAATACTATTTCAGTTTAATTTCCAGGTGGCTATACATGACAGCGTTGCCAAAATAATTTTAAGCCTTGTGATAAGTCCAATTTTTAAATGCATATAACTTCTACACTATCAATTGGATTTCAACCAAATTTTGTATGTAATGTGTGTACATGAACATATATGACTGAGTGTATTCTTAAGAGCCACCAGGGCTGCCAACTATAATAATTGCTCGCTAATTTGTATCCAAATATAGCAGAAAGTATGCAAGCCGACAGCTTTAAACTATGCACACGTAAATTACCCGACATGTTACATTAATTTGGAGTAACTTATATACGTCAGTTCTACCAACATGATTCTAAGCCTGCTGATAGGACCAATTTTTAAATACATTTAACTTCTATACCAACAAATGGATTTCATCCAAAATTGGCACAAAAATGTATAATATTTCAGATTATTTCTGACCAGCACTCGCATGACATTGTTGCCAACATGCTTTTACGTGTACTAATAGATCCAATGTCTAAATCCATGTAACGTCCTTTGGACTTCAACCACATTTTGTATTCTGTACCTTAGGAGATGGAAGTAAGAATATATTCAGTCACCAGAGCTGCCAACTGTATTGATCTATTAGGCTACATTATGCCTAGTATACCTTATTTCGAACTAATTAAGACATTTCGATATTACCCACTTAATTTCGTCATTATTCTAGATAGGTTCATATACTGTAGAGTAATCTATGGCATGAATCTTAATTTTAAGAAAAGTAGGCTCTTTAGTTCGTCACGGAACTTCTTGTTCCATCTGACTATTAGGGAAGCGGCTAACTGGTAGCATGCTGAACTTCTATGCCCAAGGTGCTGGTTCAAAGCCGGACAAAGTCGCCGGATTTTCTAAGAGCGCTAAAAATCCGTCAGCATGCTTTCCTTCGGAGGGGAAGTTACAACGTTCGTTGCAAGTTGCTGGTTGCGGTGGCATCTAGCAGCCAAGTTCACAGCTAGGTGTCGTTGACGGTAGTATTTGGTAGAAAATTAGGTACTACTACTTAAAATTGACCGTCTGCAGACCTTACCTGAATTACAGACTAATACAGTCATCACAATTAACACCGTTTATCAGACAGATTCTACACACACCCAATGTACACGGGGTTACATGACCACCTTGTCGCAGCCCCTAAACTGAGGAACCAACCAACATCTCTGCGGGAGATAAAATTTTGCGTGAAGAAGTAACAGACTGTTAGATAGTTACACATTAGTTCCAAACCTTGCATAAGGACAGTGTGATCACAAGTATAAAAATTAACCCCAAATGACAAGAAGTTTACCATCCCCATAAGACAGTAAAATGTTAAAAGTATGCATAGAAAGACGAAAAAATGTTAACTAACCTCCAATTGTAAAATACTTTCTCGCAATAAATGAGGTCTGATCCTCCTACGAAAACCTGCATATTTTGCCTATTATAGCCTATCCCCTAGTTTGCCCGGTGAAATCTACCTCCGCCTTCCGGCGTGCCGAGAGGATTTTTTTAAATTCAAGTAAGGACTGCAGACGATAATTTCAAGTAGTTCCTAAGTACTTTCGCTACCAAATGCTACCGTCCACGACACCTAGCTGTGATCTTAGCAACTACTAGATGCCATCGCAACCAGCGCCTGGTGACGAACGTCGGAACTTAGGAGCATTAAGCAAACCTAACCTACAAATTTAGCTTCACACAAGTTTAGCTAGTGGAAGGTTCTTTTACATGCCATAAATCTATGGCATGGGCCCGCCGGCTTTACTTCCCCTCCGAAGGAAGGCATACTGAAGGATTTTAAACGCTCTTTAAAAATCCGACGACTTCGGCCGGGTTTGAACCCGCGATCTTGGGCTAAGCTCTGCATGCTTCCAAATACGCCTCCGAAGCCGCTGGATTTACTTCCCTCTTTCAAAGTATAATTTATATTATTTTTGTGCTTAGTTTCATTAGCTTTTTATACGTTGTATGTACACTTAGCAAATACTTGAAAATTAACAATTGTGTTGGTATTAATTAATTTATAAAGTTCAGTTTTCTGCGCGAAATCATCTGCCCCTTTCTATTCCCCGACATTGTATAAATATTAATAAACTACAGTTTACAACTAAATTTTAACTAAAAACAGAAAAATAAAAATAAATAAACATCGCGTGGAAAGGATAACAGACTTGTTGCGAAAAAGGAGAATTAGTTTCTATGGCCACGTAAAACGCGTGAGACCGCAGAGACTGACCAACCGCATATTTTTCTACTTTGTAAACAAGAAAACCAATGGACCATCGTTCTCTGGGATCGAAAAAGATCTTATAGAAGTAGGGATTTCGCTTGAGGACATTCAAGAACGTCTTCCTCTCCAGAGAAAACTTAGGGCACACCGGCGATTCCAAGAAAAGTCAAAACTGAGAACAGGCAAGAAGTGGACGGCTGAAAGGAGGCGCACAGGAAACTGATGAGGGACTACTGGGAAAAGATTAAAGCTCAAAGATGGAAACAGTTGAAGTAACAAGGTCCATAGTAGGACGAAACGAAGATGAAGAAGAAGAAAAATAAATAAACAAAATAGTATTCACTTTTCAAAATAGCTCTTTCAGTCGGGTGCCAAGAAAATGGCTGTGTTAATTTAGCGCGACACTAAAAATAATGTTACACGAGTGAAAAGAATTAATTTCAAACACAATCCAATCCTTTGTCATTAATCCGAAGATGGGTTTTTATTTAAAATTTAAAAAAATATAGTGGGTGTGTGCAACTACGATGCGTGATGATATTTGAGCGTGACAACGTATTCTCGGACTGATTTGTTTTAACTGTCACTCTTGCGAAATTTCAGCTTCGTATATTTTATTTTATTTTTTTGCGGAACGGAAAGTTCACAAGCGAAATGAAGAAAAGCCGAGTTGCACTTCCAGGCAAACTCCAAACACAACCACTCTTCTCTGAAGTTTAAACTCAGCACGACTATACAGTTTGCTGCTGGCTGTATCTGGGGTAATATGTTCGCCCGCTAGCTAGGCTGTAACTGGGGTGATAGACTCGCCCCTAGCCAGCTCGTAAACTATCGCCTCAGTATTTGAATGGAGACTGTTGGAAGAAATTAAAACGTAAAAACACTTATGGTGGGTGGTGTATTGAAGATAGAGATATGCTCTCGCGGACTGTTTTGTAGAACTTTTCGTACTGAATTCTTTCACTCATAGTAGGCTATACCGTATAGATATTTTTAACGTTTTTTTAGGGTCTAGTGCCTACTGCTTGGCGCCTTGCTTAATCTATGTAATGAGGCATAATTTGCTTCGATTTACCTTGTTTGTATTCCTTTGAAATTATATAGTTATTCCCTTAAATTCAACTTCTTTCTCTCTGCGTACGAAACCTTACGTAACCTATTCCCATTTGCGGCCTCTGCGTACGAGGTCGCCATCCGTCCCCGAGCTTGTCTCGACTAAGGCCGTGGAGCGGCAGGACATTTATAAAGTACTAAAATAATAAATATCAAACAATAGTGGCGCCTGATCATCATCTTGAACTGGCTCCAGTTTCCTCCCGGGTGCGGTGAATGAGCGTTCTCCATTTATTTCTCTCCAAGAATGATTCCTCCTCCATAATTTGCTGTAAATCCTAACCTCTCACTGCAAGATCATTTCTAACCTGGTCGATCCATCTCTTCTGAGCGGCGTTACCGATCTGTGACTAGAGAAACTGTTGCTCTTTCCGAAGTCTTATAACAAAGTGGTGAAATTCGATCACTTTGTCGGTATAATCCGATGGAAGCCGCTGGCACAGTGACGTTCTTCTCCGTAAACTTAGTCCATTGCGGCACATAAAACGTTCTGTCTAATCCCTACCAGCTTTAAATTAATTCCCAGCAATGCCAAGACTTCGTTCAATTTTGCGCGCTTTAAACTGTATTATTTCGTGATTTACAGCGTGGCCTTTGTCTCATGTTTCTCGAACCCATTCCAGAACTTTCATGTCCACATTTTCGTACTTTCGTTTTTTCACACTGCGTAGCGTAAGCTAAAAAGCGCAGGGACACCATGTGCTTTTTCGACTTTTTCACTGAAATCGTTACTGCTTGGCATCCTTTGATAGTAGATAAATAATTTTCTACAGAACTCTTCTTCGAGATATTCTTTACAGAATGGTGAAAACCACATCAAAAGCCATGCAGAGGTTCACCCGTGACATCCAAAAACGACAGTAGCGACACTCGAGCGCAGCAACAGAAGAGAGAGAGCGTTGAAGCAGAAGATAAAACGATATCATCACTTATCACTGTAACACTCTTTCACGAGCGTCATTGTATTCCAATATTCCAACAATTTATCTGACGTTATCACGTCAAAACTTGATAAAATTTCATATATTCATTATTTCGCCACTGCTTCAGTACGCTACTTGATGAAGAAATGAATATATAGATTAATGACTTTCTCCAAGACTGTCCATAAGCAAATAAGTAGATTATACCATCAAAACTTAACCCGGTCGTGAGTCTGAACCAAGCACAAGAACTGCCGATCAGCTCATGCAATCATTCCGTCTGGTCACCTTATGTTACCACATCTCTGTCGCGATGTCACTGACAGTCCATGACGCAAGCCACTTTCTAGACGAGTGGTACTTGTTTGCTGGTAGCAATTATGATGAGGTCATGGATGACTTACATGGAAGTGTCTGGTAACTGGCAGGTGGCTCGTGGGACAAAGAACATCCCATTACTCAAGTTTAAAAATCACATTTGTAATTATCCTGTCAGCACTTGCCAGCTTGTTCGGTGCAAGTGGACAACATAACATGGTAAATGAGGAAAGATAACTTAGACTATCATTAGGGGTGGTGATTTATAGCATTTTGAAATTAGAAATTTAGCATTTTGGTTTGAACATTTAGCGTTTTGTAGCTTTTAAACACACACATTTTGATTTTATATAATTTTTAAAAAAGAAAACAACACATTTAGTTTAAATCCAACAAATGATTGATTTTGAAATGCCATTATGGTTTTGAAGCCATTTTCAGTGTTGCCTTAGTAAATGATAGTTTGATGCTTTTCATTCGGCCAACACGAGAATAAATAATTTATTAATCTCATTTAATTCTTTTCAGGATTAGCAAATAACCCATTTCTTTTGGGAAAATCTCGTGTTGACCGTTCTGAAATGACATTAATTTGAAATTAAAAACACACACTTGTAAATGGTGAGATAAAATGAATAATTATGTAGAGATTTCAAATTAATTAGTTTAAAGTAACACAGAAAAAAAAGTTAGAAGTCAAAATATTACACAGAAAGAAATTTATACTGATACAAAATCAGAAAAATACAGAGAAAATACACAAAATCAACTCAAGTTTGTTTCAAAATCCTCCACAGTTGGTGAGTGCTTGAAGGTTCTTGAATTATTAATATTGTGGAATGAAATCTTAGAGCTGTTTAATAGACATTTTTGGTCTCACTCACTTGTTGACTTGACCTACGCGAAGGAAATTAAAGTGACGGACGGGCGGGAAAAAAGCGCAGGAGGAACTACTTTCCGCACTCCAGACCGGTGGTCAAGTCGTCTTAAATATTGCATGAGTGTAGAAACTTCTCATTTGAAGTTTCCATACGAAAAGAAAGAAAGAAAGAAAGAAAGAAAGAAAGAATAAAATACGTTATAAAACTCAGCAATTCTTCTAGGTTTGTGTCGTGTCTTGTGTGGGGTTTCGCCTAGGACACCAAGCTAGGCTCATCGGCGGGCTCTTGGTGTCCCCGCCCGGACCCCCACAGGAGTGACGAACTGCGCGCCACCTCCCCTTATATAAGTTGCAACTGCACCACTTGACTACGAGAACTAAAAGCTCAAGCAGCCTTAACCTCCCTATGAAGGCTTCCAAAAAGATGGTATATTGGCTTTCACGGCCGGTGAATTAAAACTCAGCAATTCTTCTAGGTTTGTGCCGTGTCTTGTGTGGGGTTTCGCCTAGGACACAAAGCTAGGCTCATCGGCGGGCTCTTGGTGTCCCCGCCCGGACCCCCACAGGAGTGACGAACTGCGCGCCACCTCCCTTTATATAAGTTGCAACTGCACCACTTGACTACGAGAACTAAAAGCTCAAGCAGCCTTAACCTCCCTATGAAGGCTTCCAAAAAGATGGTATATTGGCTTTCACGGCCGGTGAATTAAAACTCAGCAATTCTTCTAGGTTTGTGCCGTGTCTTGTGTGGGGTTTCGCCTAGGACACCAAGCTAGGCTCATCGGCGGGCTCTTGGTGACCCCGCCCGGACCCCCACAGGAGTGACGAACTGCGCGCCACCTCCCTTTATATAAGGTGCAACTGCACCACTTGACTACGAGAACTAAAAGCTCAAGCAGCCTTAACCTCCCTATGAAGGCTTCCAAAAAGATGGTATATTGGCTTTCACGGCCGGTGAATTAAAACTCAGCAATTCTTCTAGGTTTGTGCCGTGTCTTGTGTGGGGTTTCGCCTAGGACACCAAGCTAGGCTCATCGGCGGGCTCTTGGTGTCCCCGCCCGGACCCCCACAGGAGTGACGAACTGCGCGCCACCTCCCTTTATATAAGGTGCAACTGCACCACTTGACTACGAGAACTAAAAGCTCAAGCAGCCTTAACCTCCCTATGAAGGCTTCCAAAAAGATGGTATATTGGCTTTCACGGCCGGTGAATTAAAACTCAGCAATTCTTCTAGGTTTGTGCCGTGTCTTGTGTGGGGTTTCGCCTAGGACACCAAGCTAGGCTCATCGGCGGGCTCTTGGTGTCCCCGCCCGGACCCCCACAGGAGTGACGAACTGCGCGCCACCTCCCTTTATATAAGGTGCAACTGCACCACTTGACTACGAGAACTAAAAGCTCAAGCAGCCTTAACCTCCCTATGAAGGCTTCCTAAAAGATGGTATATTGGCTTTCACGGCCGGTGAATTAAAACTCAGCAATTCTTCTAGGTTTGTGCCGTGTCTTGTGTGGGGTTTCGCCTAGGACACCAAGCTAGGCTCATCGTCGGGCTCTTGGTGTCCCCGCCCGGACCCCCACAGGAGTGACGAACTGCGCGCCACCTCCCTTTATATAAGGTGCAACTGCACCACTTGACTACGAGAACTAAAAGCTCAAGCAGCCTTAACCTCCCTATGAAGGCTTCCAAAAAGATGGTATATTGGCTTTCACGGCCGGTGAATTAAAACTCAGCAATTCTTCTAGGTTTGTGCCGTGTCTTGTGTGGGGTTTCGCCTAGGACACCAAGCTAGGCTCATCGGCGGGCTCTTGGTGTCCCCGCCCGGACCCCCACAGGAGTGACGAACTGCGCGCCACCTCCGTTTATATAAGTTGCAACTGCACCACTTGACTACGAGAACTAAAAGCTCAAGCAGCCTTAACCTCCCTATGAAGGCTTCCAAAAAGATGGTATATTGGCTTTCACGGCCGGTGAATTAAAACTCAGCAATTCTTCTAGGTTTGTGCCGTGTCTTGTGTGGGGTTTCGCCTAGGACACCAAGCTAGGCTCATCGGCGGGCTCTTGGTGTCCCCGCCCGGACCCCCACAGGAGTGACGAACTGCGCGCCACCTCCCTTTATATAAGTTGCAACTGCACCACTTGACTACGAGAACTAAAAGCTCAAGCAGCCTTAACCTCCCTATGAAGGCTTCCAAAAAGATGGTATATTGGCTTTCACGGCCGGTGAATTAAAACTCAGCAATTCTTCTAGGTTTGTGCCGTGTCTTGTGTGGGGTTTCGCCTAGGACACCAAGCTAGGCTCATCGGCGGGCTCTTGGTGTCCCCGCCCGGACCCCCACAGGAGTGACGAACTGCGCGCCACCTCCCTTTATATAAGGTGCAACTGCACCACTTGACTACGAGAACTAAAAGCTCAAGCAGCCTTAACCTCCCTATGAAGGCTTCCAAAAAGATGGTATATTGGCTTTCACGGCCGGTGAATTAAAACTCAGCAATTCTTCTAGGTTTGTGCCGTGTCTTGTGTGGGGTTTCGCCTAGGACACCAAGCTAGGCTCATCGGTGGGCTCTTGGTGTCCCCGCCCGGACCCCCACAGGAGTGACGAACTGCGCGCCACCTCCCTTTATATAAGGTGCAACTGCACCACTTGACTACGAGAACTAAAGGCTCAAGCAGCCTTAACCTCCCTATGAAGGCTTCCAAAAAGATGGTATATTAGCTTTCACGGCCGGTGAATTAAAACTCAGCAATTCTTCTAGGTTTGTGCCGTGTCATGTGTGGGGTTTCACCTAGGACACCAAGCTAGGCTCATCGGCGGGCTCTTGGTGTCCCCGCCTATCTATCTGAGGTTAGAGTTACCATGGCAACAAGTGCAAATGCACTAAGATCCCACTCAAGGCTACAAAGAAAGGAAAATTGACGCATAAGCCAAATTAAAGTGTAGTAGACTTACGTTTGTTAAGAAGTTTGTTAAGATGGCGTGAGATACATCCCATTGTTTGGGTAAACGGTGAATGTAGTCTGCCTAAAAATTATTTATTTTTGCTGTTGGAAACAATCAATATCTGCAATCTGTAGTTACGCGTCAAAGTGAAATCATTGACCCTTCAGAAGTTTGTTTAGTCGTTGTTTCCGGTTCGTGGTGGTGACACCACAATTCGTCTCCTGTCGCTATGCGCAGCGGAAGTTGGTCACTTTCATTGGCGAAACGCGCCAAATGTTGGAAACTGAGAGCCAATCACTGTTCCTTATGATGTTCGATTAGCATGCGGGATATCCATGAGTACACACTTTCCGGTACTTGAGATTATAGGTGACAATGTTGCGTTTAGTACGAACGGAAACGTCGAACTCCCTTGCCAAGGCACGAATGCTTCGTCTATTATCCATCTTGATCGATTGTCAATATCCGCCATGAGAGTCTCGGGCTCATTTTTGTGTGTCTCGCCAGTTCGCAGTTAATTCGTTATTTCCTCACGGCCAAAGCGGAACATTCACGAACAATCTATAACAGTTGTCTTTGACAAGCAATTTTCGCACGAGCAATTCGTAAGAATCATCATGAACAAGCACTTTTTGCCGTAGTCTATCCAGCAGCCATTCTCCGAGGAATCTCCACAAAACTGCAACCTTCTGTCGTTAATAACTGGATTACTGCTTGTTTCACTTGCTTGGTCGTGTTCTAAATCACACCATCCATCTCAATGTAATGCCATATGGCTACAAACAAAGCTGTGCGCAAATTTCCTATCACAGCGCATGTGCCATGCACTCAATTCCACTTGCGCTAAGTTATTTCCAATCCAAGCAACAACACGTAACATGTTTCCAACAGGTTTCGAAGCACACGCCTCATAAGTAGCCTACTGTAAATACCTTAGGTGTAGGGTCCGAGTATCTTCATCATCATCATCTAAAGGCTAGGCCTTGTTGCTGCAACCACATTTAAAAATGTTTTAAGTCGGCATACTGTTTAAATTGAAGTCCATGCATCACAGAATCCAGATGAGCATTCCGCGGTCTTCCTCTTCCTTTCTACCCCAAAACTTTTCCTTCCAGTATGGTGGTCAGGAACTCATTAAGATGTAGTGTGTGGCCAACAAATTTTCCTTTCCTCTTTTCTATAATACTGATCAATATCCTTGTTTCGTCTATTTCCTTGAGGACCCATTCGTTAGCCCGAGTATTTATGCTCTAAAAATACTGGGCATGTCACTGAAGCGTCACGTCGTCTTGCATCTTTTCCACAGAGATTCACTTTTTTACGCGTAAGAAAAAATTAGCACACCGAAAAACTGCTTATTGGCTACATTCTGTGACGTCATTTTTAAAACGAAACACGTTTTTGTGTTTGTTTCACATACTGCTTTAAAGTTTAATTACTGACGTCTGTTGCGATAAACAATTCAAGGATATTTATTGACAGACCCCGCAGAGTAAAACACAAGTAATGGCGGCTGAGTGAGTGTTTTAATGTACTCTGTTAACTGCAGGTTATATCTTAAAGTGAAACGAGGAAATGTGTTGAGAAATAGTGACTACAATATTCACCCTTTCCATATGCCCCATCTTGCAGCAAGTGGCATAAATTTCCATCATTTATTTAGAATACCCCAGAGGAGTTCCTATTGGATCCGCAAAACCTGAACCAGCACTCCATAGAACACGTCCTCGCCCCTAGTTCCTTGCTCTAGGTACGTGCCTATGGGTGGAGTCAGGTGATCCTCAAAGGGCTGACTCGGCGTATTCTTGCGGGCATAGTAGCCATTAGGTTACTTGTAAATCCGTGTCATGGATTATGCAACATTCAGGTAATTACATCCAGAATTCTTCTTCTTTCTTCGTTTAGGCCAGCTATAGACCACGTCATTTCAACTGCTTCCGTCTTCCGTGTTCACGCATTCGCTGCCTGTCGAAACTCCCTTCTTTCATCAGACCACTTCTTGCCGGTTTTTAATTTCGCTTTTTCTTGGTATTGGTGGTGTGCTCCAAGCTTTTCCTTCAAAAGATCACGTTCCATAATGTCTGCGTGGGTGATCCCTACTTCTTGCAAATCCTTGTCTACCTCACAAATCCAGGGGCCCTTGGTGTTCTTGTTACGAAAATAGATAAATATCCGATTGGCGATTCTTTCGGGTTTTATACGAGTTAAGTGGCCATAGAAAGATATTCTTCTCTTCCGAATTACTTGAGATATCCTTTCTATACGATGGTACAGCTCATTGTCATGCCGTCTCCTGTATTCACCATCGTCTCTCAACGGCCCTAAGATCTTCCTCAGGATCTTCCTTTCCTTGACTTCCAATTTCTCAACCAGACTCTTCCTGTTCATTGCCAGGCATTCTTCTTCGTACAGTGCCTCGGGTTGGATAACTGTAACTTACGATAGTGTCTTAGTTTGGCATTGCGGGACACTGTTCGCTTGTTGTACACTCCTTCCGTTAGCTGGTAGGCCACTTCCATCTTGTTCATTCTTGATGTGAAGGCTTCCTTCTCTGATATCTTGGGCTCGATCCACTCCCCTAGGTACTTAAATATTTTTGCCTGACGGATCTTTCCATGTTCAACATTTAATTCTTTGACTGCAGGGTTAATATTAGTTATAAACTCGGTCTTCTCAAAAGAAATCTGTAAGCCTGCCTTTGCCACTTGTATTCTGAGTTGGATGACTTGTTTTGAGACTGTGTCTAGGGAAACAGAAAAGATTGCTAGAACATCTGCGAAAGCTAGGCAGTCAATTGTCAGGCCCAAGCTCCTGCAGCCCATTCTCACGCCATTTTCTAACACTTCTTTACCCATCTCCTTGCGCCATTCACGAATTACTTTCTCCAGTACAGAGTTGAAGTGTAAAGGTGACAGTCCATCTCCCTGCCTCACACCCGTCCTGATTTTGAAAGCGTCTGAAATTTCACCTCTAAATTTCACTCTGGGGTTTGTGTTTGCCAAGGTCTGCTGGATAATTGCTCGTGTTTTGTCATCCAAACCCATTTCTTTTAAGATTTGGAAGAGTGTGGTTCGATCAATAGAATCATATCATAGGCCTTCTTGAAGTCGACGAA
Source organism: Meconema thalassinum (assembly GCA_946902985.2). NCBI lineage: Eukaryota > Metazoa > Arthropoda > Insecta > Orthoptera > Tettigoniidae > Meconema > Meconema thalassinum. The sequence continues at coordinate 999,779,253 of OX336388.2, read as the reverse complement.
GACAACTACGAACTTCCTGTTTCTGAGCTTCAAATATGAAAGAACAGATGTGTTTTGCACTTGAACGACCTTTCCTAAACTCTCCTTGATATTCTCCCAGCTGAAAGTCAAATTGTTCCCCAGCCCGGTTCTGAAGGGCTTTGGAGAGAATGTTGTACGTTGTTACGAGGAGGGAAATGCCACGATAGTTGTTTACATCTGTTTTGTCACCTTTCTTATGAAGAGGGTGTCTGATGTCCAGCCACTAGGGAGTTCCTCGGTTTCCCATATCTCCTGGATAATTTAAGTGAGTTTACTGATTGCCTTATCACTTGCGTTCTTCCAAAGTTCAGCTATTATGCCATCCTCACCTGGTGGTTTTTTGTTCTTCAATGAATGAATGAACTGCTTGATATCCTCTTTTGATGGTGGAGAATAGTCTGGGTTAGAGTGGGTAGTTTCATCAAAGGTGAATTGAGATTATGGAGCTTCACAGTTAAGGAGAGATTCAAAGCAATTTGCGAGGATCTGGCAATTGTTCTTGTCATTGAAGGCTAGTTTTGGTGTATGATCTCTAAAGTGTAGGCTTGGAGGTGTACATTTACTCGATTACGCTTAAAAGTTCTATAAAAATCCCGAGTATTGTTTTTGATGAAGTCCTGTTTAAATACGAATACAGCAAAAGAAGTAAGATTTAATAAATCATAATTGTTTGCAGCAAATATGATATAATGAATATTTTCACACCAAAGAACGACAATTTGAAGATGATTTATTGTTGGAATATCTTTAATGGGGCCTCCAAACCTTGAAGTAAACCGTATGCGATTTACATTCCACATAGCCACATGGCCGACAGTACGTCGTGGTACCAATCTCCGCCACCACGTGCGCTCATTGTTTCCGTTGCATTGTCGTCCCATTTCCGTTTCATTTTTCAGAATCACCCCCACAAAAATATACAGCAACCAAGTGGAAAGATGTTACACATCAATAATAATAATAATAATAATAATAATAATAATAATAAAGGAAGAAAGATACAATATTTCTCAGTGCAGCGGAGGAACTTCTTTCTCCTCTGGAACTAATCCTTCGAGAAACCAAATGTTTGGTAACGGGCCCTTCATTCTGATTGTCCAGCACTTGGTAGCCTTGTATTGATGGGTCGTTTTGTATTCCAGGCCACACCTCGTCCTGGGCCCAGCAGAGCGGCTACGCGGCGGGCGCTTTGAGCGGCTACAACACAGGCTACGCGACGTCCAGCGCCGATCCTAGTGGTGCCGCACCGACCACTCACCAGCCTAACCCACAGTTCCCTGGGTACCACCCACACAGTGCGGGGGCGGTACAACACCACCAGGCGTCCCCATGGGCACGACCACATGGTCCGCAGACCACCACCGGCAAGCCCGTGGACGTGCCCACCTCCTGGACCGACAACTACAGGTAAGCCACACCATATTAATAAGATACTTTTTATTATAAATTTTACTGTAGTTGAAATGTATATGTCGGCTACAATATTGCACAATGTATTTTTAACCCTTTATGGGATAGTGGTATCTTAATTAACCACCTGTCATAAGGACAGTTTATGCTTTCAAAGCTGCTGATAGTTGAAACTTGCAGCCAAATTTCGGAGAATTTTCATGCCGAAGAGCTAGTATTTCTAAAAATGAAACATCATATACAGTACGTATTGTATATACTCGACGTAATGTATTGGATAAATTTAGAAAAATAAACCTAACATATTAACAATTAAAGTGGAAAACTAGAATATAATAGAAATAAAACTGCAATAATAACAGGAATATAAAAATTAAAACAATAAACATAACCATAAAAAATTATGAAAATACTGTAATTGTAAAAATCAATTCAAAATTTGATAATTAATTAATTCAATGAAAGTAACACAGACGTCCGGCGAAGATTTGGTGTTGCACCAATTTGTCGAGAAGGTGAGGGAGGCTCGTCTACGCTGGTACGGTCACGTCATGAGAAGACAGAACAACTCAGTTGCCAAAAGAGCACTCCACATCAACCCAGGTGGAACAAGACCACGTGGAAGACCTGCAAAGCGGTGGACTGACAACATCAGGGCTGACATGCACGCTGTTGGTCTAACACCAGAAGATGTCAACGACCGAAAGAAGTGGAGATGTAGCAAAGTAGCAGACCCCGCAAGGGATTAATGCTAGGAAGAAGAAGAAGAAGAAGAATTAATTCAATAAAAATGTCAACATTAAATTTATAAAATCATAAATTGAAAATTAGAAATAAATATATGAAAATCCACAGCCTGCTTCCAGTCTCCGACCGGGTCAGGAATGGAATGAATGAAGCCCCCATCTAGCGGCGAGGATATGAACTGTGCCGGCTGCCGAGGCCAGACGCACTCCTCTGGGGCAATGATTAAATAAATGACAGATGAAATGAAATTATAGTGGAGAGTGTTGCTGGAATGAAATTTTGACAGGGAAAACCGGAGTACCCGGAGAAAAACCTGTCTGCCTCCGTTTTGTCCAGCACAGATCTCACATGGAGTGACCGGGATTTGAACAACGGAGCCAGCGGTGAGAGGCCGGCGTGCTGCCGCCTAAGCCACGGAGGCTTCTATTAGAAATAAATATATGAACATTAAAATTAGAAAAACCTAAAACACTGATAGTCAGTCTGAAAGACTAGACTTTATATCAGCAAGTGCAAACCAAGGTCAAAGGAGGTAGCTGGCTGGATGATGTCACGCTCACCGGATTATTACTAATATAATAATTAAAATGAATTAGCCTAAAATGTAAAAACACATAAAAGTCAAAAATAGTTTTGCCCTGTAAAGGGTTAAGTGCCTACTAATGTGGCCGAAAGCACTAACGAGCTAGCTCGTGCCCCGTAATTATGGCCGTCCTGAAAATGCTACCCGTGGTTTTCCCAATTAAACAACTATGCAAATGCTAGGATGGTTTCTTTCAACAGATCCACTGCCAACTTTCTTCCAAAATCCCTTCCCTGACCTTTCCTTAATTAGACTCAAGTTAGCGATCGGTCTGTCACCATCTCCTGTTGTATCTGCTGACAAAGTATCTTTAGCTCTCAGACACTATCCTTGCGACGGTAGAGGAATGACCCCTCACAGAGTCCGTGGTCCGTGGGTGATGCCGAGCTGGGAGATTAAGCGATTAAAGAAGTAAATATATTTCACTGATCTAAAACAAGCATAATACTTCATGTGTTTAATTACCAAAAGAATATTTTTCTTACCAGTTCTTATAAAAAACAAACGTAATAAACAACATAACTTATTATTACTTTCCCTATTGAAAGAACCAATGTTCGATATTCAATAGCGGCAGGGGTTTAAAATAGTAATTACCTTCCCTGTTTGAATCATCTGTTAAAAACAAATTCCATACTAATTACCTCTGTTTGTGGATTCCCTTTGTTGAATAGAATAAGGCCTTGTTGGATAGATTAAAGCCGTAATCTTCTGTATTGGGTGTCAAAGAAATTATGAGGCCCTACCTTCATACTTCACATTGTCAATAGTTGCTAGTCACTCTGAACGTTCTATTAGTAGAATCTTTAGAGGTAAATTCCGGGAAGGTTCCAATAAGGTCACGACTGCCTCCTTCCCAATCCTCTCCCGATTTGCAAATACACGCACTACTACAGCGAACACAATAACACAGGTTATCAGACAACAATTCCAAACACACACACCCAAAACACACGGGGTTATTGACCACGATGTCCATGGCCCTCAAACGACAGATCAACTCAATACACACTCTCTAACAGACAAGATAATAATACGGGTAATAAGTCAAATTCTACTCACACCCAACTACACGGGGCTGATGATGACGATAATTGTTGTTTTCAGGGGCTAACATCTAGGTTATCGGTCCCTAATGGTCTGGGTGATAGTGAAAATTAAACTATAAAACTAACTAAAGGAAACTTACGGGCTAGAAGAAGACAAGGACAAAATAAAGGAATAGGCTAAGGGAAATAAAAGACATGAGGAAAGGAAATGCCCTCAACCCTCGATAAAAGAGAATTGAGGGACTTGGAAGGAAATAGAACCACGAAAGGCAGATAGGAAAGGGAAAGAGGAGAGGTAATGGAAAAAAAGGGGGGGGGGAAGCCCTCGGGATCGCCAACTCCCGAACTCACCGGACATGAGCCCTTGAGGGTGTAGTACAATCCAGCGTGCACCAGAAGGGCTACACACACCCTGCCTCCTTGGGGACCTTGAGCAGAAGGCAAGAAAATGAAAATCCACAGCCTGCTTCCAGTCTCCGACCGGGTCAGGAATGGAATGAATGAAGCACCCATCTAGTGGCGAGGATATGAACTGTGCCGACTGCCGAGGCCTGACGCACTCCTCTGGGGCAATGATTAAATGAATGACAGATGAAATGAAATGATAGTGGAGAGTGTTGCTGGAATGAAAGTTTGACAGGGAAAACCGGAGTACCCGGAGAAAAACCTGTCTGCCTACGTTTAATCCAGCACAGATCTCACATGGAGTGACCGGGAATTGAACCACGGACTCAGCGGTGAGAGGCCGGCGTGCTGCCGCCTAAGCCACGGAGGCTTAGAAGGCAAGAGATACAATGAAATTAAAAAGAAGGCTGACCCCTCGAAGAATGAGGGTATTAGGAAATATAAGACAAGGGCCAATTAAGGCGGGAAAGTGAAAGACTCCCTAGGCCTCGGCTACCCTAATACCGTCGGGGTTGGAAGAGAACAAGAGTTGACCAAGGGAGGTTGACACTTGACAGGAAATAAGATGGAGAGGAGCCCAGCTTAAGTAAGTGGAAGCAATGCCGGACTCAGCTGGGGTCCCGTGATCGCCAACCCATGTCCCACTAGATGTGAACCCCTGGGGGATACGAGGCTGAAATAACCACGATGTGTAAGTCCCGAAATGAACAAAACAACAACAAGTAAATGGTCGTCTTAAATGTCAGTCCAATATTTTCACAAAATCTATTCCGTGACATTAAACAGTTAAACGAAAACAAATTGCATGGCTACTTATCTGAGAGAGGTCGATTTCAACAGTCGACAGGTTGCGATCACGCCAACTGCAGTGTGTTCCCGCTGTGCGATAATTGGGTGTTAGAGATAGCACGTGTCATGCATGCACCTCGTGTTTGAGGATCATTAGCCACTGCCTAAGGCACCGATAGATTTTAATTAAACGCCCGATATGGGCCAGATGGGCGTGGTCAAGGGTGTCCACAGAGAGTGGCCTTCGTGATGCGGAAGTCCTCAATGTCAGCAGATGTTTGTCACTACTCTGGGTGGTCTCTTTTACGTACGATTATTGCCTCTGTCTTTCAATGACTCCTCTAGTCTTTTATCAGTGGCGTGCGGTGGAATTTTTAGCCTACTTTCGATTTTTCCAAAAAATGAAAGTAGTCTTATGAGATCAACACAGGGAGAAACATTGTGTGTCTGCCTGTGAGTGTGTGTACTCTGAATGTCTGTCCCTCCCCCCCTTTCAATTCGAACACGGTGAAACCGAATTGAACGAAATTTAGTACAGAAGTAGCACTAGCAAAGGGCACCTCAGTGTCATGTTTTATATCGCAGCCATCTTGACGGGAACGTAATGGCGGCCACCCAAATGTTCAAAGCTTAACTCAAATTGCGACTAACCTATTCATCCCATCTCTACCAAATTTTGCAAAAACATATATTTATATGGCGAGCGTCTTTTGACTAAACTACAAGATCATCAGCCCAATAGTTTGCAGATGGCGGCCATGTATGTGTGCAAATCGATTCCCCCTATGAATTCAAACACGATGAAACCGAATTGAACGAAATTTGGTTCAGAGGTAGCACTAGCTAAGGGAACCTCAGTATCATGTTTTATATCGCCGCCATCTTGACGAAAACATAATGGCGGCCATCCAAATGTTAAAAACTTAAATAAAATTACGTAGAACCTAATCATCTGATCTCTACCAATTTTTGCAACATTATACCTTTGTGTATGAAGAATATTTTCACAAAAATAAAAGGTCATCAGCCCAATAATTTGCGGATGGCGGCCATGTATGTGTGCAAATCGATTCCCCCCATATATTCAAACACGGTGAAACCGAATTGAATGAAATTTGGTTCAGAGGTAGCACTAGAAAGCGCACGTTAGTGTCATGTTTTATATTGCCGCCATCTTGACAAAAACGTAATGGCGGCCACCCAAATGTTAAAAGCTTAAATCAAATTACGACCAACCTAATCATCTGATCTCTACCAAATTTTACAACATTATATCTTTATGCACGAAGAATCTTTTGACCGAACTAAAAGCTCTTCAGCCCAATAATTTGCGGATGGCGGCAAATTGATTCCCCTAACTATTCAAACATGGTGAAACCGAATTGAACGAAATTTTGTACAGAGGTAACACTATCAAAGGGCACCTAATATTCATGTTTAATATCCGTATAACACGTTGTATTTCAAGAAGCTTCTACAACCAACATTCAATTATACTCCTTGAAAAGGACAAAAGGTTATATAAATACCCATGAATTTAGGAGAAAGTAGGCTATATATTCTTTACTGAACATCTTGATAAAGGATGCTATGTTCGAAGACACAATGTTTATGAGACTAAAGAGGAAACCTTTGTATAGAGACCGGATTCTTAGGTTTTCCCCTATTTTCTTCCTTACTTCTAAATAAAAAAAATATTTTAATACTTATCCGAATCACACTCAAAAGAGCCATATCCATGAATTCTGTCGTACCTATAAAAAAAACTAAATGCTATGCGAGTAGTTTTGCAGTTTGTTCCATTTATTGTAGTAGATTTGAATTTTTAGATCACATTTTTAATGATTTACTTGGTTATTTACTGTAACCAAGAAAAGTGCGGCTAAATATCTTATCATATTCTTACTATCAGGAAAGTGGGGATAAATCTCTTATTGTTTCCAAGTTCCCTATAGGCCTATGCTAAATAAACTAAGTCAATTAATGTTTTTAAACGGACTATAGTGTGAAAATCACGTCCGATATCCTTGAATTGATTGAATTTGAATAATGAACATATTTAAGGAGAGCAAATATTGTCTAAGCCGACCCCGTGATGTTGTAGCGTGCCTGCCTCTCACCCGGGGGCCCCAGGTTCGACCCCCGGCTCCGTCAGGGATTTTAAAACTGACATGAGGATTGGAACGGGGTGCACTCAGCCTCGTGAGAACAATTGAGAAGCTGTCTGACAGTGAGACAGTTCCCCGGTCACGAAAACCAAGATAACGGCCGAGGGGACCCGGCGCGCTGACCACGCATCACCCCCAAAATCTGCAGGCCAATTGGCTGGGCAGCGGTCACTTGGTAGGCCTAGGCCCTTCAAGGGCTGTAGTGCCACGGGGTTAGTTAGCTTTTTAAACTATTGTCTAAAAGTGTGAAGTTCTCGGTGATAATTCGACGACGTGTCATAAGGCTTTATGTAAAACATTTACACTCTCTTTGCAATCAGATTTTCGACTAATAATTCATTAATTTTAAGCTTTGCGCAGTTTATGTTAACTTTTTCACTTTAAACATAAAAACCTATGTAAAATCCTATTCTATCTATTAACAAACTAAAATAAACTATTTTATGTTTTTGAAAACTTTAAATGACATTTTAAGACCTAAAAATGCCGGTCCCTGTATATCACACAAGGGACGTAATAGCCCAATGACAAAGCTGTTTAGCTCTCACCCAGACAGACAGTGTTCGACTTTTGCTTAATGCATGTGAGAATTTTGGGTAAAAAAACCACGTCCGGTGATTCAGATTTCACGTAAAAGTGAGATTGTGTGGCTTATGACTACGAGAATAACGGCAACGTAAAACTGTAGACTTATTTCCTTTCTTTTTATTGTAATTATACAACTTTATGGTGGTTTAAAGTGACAGACGTGAGAAACACGTTTGACAGCGCATTTTGATTTTGTAAAAATAAGGATACAAAGACATCCACACCCACCTCTCCTAAAGGTACAACGCACAGAGTCAGCCATACTGCCCATGGCACTGCAGTTAATCATTTGATTAAAGTATAACACTCAATTTTTGTAATTTCGTTTTTAAACATTTTAGGTCATCGAAATCTTGGCCCTGGATAAGACAGTAGTTGGTATTCATGTCCCTCACATCTGAACTGGGAGGAGAATGCTGAAACAGACAGTGTGGCTATTTTAAGTAGACTGACGGGGTGTAGCAGCAATGCAATTGCAATAGCTTACTGCATGTTTGCAAGATCATTCTGTAATGTTTGTTTGAATAGAAATTCCTGGAGTTAGCCAACGTTTCGTTTCCTGCAAAACTAAAGGCTCCGAAGGATACTGCCAGCCTATCCGGTCGAGAACATAACATTATGGCAATACAGCTATTCAGCCTACTTAAAATAGCTCCGCTGCTTGTCTCAGAATTCTCCTCCATAGTTCAGCTGTGTGTAATTTGTGTGATAACCTGCGTTATTGAGTTGGCTGTACTAGTGTGTAAATTTGTAAATTGGGAAGGAGGAGCCGGTCCCGTGGTGTTGGAGTAACGCGCCTGCCTCGCAGATCCCAGGTTCGAATCCCGGCTCCGTCAGGTATTTTAGAAACTGACTCAAGGGCTGGAACGGGGTGCACTCAGCCTCGCGAGGAAAATTGAGTAGCTGTCTGAGAGTGAGGCAGCACCCCGGTCACGAAAACCAAGATTAACGGCCAAGGGGACCCGACGCACTGACCACGCGTCACCCCATAATCCGCAGGCCAGCGGTAGCTTGGTAGACCTAGGCCTCCCAAGAGCTGTAGTGTTACGGTGGTTTTATTGGGAAGGAGACGGCCGTGGTCTTAAGTTAAGAACCATCCCAGCATTTACCTGGAGTAGAGTAGCGGAAACCAAGGAAAACCACTTCCAGGATGGCTGAGGTGGGATTCCAACCCACCCACCTCTTGTCAGTTTTGCCTCACGAGGCTGAGTGTACCCCGTACCATCCCTCAGACCGGAATTACTTTCTTAGCAGAGCCAAACCTCACGGGTGACAGCCAAGAATGCTAGCCACTGCACCATAATGCGGATTAATTACACACGTTACTGCAGACATCATAGCAGCACTGATTAACCGAATATACACAAGATTGATCTGAACACAAATGGCAAGAAATGGGTTATAAACATACATTACATACTACAAGAAGAAATTATAATATATGTTTGACTACATTAAGAATATACATACATAACCGTATACTATTTGATACATACGAGGAGCTATTGATGACAAAATTCTACTGCAAGGGTCTCGTTTCCTTTTTTCAAAACACTTGGATGAATTTAGAATTGCCACCTATCTGTTTGTAAATATGGGCATTCATTCAAGATCTTAAAAGAATTATACTGAGTTTTCCATCTACACAACACGGTTAATTCATACGACGCACTAACTGATTAGCACCTGATCAAATTTCAAACTCCGTATTTGGAAGAAGATTTATCTTACTCATTCAAGCGCTGAATTGAAGTATTTGATGATATTCGGCACTTGATTTTCTAAATTATTTATTTGTCTATATTTTGAATTTCTTAATATAAAGCCCAATATTTATTTACACTCGAAGCCTCCGTGGCTTAGGAGGGAACACGCCGGCCTCTCACCACTGGGTCCGTGGTTCAAATCCCGGTCACGCCATGTGAGATCTGTGCTGGACAAAACGGAGGTAGACGGGTTATTCTCCGGGTACTCCGGGTTTCCCTGTCAAAATTTCATTCCAGCAACACTCTCCACTATCATTTCATTTCATCTGTCAGTCATTTAATCATTGCCCCAGAGGAGTGCGTCAGGCCTCGGCAGCCGGCACAGTTCATATCCTCGCCGCTAGATGGGGGCTTCATTCATTCCATTCCTGACCCGGTCGGAGACTGGAAGCAGGCTGTGGATTTTCATTTCATTTATTTACACTCACTATTAAAATTTTTCTTATTTTCTAACTGCGGTTTGAAACAATATTGTAAAGCCCAATATTCAATTTTATTTTATTTAATTATTTATTTATTTATTTATTTATTTATTTATTTACAATTAATATTACATTGTGAGGATATCCATTTTATTACTTTATTTCATTTGTAATACAATTTTTATCATAAACATTTCACTACAAACAAATTTAGACATACTGTATATCTCTAAACTATTATTTTAATTCTTAATTGATTTCATTTAATTTGAGCTGAAGGAGACCTGAATGTCAGATCGAAACATGCCTACGATATAATCGATATATTTGTGTGAGTATTGATTGGCGTGTCATTTAAACTATGAATTCATCTATCAATACGGATATTTAAAACATTTATGCTATCAATGCAGGTGCGTAAATAAGGGGGGTGCTGAGGGGGCTCCATCCCCCCCCTGAAAAAAAAACAATAAAAATTAAGAAAGTGCTGCTTTGGTAAGAGCATAAAATAATTGTAAATTTGGTTGTACCCTAATCTTAACTTATCGGTTAAGTTATAAATAATATTAAAATTGAAATTATACTAACTCGTGGTGTAGTGGGTAGCATTCTTCGCTGCCGCCCCGGAGATCTGAATTCGATTCCCGGCTCTGCCAAGAAATTTTAATTCTAGTCTGAGGGCTGGAACGGGGTGCACTCAGCCTTGTGAGGTAAAGCTGTGATTTCCACAGTACGTTTTTTGACAAATACATGTAAAAAAACTGTTTACCTTTCTGCTTAGTAAATTGACAAATATTTAGATATTTGCCATTCATACTCCATAGATCATAATAGAAAGTTCATTAAGTATAACATTTTATTTGTGTGTTGTGTTGTATTTTACAACTTCTTTGTATTGCCAGTAATAATTGTAGGCTATATAAACTTTGAATCTATATATTTAAAACAGTAAGGTGATTTTTGTTACCACGAGATTGAGAGAACGACAGAACCGATTTACTTCGTAGAGCACTCTAACGAAAGCTCTTGGCCTCTAGATTTTCAGAGTGTCTATAAAATAAACAAATATATTACGGTATATTTTTGAATTAATATAGAAAATAGCAGAATTCTTGTCCCTCACGCATGCGCACAATCCGCCTGGGGTCATGACAAAATGGCGGTGAGAAGTCCATTAAAATGTAAGTTATTTAATAAGCTTGCATGTAATTGAAAACATACATTAACCAAGTTTTGACAATAAAATATAATAACAGTATGAACATATACGAATGCGCAACATTGATTTATTTGGATAATGAAATGTATTATGTCCTTCAGACAGCGGCTTTTGATGGTAATGAACGGCTGCGTCTGCTGTTGAACAAGAGTGCGCGAGTAGCTATGTGGTTAAGGCGACAGACTGTGGTTCCAAGGTTCACCGGTTCGACCCCAGCCTTAGCCGTTTTTTTTTTTTTTTTTTTTTTTACTACTGAAATATTTTTTAATCAAGGAGTATTAGTAAGGTTTTATGTCTGTTAAAGATACATATTTCTACATTTCCTCTCGGTATATTTTTGAATTAATATAGAAAATAGCAGAATTCTCGCCCTCACGCATGCGCACAATCCGCCTGAGGTCATGACAAAATGGCGGTGAGAAGTCCATTAAAATGTAAGTTATTTAATAAGCTTCCATATAATTGAAAACATACATTAACCAAGTTCTGACAATATAATATAATAACAGAATGAACGTATACGAATGTGCAACATTGATTTATTTGGATAATGAAATGGATTATTTCCTTCAGACAGCAGCTTTTGAAGATAATGAATGGCTGCGTCTGCTGCTGAACAAGAGTGCGCGAGTAGCCATGTGGTTAAGGCGACTGACTGTGGTTCCTAGGTTCACCGGTTCGATCCCAGCCATCGCCAAAATGTATATTTTTTTTACCACTGAAATATTGTTTAATCAAGGAGTATTAGTAAGGTTTTATGTCTGTAAAAGATACATATTTCTACATTCCCTCTCAATACGTTTTATTTCCGTTTTACCATTGCATTACAGCATGTGATCAAAAGAGCAAACTGTTGTCCTCAGTACGCCGTTTAAATATCTACAATCAGTTCATATAACTGACAACAGATGGCAGTACATCGCCCATATAGTTCCAGTAACTGACAGCAGATGGCAGCTCCATTGCATTGATATATTTAAAACCCAAGACATGGCAGGTTTTCACGTGATGGAGAATTATAAAGGAGGGGAATATTTAAGAAGGGAAATTTTGAGGAACATTAACCGACAGTTGAATGTGTAGGCTTTATGTACCTTAATATTGCAATTTCTTCCCAATGCTTCGGTGGTCAAGTTATTAGCGTCCTAGACTAAAAGTTATAATTATGCATCGTCGATATACTCTTAAATTATTAAAGAAAAAAGTAGTTTTCCAGGCACTCGCGCGTGTCCACAATTGCTTTCGCCATAAGAGACACTTGGCAAACATAATTCGTTTGAAGGGCTCCGACATCGTGGTCACTCAGCCCCATGTACTTGGGTGTGTATGTGTGAAATTTTCTCTCATAACCTGTGTTATTGTCATGGCTGCATTACTGTGTGTATTTGTAATTAAGGTGGTAAATGGCAAGGAGACGGCCAAGGCCTTAAGTTAGGAACCATCCCGGTATTTGCCTTAAGTGGAAGTGGAAAACCACGGAAAACCACATCCAAGATTGTCGAGGTGGGAATTAAACCTTCCTCTTCTTAGTTATACCTCAAAAGACTGAATGTGCCCCATTTTTGCCCTCAGACCAGAATTCAATTTCTTGGCAGAGCAGGAAATGTAACCCGGGTCTTCGGGGCGATAGACAAGAATAGGTGGGCCTCCATGTGTTAATACGATTTTTGACATGCACGGGACATATAATTCAAAAACTGCCTCCATTAGGGTGACTGCCGAAGTGAGTATTGAGTATAGGCCTATGGTCGTTCCAGTAGTCGGCGAAGTGATTCTATGTTCCCCTGCAAAATGTACTGTCATAACCTATAACAGATGATGGAAATTGCTTATTTAGAGCAGTTTCGTACGTTTATAACAAAATGAAGAACGTCATTCTGAGCTGCGTTTTCAAGCTATCGCAAAAAATTTCGCTGGCAGGAACAATTATAAGGAATTTATTTTAAGCGATCAGTCTCATCGCATTCTCCTCACCAACCAACTTGAGTATGAAAGTCTCTGGACGGTCATGTTGAACTTCATTGTATAAGACAACTGTTTAATGATTATTTGTTTAGAGTACTGAGTCTAACTACGCAGTTGATTTCGGCAATGGAAGTATTATTTGCCATTTAATATTTAGCGGCTCCGTTATTGCAGGACACTATAGTGTTATCGAATAATACGAAGCCACATTTAAAATCCAATATAAATAGGCCATTTCAGAAACAATTCCAGATATTATGCAGTACAGTGTACTATAAGGTCTTTGACGATCAAATGTAAACATTGTTCTACATTGTATTTCTCTTGCGTAAAATCTATGCGTGGTTACTTTGGTCTTTACTGTTGTGAGGGTAAAATTGATCTGCTGGAATATAACATATTTGCCAAACTGCAACAATGTAATGATATTAATTTAAAAGTCATTGAACTTATATCCAGTAGTTCAAACACATACATCAGCGTTAACAGATTGGATACTGAAGATGAAAGCCAGCTACTTCATTTCCCTATTATTGAATATTGCAATTCCTTGGAATTAAGTGATTCGCCTCCACATACTCCGAACGTTTGAGCCATAGTTATGCTCCGTAGAAATCTGAACGTTTCCCAAGGACTCATATATGGTAATATATTAATTGTAAGAAATATGTAAGAAATTGCTTGGATTCGGATATAATAGGTGCAGTAATATTAGGCAGAGAGCTCAAATCCTACGATTTGATTTAACACATTCAGATAAAACACTTGCAGGTACAGTACATTTTCTTTTAATAGGCAACAATGTCCTATTCGCTCGGCCTACTTTATCAAAATCAATCAAGCTCAAGGAGAAACTCTTGAACGTATTGGGCTATTTACCTCATCACGTTTTAAGTCATGACCAGCAGGATAGTGAAGGTACAAAAAAGGTCCTGTATGGGATGGTAAAGAATAAGAGGCGGAAGGATCCTACGGATTATGTTAGAATGGTGAACAAAAGGGGACAAAGGATAGAAAATAGGGAAGAACTGAAGAAAATGTGGAAAGAATATTTTGAAGAACTCCTGAACCCAAATAGAAACCATGGCGAGGAAGAAGAAATCGGGGAAGAGGTACAGTAGATGAACTGCAAACAGAAAAGGACTTAACATGGAAAGAAGTGGAAGATGCAGTGAGGAAGATGTAAGGAGGGAAGGCACCGGGTGTGGATGAGTTGAGTGTGGAGATGGTGAGCGCAGCAGGAGAGGTGGGGATACAATGGTTGTACCGAGTGATGAAGGCAGCATGGAAGGAAAGGAAGACCCCAGAGGACTGGAAAAAGGGAATAATTGTCCCGATCTTCAAGAAAGGTAGTAGAACAGAATGCAGAAACTATCGGGGAATAAAACTGATGAGTCATTGTGCAAAGATGTTTGAGAGAGTTTTGGAAAGGAGAATTAGGACAAGGATAGAAGGAGGGATGAGGGAAGAACAACATGGCTTCAGAGCAGGAAGGTCCACAGTGGATTTGATTTTTGCTGTAAGTCAGTTACAAGAACAGCACTATGAGTATGGAACAGATCTATTGATGGCCTTCCTGGACATTGAGAAAGCATATGACAGTGTATGCAGAAACAAAGTATGGAACGCCCTGGAGGATAGAGGAGTAGAAAATGGAATATAAGGAGGATAAAGGAGATGTACAAGGGAAGCGTGAGCTGTGTGAAAGTGGGAGGAGAGAGATCGGACTGGGTGGAACAGAGAAACGGCCTGAAACAAAGAAGTGCACTGTCACCGTTACTTTTCATTGTGGTGATGGATGACATAATGACCCAAGCGGCACAAGTAATTGGGGAAGGAAAGATGAAAGCAATGGTGTTTGCGGACGATTTGATGATTTGTGGAAACAAGGAGGAGGAGGTACAGGAACAGTTGGACGTGTGGGAAGGAATAATACAAGGATATGGGATGAAATTTAGCATAAATAAGAGTGAGATGGTGATCACAACAAGGAAGAAGGAAAGGACCACAACGGGAATAACAATTGGTGGGGAACAGCTGAAGAAAGTGGAGAGTTTCAAGTATCTGGGAAGCCTGATACAAGAGAATGGAAGAAACGGTAGAGAAATAAATGAGCGGGGGAGACAGGCAGAAGCATTCCGGAGGAGTGTGAGAAGCATGTTATGGAGCAGGGATGTCCCTCAGAACAGCAAGTAGATCATATATCGTACTATGTCCCTATCCTTACGTATGCCTCGGAGACCTGGGTTATGAAAGGAAGGGAGAAGAGCAAAATACAGGCCAGTGAGATGAGGTTCTTGAGAAGCAGTATTGGAGCTACAAAGAGGGACAAAATAAGAAACGAGAGGACCAGAGAATTAATCAAGGAGGAACCATTACAGGATGGTATAGAGAAATCTAGACTTAGATGGTATGGACATGTAAAACGAATGGAGGAGAAGAGGAAACCCAGGAGGATACACGAGACGAAGTGGGAAGGAAAGAGACCAAGAGGGAGACCGACAGACAGGTGGCTGAAGGGGGTGGAAGAAAGCGTGAAGAAGAGAGGAGAAGACTGGACAAGGGTGGAGGCTGAGAGATGGTGGGAAGACAGAAGACGTTGGAGAGGCTTGTGTTCCAAACAGACCCGGCCAGTGGCTGGAAACTGTGCAAGATGATGATGACCTCATCACGTTTTCAGTCATGACCAGCAATATGTTTCAATGCTGAGAGTGCTATCTTTTGACGCCCTTAAAGTTGCAATAGTGCTAAAAAGTAACCGAACAAAGAATGTAACTTATATAAGAAGCTTCTTCAGTAAATTTGTTTTCCATTGTCCGTCATGTTTTGACGGGTTTCATCTAGTCTTATCTAAAATAATTACACAAAGTTATCTGCTCTAAGATATTGGTTGATATTTCTGGGTATTTTGCGGTGACAATCCCCTGAGAATACTCACAATTTTCCAGGAAAGTTAGCCCCCCCCCCCCCCCCCCCCGATTTTGTTTTCTATATACGCCCTGTATCAATGGCAAATGTATTTGCATTCTACACACATTCAAGTACACGCGGGCGATGACCAACATGCCGTAAGACCCTAAATGAAATTAAAAACAACAACAACAGAACATTACGTCAACAATCCTGTCCTAGGAGACATGTGCAGTGCACACCCACGCGCAGCTGTGCGGCTGTATAGGTACTAATCAAGTGAAGGAGAGGCTGTAACTGTGAGGCAAGCAAGGGCTGCCCGGCACAAAAATGGAGAGAAACTTAATGAAAAGGAAAATGAAGAGTGACCGTATTGGACTGACAAAGAAACTTAGCGGGCGTGAACTTCAAGGTTTTGGTTAAACTTGCTTTCATGTTGGAGGCTTTGGTGGCGTGGTTGGTAGCATGCTGAGCTTCTATGCCTAAGATCGCGGGGTCAAACCGGCCGAAGTTGCCGGCTTTGTTAACAGCGTTAAAAATCCCCCAGTATGCCTTCCTTCGGAAGGGAAATAAAGCCGGCGGGCTAGATTTGATAATGCTATATTAGTTCCAACGTTCGCTGCCAGGTGCTGGTTGCGATTGCATCTAGTAGCCAAGTTCACAGCTAGGTGTCATGGACGGTAGCATTTGGTAGCAAATGTAGGAACTACTTAAAAAATTGATCGTCTGCAATCCTTTCCTGAATCACAGATAACACACAATAATACAGCAATCACAATTAACACCAGTTATCAGACAAATTCTACACACAACCAAAGTTCACGGGGCTACATGACCGCGTTGTCGCAGTCCCTAAACTAAGGAACCAATCAACCAACCATTGCTTTCACGTTCGTTAGAAAATGATGGCAAAGAAACCACATGTGTGGTAATTTAATCCCAATTCATTTGATCCATCTCGGGAGAGAAAAAATTGTACGTATTTGAATATTGACCTAGGGCTTGGAGCGGCCCAGGTTGTGAAACCCTTCCTTCGTTCTCCTATGAACCAATAACGTATTATTATTATTATTATTATTATTATTATTATTATTATTATTAAACCGACAGCGGTGACTACGCTTGCTAAAGCGCAGCGTTCGGTCATGAGGTCGAGATCTCTGCTGACTCGGTAGACGCGTGGGTTCCAGACCTACCGTCGGCCGTCCTTGAAGTAGTTTTCCGTGGTTTCCACAGTTTCAATACCAGGCCAATACTGGGACGGACCTTCTGGCAAGCCACGGTCGCTTCCTTCCACATCCTTGCCCATTTTCATTCAAGTTCATCCATTCCATCTCTCATCCCTGCGCGAAGGTCACCCACGGGCGTCGACTAGATAGACCTGCACTCGGCCTCTCAGGAGGTCACATGACAACAACAAAATCATTATTATTAGACTATTTTTAGCCTATTTTCAATTTTGAAAAAAAAATAGGCTTATGAGATCACCTTTTGTCCGTGTGTCTGTGTGTGTGTGCGTGTGTGTGTGAGGTGAGTGTGTGTGTCCCCCTAATAACATCTATACGGCTGGAGCGATTTCAATGAAACTCGGTAAGTTCATAGCACAACTCCGGGCGACCCCGACCGTTCCCTTTAAATTTCGTTGCGTCTCACCAATCCAACATGGCGGCTGTGCGAAATATTTCTCCAGCATTCAATATCTCCGAAACTATTCCCGATATCACCCTGGATTTTTTTACGGTGATAAAGGGATCTACTTGAAGTTCACCTATCTGACTATTGAAAAACTGGTAACTACATAACCAACATGGCGGCCACGCGAATTTGCGACTTTTAAATAGACGCTTCTCGCGATTAAACCAACCAAACGCAATAAAACTTGTTACAGTATATTTTTATACACATTATAATGCACCGACATCAACATTTGTTCAATTGTTAACATAACAACAAGATGGCGGATGTGCGAAATATTTAACTGGCATTCTATATCTCTGAAACTATTAGCGGTATCACCATGCAATTTTGTACGGAGATAAAGGGCACTACTGGATGTTCATCTATACGACCTTCAAAAACCGGTTAACTACAAAACGAACATGGCGGCCAAGCGAATTAAAAATTTTAACAGACCTTTCTCGCGATTTATTTTTCCAAACGCAATGAAATCTGGTACAGGAAATGTTTACACACATTGTAATGCACTGGTATCCAATTTAGTTCAATTGTTTACATAACCTCAAAATGGCGGCTGTGCGAATTTTAAAATTAAGTTTTTATTTCTTGTGTTGTAATCATGCGATCGAAGTGAAAGTTTGAATAATGAACCTACGCAATAATTTTCCTTTAATGGTACATGACTCTATGGCCTATACATAACAATCCTACATGGCGACCATCCGAAATATTTAGACGGCTCTGAATATCTACGAATCCATTATAACTATCAATCTGAATATCTTTATGTTCATGGGGGCTATGAACATAAGTTCACCTATAGGACTTTAAATAACCTGGTGATCACAAATCCAACATTGCGGCGACGCGAATTATAAATATTCACATGGACGTTTCTCGCAATTTAACCATCCGAGTGCAGTGAAACTTGGTACAGTAAATCCTTATACGAATGTTAATCCACTGGCATCTAATTTATTTCAATTGTTTCCATAACCACAAGATGGCAGCTGTGCGAAATTTTAAAATCTCGTTTTTACTTCTTGTGTCCTAATTATGCGATTGAAATTTGATTGCTAATCTTCATGTAACAGTACATAACTCTGGGACCTACAAATATAAAATCCAACATGGCGACCATCCGAAATATTTAGTCGGTTCTCAATATCTACAAATCTATTACAGCAATCAAACTGAAATTTTGTATGTTGATAGTGGCAGTTATGCCCATCTGTGAAGTGCGATAGAATTTATTTTACTAAAAGATGCTATTTCTTCTTCTTCTCCCAGCATCTCTACATCTGAGCACTCCTCCATTCTTCAGTCCATGATTTCTTGGTCCTGGTAGTAATTTTCTCAGATAAATTAGCGGCGTCGGTGGCGTAGTTGGTAGCATTCTGAACTGCTATGTCCAAGATCGCGGGTTCAACCCAGGTCGAAGTCGTCGTGTTTATTAAGAGCGTTAAAATCCTTCAGTATTCCTTCTTTCGGAGGGGAAATAAAGCTGGTGCGGCGGGCCCATGTCATAAATTTATGTCATGAAAAAGAACCTACCACTACAATTGGTAGTGTGTAGCTAAATTTGGGGGGGGGGGGGGGCGTGGCGCAATCGGTAGAGGCGCTGAGCTTCTAACTGAAAGGGAGTGGGTCCGATCCCCACCCAGGTAGAGGATTTTAGAAACAAAACTACCACTTTTGGAAACGCGAATAGCCCTGAGGTTCACTCAGTCTACACCAGAAATGAGTACTAGGCTAATTCCTGGGAGCAATGACAGCCGGGCGTGGAGCTAACAACTCCATCCCATCTAGTGAGGATGTCACAACGGGTGGAAGCCTCTACCCTTCACTACTCCCAGGGCCTCCATGACCTGTACGGAGTTGGATTTGCTTTTTTTTTTTTTGGTAGCTAAAGTGCTAGATTATTTGGCTAGAAATGCTCTATCAAGTTCCAAGATTCGCCGCTGTGTGTCAGTGACGTATGGTATCCAAAGTTGGAACTACTTGAAATTGAACTTGCCCTGTTTCATTCATCTTCATTCATTTCTTCTCATCCACACGCGATGGTACT
Organism: Meconema thalassinum; assembly: GCA_946902985.2. Lineage (NCBI taxonomy): Eukaryota > Metazoa > Arthropoda > Insecta > Orthoptera > Tettigoniidae > Meconema > Meconema thalassinum. The sequence goes on along the minus strand of OX336388.2, from coordinate 999,759,466 downwards.
TGTAGCTGACCCCATGGGTGTCCGCATAGAAGCAGCTACAAACTCTGGCGAGCCAAACATATCCTCGGACACTCTCGGCACTAAAAGCCATTAGTGCTAAATAAATCAATCTCAGATAAATTATGGTTATTGATTATTGATTATTCTGAGCTTGAGTCGATCTTGTAAAATTTCCTCCATGAAGCCAATTTCTTGAAGGTCTTCCTATTTTAATAAGTTAGTTGCTCTTGACTTTCATTGAGAGAGCAAGGTTGAGATTCCTTTCCTTGAGCCTGCCATTGTTCATTCTTAGAATGTGGCTGTAGAACTTCAATCGCCTTTTATTGAAGGTGTCAGTGATCTTGATGAGAATGCTGTTAAAGCTCCTGACACTTCCGCTTCATCCAGATTCCTTCTGAGCAGACTGGACTAAGGATTTTCCTCAACATTTTCCTTTCTTGCTTCACTACTTCTTTAATGATAGATCTGTCTCCAATGATCAAGGTTCAATTATTAATTATTATTAATACTAGTCCATTCTTCTTTCTTTCTTTCTTTCTCTTTCTTTCTTTCTTTCGTTCTTTCTCCCTTTCATTCTTTCTCTCTTTCTTTCTTTCTTTCTTTCTTTCGTTCTTTCGTTCTTTCTTTCTTTCTTTCTTTCTTTCTTTCTTTCTTTCTTTCTTTCGTTCTTTCTTTCTTTCTTTCTTTCTTTCTTTCTCACTTTCTTTCTTTCTTTCTTTCTTTTGTTTCTTTTATTCTTTCTTTCTTTCTTTCGTTCTTTCTTTCTTTCTTTCTTTCTCTCTTTAGTTCTTTCTTTCTTTCTTTCTTTCTCTCTCTCTTTCATTCTTTCGTTCTTTCTTTCTTTCTCTTTCTTTCTTTCTTTCTTTCATAGTTTTGCCCACTTAGGGAGCACGTTTATACTTGTTGACTCAGGTTGATGGTGTTTTACTCTTCTTCTCCTCGCAAAATCTCCTCAAGAACTCACTATGCCCCTTCTTACGTTCCTCCGTCCATTTTTTTCCAGTTTTTTTTTAGCTTTTTCGGTGAAAGAGTGATTTGTAACTAGAGTTCCAAAAGTCTTTCGATTCATGATGATATCTTCTGTTAATGTTTATTTCCTTTATGTCCTGTTTGATTTCTTCTATTACTATTATTATTTCAAAAAACTCAATCTCTTAAACCAGAAGGAGTTAGAAGGTGCGGTTTGTGCTAAAATCTTCCAAATCGTCTCAATAGTTCAGAAAAACTCTTGCATTTCTTGAAAAGTCAACGGAATTTTTTTGTTTAAAAAGTGTGTTAAAAATAAAATCGATGACAGCTCCTGCCAAAACAGTTCGCGTCTAGTCCTCATAACAGAAAAGCCGGGTGGGTGGTTTAGGAAACATGCGAGATTTCTGGCACAGGTCCTCTAGTAGTTGTTGGAAGCCATTTTTCAATGTTGCCTTAGTAATCGAAATTTAATGTTTTTCACTCGGTCACCATGATTGTATCCAATTGTAATGGTGGTTCCCTAGTCCTGAAAAAATTACTTAAGGAAGGAAAGAAGGAATATTAATGAGAAATTAGTAAAATCGTGCAGCCCAATGGCCTGATGCAAGTCTTCGAAATTATCACCATTAATGAGAGCTTGCCACGGTGGGTGAGTGGTTAACGTGTCGATCTACTAACCCCAAGCATGCAGGTTCGCTCCTGGCCGTGGTAAGTGATTTTTTGAAAGGTGGCAAAAATTACGACACTCATGTCATACGATGTTGGCATGTCAAAGCACCCATTTGAATTCAGTAGGTCGTGTTCATAATCGCAAAATTAATCTGGGGAGTTTCCGCCAACACCAAGTTCCTCATTTCTTTACTAGAAAGCGCTATAGTGTTCAAGGAGCATATATATCTAACCTCCTTGACTTTCATAGTGCTTCAAGGAACAACGAAATTCGACATGCAAGCTACCCTTTGGGTGTCAAATAATAAAGCTTGCACCCGGCACCCGAGGCCATACGATATTATTATTATTATTATTTATTACCATTAATGATTTTCATGTCAGCGTAGCCATTCCAATACCTCAAACCAGAATTAAATTTCTTGATATAGCGGGGAATTGAACCCGTGTCTCCAGGGCAGTTGCTAACAATCTTAGCCACTATATCAGGAGAAGCACAATGAATGAATGAATGTATGAAGCATTGAACCCGTAGCATACTAATAAAGGAAATCATTTCATCGTAAATATACCGAATGCATCGCACGTAGGTGTAACATTCCCCATGGCGGACAGAGGGTTAGACAGACAGAAGGACCGCCCCACACAGAGCAAGCACACGACCATAAACTGTGTCCAGTAGTAGCTTATCCAAGACTTATAATTGACGGCGGAGAAGCTCATCTGTAATTACTAGCATTTACAATTATAATTCAATTTCTGCAATCTCTATCATTAGCGATAGTTTACGACCACCAATATGCTAATATAAGACAACCTCTGTGACACATTCATATAATTGATTGTACTCGGAACGTCGTATAAACCCGGTCTATACGATTTGGAGAAACTCATTTCGGAAATGGACGGACAGACCACCGTCCGAGACGGGAGACAAGATATTATACTCTACAGTTATATTCTCTTTTTATTATTTTCGTTTGTTGAAATAAAAATAGGTTATAGATCCTCATGTGGGTAGGATATTACTGCTTGGTAATAAAAAGACACACACACACATGCAGGTTCTCTTCCTTCCAAGTGGTATAATTAAAGAATGGTCTATAATTGAAACATTGGAAGATGGAACTATAAACAATTTCTGTGAAATTTCATTAATATATGATTTAATTTAGCGTCGCAGCTACTATGAGGTATACTCTGAGGGAGGAGGGAACTTGAAACACAAATTAATTACTTTCTGTCCCCCCTCTGTTCCTCCTACTCTCTTCTCCACGCGGTTTAAATGAACTGGCGGACCGGTAGCTATTACGTAAGTAAATAGCAGGCTTGTGTACGTGGGGGCACTGGCTACCTTCATTAAGCTCATGCACTCAGCTTATTATTAAGTGTTGGTCTTGTAATTATTCTTGTATTGCTTTCGAGTGACTCTCTCTCTATCTCAATAATTTTCCATGGATATGTTTTTAAAAAGAGACAATACTACTATTGCTACTGGTACCGCCAGGTGTGTTCGCGTGCGCACGTCATCAAGTAGCCATTTACTAAGATGTTCAGGGTCACTGCCTTATCGGCAGAGATGATCAGGTTTTAGGTCATTGCATATTAAAAAGGCGGTTCGTAATAAATTGATAATTATCATTATCATCTTCATCTTCAGCTATTTTCTCTACTTTGCTGCATGAAGACCTCATCCAAACTTTTTCACGGTTCACGGTCCATGGCCAGCTGTATCTACTTGATTTCGGCAAATGTCCTCATCTCTTTGATTTATCTTGTACCTATGAGGTGTAGGTTATTTACAATCAAAATAAATTTATAATAGGACTTGAGACGTCCATCTTTCGTCTGCGAACTGCCTAACCACTACTTCTCATTCCTTTCAAATAAAATATAATGATCAGGTTTTGGGTTAATGCATATTGAATGGACCGCTTATGATACAATGATAATATCAGTCGGTGGTTGGTTGATTCCTTAGTTTAGGGGCTGCGACAACACGTTCATGCAGCCCCGTGTACTTGGGTGTGTGTAGAATTTGTCTGATAACCGGAGTTAATTGTGATGGCTGTATTAGTGTGTGTTATCTGTGATTCAGGTAGGACTGCAGACGATTAATTTTTTCAACTTAGTTCATACTTTTGCCACCAAATGCTACCATCCACAACACCTAGCTGCGGACGTGGCTACCAAATGCCATCGCAGTCAGCACCCGGTGGCGAACGTTGGGAACTAATAGAGCGTTATCAAACTAACCTACAATTTTTTGCTTCCACAAGTGTAATTAGTGGAAGGTTCTTTTTCATGCCATAAATCTATGACATGAGACCGCCGGCTTTACTTCCCCTCCGAAGGAATGCATACTGAGGGATTTTTAACGATTTTAAAAAATCGGATGACTTCGGCCGGCTTCGAACCCGCGACCTTGGGTATAAAAGCTCAGCGTGCTACTAACTACGCCACCGAAGCCGCTAATGTTAATATCCTCTAAAAGTGCTTAGTGGTAATTGTTCTTATTAATACTACGTCAATAAAGGCAAAGAAACAACTAGGCCTATTCAATTGTTTTCCTTCTCCTTCCTTACTACTCTTTCCGCCGTTTTACTTAATATGGCTCGTTTTTCTACCAAGGTCCATACAGTAGCTTCTGGCTGCTATCTGGTGACGAACAGAGGAATTTCTTTAGTTTTTTTTGTAAGGTCATTGACACACATTCTTTGTTTTAATTCTAATGAAAAAGGAGGCAAAGTCCCTCTCGAAACGTCTAGGAATTGTAATCTTTTATTTTCAAACGGCAATATCCTAAAAATATGAATACTTGTATTAGATGTACATGTTTCTGCTTGATAATGAAGCCTTCTTCAGCTAAAAGTTCAATTAAGAATATTAATTAAGATATCACTGTGTCAAAACTATAATTTACTGACTACGAAGAACAATAATTTGCTATGACTAAACCACAGGAAAATTGATTAAAAGAAGTGGATAACCTTACAACTAATGAATTAAAAATATGTATATTTGACAAATCCCCTAAAAACAATCAAAAACAAAGTGTAATGGTTAGTAAAAGGTCATGATGGTTCGTTTAAAGTGCCTAACTGATTATTTGGGTAATATGAAGTTATTCCTCCTCCTTCGTCAGTCACACTTCACTGCAAGTATAAAGGTCCTGATGATGATCGCTTGACGATCGAAACTCGTCATTAATTAATCACATGTAATTTCTTTCGGGTTAGGGAACAACACCCATTACAATTTATATACTTTCGTGTTGACCGACTGAAAAGCATTTACATTTCATTTACTGAGAAATGGTTTCTGACACAATAACATACTCGGTAACATATTACATTTCCCCTCCCTACACGTCTATTTCATCGGTTAAATCAAATATTTGGAGTACTAATGGAAATGTCCTCGGCAACATTTTATCAAATAAAAGCACAGTAATATGCACAATGAAATTGGCCGGAGATTGGTTGGTTGGTTCTTAAGTTTAGGGGCTGCGACAACGCGGTCATGTAGCGCCGCGTAGGCTACTTTGGGTATGTATAGAATCTGTCTGATAACCGGTGTTAATTGTGATAACAGTATTAGTGTGTGTTATCTGTTTTAGGTAGATTTCATTAGAAAGCTAACTATTGCAATGGGTCCCATGTTTCGACTTCCGGAAAATTTCGACATATCTTCGCGTTTCACATCCCCCTGACCCCAAAACCACCGTCAGTTCAAAAGTTTATATATAATTTATGTATGTATATATATATGTATACAGCATATATATATATATATATATATATATGTATATCAGTTTCTTGTGGACACGATAACTGCCGTAATTTTGCACCAATCACTGTGCATTTTTTACCGAATATGTATACCTATAACATCTCGGTCGAGTTCGTTACTGGGCTAAATCGGTCGAAGGGCGTGAAGATGGCGGGCTTTTTTCGAAAAAGTGAAATATTGCTATAACTCTCTTAATATGTGACATATCGAATCCGTTTAACGTTCATACTATGTGTCGGATAAAGCCCAAAAATTTATGTTTGAAGAGATTTTTTATAGTACCAACCATTGACCAAAGGGGTGGGAAAAAGTGAGTTTTTCGGGAAACATTAATCATATCTCTCTTAATAGGCACAATATCAAAACCGTACAAAATGGACAATATTCCCCTAATAATTACCTAAAACTTTTGTCTGAAAGAATTTTTGATATGACCCACCATTACGCCAAGGGATGAGAAAAATGATTTCGGAATTATAAGAAAATGCCAAGAGCTATCAGAGGTTGCCATGGCAACACTACTAAATTGATGAGGGATGAGCCATCATTGTTGCCATGACAACGCACTTGCACGAGATCAGATTCAGTATTTCCATCTGACTAAGTGGGAAGCGGCTTCGGTGACGTAACTGGTAGCATGCTGAATGTCTATGCCCAAGGTCGCGGTTTCAAAGCCGGCCGAAGTCGTCGGATTTTCTAAGAGCGCTAAAATCCCTCAGTATGCTTTCCTTTGGAGGGGAAGTTCCAACGATCGGTGCGAGTTGCTGGTTGGGGTGGTATCTAGTAGCCAAGTTCACAGCTAGGTGTCGTTGACGGTGGTACCTGGTAGCAACATTAGGAACTACTGCTTGAAATTGACCGTCTGCAGTCCTTACCTTAATTAAGACAAAGACAGCCATTACAATTCACACCGTTTATCAGACAGATTCTACACTCACCCAAAGTACACGGGGTTAGATGACCGCGTTGTCGCAGCCCCTAAACTGAGGAACCAACCAGAGGTAGATTTCATTAGAAAGCTAACTATTGCAATGGGTACCATGTTTCGACTTCCGGAATATTTCGACATATCTTCGCGTTTCACATCCCCCAGGCCCCAAATCCACCGTCAGTTCAAAAGTTTATATATAATTTATGTATATATATATATATATATGTATATCAGTTACTTGTGGACACGATAAATGCCGTAATTTTGCTCCAATCACTTTGAATACTTTACCGAATATGTATACCTATAAAATCTCGGTCGAGTTCGTTACTGGACTAAATCGGTCTAAGTGGGTGAAAATGGGGGGCTTTTTTTTCGAAAAAGTGAAATATTGCTATAACTCTCTTAATATGTGAAATATCGAATCCGTTCAACGTTCATACTATGTATCGGATAAAGCCCAAAAATTTATGTTTGAAGAGTTTTTTATAGCACCAACCATTGACCAAAGGGGTGGGAAAAAGTGGGTTTTTCGGGAAACATTAATCATATCTCTCTTAATAGGCACAATATCAAAACCGTACAAAATGGACAATATTCCCCTAATAATTACCTAAAACGTTTGTCTGAAAGAATTTTTGATTTGACCCACCATTATGGCAAGGGATGAGAAAAATGATTTCGGAATTATAAGAAAATGCCAAGAGCTATCAGTGGTTGCCATGGCAACACTACTAAATTGATGAGGGATGAGCCATCAGACGTTGCCAAGATAACGCACTTGCACGAGATCAGATTCAGATTTTCATCTGACTAAGTGTGAAGCGGCTTCGGTGACGTAACTGGTAACATGCTGAATGTCTATGCCCAAGGTCGCGAGTTCAAAGCCGGCCAAAGTCGTCGAATTTTCTAAGAGCGCTAAAAATCCCTCAGTATGCTTTCCTTTGGAGGGGAAGTTCCAACGTTCGTTGCGAGTTGCTGGTTGCGGTGGCATCTAGTAGCCAAGTTCACAGCTAGGTGTCGTTGACGGTAGTACCTGGTACCAACATTAGGAACTACTGCTTGAAATAGACCGTCTGCAGTCCTTACCTGAATTACAGACTAATACAGCCATCCCTAAGTACACGGGGTTACATGACCGCGTTGTCGCAGCCCCTAAACTGAGCAACCAACCAAAATCTCTGCGGGAGATATAATTTTGCGTGAAGAAGTAACAGGCCGTTACATAGTTACACATCAGTGTCGAAACCTTGCATAAGGACAGTGTGACCACTAGTATAAAAATGGACCCCAAATGACAAGAAGGTTACCGTTCCCATAAGACAATAAAATGTTTCAAATAAGCATAAAATGACGAAAAACATAGTTAATTAAGCTCCAATTATAAAATATCTTCTCGCAATATATGAGGTCTGATCCTTCTACGAAAACCTGCATATTCTGCCTATTTTCGCCTATCCCCAAGTTTGTCCGTTGAAATCTACGTCCGCCTTCCGGCGTGCCGAGAGGACTTTTTTAAATTTAAGTACTGCAACTTTTCAAATAGTTCCTACTTTTGCCGACAAGCGCCACCGTCAACGACTACTAGGCCAAGTTCAGAACTTAGCTAATAGACGCCACCGCAGTCGACTCCTGGCAACGAACGTAGAAACCTAAGAACGTTGTTTACATTCTTAACATATCCAATTTAGCTTCACACAGGTGCAATTAGTGGAAGGTACTTTAACATGCCATAATGGCCGGAGATTAGCAAGTGTTTATCAAACAAAATATAACATGGATTAATTTTGCTTTTACACTGCGATACATCTTATTATATAATACGCTAAGTTCCTAAACCAGAGGGAGTTAGAAGGTGTGGTTTGTAGCAAAATCTTCCAAATCGTCTCAAGAGTACAGGAAAAATCTTGCATTTCTTGAAAAGTCAACGGAAATATATTTATGTGTTTATAAAGTGCTTTTAAACAAATACAAGACGATAGTCCCTGGCAAAACTGTGTCGCGTGCAGCCGCATAGCACTAGGGCCGGGCGGGTAGTCTGTACACATGGGGCACACACAACCGATTGTGCAACCAGCAGCACTGATGAATTGCTCTCTGACTTCATAAATATCGACAATTTGTTAAACAAGTGCGTTTAAACAAATAAACATATTTACAGAAGCCCGCATAACAGTAAAGCCAGGCGGGTGGTTTATACTTAGTAGTTTATACACACGCACATGCGAGAGTTCCCGCACGGGTCCGCTATTACAATATCTAATCGTACAGTAAATGTCGTCAGAGGATGAGTGGTAGTATGACAGCCTTGTGATCAGAAGGTTGCGGGTTAAAATCCTGGTCGAAGAAATATTTTTCGAAGGGTGAAAATTCTATTATTTGAATTGCGTTCCATGATGGTTCCGTATTGACTTACTAAATAGTTTTAAAACAACAAATAAACATCCGCCTTAGTCAATACAAACGAAAGGAAATATAATTAAATATGCTCCTGGTACATGTTTCAGGGATTAATAGCTTTTATCCCCTTCATCAGCCAATATACTTTAAAGCATAAATATAAAATAGCGTAGCACTCAAAAAAAATGGCTATTAGACTTAATATGGTGCACCACGTTCGTATCGTTGGCATGCAGGCATTTGATTTGGCCTATGGACCTGTTAAGCATAAGGCTTCTTCATTGGTTGTGTACATATGGTGAAGTATTGTGGTCCCATTTTTGCCAATTCAAGGTTTGACTTGGTTTCGGAGCCAATTTGAGAATGAACAGTCCACTGATTCTTTTCGTATATCTTCGCGTGTGTTTAATGGCTGAATTCATTCCGTCTCATATTTTTTTACCTACTTATATGGTGCACCATATTAAGTCTAATAGCCATTTGTTTTTGAGTGGTACGCTATTTTATATTTATGCTTTAAAGTATATTGGCTGATGAAGGGGATAAAAGCTATTAATCCCTGAAACATGTACCAGGAGCATATTTAATTATATTTCCTTTCGTTTATGTATTAACTAAGGGGGATGTTTATTTGTTGTTTTAAAACTATTAAGGGTGAAAATGTCTTATTCGTGTGGATTTGCAAATTTAGTATATGCAATGAACATGTTTAGAGTATTTTGTCGCAAAACACTGTCAATCCATGTTTGTCGTATCGAAGGTAAGACTTGCAATGATGTCCATCCTGTACTGTAGAGATCATCTGTGAAAACACCACAGCGTACGAGATGGAATTAGGCCTTAATGACAGGCTATGGGCGTCAGTAAAATTACTATAATTCCAATGTTGAGTCCCCTTCCTTTCATCTGACACGGTTGCTGCCTTCATTACGAGAGAGCGATTAGAGTGAATGACAAGCAAACACACATTAATTAAGAGTAGCGTTATATTTGACAGTAAAACATTAAATATATTTTTAATAAACTATTTATGCTTCAGAGACACTCAATCTCCAACACAAAACACTAAAACACCAAATAGAAGTGAAAGAACGTAAAACAATGAGAAAAATCCTTGGACCAAGAACAAAGGATGGTGTAGGCTACATTATCCAAAGCCTGTCTGTTAGGTAGTCAGCCCGAAGGCTGGTTGGATCCTCAAATAGCACCGTCGTTACGTTATGTGAGTAGATACCCACAAAAACCCAAGGCAGCGCTATATTGAGGCGTACTAGGCAAGATGAGGAGTGAGGTAGTTTGCCATTGCTTTCCTCACTGAGTCAGAACAGTAGTCCTAACCCTATGAGTAGAACCTTTCACAGCATCCACAGGCACTGACTGTGCCCTGAATGCCATTACTAAGCACCACCCATAGGCTCAGTAGCTTTCATATAATCACAGCCATGAGTGAGACTGAGACATCGGTGAAAAGCCACCTTTTACTCTAGCCTGTGCCAACTGACAAATGCAAATGTACTGCATTCATCAAGAGATGGCAAACAGGCCAATCCAAAGCCTAATACAGGAATATACCACAAAAAAAATCACAGACACAATGCGAATGCGAAGAATCCAATTTAGGGGACACAGAAAGAATGGACCCGAACAGACTGTCACCCAAAATTCATACTTTCTTAAAGAACAAGGCTACTAGCCTAGACCGAATTGGTATAAATTTACAGAAAAAGACTTAAAGGAATTAGGATCACCAAAATTACATGACCGGAAGGAAATCAGGAAAATCACTCAGACGCGGAGTTTCGAGGAAGAAGACTACACACCATCAATGGTCAGAGCAACGGAAACTGACCCACTCGTTGCGAATGATGGAATACTGGGCCAACATTGAAGGCTAGAAAGTGTTGATTTCGCGTGGTCCTGAGCGACCCATTCGCGAAGAGGAAGAAGAAGAAGAAGCTATTTATTATCTTAAGCCAACCGTACCAATTTCGGTCTCATTGCGACCTTCTTCAGCGTGGTATAGGATAAGTAACATACAACATACAACTTAGTATTTTTTTTGTCATAAATATTTTTGTTCCAAAAGCTCACAGATAAAATTTCAAAAAGCAGATCTGTTACAAAAATTTTGTTAATAAAGCATAAAAAATCTTGATAAAACAGCGTTGAATTGAAGAGATAATAACTTCGTCTCACCTATTTCCAAAGTTCTCTCTACAATATCTCTCTACCTGGCAAATACACATCAACCATCATTTATAACCTAACTTATTCAGCATATATATTTTCACATACACATCTCTTCAATTCAACCGGTTCGGTTTCAATGTACTAAATATTGACTTTAGGTAATAAATAGTTTATTATAATTAATACGTCAATAAGGAATCGGGCTATCATGGTCATTTTTATGTCATTTTATTACGAACTAGCTGAAGTACCCGTTCTTCGAACAGTTTTTAGTACTTGCTGGCCTAAATCATTCATATAATACACATTCGTAATGTAGTTATGTTATTTCCATGTTACCAACTATATGGGTAGACTACATGCATTTTCACTCACCCATTTATTAATCAGAGATAGGAAAGTGAAAATCCAAAGCCTGCTTTCAGTCGACCGACCGGGTCAGGGAATGGAATGAATTAACCCCCATCTAGCAGCGAGGATATGAACTGTGCCGGCTGACGAAGCCTGTCGCACTCCCCTGGGGCAATAATTAAATGAATAACAGATGAAATGAAATGATAGTGGAGATTATTGCTGGAATGAAATTGTGACAGGGGAAACCGGAGTACCCGGAGAATAACCTGCCTGCCTCCGCTTTGTAGGTAGGAAAGTGCGTTTATGTATTGGAAATAAATTTCAGCTTCTATGTAGTAAAAGTTAAATAACCTTTCTTAAATATTGAACACCTATTGTTTAACGTCTTCATGCTATATTTAAACAAATAAACAGTATGCTAAAAATACATCAAACTTGGTAGCAATTGTCATATCCGCAGTAAGTAATGTTGCGGAAATTACGTATCATGTCATGATAAAGAGTAACAGAAACAAAACAAACTTTAATCTTCCCAAGTAATTATAAAAGAAATCAGATTTAATCACAGCAAATTTTCTAAGTTTATGCCGTTTGTGCGAGATTTTGCCTAGTAACTCCGAGATGGTTCATCAGCGAGCTCTTGTGGTCCATTTACGGACCACCAAAAGAGTAGCAAACTGCGCGATACCTCATTTCTTATCTAGAACACCTCCAGTACTTTACTATAAAGGCTTCCAAAATGCTTGTATATTGAATTTCAGGGCCAAGCAATTATAACTCAGCAACTATTATAGGTTTACGCCGTGTTTTGTGCGGGGTTTCATTGGCCGTGAAAGGCAAAATAACAACTTTATCGAAACAAGTTTGCCCAGTTCTGCAGTAATATTAATTATGAAAACTAAGTAAACTAATGTGACAGTCGGTAGACTTCGACACATTCGTCTCTAAATTTGGGTTTCTGTTCATGGTAAAAAAAAGTCCTCTCGGCACGCCGGAAGGCGGAGGTAGATTTCACCGGACAAACTTGGAGATAGGCGAAAATAGGCAGAATATGCAGGTTTTCGTAGAAGGATCAGACCTCATTTATCGCGTGAAAGTATTTTATAATTGGAGATTAATTAACTTTGTTTTTCTTCATTTTAAACATATTTTAAACATTTTATTGTCTTACGGGGACGGTAACCTTCTTGTCATTTGGAGTCCATTTTTAGCCTATTTTCAATTTTGAAAAAATAGGCTTATGAGATCACCTTTTGTCCGTGTGTGTGTGTGTGTGTGTGTGTGTGTCCCCCTAATAAAATCTAAACGGCTGGAGCGATTTCAGTGAAACTCGGTAAGTTCATAGCACTATTCCCGGCGACGTCGACCGTGCCCATCGAATTTTGTTACGTCTCACCAATCCAACATGGCGGCTGTGCAAAATATTTCACTAGCATTCAGTATCTCCGAAACTATAACGGATATCGCCCTGAAATTGTGTACGGTGATAAAGGGTACTACTAGAAGTTCACCTATGAAACTTTCAAAAACCTGGTTACTACATAACCAACATGGCGGCCAAGCGAAGTGGAGACTTTTAAATAGACTTTTCTCGCGATTTAACTATCCAAACGTAATGAAACTTGGTACAGCAAATATTTATACACATTGCAATGCACTGGAGTCTAATTTAGTTCAATTGTTTACATAACCTCAAAATGGCGGCTGTGCGAAATATTTCACTGACATTCTATATCCCCGAAACTATTACAGATATCACCCTGCAATTTTGTACGGTGATAAAGGGTACTGATACAAGTTTACCTATGTATAATTCATAAACCTGTAATGTACAAAACGAACATACGACCAAGCGAATTTGAAATATTTTAATAGACTTTTCTCGTGAGTTAACTCTCTGAGCGCAGCGAAATATGGTACAGTAAATGATTTTGCAGATTGTAATGTACTGCCATCTAATTTAATTCAATTGTTTACATAACCTCAAAATGGCGGCTGTGCGAAATTTTAAAATTAAGTTTTTATTTCTTGTGTCGTAATCATGCGATCGAAGTGAAAGTTTGAATAATGAACCTAGGCAATAATTGTCCTTGAATGGTACATAACTCAATGGCCTATACATATAACAATCCTAAATGGCAAGCTTCCGTAATATTTAGACGGTTCTCAATATATATGAGTCTTTTACAGCAACCAAACTGAAATTTTTATGTTCATAGAGACTATGAACATATGTTCACCTATAGGACTTTCAGTAACCTGGTGAGCACGAATCCAACATGGCGGCGACGCGAAGTATAAATATTTAAATGGACGTTTCTCGCGAATTAACTATCCGAGTGCCGTGAAACGTTGCACGTTTTAAATGCTTACACAAATGTTGATCCACTGGCATCTAATTTATTTCAATTGTTTGCATAATCACAAGATGGCTGCTGTGCGTAATTTTAAAATCTCGTTTTTACTTCTTGTGTTCTAATCATGCGATTGAAGTTTGAATACCACACTTACACAATAATCTTAATATAATAGTACAAAAATAAAAATCCAACCTGGCGACCATCTGAAATATTTAGACGGTTCTCAATATCTACGAATCTGATACAGCAATTAAACTGAAATTTTGTATGTTGATAGAGGCAATTAATATGAGCAGGATATATGAAAATAGGCTGTACAGTTCTTCACGGAACTACTTGTTATACTTGTGGTCACACTGTCCTTATGCAAGGTTTCGACACTGATGTGTAACTATGTAACGGTCTGTTACTTCTTCACGCAAAATTATATCTCCCGCAGAGATGTTGGTTGGTTCCTCAGTTATGGGCTGCGACAACGCGGTCATATAACCCCGTGTACTTTGGGTGAGTGTAGAATCTGTCTGATAAACGGTGTGAATTGTGATGGCGGTATTAGTCTGTAATTCAGGTAAGGCATGCAGACGCTAAATTTCAAGCAGTAGTTCCTAATGTTGCTACCAGATACTAACGTCAACGCCACCCAGCTGTGAACTTGGCTACTAGATGCCACCTCAATCAAAAACTCGCAACGAACGTTGGAACTTCCCCTCCAAAGGAAAGCTTACTGAGGGATTTTTAGCGCTCTTAGAAAATCCGACGACTTTGGCCGGCTTTGAACTCGCGACCTTGGGCATAGAAGTTCAGCATGCTACCAGTTACGTCACCGAAGCCGCTTCACACTTAGTCAGATGGAAATCTGAATCTGATCTCGCGCAAGTGCGTTGTCATGGCAACGTCTGATGGCTCATCCCTCATCAATTTAGTAGTGTTGCCATGTCAACCACTGATAGCTCTTGGCATTTTCTTATAATTCCGAAATCATTTTTCTCATCCCTTGGCGCAATGGTGGCTCATATCAAAAATTCTTTCAGACAAACGTTTTAGGTAATTATTAGGGGAATATTGTCCATTTTGTACGGGTTTGATATTGTGCCTATTAACAGAGATATGATTAATGTTTCCCGAAAAAAACACTTTTTCCCACCCCTTTGGTCAATGGTTGGTGCTATCAAAAAACGTTTCAAACATAAATTTCTGAGCTTTATCCGACACATAGTATGAACTTTGAACGGATTCGATATTTCACATATTAAGAGAGTTATAGCAATATTTCATTTTTTCGAAAAAAAAAAGTCTCCCATTTTCATCCCCTTCGACCGATTTAGCCCAATAACGAACTCGTCCGAGATTTTATGGGTATACATATTCGGTAAAAAATTCAAAGTGATTGGTGCAAAATTACGGCAGTTATCGTGTTCACAAGAAACTGATATACATGTATATACATATATTACATAAATTATATATAAACTTTTGAACTGACGGTGGTTTTGGGGTCTGGGGGATGTGAAACGCGAAGATATGTCGAAATTTTCCGGAAATCGAAACATGGTACCCATTGCAATAGTTAGCTTTGTAATGAAATCTACCTAAAATACTGCCGTCAACGACACCTAGCTGTGAACTTGGTTACTAGATGCCACCTCAATCAGCAACTCGCAACGAACGTTGGAACTTCCCCTCCGAAGGAAAGCAAACTCAGGTTTTTTAGCGCTCTTAGTAAATCCGACGACTTCAGCCGGGTTTGAACCCGCGACCTTGGGCATAGAAGTTCAGCATGCTACCAGTTCCGATACCGAAGTCGCTTCCCACTGACATATGAAAACTGAATGTGATCTCGTGCAGTGGCGTTGTCATAGCAACTGCTGATGGTCATCCCTTATCAATTAAAAGTAAAGTTGTCATGGCAACCTCTCTTGGCACTTGGCATTTTCTTATAATTTAAATCATTTTGTTCACCCCGTGGCGTAATGGTGGGTCATATCAAAAATTCTTTCAGACAAAAGTTTTAGGTAATTATTGGAGGAATATTGTCCATTTTGTGCGGTTTTTAATATTGTGCCTATTAACAGAGATATGATTAATGTTTCCCGAAAAACCCACTTTTTCCCACCCCTTTGGTCAATGGTTGGTGCTATCAAAGAACTTATTTGACATAAATTTTTGGCACTTATCCGACACATATTATGAACTTTGAAGGGATTCGATATTCCATGTATTAAGAGAGTTATAGCGATATTTCACTTTTTCGAAAAAAGCCCCCCATTTTTACCCCCTTTGACCGATTTTGCCCATTAACGAACTCGACCGAGATTTTATAGGGATACATATTATGTAAAAAAATCAAATTGATTGGTGCAAAATTACGGCTGTTATCGTGTCCACAAGAAACTGATATATATATATATATATATATACATATATACATAAATTATATATAAACTTTTGAACTGACGGTGGTTTTGGGGTCTGGGGGATGTGAAACGCGAAGATATGTCGAAATTTTCCGGAAGTCGAAACATGGGACCCATTGCAATAGTTAGCTTTCTAAAGAAATCTACCTAAAAAACGACAAAAAGCAGATTAATATTGGCCAACAGAAATATTCAGTTAACAAAAAACAAATCTATAAAAAGCAAGAAAGCGTACAGTGCAAAGTGAAAAGCAAAATAACATTGTAAAACAGCGTAAAGATCCAAATACTAAATTACAATAACCGGCACAAAGAGTATAAAATTAGACTCTAAATCACGCCCCGTTTCAGACCTGATAAACCACCTCTAAAAATAAAACAGTTCATGTAGGGACTAACATAGACTAACATCGCTCTGCGTTGACCGCGTTTTATAGCACAAATTTAGGTTTTACTCGCCAACCGTTGGAGATACACGAAAAGTGATAATTACCTTTCAGATAGAAAATTAAATTTCAAACCTCGTATTTGCCATCAAAAATATTTCTTAGCGTTCTCTTTTTGTTTGAAATGGAAATATGAAATTTTGAAACAAAAGGGTGTATTGACGTCACTAAAATGGTCACCATTTTTAAATAGTGCAAAATATCGAAATCAAAAGTAGCCTGTATGTTAACCTGGTAAATCAGCTACATCATGCAAAATTTCATTCAAATCGGACCAGTGGTTCTTGCGTGATTGAGTAACACACAGACAGACAAATACCATCTCATTTTTAGCCTACTTGCGATTTTTGCAAAAAATGAAAGTAGACTTATGAGATCACTACAGGGCGAAAAAATGTGTGTCTGTCTGTGTGTGTGTATGTGTGTGTGTGAGTCTGTGTGTGTGTGTGTGTGTGTGAGTGTGTGTATTCTGAATGTCTGTCCCCCCTATCAATTCGAACACGGTGAGCACAAATTGAACTAAATTTGGTACAAAGGTAGCACTAGCAAAGGACACCTCAGTGCCATGTTTTATATCACCGCCATCTTGACGGAAACGTAATGGCGGCCACACAAATGTTCAAAGCTTAAATCAAATTACGACTAACCTAATCATCCGATCTCTACCAAATTTTGCAACAACATACCTTTATGGAGGGAGCATCCTTTGACAAATCTAATAGGTCATCAGCCTAATAGTTTGCGGATGGCGGCCATCTTTGTGTGAAAATCGATTGCCCCTATTAATTCGAACACGGTGAAACCGAATGGAACGAAATTCGGTACAGAGGTAGTACTAGCAAAGGGCACCCCAGTGTCATGTTTTATATCGCCGCCATCTTGACGGAAACGTAATGGCGGCCACACAAATGTTCAAAGCTTAAATCAAATTACGACTAACCTAATCATCCGATCTCTACCAAATTTTGCAACAACATACCTTTATGGAGGGAGCATCCTTTGACAGATCTAATAGGTCATTAGCCTAATAGTTTGCGGATGGCGGCCATCTTTGTGTCAAAATCGATTACCCCTATTAATTCGAACACGGTGAAACCGAATGGAATGAAATTTGGTACAGAGGTAGCACTAGCAAAGGGCACCTCAGTGTCATGTTTTATATCACCGCCATCTTGACGGAAACGTAATGGCGGCCACACAAATGTTCAAAGCTTAAATCAAATTACGACTAACCTAATCATCCGATCTCTACCAAATTTTGCAACAACATACCTTTATGTGGGAAGCATATTCTGACCAAACTGCTAGATCATCAGCCCAATAGTTTGCAGATGGTGGCCAAGTATGTGTGCAAATCGATTCCCCCTATCAATTCGAACACGGTGAAACCGAATGGAATGAAATTTGGTACAGAGGTAGCACTAGCAAAGGGCACCTCAGTGTCAAGTTTTATATCGCCGCCATCTTGACGGAAACGTAATGGCGGCCACACAAATATTCAAAGCTTAAATCAAATTACGATTAACCTAATCATCCGATCTCTACCAAATTTTGCATCAACATACCATTATGGAGAGAGCATCCTTTGACCAAACTAATAGGTCATTAGCCTAATATTTTGCGGATGGCGGCCATCTTTGTGTGAAAATCGATTCCCCCTATTAATTCGATCACGGTGAAACCGAATGGAACGAAATTTGGTACAGAGGTAGCACTAGAAAAGGTCACCTGAGTGTCATGTATTATATCACCGCCATCTTGACGGAAACGTAATCGCGGCCACCCAAATGTTAAAGGCTAGAATGTAATTACGACCAACCTAATAATCTAGTCTTTACCAAATTTTGCAAAAACAAATCTTTATGTGGGAAGCATATTCTGACCAAACTGCTAGATCATCAGCCCAATAGTTTGCAGATGGTGGCCAAGTATGTGTGCAAATCGATTCCCCCTATCAATTCAAACACGGTGAAACCGAATTGAACGAAATTTGGTACAGAGGTAGCACTAGCAAAAGGCACCTCAGTGTCATGTTTTATATCACCGCCATCTTGACGGAAACGGAATGACGGCCACCCAAATGTTAAAAGCTTAAAACTTTTTGTGGAAAGCATCTTATGACTGACTACAAGGTCATCAGCCCAATAGTTTGCAAATAGCGGCCATGTATGTGTGCAAATCCATTCCCCAGATCAATTCAAACACGGTGAAACCGAATTGAATGTTTTTTTTTTTACAGAGGTAGCACTTGTAAAGGGCACCTCATATTCATGTTTAATATCCGTATAGCACGTTGTATTTCAACAAGCTACTACAACCAACATTCAATTATACTCCTTGAAAAGGACAAAGAGTTATAACAATACGCATGCATTTAGGAGAAAGTAGGCTATATGTTCTTTACTGAACATCTTGTTATATATTAGTATTGATATTGTTAAATGTTAACTTTCAAGTTTGGATTCTGAGTCGAACAACGCACTGAATGAGACAGGGGTGACGTTTGGAGGGAGGGGGCGTAACCATGATCGTTAAATCGTGCACCACGGCCGCGTAGGCATCTGTAGCAAGTTCGAAGCTCACAGGTTTGAGTCCAAGCGCTGACAGCGGCTATTCTGTGTGTGTTTATTCCCGGGATTTTCCTCACTCCCTCCAGGTAAAAGTCGGGATAGTACGATGGTGGATCGAAAAGCCTTTTCCCCCTATATATTTTTAGCCAAACACAATACGGGTAGCCTAATTGCAAATATACGTACCTTCCTACGTTCCTAACCCCATTTTTTCCACATAGTCTCCACATTTGTTCAGACATTTGTCCCATCGCAGCACTAAATTTGAGATGCCCCTGTGGTAGAATTCAGTCAGCTGACTGTGGAACCATTGTCGGAATATTGTCTTGACGTCATTGTTGCACGTGAATCGCTGTCCTACCAGGAAGTTCTTCAGTGGACCAAAAACGTGGAAACCACTAGGTGATGATGATGATAATTGTTATTTTAAGGAGTCTAACATCTAGTTGATCGGCCCCTAATGGTTTGGGTGATAGTGAAAGATGAGATGTGAATGAAAAAAAGCTATAATGCTAACTACGATCTTACATACTAGAAGAAGAAATGGTAAACAAAGAAAGGAGAAGGCAAATAAAGGACAGGAAGAAAAGAAATGCCCTCAACCCTCGAAGAATGAGGATTGAAGTACTTGGAAAGAAGGAGAGCCATAAAAGGCAGATAGGAAAGGGAACGAGGAGAGGGCCCGCCCCAAGGTCAGAGGAAAAAGGGGTCAAAACGGACCCAGCTCAGGAATCCCTTTGTGTCGCCAACTCCCGAACTCACCAGCCGTGAGCCCCTGAGGGTGTAGCAATATCCAGGGTGTACCAGAAATGGTGGGCTACATACACCCTTCCTCCTTGAGGGCCTTGTGCAGAAGGCAGGAGATAACATTAAAAGAAAAAGAAGGCTGACCCCTCGAAGAATGAGGGTATCAGAAAAGAGGAGACAAGGGCCAATTAAGGCGGGAAAGAAAGGGACTCCCTAGGCTTCGGATACCCTAATACCTAATACTAGGGGCGAGGTCGGTACTGAAGGTAGGTGGTCCAGACTCTCCCAGTGAAATTACTGGAGCATGTTGGTGGTTCTGGTTGCCACGTGTGGTTTCGCATTGTCATGGTCCACTGAAGATTTTCCTGGCAGGACAGCGATTCACGTGCTTCGAAGACGCCAAGACAGCAGTGCGACGATGGTTCCACAGTCAACTGACTGAATTCTACCACAGGGGCATCTCAAATTTAGTGCTGCGATGGGACAAATGTCTCAACAAATGTGGAGACTATGTGGAAAAGTAATGTCTTAAGGTACGCAGAACAGTACGTATATTTGTAACTACGAGTATGTACGTTTCTTTGGTTAAAAGAAATTGGGGCAAATACTTTTCGACCCGACCTCGTACTTTACTTCAAGTCCCTGGGCACCTACCTCAACCCTGTCCCTAATACAGCTACACACTCTACCACAGGCATTATATATATATATATATATATATATACATATTATCAGACTAGTACAACACACCCAACTACACGGGGCTAATGACTATGATGTCTCACGTTCCTTAAATGAATTGACTAATGATTTTATTACATGCTGAACAGCGGCTTCGGTGGCGTAGTTGGTAGCATGCTGAGCTTCTATGCCCATGATCGCAGGTTCAAACCCGGCCGAAGTCGTCGGATTTTTTAAGAGATTTAAAAAACCGTCAGTATTCCTTCCTTCGGAGGGGATGTAAAGCCGGCGGTCCCATGTCATAGATTTATAGCATGTTAAAGAACCTTCAACTAATTACACCTGTGTGAAGCTAAATTAATATAGGTTAAACATTTGACAAACGCTCTTAGGTTTCGACGTTCGTCATCAGGAGCCGACTGCGGTGGCATCTGGTAACAAAGCTCTGAACTAGTAGTCGTTGACGGTGGCGTTTGGTGGCAAAAGTAGGAACTACTTGAAAAAATTCATTGTCTGCAGTCCTTACTTGAATTGAAAACAGATACACACACTAATACAGTCATCACAATTAACGCCGGTTATCAGACAGATTCTACACACACCCAAAGTACACGGAGCTACATGACCGCGTTGTCGCAGCCCCTAAACTGAGGAACCAACCAACCAACCAACCTAGATGCCGATCTGTTCGATTTTTAAACGAAGTGTCTGAAAATAGGTTATGGAAAATGTATGGATTGCTGTTCCCAATAGTGTAAGAGAAGATGGGGATGATGATGATGATAATTGTTGTTGTTGTTTTAAAGAGATGAACAGCGAGTTCATCAGCCCTTGTAAGAGAGAATTCGTCGTTGATTCATTTAAGAGCTTTGCGACATCTTGGCCACGTAGTTCAATGTACTTGGATGTGTGCCTGATAACCTATGTTATTGTGATAGTTGTAGTAGTGCGTTTATTTGCAATTAAGATACAAATTTGGAAGGAAGCGGTCGTGGCCTTAAGTTAGGACCCATATTGGCATTTGCTTGGAGTAGAAGTGGAAACCCTGGAAAAACAATTCTAGGATGCCTGAGGAGGGCTTCGTACCTAATTCTTCTTAGTATTAATAATGTTATTGGTTTTAAGTCCCTTTTAACTACTGTGGCTTTTAGAGACGCGGAGATGGCGGAATTTTACCCAGAAGGGGACCTTTTACGTGCCAGTGAATCTACTGACAAGGCTCCATCGCATTTGCGCATCTTTAAATGCCAGCTGACGATGTCAGGATTCGATCCTGCAACCTTGGGTTCAGCAGACGAGAACGTTACCGCTGAGCCACGCAGCCAGTCTTTTCTTAGTATTACGAGTACCTCTGAGAATGAGTATCTCCGTTCCAACCGTATGATCATAATTACATTTCTTGACAAGCCAGGGAATTGAAATCAGGACTTTAGGATATGGAGCCTGAGACCACAGATGACAGCTAGAAGTTTATTGAATTATAGCAGGTCCTACAGCAAAATTGATTTATTTACACAATTGCAGCGTCAATATTCCATTCCATTTCGTCATCGAACAAGCGTCGTTTACTACAGAGTTCGTTGTTGTGATGATTCCTTTTAATCCAAATGTTACGGGTTGTAGGACTTGTTGAAGATTTGTTTACTCTGAAATTATATTAATTTTACATACCGGTAACTTAATTCATGATGTGAACTTCCATTGTTTGGGAGATTTAGAAGACAGTGGTAATGTATTTGGAGCAACTCTCGTAATTATCATACGTCTTTCATTATCTCCATCCTTGTATTACCATAGCGTTTAACCGTTACGGTGCTCCGTAACCACCATTTGAGTGTAAAACAAGTCACGTCCTCTCTCCTCTGATTGCACCGTGTCTTTACCTCATCGGGGTGAGTAATTTAACTGCCATAAACAATGAGGCCAACACTTAACACTCTGGTGACACGGCTCAAAACAGAACGTCCTTTGGTTGAGACGGTTCATTACTGGGTTGTGGAGTAATAACGCGGTACTAGTAATTTCAAGATGGAGCATTTTGACAGCCAACTATTAGCAACTAAAACAAAAGTGCATGTATTAGTCTTCATCACTATCATATGTTACACATAATGGAGCAATTTAGGATAGTAACTAATGTACATTTATTATTATAATTATTATTTTCGTTAATTCCCCCTTAAGGTGAGCGTTAAATCACAATCAATTTTCTTCTTCTTCTTCTGCTTCTTCTTCATCTATCCCTTTTGTCTCTCGGCGTCGGGTCTGCCAGCCACTTTCTGTATTCATTCCTATTCCCTGCGAGCCTCCTGGTTTGCTGCAGAGTCCTTCCCTTCTTCTCTGCCACCTCTCCGACATATTGGATCCATTCTTTCCTTGGACGACCTCTTCTTCGAGTGCCTTCAGGCTTTGCCTCAAACACTTGCTTCCGTTTCCTTTCTTCATCCATCCGTATGATATGTCCATACCATTGTAAAGCTTTCTCCTGGATAGTATGTACTACCGATTCCACCTTTAATTCTTCTCAAATCGCTATATTTCGTACCCTATCTCTTCTAGTTTTATTCAATATCTTCCGGAGGTATTTCATCTCTGAGGCAGTCACTCTACTTTCATGTTTATCCAGCATAGTCCATGTCTCAGCTCCATAGGTGAGTGTAGGTAAAAATACTGTCTTATAGATTTGAATCTTGGTTTTCTCCGAGACTTCCTTCTTTCCCAAAATACATTGGCTCAACTGATAATATATGTTATTTGCCTTCTTTACCCGAGTATTAACCTCTCCGTCGATTCTTCCATCCTCAGTCAGCATTGTTCCCAGATATGTAAAGCTGTGGTCTTGGTCCATAATCCTTCCTTGCCACTCAATTAACATATCTTCCCTATCTCCTCCTATCTTCATCACCTTACTCTTATTTATATTAATGGTGAGTCCTCTGTATTGTAGGGCTATCAATTTTCATGGTATTTATTCTGTCCCTTTCTTATTTCTTCCCTAAAACCTCTCATGCTTCCTCTTTCTCTCCTCGGTCCACTTCTTTCCTGTTTCTTTTTCTCTTTGGGCGTTTGCTCAAATTTCTGTTTTCTGATATTGTCTCTGTATATTTTCCTGTCTGCCATGTCTTTTGTAGAGATGTTTTGTTTCTTGAGGTCTTCCACAGTTTCGTTTATCCAATTGGTTTTCAGTGTACTATTCGTAACTATATTAAACGTTTTCTTGGTCAGTCTGTCTTCGTTCACCATATGTGTCAATAACATTTTGCTCTTAATTTCTTGATGTTGTTTGTAATCGTCTCTGTCTGTTTGTATAGACGGCGTCCGTCTTCACGCCACTCCTGTAAGTGGTTTTCTGTGGTTTCCCACTTCTATTCCAGGCAAATGCCGGGATGGTTCCTAACTTAAGGCCACGGCCAACTCCTTCCCAATCCCCCCTTGAATTACAAATACACACACAATTACGGACATGACAATGGCACAGATCATCACCCAAGTACAAGGGATTAAATGACCATAGTGTCTAAGTCCCCTCAAATAAAACAACAATTACAGACATGACAATAACACAGGTCATCACCCAAGTACACGGGATTAAATGACCATGATGTCCAAATCCCCTCAAATGAAACAACTACTTTGCGAAATGAAGACTATGCAATTAATTATTCACGTGAATAGTGAGATAGGTCTATTCTTTCACGTGAGGTCAATACTCTCAACTTAAGATGCTTTAGCTGATTCCTATCCATTTAAAGGGGTTAAAGAGTTTCGTGCTAAAAGGAATGGCAGAAACATTACAGTCCTAATCGTATGGGAAATCTGTAATATTTCCTCCCGTACTGTATTTTGATGCAGATGATATAAGATTGCGCAATAATATCATTTGAGCAATAGACGTATTAATTTGGCTCAAGTACTATAATATGGTCGCGTACAGCTTACCTCTGCGGCCCCCCAGATTACACGCCAGACACGAAACCGACCCTAGTATTAGCTACCGCGGCAGTAATAAAAAGCCGGCAGTAATACCTGTCATTGTCTTGTTTTTGCTCCCGCGGCTGCTACTGGGCGAGTAGCGGCCAAACCAAGCGGACCCTCGCATCGCATCGCATCGCATTGCTTTGTCTTGCTGCAGGGTTACACCCAGCTGGCACACAATGAAGAACTATTACCCAAAATACTGGAGTTATCATTGACCTGTATCGAATGGTCATACCGATTGATGAAACTTGCTCGAAAACAGTGGTGTAATCAATGACAGCCGTTTTGAATCTCCTTACACACCCTCCTCATTGTGAAGAAACAGTGAATCCTAACGGTGTCGGATACTACATCTTCAGAACTACGGTACTTTTTTTTTAAACCATCGACTTCAGCCTCTATGGACTGCGTGTTAACAACCACTCTCATTTCAGTGTCTGCGTCTTGTTCGTTTGCCGGCTTTGACATCTTGCCAGTATCTCTTGAGCCCATCTATCAGCTTGTTCTTCCGCTCCTCTGTCAAAGGGTTCCGCCTCCACCATAAAACCCTGATAGCTTTTCACCATCCTTCTGAAACTATTCCTGTCTTTGATTTTATCCTCCGTAATGCCCACCTGTCTCATATCTTTCTCACACTCTTGGAACCATTTCAACTTGGAGATCTTCGGTTTAAGAAAATTCCAGATTTTCTTTGTGAGCCGGTCATTATTCATACGGAAGATGTGTCCATAAAACAGCAATCTTCACTTTCTAATTGCTGTTGTTATCGGTTACATCGTTCTGTATACTTCTTTATTTGATATAAGTCGAACCTGTCCGTCGACCCATCTGTTGCCCAAGATCTTCCATAGTAGTATGCGTTCTCCTTTAAGTAGCTGATTGACTTGTCCTGTTCGATTCATACACAGGGTCTCCGAAGCATATAAACCTTATGGTTTGACAACAGTGCTGTAATGTCTTAATTTGGCTCCTATACTCAGCATCTTCTTATTGTAGATATTTTTAGTCAGTTGGAACGCTCGCTCTAGTTTCAGGATGCGGATATTGTATTATTATGCCGTGAATAATGGTTTAACATGATTTATTTTTATTTTTTGTAGACTGGGGGTCTATCTGTGATGAGCGTGAACAAAAATAAACTGACACGGATATCCCGTGGTTACCATGGACGTCAAATTGGCAGATGAAAGGCTAAAATGTTGTAATTACTATTAAGGTAATAATTAGTAACCTGTTTAATTCAGCTATTGCTTGAATAATTTAATAATTTTGGTGGAAATCCTAAAAATCCCTAGCGTTAAAAGTAAAGAGAATAAGCAAAATTCAATTTTTGGGTTATTAGCCTATTTATTATAAGAACATTTTGATTAATATGGAAGATTTGAAATGTATTGAATAAGAAAATTATATAAGCTCTGAGGAAAGAATCAATTTGGAATTTGAACCCGGGACCCTTCGGACCATAGCCTAGCGCGCTAATCAATTCGCCACGGAGCCAGATATTTCTTTATACAAACGTTCTATGCCAGTGATTCTCAACCGTTCACTTCGTAGCGTACTGTAGTCTAGACTCTAGTTATTAGCACTCTTGATTGTCACCCCTGAGGTCCGGGCTCTGCAAAGAAATGTAATTATGGTGAGAGGGCTGGGACGAGGTGCATTCAAACTGAGATCAGGTGGATTCCATTTCCTACCTCAGCCGTTCTACAGTAGAAGTGGATTTCAATTTTGCCCTCACACAGGAAAGAGAACCTAACGTGAATTGCTCTGTTGGACGGCGCATCCACACACAGTCTGGAGGCCTGACCAATCGTGAGGAAAATACCGATAAAGGAGAGTATTATCAGATACGCGGTATTGCAAGTAGCCTACACTCAATGATGTCAGTAGGCTACCTGATCTTCTTCTAGTGCGCAGTGTCTGAAATCTCACAACCCAATTAATCTCACCTGTTTTTTATTTAGCGTATGGATTTTAGTGCCGGGAGTGTCCGAGGACATGTTCGGCTCGCCAGAGGCTGTAGCTGCTTCAAGCGGACACCCATGGGGTCAGCTACAAGTCCTGTTCAATTTCAAGTAGTTCCAACTTTCGGTACCAGATGTCACTGACACCTAGTGGTGAACGTTGGAACTTTGATAGAGCGTTTGAACAAATCTAACCTAGAAATTTAGCTTTACACAAGTTTAGTTAGTGGAAGGATCTTTTATATGCTATAAATCTATGCCATGGGACCGCCGGCTTTACTTCCCCTCCGAAGGAAGGCATACTGAAGAATTTCAACGCTCTTAAAAAATCCGACGACTTCAGCTGGGTTTGATTCCGTGATTTTGGACACAGCAGTTCAGCATGCTACGCCACCGAAGCCGCTCATCTCTCCTGTGAATAGATACAACTGAAAACAACACTCCATTATAGCTAGGGCATCATTACTTTCGATTTGACTTTTTAGTGCTACGCTAGAGCTACCTAGCGGCATCCATTCATAACGATATAGCAACATCGCAAACGAAACTCTGTTAGTAGAGATGCATCGATATGCCTGTGATTGGCTGGTTAGAGTGATTTTACTTGTAACCGATATGTAGAGTAGCACTTAAACGCCATGTCGAACGTAATGGGAAGTAAAGCCGGCGGTCCCATGTCATAGATTTATGCCAAGTTAAAGAACCTTCCACTAATTACACCTGTGTGAAGCTAAATTATAGGTTAAACATTTGACAAACGCTCTTAGGTTCCGACGTTCGTCGCCAGGAGCAGACTGTGGTGGTATCTGGTAACCAAGCTCTGAACTAGTAGTCGTTGACGGTGGCGTATGGCGGAAAAGGAGGAACTACTTGAAAAATTCAATGTCTGCAGTCCTTACTTGAATTGAAAACAGATAACAGACACTAATACAGCCATCACAATTAACACCGGTTATCAGACAGATTCCACACACACCCAAAGTACACGGGGCTACATGACCGCGTTGTCGCAGCCCCTAAACTAAGGAACCATCTAACCAACCATCGAATTCAATGATGGCCTAAGTATAATTCTGTAATCACAGCGCTGCCAAATTTTGAGTTAACAAAAATAATGGGGAAAAAGCTGACATAAGCCTATGCATAAAAGAAGTGGACACTCAATAAGACACTATTGTTTGTTACTTTAATGGGTGGACCATCGAGGTTATCTGCTGTCTCGTTGTAACTTCTTGTAAGTAATCTTGGAGGGTGAGGTTTCTCCTCGCAGGTACTTCAGAACTGCTCTTGTTTTACTCCCGGCTTTGAGCGTGGCCATTTTGATTAAAATTTAACTCGCAGATCAAGTTGAAGAGTAGCTGATTATCCGATAATCACTGTAGTTTTGAGCATGCTGAGTATGAATTTGGATCTTTTATACGTTTTCTTTCTCTGTTGTTACAGCCTGTTTGCCAGTGGAGCCAGTCATTACGGAGCCAACCTCACGCCACACTCCCCCTCCGAGGCGAAGAGTGGCTACCCTTATTTCGGGCAGCTCAGTGGTATGGATGCCGGGATGGTGTGTAGTCGAGTGCATTGACAGCGTGCTGGCTAGGACGCCCAGTCCAAAATTCCTCGCACCTATATTACAGCTGGAAATATGAAAATATCACTGAAGAATATCGTGAAAAGTCTTCATGACGTCTCGAGACAATGATCATAAAGTTATGCTCCTATATATTTTTCTTCTGTAGCCGTTAGTCAGTGACTTTGTGATTATGAATGACGATGTACAACTGTCTCCGAATGCTCTTTCTTTCTGCACGTTAGAGGGATACTAACTAATTTATATGATTTAATCATTTTGCCGTATCGTTGGAATAGTGTCTCTCTCGTGGCAAGAATTATCGGCCTTTTAAGAGTATAGCTACTAAATGTTTGTGACTTCGTTTGAAATAAGAAAGGAAGGCTACATACACATTTAGGTCAAGAAAAAATAGTGAGGAGAAAATTACGGATATTTGAATTTTAGGACAGATGCTCAGACATGTAGTTTAGCTTACTAAGAGTTCTCATGGATACTTTGTGAGTTTCATTGTAATGGCTTTGTAAAGACCGATTTTCCTATAGCCTATATCATGAATGGAGACAAACAACCTTAAAAAAAAATAAAGAATGTTGGACTCATTGCCTACAAAGAGAAGGTGTACTGTAGAAGAATTTTCTAACCACCTCACTTCTTCCCTCTCAGAATTTAAGAGAGCCAAATTAAATCTAGAGAAAACAGTGAACGTTGTGATTTTATTTCTTAATTATACAGATATTGTAAAACGTCTTGCACAGATTTTTGGATGGTAGATAGCAATTATTAATTAATGTATGTCCATTGGCGTTACCTTTTGACACCAAATGTCTAAGAAAATGTGGAGAATGTCGTGCAGTTGATAGAGTGATTTCATTCACGAAGTACCTCGAAGTTACCACTGCCAACACAATTGCATGAATAACAATGTTCTATAGTAAATACACTAACAATCCCTAGCGTCACAAGATGCCATCTGTGATCAAACATTCATTCACAAAATGTTTAGATTTGTGTTTCCTCTCTAAAAAAAATATAATAATAATAATAATAAAATAAAAAATAAAATAAATCTGCTTATGAAAACTCAAACCTCAGTATTGTGCTCAAATAGTAAGTTAATAAAAGAAAAGTTTCTCAGGTTCACAATGTTCTCGAAAATTGATTTACTTCCCCTATATTTCTTAGAGGGAATATACCCCTGGCATTACAGCCCATGAGGGGCCTAAGCATACCAAGCGACCACTGCCTAGCCATTTGGCCTGCAGATATTGGGGTGACGCTTGGTCAGCGCATTGGGTCCCCTCGGCCGAATATATTGTTTTTCGTGACCGGGGCGCTGCCTCACTGTCAGACAGCTACTCAATTGTCAACACGAGGCTGAGTACACACCGTTCCAGCCCTCATGCCAGTTTCTAAAATCCCTCACAGAGCCGGGAATCGAACGGTGAGAGGCAGGCCGGCTACCCCAACACCACGGGGCCGGCTCTTATAGGGAAGGAGTGAACAAAACCATAAAGTAAATTCTGGTCCTTTTTTGACTGGAATTACATTTTAACGTTCCACTATATAGCCTATTGGTAAAGGAAACGTAGCCCTTTCAGGAATATTGACCAATTTGGTTAAGGACAGTGTAGCAACACTAAAAAGGTCTTACACGAGACAATCAATATCTATTTTCTTTCAGTTCACTGCGGATGATATTCAAGCGGTATCCATGTAGACTGTTACATAGTATGTTCAACTACAGGTCTAAATGAACATATTGTATATAATGTATGCGAGAAGCTTCAATTATCTGCTAGTTTTCTCCTCACAATTTGACAACAAAATGGCCAAAATGGCAGAACTATTTCGCTTAATGAATACTTGCGTTCGGTGTAAGGACAGTCGTTGAAAATAGCCCTTCTGTGTGCAACGACATGCAGATTAGTTTTTTCTCTTTGTTTAGTTTTAAGACGTTCTCGAGTTACTGAGAGTAAAGCAGTATTTATTGGAGCCTGAATTCATACCGCAGAGGACTTTAAACAGCTGTAATTTTGACGATCACTTATTGTAATTAGTTTTTTTGTTAATACGAGTTTTCATTTTCTTTATTTATACCGTACTTCTAATGATTATAAAATTAATTTTGTAAGTAATTCTATTCCCTCTAGTTTTGGCTATACATGTGTCTTGCAGGGGTGAATATGAGTGACGGACGATAAATCAACCATCAGGCTGTGTGAAACTGAAAACTATTCTTGTACATTGGTTTACTCAGCAATGGTGTTGAGAAACAATGTCTTTCTCCATACTTGCGACAATCACGTTTGCTGAACAATATGCAGCAATTGTGCCTTAAATATACAAAAAATAAGAAATGGACGTGTGTTTTAGATTATAAAGAGCATTGCAATATATTTTGGGTGGAAGCAAATAATGTCACACCCAGGAACTCTTCGAGTTGGCTTTTATATTCACATTTCACTCACCAAATAATAAGGTGATGTAACTATTTTTGTATGCACTTTCATATTCATCTTGTGTACAATCACAAAATAAGAAACACGGTGTGCTAAGTCATGTAATGTTTCTCTTAGATGGTTATGTGGAACAGGTACACTCAGTTGAGATATAGTTGACCCCTTGCCGTATCAAATTAGCACATAATTCATAATGATGCAAAAGTTCGCTTGTAACAATAGCTGCCTTAGATGGAGATCCTTATGTTTCTACTAGAATGTACCTGTTCTAACTTTAATCAAATACAAGTGTACTTAGAGTTGGTGTCATTCAATAGAGCTTGTGCCTATTTGTTGTATTACGTTCTATAAGAATGCAATGTCAGTTTTGTCCTAATATTCCTGTTTATATTCTAAGATTGCACATACAATAGTCGGTTGGACTAACACAGTGCCTTTGATCAAAGTGTACTTTTTAATCCATAGTGCCTGAATGATTCCTATTACTGTTAAATATATCACATATAACTTATTTTTTCATGAAGTATATTGAGACATTTAACAATTTAAAAAAAATACTGGCAAGGGAGGTGATCGAGACACTTACTATAGTTTACTTCACCGATTTCTGGAGGTATCCTTGAGAGCTCACGCCTTGAAGCGAGTTTAGTAGTATTGCAACAGACCACTGGATGCGCTGATGGGCAACAGTAGAACACACAGCGCATGGTTTAACCATGATTGTGACCCGACAAAGCACTCTTCGCGACTGACAATTTACGTATCAACGCGCATGCTCCAGAATTTGAGGTTTATAGACTGTATGCTATCCTGTTGCGCATTCAGGACTCACCGGCAGAAAACGGTGAAATGTACTGTACATTTAGATCGTGATTTTACCCAAGGGTGGGGCAGGATAGATTACGTGCATTCCTAGGTTAATATATTTGTATCAGCCCAAATTAATATTAGAGACCCTATTTACTGTGATAAATGTGTGAAATGTGCCACACCGAGTAGGGATACTATCTAACCAATGTGCGCGGAGCGAGCTGAAATAAGGTTGACATACGCACGCAGCCTGATACGCTGCCGGATCTGTTTGATGATGATAAAAAAAAAAATGCCAGGGTGGAGGAGTAACGACGTGAAAATTGCAATGTGTGCTTGAGCAGTTACGTAACAATATCTTGTTAGCAGACACATGTGCGAATTGCTAACATCTCGCGCAAAGTCGCCTGCTATGGCACCGTGTTGCACACATTTACAGGCCTATCGTGTGCGGTAGCCTATTCGAGCAGTAAGGCAGACCAACTCTGACCGACATTCTGTGTTCATTTCCTGTCTTTCTTGGCACGTTACGCTCTAACAGGACCCGGACCGAGTTCGTGGATATGTGGATAGGGCGCTGGACTTTGGTACAAGAGGCCCCTGGTTCGCTTCCTTTCCAGATCATGGGATTTTAATATTGTACGGTTAATTTCCTGAGCTCGGGAAATCGAAGTTTGTGTTGCCTTCATCAATAAGTATCACGTCTATGGATGTAAACTCGTAAGGCTTGATGACTGGCTGCGTTGCTCAGCGGTAACGTACTCGCCTGCTGAGTCCAAGGTTGCAGGATCCTGGCGCAGTCAGCTCCCAAATGCGAGGTAGCCATGTCAGTAGATTTATTAGCATGTTAATGATCCCCTTTTGGGCAACATTCCGGCGTCCCTACGTCTCTAAAAGCCGCAGTAGTTAAAAGGGACGTACTGTAAGTACAATAACATTAATATCGTAAGTCTTGCACTAGGCCACACCTGATATCATTATTAATATCAACTTATCAGCGGCTTCGGTGGCGTAGTCGGTAGTATGCTGAACTGCTATGCCCAAGACAGCGGGTTTAAACCCGGCTGAAGTCGTCGGATTTTTTTAAGAGCGTTAAAAATCCTTCAGTATGCCTTCCTTCGGAGGGGAAGTAAAGCCGGCGGTCCCATGTCATAGATTTATGGCATGTAAAAGATCCTTGCACAGACTAAACTTGTGTAAAGCAAAATTGTTAGGTTAGATTTGGTCAGAAAGCTCTATCAAAAAGTTCCATCGTTCACCACTAGGTATCATTGATATCTGGTGGCGAAAGTTGGAACTACTTGAAATTGAACGGAACTTGTAGCTCACCCTTTAGGGTGTCCGCTGGAAGCAGCTACTGACTCAGGCGAGCCGAACATGTCCTCGGACACTCCCGGCACTAAAAGCCATACGATAAATAAATAAATAAAATTAACTTATCATTCTTTCTTGCATAGACGCCTAGTTTTACAGAAAGCGGAAACGATCACAAATGGTATTGTACTGGAAGTCGTTGTTCTTATATTTAATTTATGTGGTGGGTAGGTTTGAAACCTTTCGACATGTTGAGCAAGTGTTAACACAGATTATTATCATCATTATCAATTCATGTTAAGGGCGAAGAACATTTTGGTCATTATTATTATTATTGTTACTATTATTATTATTATTATTATTATTATTATTATTATTATTATTATTATTATTATATTGGCACGTATACGTAAACAACTCATTAACTACTTTTGGAGAAATGAAACAAAAATAATTGGTTCAAAGAAGTTTAAAATGATTTAGATGAGTTGAATATTACAATGAAAAAAAAATTGAAAATAGAGAAGAATAAAGGATTCTGAAGAAAAAACATATAAAGCTTACACTAAACATTAGTCAACGAAAACAATATGTCATATCTGATGAGGAAAAGGCAGTCAGGTCAGCCAGGATGAAGAGGTTTTGGGAGAGGAGGAAGATGACAGATAAATTCCCTGTCAATTCTTAGATACTTAAATGTATTTGGTTTGATGTAAGTGCTTCAATGTGGGCATAAAGTATGTAGGCCTACTGTAAATAAATAATGGCACGAGTAAGATTTCCACTTATATCTCAATATTAATTCAGACTGATACTGTTTCCGCCCCTGTAATGCATATAATCTCGAGTAGTCCTCTCCTAAGTTTCATCAGGATCTGCGAGTAGTGGCTCGATTACTTCCTTTGTGAGGAGAATAAGGTTTAAGATGTACAAAGTTAGAAGAGTATATTTAATGTTATAGTCGATTACTTGTGCTATTAAATGACAGAGGGACTATAATGTTAATGGTACATGAACGCACAAATGTTTCATTGTTCTCAGCACGCAATATCTAAAGATTTGTTTCCTAGTTCATAGTTTGCATTAGGCATACTACGAGTATTTGTGTGTTAAACATCAACTTTGTATTCGAATGCTGTTCCAACATTTATGGATTCTGATTGATGAAATAAAGATTAAAGTTGCAAATGGAACCTGTACAGTGACATTTCAGTTCTTTCTGTTAATAAAGACTATAGAAATTAAGTGAATTATTTCTAATTTTAAACATAATCTACAGATGTGTACAAAGGATTATGAACACACAAATTCCTCCACGGAATTCAAACACAAAAATCCTTGATGATGGTTAGTGGCAGGGGCGGCTTCTGACTATAGTTTTAGGGTGGGCCAGATAATATTATTGTTAAAACACAGCAATTTTTCTAGGGATATGCCGTGTCTTGTGTGGGGTTATACCTAGGAACACCAAGCTGGCTCATCAGCGGGTTCTTGATGTCCCCACACAAGACACGGCATAAACCTAGAAAATTGCTGAGTTTTAATTAACTGGCCGTGAAAGCCAATATACCATCTTTTAGGAAGCCTTTATAGGGAGGTGAAAGGCTGTTTGAGATGTTAGCTCTCGCAGTTAAGAGGTGCACGTGCGCTTCATAAGAAGGGAGGTAGCACGCAGTTCGCTACCCTCAATTAATAAAATCTTTGTATCTTAGCCAAGAGGTCCTGCTACTTTCCTTCTCACACTCCCACAAATCACCACCACCCTTCTCCTATAACTCTCAACCTCCTAAACACCCCCTTCCTCTGGCCCAAGAGATGGTGCGGCCATCAATGGGGGCCCGTCCACCCTTCTTGGGTGGCAGTGAAATGACCTTTAGACTATATTATTATTATTGCAGTTCGCTACTCCTGTGGGGATCCGGGCACAGACATCAAGAGCCCACTGATGATCCAGCTTAGTGTTTCTAGGTGAAATCCCACACAAGACGCGGCATAAACCTAGACAAATGGCTGAGTTTTATTTCACTGGCCGTGAAAGTCAATATATATAGCGGCTTCGGTGGCGTAGTCGGTAGCATGCTCAGCTTCTACGCCCAAGATAGCGGGTTCAAACCCGGCCGAAGCCGTCGGATTTTTTAAGAGAGTTAAAAATCCCTCAGTATGCCTTCCTTCGGAGGGGAAGTAAATCCGGCGGTCCCATGTCATAGATTTATGACATGTTAAAGAACCTTCCACTAATTGCACCTGTGTGAAGCTAAATTGGATAGGTTAAGAATGTAAACAACGCTCTTAGGTTTCTATGTTCGTTGCCAAGAGCCGACTGCGGTGGCGTCTGGTAGCTAAGTTCTGAACTTGGCCAAGTAGTCGTTGACGGTGGCGCTTGGCGGCAAAAGTAGGAACTATTTGAAAAATTCTAAGTTGCAGTACTTAAATTAAAAAACAGATACACACACTAATGCAGTCATCACAATAAACACCGGTTATCAGACAGATTCTACACACACCCAAAGTACACGGGGCTACATGACCGCGTTGTCGCAGCCCCTAAACTTAAGAACCAACCAACCAACCAAAGTCAATATACCATATATATTATTGTGGTTTAATATTAAACATTGTTTTATATGTGGCATTTATTATTGCCAATACTGCCATTATCATAATTCCACACAATTGTCATTTTGTAGATCTTCAGTCAGTCCACAAAACTATGGCCAATGATTGGGCTGGATACAAGATATAAATATAAAATACACCCTTGGAGAAAATTACATGTATTAGTTAATTGGCACTATTAAATGAGGCAATTATGGATTACGCGTTTCGACCCTCAAGTGGGAATTATCAGATCGTGATCACTGTGTTGAAGTTTAAATTTTCACTAATGTAAATGCACTACTATTGCTCAGTAGTTAGTCGTTAAGTGATTATAATATTTGAATCTCGTTATAAGTTAGGTTAGTTTTGTCTTCAAAGTTTTGTGACACTTGAGCAAAGGTGTAGGCCTATATGCACGTAGTCCCAAATTGCCCTCTTTTATAGTGAAAAATAACATACACAGGTATTTGTTAGTAATACAAATTTGGAATGGAATTTAAAATTTAGAGGTGGACACCTAAATTTGAAAAGAACCGAAAATTAATAAAACAAAAATAATAATTAAAACAAGTAGTTCCGTGAAGAACTATACAGCCTATATTCATATATCCTACTCATGTTAATTGCCTCTATCAACATACAACATTTCAGTTTGAATGTTGTGATTGATTCGTAGATATTGAGAACCATCTAAATATTTCAGATGGTCGCCATGTTGGATTTTAATTCTTGTACTATTACATTAAGATTATTGTGTACGTGTGGTATTCAAACTTCAATCGCATGATTAGAACACAAGAAGTAAAAACGAGATTTTAAAATTTCGCACAGCTGCCATCTTGTGATTATGCAAACAATTGAAATAAATTAGATGCCAGTGGATTAACATTTGTATAAGCATTTAACGTGCAACGTTTCACTGCACTCGGAGAGTTAATTCGTGTGAAACGTTCATTTAAATATTTATACTTCGCGTCACCGCCATGTTGGATTTGTGCTCACCAGGTTAATGAAAGTCCTATAGGTGAACATATGTTCATAGCCTCTATGAACATAAAAAAATTCAGTTTGATTGCTATAAAGATTCATAGATATTGAGAACCGTCAAAATATTTCGGATGCTCGCCAATTTGGATTGTTATATGTATAGGCCATAGAGTTATGTACCATTCAAGGACAATTATTGCCTTGATTTATTATTCAAACTTTCACTTCGATCGCATGATTACGACACAGGATATAAAAACTTAATTTTAAAATTTTCCACAGCCGCCATCTTGAGGTTATGTAAACAATTGAACTAAATTAGATGCCAGTGCATTACAATATGTAAACTCATTTAATGTACCACATTTCACTGCGCTCAGAGAGTTAAATCACGAGAAAAGTCTATTAAAATGTTTCAAATTTGCTTGGCCGCCATGTTCGTTTTGTACTCTACCGGTTTTTGAAATTTACTTAGATAAACTTGTAGCAGTGCCCTTTATCACCGTACAAAATTTCAGGGTGATATCTGTAATAGTTTAGGAGATATAGAATGCCGGTGAAATATTTACAATATGTAACTCATATGTAAACTCATTTAATGTACCACATTTCACTGCGCTCAGAGAGTTAAATCACGAGAAAAGTCTATTAAAATGTTTCAAATTTGCTTGGCCGCCATGTTCGTTTTGTACTCTACCGGTTTTTGAAATTTACTTAGATAAACTTGTAGCAGTGCCCTTTACCACCGTACAAAATTTCAGGGTGATATCTGTAATAGTTTAGGAGATATAGAATGCCGGTGAAATATTTCGCACAGCCGCCATTTTGAGGTTATGTAAACAATTGAACTAAATTCGATGTCAGTGCATTACAATGTGTATAAACATTTGCTGTACCAAGTTTCATTACGTTTGGATGGTTAAATCGCGATAAAAGTCTATTCAAAAGTCTCAACTTCGCTTGGCCGCCATGTTGGTTTTGTAGTTACCAGGTTTTTGGAAGTCTCAATGGTGAGATTCTAGTAGTAAACTTTATCACCGTAAACAATTTTAGGGTGATATCGGAAATAGTTTCGGAGATACTGAATGCTGGTGAAATATTTCGCACAGTCGCCATGTTGGATTGGTGAGACACAGTAAAATTTGAAGGGCACGGTCGGGGTCGACCAGAATGGTGCTATGATTTTACCGAGTTTCATTGAAATCGCTCCAGCCGTTTAGAAGTTATTAGGGACACACACACACACGCGCGCGCGTGCGCACACACACACGGACAAAATGTGATCTCATAAGCCTATTTCTTCATAAAATGAAAATAGGCCTAAAATAGGTAGTAGATATTGTCTCTGAACTTGCAATAGTCTACCGCGTAACAGACAAAGCTCTTCTTTTCCATGGATGACTGAGTGGCTCAGCGGTAACCTTGTCCGCTTGCTGGGCCAAAGGTTGCAGAATCCAGGCACAGTTGGCATTTGAGGAAGCAAAATTCCGTCACCCCGGCGTTTCTAAAAGCCGCAGTTGTTAAAAGGGACGTAAAGCCAAAAACATTATTATTATTATTATTATTATTTTTATTATTATTATTATTATTATTATTATTATTATTATTATTATTCCTCATTATTTTCCTTATGATTGGCAATGCCTCCCTGCCGTATATGGATGTTCCGTTCCGTCCAACAGAACAATATTCACATTAGGTTCAGTTTCCTCTGTATTTTCTTAAGTAATATGAACTTAAAATATACTGTATTTTAAGGGACACTAGGGCTGAGTTTTTAGGCAAAAATGACAAAATAACTGTATATTGTTTTTCCCATATATACATCTTATACACATGTGTTGTAAGATAACATTGCGATATCTCCAGTCCCTTTGTAAATTACACACCAAAAAAATAAAGAAAACTATGAAAAATTATCAAAATTCATAAAACATGATGGCACATCAAGAAAAAAAATAATTGATCTGACAGCATACACGTATCACTTTCCTGAAATATCTCAATGTTAAAATATTAAGAATAGTTTTATGTATATGTAATGAAAATATCAAGCGTTTTACACAATTTCTAATGCGCATGGAGCATTTTGATTACACGGTATATTTTAATAATATAATTAGTAAAAAATCAATTACATTTCTTCCAATTGTTTTCAAATTTGGTATGTGACTTAGTGTTACTATTCTAAGTATGCAGTTTAAATTTCAACTCATTCTGATAAAAAAATGTGGAAGTTGAAAAACTCAGCCCTAGTGTCCCTTAAGAGTGCCTAACTACACGGAAATGCACTTTTCTCCAGTACAATGTATAAGGGAGCCGGGTCATGTGAATCTATAGAAGAATGTAGCTTCCGATGTTTAGTTACATATCTCAGAAACTACAATAGATATCTCCTTGAATGTTCTTTTGGTATATTCAAAGTACATTCACCATTAATTGGGTAGAATTTGAAGTTTCTATGTTGAATATTTTGTGTCAGGGAGAGCACTACACAAACAATCTTAAAGAAATATGTTGTTAAAAATTCCCGTAACGCATATCCCTTTTTTCTGAGCAAATACTCACAGCGAACAGACCCAACAAACTTTGCATGGATGATATTTGAACTATTTTTGAGCTACTGAATTAAAGTATTGTCCTATTGTTCACAGGAGTTTTTTATTTTTTACATCCTAGTTGAAAACATAATTTTTCTGTAAAATTGTCAGTGCTTTTCAAGCTGGGCTCCATGAACTAATCAAGATACCGTAATAGATTTACTTCCACTAGTAGATCTATATAGGGTCTTAGAGACTACCAAGTTTCAAATACATTGATCAGGTAGTTTCTGAGAAAATGGTACATTAAATTTCAAAATATATGACTTACGGGAAACACAAAAAGAATGACTAATAGCTACAGTATAGCCTTAAAACATTATGTTTCAACCAAATTCTTCAGGAAAGATGCTTCTTCACAGGAAAATTAACCTAACCTGAAGTGTTCTGTTGGATGACACATCCACAAACGGTTGAGGGGCTTGACCAATCATAAGGTAAACATCGCCATGTTGTCGTTGCACGGTTGGAGCAACGACCAGTTCTCAACCAAAGATGTTTGACCGAGGAACAGTTAGGCTACTACCCGACCAGCGAATTGTTACCGGTGGCGGAAATCGGAACTAATGCACTCCGCCCAGCCACACGCCTGCGATGGACGTTATTTGTGTGCCTGATTCATGCTGGGCCGTGCGCTGTGCGGTGTGTTCTCATTGTAGCCTATGACTATACATGAGTCCCCCCTTTCCCCGCAAGTGGCTCGCTGCAGCCATAACGAGGCGAGATGACGTAATGTATACACAACAGCTGTGCTCTCCTTCTAGCGGTAACAATTCCCTGGTAGGAAAGTAACTTGGCTAGTTGTTGCAACGAAGTGAGACGGGAGCCAACGAAGACACCCTGAATGCTCCGTGTATAGTTGCCTCACTTTCCTGGTTAACGAGCGGCTGGTCTTTTTGAAATCAAGCTAGGTGGATATGTTTACATTCCATGGCACCTGTGGCCAAGGCTTTCCCAGCGTGAGGCACAGTGTTGTCAAATTTCTACTGTAGCCACTGAGGGCAAGCAGCGAGACTGGACAGAACTATATGCAGATGTGCAACATTGGACACTGATACCTGTTGGAGACACAAGCTAGCCAGCAGGGCGGGACTTAAGAGTCCACGTGGAGTGACAGAGGAAGCATTCTATTGGACAACAACCGTCAGCTATTGGTCACTAGCAAACAATGGTTATTGTCGGCGTGTGCTACTGCCTTACGTTTGAGTCGCCGCCCGTTAACCAGGAAATTGAGGGAACTATACTGCCGATAAGTGCATAAGTGCATAAGTGCATAAGTGCGACACTTTTCTCACCCTCAGGTATAGCTTATATTGTTTTGCTCTCGTCATGTTTTTCAACCCCCTTACAATCTATTTAATCTCGAGGTGAATGTTACGTTTTCTGCAGTGCCAGGACAAATGAACTACCGTACATCATTTTTAACCACACATGCAATCATTTACCCCCACCCTAACTGAAAATGGTGCAACTCCCAGAACAATTATCCACCTGCCGTCACTGCTGTCCAGTATCAATTTGCATAGTTTACGTCACCATGTATCAACATTCAAACGAAGGATATCGTACGACAGGAGCAAAAGTTTGCAGCGCTCACTCTGTCTGCGCGGAAAATAGTTTTCATTTAGAGACTTGTCTCACTCACTGTAAGTTGAATTAGGGGTAAACCTACTTTATTTCGTGACACCAGACATAATATTTATCCTGAAGTAAGGTAGGCATTCTTCACCTATTTCCAACAGTCCTCAACAGATGGCAGGAATGTCATTACACGGGAAAAATGCTCTGAGCGGAAATCGTCACTGAGTGTACGACAGGGAGTTGAAAGAATGGTATGTGCGTGAAAACCCGTTGTTTGTTAAGCAGCTCCTGTACTACAAGGTGGTTAAGGGAAGTTGTTGACGTAATTATTCAAAACCTTCTATGCAGCCGTATTCTCTAAGGAACATACTTGCATCTCAGTCGTCAGAGTTGGATTTATATGCATTATTACTGAAATAATTGCTTAGCAAAGTATAGTGTCACGGAATTAAGTATGCTACCACGAAATTGAGTAGCATGCCCACTACGCACATGTCATTGTATAACATAGTTTAACATTTCTTGAATGCTCTTTATCATGGATAAGTAGAACAATGTATTGGTTTCGTACACGTAAAACATAAAAATTTTTGATCTAGTATTTGTTTTGGTTTCTCATCTATAATCCTTGATATCACGAAGTTAGGTAGGTTCCTTTTCCTTGATATATAGGGCGTATGAGAATAAGTTGCTGAAATAATAAGATGTATACTAAATCAATCTCTGCCGTATTTTAAGTCCTCCGAGAAAACAGAATGCAAATTATAAAGAAATGTAAATTCAATGGTGAGCCTACAGCGCGTGGTCGGCCGAGCAATCTTGTTACTAGCATAACCTTGGGCGGAGCTAACGGTGTGCTTGTAATAGGAGCGTATCACAAAGCAGCTTCATGTTATGCTCTAAAGCAAGGCCATGTAGCCTACAGGAAATGCTGCTTTGAATATCTCCTCTCGATAAGCCCTACCCCGCAAGTACTCTCAAGAAGTATAAATAAGCTGTAGCTGGCAAAGAGACTAATGCGTTTTCAAGATGGCGGCCTATCAAATTATTGTTTATCGATTGTTCGATTATTTATTGATAGATCGATGATTGATTTTATTGATAGATTGATTTATTGAAAAACTCAAAATGGTGGCTGTAGAATCCCTGCCATCTGACCAAGTTATTGATCGGTGTAAACCTCAAGGTCTTGTGACCTTGTGACCTCTGGTCTTTTGAATTTTAGCACTAGAACAAACAAAATGCGAGGTCATCCAGACTTAGAGACGTCACAAGAGGAATTCCCATCAGGGTTGACCAACCTGTGGATATGAAAGCTCTCTTAACCCTCTAGAAGTTTGAAATTTGCTGCGAGATTTTAAATGTTGGTGATAAACGATCCATGAAATAAACTAACGGGTTATTAAAACTTAAGGTCACGTGACGTCTTGAGCGGAATCCCCTTCATGGGTGTGAAGAATCTTTAAATCATGTAATTTCTTTTTTAAATTTTGGTGCGAGATATAAAATTTTGATTCATGAAATAATCAAAACAAGACTCAGCGGCTGGGGTACTAAACTGTGTGACTTGTGTTTGTCACGTCATGTAAACGGCTGTTACAGAGTGGTCCAATGTGGCGTGATCATGCCTGCCCTTCGTTCAGTAGTAACATTTGTGATTAATTCTGCACACCGCATACATTTTTCTCGGGAATATTATTACTATACATCGCTAACGTTCTGTTGCGATATTAGTATTAGTTTCTACGCCAGCTTCGGCTTATTTATACTACTTGAGAGGATATGCGGGGCATCTAGAGGAGAAATTCAAAGCACATATCCTGTACTTGTCCTTGCACTAAACCATAGAATATGAGAGATATGAAGCATTATCATTGGCGATTAACTAACACTTAGGAAAACCTTGTTAACGGATTATCACTTACATTTTTAAGAATAACATGCCCATAAATTTACCGCAACTTATTTTCAGACATTCAATATATTGTATGGGGATTTCCTGTATGCTCTTCAACCAAAACCAGTTATCGTCTGATTTAAAAAAATATATTCCAGTCGAATTGGAATTTTCGAGGAATTAATTTAATTTTCAATGTTCATATTACTTTATTAATTAATATTAATAATGATTAATAATTATTGAATGGCATTATACAACTTTGTTCTAAATAAAATGTTTTTCATTCATAGACTACTAACTTACTCAGAGTGTGTATATTTTTATATCTAGTTTTCTGATTTGCGTATATCTTAGACATTTGAATTGAAATGTGCTTAGCAGTGATCAGAGTAGGTAGTTTGATTTTATGTACTTACATCATATGTCATAACATGAACATGCCTTTTTCCCCGGAAGGATTCGCTATTTTTGGAATTGAATTAAATATTATTATAGTAGTGATTCAATTAGTTAACTAGTCATTTAAAATTAAAAGGACTTATCAAAATTGTGTATACAACGTGAAATTTTATTCTTTACAACTTTTATTCTATGGGTTTTCCAACAAGGGAATCTGTTTCAAAGATATGTGGTCTTGGAAAGTCGCAAAATGTAAGTTTGCACCTAAATGAGAAATTTTCCCAGTTTTGAACTTTTGATTTCGGCTATACTACCGAACCAAATTTCAAGTTTTAGATGTTCATTCGACGCATCATTTAACCTTCGTTAATATTGAACTGATTAATATATTCCGTTCGACGTACCCTTTTCGAGCTACAAGCAAAACACTGAAAACAAGTAGTTCCGTGAAGATTTATACAGCCTATTTTCATATATCCTACTTATGTTAACTGCCACTATCAACATACTACATTTCAGTTTAATTGCTGTAATAGATTCGTAGATATTGAGAACCGACTAAATATTTCGGATGGTCACCATGTTGGATTTTATATATGTACGTCCTAGAGTTATGTAGTCTACTGTTAAATGAAGATTATTGTGTACGTGTAGCATTCAAACTTCAATCGCATGATTAGGACACAAGAAGTAACAAGGAGATTTTAAATTTCGCACAGCTGCCATCTTGTGGTTATGGAAACAATTGAAATAAATTAGATGCCAGTGGATAACCATTCGTATAAGGATTTACTGTAGGCCTACCAAGTTTCACTGAACTCGGATGGTTAAATTGCCAGAAACATCCATGTGAATATTTATACTTCGCATCTCCGCCATGTTGGATTTGTGATCACCAGGTTATTTAAAGCCCTATAGGTGAACTTAAGTTCATAGCCCCTATGAACATAAAAAAAATCAGTTTGTTTGCTATAATAAATTCGTTGATATTGAGAACCGTCTAAATATTTCGGATGGTTGCCATGTTGGATTGTTAAATGTATAGGCCATAGAGTCATGTACCATTAAAGGAAAATTATTGCGTAGGTTCGTTATTCAAACTTTCACATCGATCGCATGATAACGACACAAGAAATAAAAACTTAATTTTAAAATTCGCGCCGCCGCCATCTTGAGGTTATATAAACAATTGAACTAAATTAGATACCAGTGCATTACAATGTGTATAAACATTTCCTGTACCAGATTTCATTGCGTTTGAAACATTACATTGCGAGAAAGGTGTATTTAAAATTTTCAAATTCGTTTGCCCGCCATGTTCGTTATGTAGTTAACCGGTTTTTGAAACTCTTATAGATGAACTTCCAGTAGTGCCCTTTATCTGCGTACAAAATTTCAGGATGATACCGCTAACAGTTTCAGAGATATAGAATGCCGGTGTAATATTTCGCACATCCGCTATCTTGTGGTTGTGTAAACAATTGAACGAAGTTAGATGTCGGTGCATTACAATATGAATAAGCATATACTGTACCAAGTTTTATTGCGTTTGGTTGGTTAAATCGCGAGAAACGTCTATTTAAAAGTCGCAAATTCACGTGGCCGCCATGTTGGTTTTGTAGTTACCAGTGTTTCAAAAGTTACATAGGTGAACTTCTAGCAGCTTCCTTTATCACCGTAATAATTTCCAGGGTGATATCGGTAATAGTTTCGGAGATATTGAATGCTGGTGAAATATTTCGCACAGCCGCCATGTTGGATTGGTGAGACGTAACAAAATTTGAAGGTCGGGGTCGCCCGGATTAGTGCTATGAACTTACCGAGTTTCATTGAAATCGCTCCAGCCGTTTAAAAGTTATTAGGGGAGGGACACACACACCTCACA
Organism: Meconema thalassinum; assembly: GCA_946902985.2. Lineage (NCBI taxonomy): Eukaryota > Metazoa > Arthropoda > Insecta > Orthoptera > Tettigoniidae > Meconema > Meconema thalassinum. The sequence continues at coordinate 999,714,902 of OX336388.2, read as the reverse complement.
CACACATACACACACACGCACACACACACGGACAAAAGTTGATCTCATAAGCCTATTTTTTTTTTCAAAATTGAAAATAGGCTAAAAAGAGGAAACATTTCGAGGTTATTTGGGTCCCAAAAGTTATGCACACCTCTTGGGATGGTGCAAACTCGGATTACACGCATTTAGGACCCAGCGAAGGTATTAAAATGATTTCCAACTTGCTGGAAATTAATTCCACAAAACGCTATTTTTGAATCTAATTTTACTGTTCGTCTTTTCTTCTTCTTTGGTCGTTTGCGCCACCTATGGACCACGGTGCTTGTGCTTTAGCTGTTGTCTGCCACTTCTGGTGTTTCTGGTGGATTGTTTGGCGACTGCTTCTGTGCTGAAAATTTGAGCCTTTCTATTGGACCAGTAATCTTTCTTTTTCTTGCTAAACTCTATATTACGTTCCTCGGAACATTTCCTGGACGCGTTGTGGTGAACTTCAGTAATGGATGAGAGGAAAGGCCTGGTTTCAATTGTCAGACGGTGGCGACCACTGTCATTTATTGTGTCTTGCTGAATATTAAGTTCAGCAAGATCCTTCTCAACTTGTTTGATCCACAAGGACCCAGTGACTTTACTCTTCTTGGCTACCTTGAAGATTTTATAAGACAACCTGTGGTGGTCCATTCTGTACAGATGGCCTTAGAAAGCCAGGCGTCTCCTTCTGATGGCATCGGTGAGGTTTTCCTGGTGTTTGCAGAGTTCACAATTTAGTTTGTACCATCGTCTTCCATCTGGTAAGATCCTTGGCCCCACTATTTTCCGCAAGAATTTCCTTTCATGTACATCGAAAGCCATTAGAGGGGTATTCTTAGTTAGAAACCGGCACTCAGCTGCGAAGAGGATTGATAGTCTGACTACTGCCTTATAGTGTCTTCGTTTGACATTCATTGACAGATGTTTCGACGCGTACAGTTTTCTGAAGCCTACCGGTAGTATGCCCTGCCTAGTTTGATCCTCCTTTGTTTGAGAGCCATTATTTCACTGAAATCTTATGAGATCCATTTTCCAAGGTATTTTACTGCTTTCACTCTCTTGATATGGTTAGTATTACTGACTCTCATGGTATTAGGGGCGTCTTGAATATTGGTAATGGACTCAGTCTTTCCGATGTTGATCAACATACCCGGTTTCGCCGCTATTGAGTACAGTGTTTGGAGTTGCGTCGTGGCCTCTTCCATGTCGTTTGCAAGCAAGGTAAGGTCATCAGTGAAGGCTAGGCAAGGGATCCTTAGGTTATCTGTTTTGGTACCCATCCTTAATCCAGTGTCGACGGGTAGGATTCTAGTCCATCCCCTGACGTTCTTTTCCAGAACACAATTAAACAATATGGAAGATATACCATCTCCTTGCCTCACCCCAGTTTTGATTGGGAGAGCTGCCCTCGGAACGTTACTCAGGAAGTAGTATGGTAAAGGGTGGCTTGTACCAACCTAATGATTTTGTCGTCAAGTCCCAATTCCCCTAGGATTCTGAAGAAAGTGGTTCTATCCATTGAAGTATTTCATTCTATGGAAATGACTGACAAAATCTTACATATGAATTTAGGTAAACTGCCAATACCTTTGCTCTATTTGACCAGTAATCTTTCATTCTCTTGCTGAACATTATATTACGTTCCTCGGATCAAGAAAGTGAGAACTCAGCGGGTCTGGGCAAGTTAATATGTCCATGGTACAGGTAGTAAGATCATTGGGAATATCGATAGTAACTTTGTTTGCCATGACAGAATGCAGGGTCAGTGTGAAAATCATTGCCAGAGCTCCATCTGCAACTACAGAGACCACTTTCTACTCAGTGCGAAGCAGCAAGGACACAATAATAACTTTTAGTTGGCGTTGTACAGGGCGCCCGAGAATGTTCTCCGCAGTGGTTACGTGCAGCAGTGAGTGGTTGCCTCATCGGTTTAGTTGGTAGCACGGTGTCTTTGACAGGGTGAATCCCACACGTGTGGGCTGTAGTCTGTCGAAATCGGCAGTGTGTATTGCAATTAGCGAGCGTATGTGTCGTCAGCACTTCCAGCATCTGTTATGAATGGCTGTTGTGAGTACAAAATATACTGTTTGCTAGTTATTAGGGAACACAGCGATGACAGAATGCATTCTGCACATACGTCAAGCTCATGTCACCACGGACAGTTAAACGATGACAGAGGCTACTTGAGCTGAGTCATATCCTACTCACGCAACTGTACCTGTCAGCGAAGCAGGCTGACGTGTGACACAAGTAAACAAATAATAGTTCCCATCTCGACCGCCAGCAATCATTTCATGAAAGGCTAATATGATGCTGCCAACGTAACTTCTGTTGCTAGCTCTCGCAGACACATGTAGGAGCTGCGGAGAACATTCCCGGACTCACTGTATTTTCCTACCTGTTGACTGGTGTTGGTGGCATGTGGTACCGCTCACGATAGAAATCTATAATATATTATATTATGAGAATTAAGTCAATACAATGTACTCTTAATTAGAGAAGTACCAGTTTCGGCCACATTGTCACCTTCCTCAGCAGATCAGCTCTGAGATAAAATAAGTTCAGTTGCAAGTTTTACACTTAAAAATATTCTAAACAAAGCGGCGGGACCGGTCGATGGACACGTAACAACCGAGTGGAAAATTCCGGTGGGACGGTCCCAACATATAGGCCTAAATAAAGCTTTGTATTTCTAGCACAAAATCTGATCCACTGGCGTGCATTTGTTGCTGAACGTGGTTAGACATAAGCTTACTGAGAAGGTATAGGGCGTTCCGTAGGTTCACACTTCGAAGTTTCATAGGGGATTAACTGTCTTCACATAAATATGGAGACAAAGAAGAGGCCATATCAAAAATATCTTCTTGCTTTATGTTCACTAACTTAAATGATGAAGGGTTGACTCCAGCAGAGTTTATCAATTCGTCCCAATAACCTTGGATTTCTGCAGTGTGTTTCTTCTTTTTAGCCTCAATGAGACAGAAATCTTGATCAATTGGGAATAGCTATGACCTCTAATGTAGAATATGTATTTTATGGGTTTGAATACCTTGAAGAAGTGAACCAGAGCATAGAGAAATCGGATCATAACTTGATTCTCGTTCTGGCCTGAGCATCTGTCGCTAAATGTATCAACGCGTGAGTTCTAGTGCTATATATATTTAAATGCTTCAGTAGCATTGAAGTTACATTTTTCTGACCTTTCTTAGCAGCCATTTCATCATATTATACATTCATGCTGACCACCTTCGTCCCCATGTCATGAATCCCAAATACATAGTACCAATGTTGGTGGGCATAAAAAAACTCACAAGTATGAATATGAGGTAGGGGAAGGTTTTAGCACGAAATCGAAAGAGATGCAGGTAACCTTGTTTCTCTGAGCCAAACGTTTAAACATACTCGATTTAAAAAAACTTATCAGCTTTACATAGGTGGACTTGCTTTTCAACTTTATACCTGTCGATTGTCGTCCAGATTATTCTGGACATTGGCACCGTTTGCAACAAAGGCAAATATTATTCTGGACATAGAGCTTTTTGTATCACAGTCAAAGGACAATGGTTGTTTTCGTAAAACAGGGCACATTTTAACATGCATATACTGTATAATGGAACTATGGATGGGTTTGTGAAATATTTGTATGTCAAACGGTGCTGCATGTAACGAAGAACCAAGTGGTGGTCACCGTTCAAAAATACCAATTTTGAACTATGGCTGTTTTTGTAAAAGTGTCTTCAATTCCCATAACACAAATTTGAAACGAACTAACCAAACGCGTTGTCGCAGCCCCTAAACTTAAGAATCAACCAACTAAACTAACCAAACGCAAAGCTGGTGCAACAGTGATTTATCGATATACAGTGCAGACTGTACCAATACATCTCAGAAAGATTGCTTCACACCGAAGTTAGTTCACCGCCGGCAAGGATTTGTCAGTGTGGTAGTTCGTGACAATAACAACAGAGCTACATGCGTCATGTTTACGGACGATTAATGTAAGCGCAGGAGCCGTGCATTCAAAGATAATTTGTCACTGGGGAGATTATTCTATTTTCGAACGGTTGTTTGCTGGCTCAAATATTTACTGCGTGATATCTCAAAATGATAGCGGAGTGTACAGAGATGATATTGGTGATGTTACATATATAAGTGTAGTAGCTTATTTTCAAATATGTTCCAGAGAATATTTAAAGTGGCCAATTGGGTGGTGTTTGAGACATGGTTGTCAGAAGCACAAGAGAAGTCAGCTGCAGTCTTCACGTTTCTGTGGACTTATTTTAAAATGAATGACTGTTCAGAAAACGTCGAAACCGTAATGCAAGGATGTGTTTTTATTTCTTGGCACATGAAAGGTTAGACTACCACCAAACCTCACCAATATATTACGTCTCATTCATAAAACGAACGTTGAAGATCATCCCCAACACCGAAGAACCTCGAAACTTGGATATGTTATTATTATTATTATTATTATTATTATTATTATTATTATTTTACATCGTTATGCCCTACTCAGGAGCACGGTTGAACATGATTAGCTAATGTGTTGGCCTTCTTTTATCCCAAAATCTCTTCATCCTCTCACTGAGCTTCTTCCTTCGTTCTTCTGTCCAAGTTGTAGTGGCTGTGGTGTTGGGTTTGTCTCCAAATTGGTGATTGTCGATTTTGGTTCTGAAATTACATATTTCCTGTACAATATCTTCTGAAATGTTGATTTCCCGGAGATCTGATTCAATTTCTTGTTTATTAATGAAAGGGCTAGGTTGAGAATTCTTTTAGTTAGTCTGTTATTGTCCATTCTAATAATAACTTTTGTCCGTAAAATTTCACATTGAGTGAAATGTGTTTTTTTTTGTTATTTGGTGAGCGAAATGTGTTTTTTTTGGTGTTATTTGGTGAGGTTTTCGATGTAGTATGATGTTATACACCAAAAAGTGGGCTGAGGAAGGAAACATTTAATTTTCCGAAACATGTACCTGTAGTATTTTTATTGTAAGTAAAGTATTGATTTGGCGAGAAATTTATGTTATACTTCATGTAAACATGGTCAATACGGAACCTGGAATGAGTGCTGTTCCTAGGAGTTCATGCCATCTCGCGACTGGAAGGCGAACTAACTCTCAATAATAGTAAGTAAGGTGTTCTTATAACAATATAATTATACTGTAGATGTTTACTGAATTAGAATACATAGGCCTAGATGACGAACACTTGTTGCCATGAGAACCACCGGACATTCATATTTAATTTTGTCCACGCTAATCACAGACATACACCCAGCCCACAGTGTAAACAAAATTATTCTATTTCTCATTATATACAGAATGTGGAGAAAATATCAATACAATCCATCCTACGATGTTTGAACATTTTACATTATTTTTCATTAGAAATTTATTTTTCAAGCGTGTAAACATAAATTGAGGATTCATCAACACTGTTAATCCTATACTCCAATCGTACGAGGATCGTAGAAAATCTTCAGTTAATTTGGTTAAGTATTGTGGATTTTCTTGACTTATTAACTGATTTCATACAGTATAAGTACACTTTAACACGCAGCACTATACGTCACCTCGCCATGTGGTAGCTCAGTCTCTCTTGTTCATTAAGGTCGAAGGTACACAATTCCCTGGTGTAAATGTAATATAAAAAAAAATCAATTGAGTTATCCTAGGTATTATTCGAATTAATAAGCATTATATTAGCTAGTACTACAGTAGATATACTATGTAAGCTGGGAGAATGCGATTGACAGTACTCGTCTCGCCATGTGTTCTGAGAACGAGGTTGCCAAACTGTACAAGCTGACCAGGCACTGAAGCACGTGGGCTGTAATATTGTAACGCAGAGTATTATGACATCAATACCGGGTGAGTTAGCCGAGGTCGTTACGGCATGACTGCTGGCAGTCGCTCACATCCGGGAGGCGCGGAGGTTCGAATCCCCCCGCCGGCAACCTTGAAGATGGTCTTCTGTGGTTTCCCATCTTCATTCCAGGCAAATGCCGGGGTTGGTCCCCAAGTATAGGCCACAGCCGCTACCTTCCAATTCCTAGCCCTTACATTCCAACTTCCCCCTCCTCCCCCCCCCCCCCCAACGGTACTTGTAGCTCACTCATTGGGTGTCCGTCTCGAAGCAGCTACAAAACTGGCGAGCCGAACATGTCCTCGGACACTCCCGGCACTAAAAGCCATACGAAAATAAAAAAATAAAAATGACATCAATTATAGGAACATGGATTGGTCAAGAGGCAGAAGGTTGATGACTGTCGTGGAATTTCCGGCCAAATGTCAATCCCTTTCTCCAAGCGTACAGAGTATAGTTAAGAATTTTTCGAATTTAAAGATAACATATCCATAGGTTGTAACGTGTTTTTCGAGGGGATTTTACGCCACTGGCATAAGTCAGTAGGAAGCCATTCTATATTTATTTACGCGGCAAATTGTTCAGCCAAGAGAAGTTTTCATGTAACTTATTATTATTATTATTATTATTAACTTATTATTATTATTATTAAGGTATTTTTTGGAGCACGTTCTTATAAAATTATAAGCATACAGATAGGTTTTCTATGTTATAGAAAACACTATCAAGCAAATTATTACGAACAACATTATCGTAAGAAAATTATAAGATTACGGAATTTTACGGAGTTTTGTCAGTTAGGGTATTTTGAGAGAGATGAGTCACGGGGAAATCGGCTACAGGCTTAATCTTGTCGAGTAGCATGACGCAAGCTGGGTTGCTGCTTCAAGAAAAGGCGAAATAGTCTGGAACGGTAATCGACATCATCCTCGCGCCGAGTGTAATGACCCTGAGGAAGGGGGTAGCGCGTGGTGGCTCAGCCAATCAGAGGAGTGCGGGCGAGGAGAAGACGGGGTCCAGAGAGGGGATGCGACGAGTGCATATATGGTATGCGCGCCGTGGAGGCAAGAGGACTATCTTTGTAAAACTTAACCAGTGTGGTTGTACGTGTGGTAGGTTCCGATGTTCGGACCATAAGTTATCATATCTACAAGTATCTCATCAACTAACGAAGAAGATGACGACGACCAGGAGGCTGTGGGAAGCTCTCTACAACATCCAGTACGAGGGAAATGCTACGGCAATTTCCAGTGGTAAGCGCGAATGACTCAGAACTACGCAATCTCTCGTCTCTTTGTTTAATATTCAGTATTTCAGTAACTTCATAGCTTGGGAATAAGAGTAAAATCAGTAATTTATCCGACTCCGTTTTCATGTAATTTTCTAGCGGTAATATTCAAATCGCAACGCTCCAATTTAAATTCAAACTTATTATTATTATTATTATTATTAATTTTGCAATACTTGTTTTATGTAATACATTCATTTCTTTTAACCATGCAATCTTTGCTTTCAGTAGGTAGCATTAGATATAGACCAATTCATTCTCCTGATACAATTGTTTGTTGGGTTAATGATCAAATCATACCACGATCTGAGTGAAAAGATTCTTGAAGGTGTTCTACCAGAGCTAGGTGTTGTTAAATATAAATTTAGATTTCAACATAGCGTTGAGGTCTTGGCGCCCATTAAAACAACTTATCTTAGTCAGAGTAAATATTTCAAAGTGCAAGACAGATCTAGCAAAGAGACCATTACAATTGTCACCCAACGTAAAGGAACCGTTTCAATTGTCGCTACCAACTTGGGGCTGAAAACCTAATAACATTTGTGGAAGGAGAAGGGTATATATTTCTGTGCCTGTATTTTGGGGGTTTTTCATTTATCGGTGTGTATCAGCATGGGTAGTGTTGAGGAAGAGATGAAGTTGCGTAGTGGTCACCAGTTGGATAGTGAAGATACGAGCAGTATGGCTAGTCTTGGAAATGAAAGCAGTACAGGAATGTCGGAGGTAAATCCCGATACTGAGGGGGGTAATCAAAACAGTCAAGCTGGGTTAGAGAGTTTGGTTCTTCAGTTTATGCAACAAAATAAAATTAGCACAGATGCTTTAAACGCTAAACTTGAACAAAACAGTAGGGAAAATAGAGAGAGTACTGAGACTTTAAACGCTAAACTTGAACAAAATAATGCTAAACTTGAACAAAATAGTAGGGAATATAAAGAGAGTACTGAAGCTTTAAACGCTAAACTTGAACAAAACAGTAGGGCAAATAGACAGAGTACTGAAACTTTAAATGCTAAACTCGAACTAAATAATGCTAAACTTGAACAAAACAGTAGGGAAATTAGTGATAAATTTGAGCTAATTAGAGGTGAGATCAGAGGGGGTGATGGAAGAGAAGGCTAAAGAGATTATTGCAGATGTAGACAGAAAATTAGGAAAAGTACAGGAGGAGTTAGAAATTAGAATCAGTACACAGGCTGAAAATTTAAAAGAACTAGTGCAACTTGAAACACAACAGGTCAAAAAGCAATTGGCGGGAGAAATTGACAAAATTCAGGTAGCAAATAAGAGGTTAAAGAACAGCTGGGGGGGGGGGGGGGGGAAGAATTGATAAAGTACATGCAGAAATAATCACTGAAGTTAATGATTTATGGGAGAGGAATAGGGAAAGCATTAATGCGATTAATGAGAAACAAGCTAAGTTAAGGTGTAAAGTTGAAGCATCGGAAGGGAGCATTAGGTTAACTGTAACTAATATTGAAAGAAAAGCTGAGGAGAAAATTGCTGAATTAGAACAGAAGTTGAAAGCTAGAATTAGGCAGGAAAATAGTCAGAGTAGGCCAGTTTATGTGAATAGCACACACAGGGAAATAGAACTAGGCAAATTCAGTAATCGGCATGGTTGTCCAATGTAGTTCATGAATACAATAGAAAATAAATTCGGGGAGAGGTTGGAAGATGGTAGTATTGAGTGGCGCCAGGTAGTTGAGATTTTAGAGCAAGCGTTTGTGGGGGAGACAAGAAACTGGTTTGCTGTCTACAGAGACAATTTTGAGAATATTTCAGATTTTAAAGTTAAATTTTGTGAGAAATTTTGGAATGAGGTAATTTAGTCTCAGCATCGTGAGGGAATTGTGTGTGGGAAATATAACCCGAAAGGAAACTACTCTATGACCGAGTACTTTTTAGGACAGGTATTAACGTGCAAATATCTGGATGGTTTGGAGGAGGAAAGTGATGTAGTCAGGCTATTACTAAGACATTTTTCAAATAGAATCAAAGAAGCTGCCTGTATACAAAATGTTAAATCTATTTCACAAGTGGAAAATTTATTGAGTACATTCGATGCTCTGGGAAGAGGTGGTTACGAGGAGAATTTCGGTAGGAACCAGGGTAACCATAATAACAGGCCTAATGAGAATAGGAGTCAGGAAGTTCAAGGGAACAGTGGCGAAGGGGCCAGCGTCCAAAATAGGGGGAACCAAAATAATAATAATAATAATAATAATCAGCAAAACCAATACAGAGGAAATGGGTATAGTACGAACTACCAAGGTAGAAATAATGATTTCAGGGGAACTCAAGGTCGAAATAATGATTTTAGGGGTAACCAAGGGAGGTATAATAACAATAATAATTATAACCAGACCAGGGGTCAAGGAGGGAATCAGCCCAATGGTAATAACGGACAGAGAGATACCGTTAACACAACCCAGAACAACCAGACCAGTGCAGTAGTGAGTAGTACTACACCAAGTGGTAGCAATACCTTAAACACGAACCAGGCTGCGATGTAAGGTCAGAATCTCAGTCTGTAACATGCCCTGTCCATACACTTATACAGGAACCCTATGACCTAAATGTTAGGGATGAATTATTACGTGAACTAAATGATGAAGGTATTATTCAGGAGGTGGTTAGTAAGAGCCCCATAGTTAAATTTAACGTGTCCGAGGCGTACACAGATGTTTTAATTGATAGTGGTTGTATGAAGATTTGCCTAAGTAGTGCATTTTATGATAAAATGAAAGGAACTGGAGTAAATTTTGGGGAGATGCCAATTAAAAGCTCTTTTTTAACACAGCTGTTGGGAAGAGGTCTAAAGTAATTTCTAAGCAAGTTTTAGTAGACATAAAAATTAATAATCATGTAGAAAAGCACATTTGTCTTGTAATTCCAAATTTAGTATTCAGTGTTATCTTGGGTTCAGAGTGGCTAAGTAGAGTGTCTGGTAACTTAAGTTATGATGTAGGGAGTTTGAAATTTAAATGGGGAGATTCTGAAGTGGAAGTAGCGTTCAATGACCATATTCAGAGAAGTAGTGTTGTAGGTATGATTTTTTATTTTAATGAGATATCGCCAGCCGTAGAGCGGGGTTCTCCATGTTTTGTGGGCAGTGTGATTACGAACGGTAGTCTAGAGGACTCGTTACGTGATGCTGAATTTCAGGGAAATATAGAGGTGGAACAATGTGTTCGGCTCTATGATGTGTTATTGTGTAATAGGAGAGTTTTTGAGGATCGCATTGGTATGGCCAATTGCTATACACATTCATTGAACGTTATTGATAGGTCAGTATTCACAGGACATAGATATCCTGTACCTTTTGCTTATCAGAGTGCAGTTGAGGCACAAATTAATCAGATGCTTGAAGATGGGATTATTGAGCACTCTAACAGTCCATATGTTAATTCTTTGATCACGGTACCCAAGGCCGACGGCACAGTTCGTATTTGTTTAGACGCTCGTTTGGTTAACAGTAGAATTAGTTCAGATCAGCTGAAATCTATGTCAATAGAGGAATTAATGCAAACATTTGAGGGGAAGAAGTATTTCACTTGTGTAGATTTGAGTTCCAGTTTTTGGCAAATACGAAGATAGTCCATTTACAGCTTTTACTCATAAATATAACCTTTATCAATTTTGTAGAACACCTTATGGGTTAAAGAGTAGTTCAGCAGCTTTAATAAGGGCTTTAAACATCGCATTAGGGGATGACACAGGAGAGTTTGTAACCATTTACATTGATGATATGGTAATTAGTTCACGCAGTTTTGAGGAGCATCTACGTCATTTAGATATAGTTTTTCAGAAGTTAGATCAGGCAGGGTTCAATTTGAAGCTGTCTAAGTCGTCATTCTGTCAGTCAGAAGTGACATTTTTAGGTCATAGAGTGTCGAGTAGAGGTGTGACACCAGAGGAAAGTAGGGTTAATAAGATACTTAACGCAGAGGTGCCACAGAATGTTAAACAGTTAAAACATACATGGGAATTTGCAACTTTTTCAGGAGGTTCGTTCTTAAATACTCAGGGTTGGTAGAACCATTCAGGGAATTGCTTAAAAGTGGGACTCGGTGGAGTTGGGAGTCCAAGCATGATCAGGCTTTTAGAGCGCTGAAGGAAGGTTTTGAGAAAGCCGTATTGCTGAAATATCCTTTGAAAGATAAGGAATATGTGGTTATGACTGATGCTTCACATATAGGCATTGCTGGAGTATTATGTCAGAAAGATGATGAGGGCAATCTGTGCATTGTGTCTTTAGCCTCGCGAGGACTGACAGCAGCAGAGAAAAGATACACGATTACTGAGTTAGAGCTTTTAGGTATTTTTTTCAGTTTAGGGAAATTTAGAATTTATTTAGTAGGGGGGAAATTTTAGATCCATACAGATCACCATGCATTACTGTATATGAGGACTTGTAAACTCAGTTCTAACAGAGTTAGTAGGTGGATTCTTGCTCTGCAGGAATACGAATTCACAGTAATATTAAAGGTAACGATAACATTCTTGCAGACATGCTATCAAGGGACACTAATTTATGTAGGGATCATCCTGTGGTTAAAGCAGAGGACGGTATTTTATTATGTGCATGTGTGGACAGTAGCAACAGGGCATCGTTACAGACGCTGAGAAATATGTTAGTGGAGCAACGTGATGACATTAAGTATGTGTCATAAAGTGAGTGTGTTTAGCTGGCGAGCCAGCCTATCAAATCAGTAAGTGTGGTATTTGGTGCGTGGAAGATCTGGTCTTCCAGGCAGGCGTATCAGAAGTCACACAGGGGGGTAATATGTAAGTAAATGAGAGTTTTTAAGGTACAGGGAAATATGACGGGATTGTCGGATGCTCTTGAGCACTAAAATGTCTCGATACACCAAGGCCAGAATTTCGTAGCGCTGGTGAATTCCCACTTGTCTCTTAGAGATGGGTGAGCGCTTGAACAGGGTATTTTTGCTTAAGGCGTCCACGAGACAAAAGATGGGCCATCAGAAGGCGAGACAGTCCTTCATGAAACTCATACATAACAGCACACGTGATTTCTGTTTACGGCCTCGCCATGTAAGATTTGTAAGTGTGTAATTTAAGGTAATTTGTACAAAGGTATTATTTGAGTGAGGAAAACTGGTCTGAGTTGAGAACTAGTATTAAGTAGAATATGGTCTACGGGAACTTAAGAAGACAGGGCGATTACGGCACAGAAATATTTGGTGTTATATGTAATGCGCACTTACTGTTTTTTTTTTCAGAAGTCAATATTAATTTCGTCTTATATAAAGAGAGATTAAGTATTATGGTCACGATGCGCTGCCACAATAGTGTAATCGTGTGCTCAGTGATAAGTGAGATTAAATTTCACCATAAGGAAGGGACCTCCAGTGAAATTAGGAAGTTCTGTGGTGATACATATATCAGAACACCTTGATGCGTGTGATGTGACATCATAAATACACAGTGCTCACACATTATTTATGTATATTTTCCCAACATAGAGAAATTTGAGAGGCAGAAATATCCGTGGAACATTATTCTATATGAAAAACATTGAACTGGTTGCAAAGTGCAATCCATAGTGACAACAAACTTTGACGCAAAGTGCGTAAATAAAAATTATGAGTGTATATATATGTAATTTAGGGTGATTTAATTTATGTAATATGTATTTTGGATGGGGTTTTATTAACGTGTCTGGGATAATCGGATAATGGACCGTCGTCACGGTAAATAATCCGATGATCCGAGGCGAATATGTAACGTGTTTTTCGAGGGGATTTTACGCCACTGGCATAAGTCAGTAGGAAGCCATTCTTTATTTATTTACGCGGCAAATTGTTCAGCCAAGAGAAGTTTTCATGTAACTTATTATTATTATTAACTTATTATTATTATTAAGGTATTTTTTGGAGCATGCTCTTATAAAATTATAAGCATACAGATAGGATTTCTATGTTATAGAAAACACTATCAAGCAAATTATTACGAACAACATTATCGTAAGAAAATTATATGATTACGGAATTTTACGGAGTTTTGTCAGTTAGGGTATTTTGAGAGAGATGAGTCACGGGGAATTCAGCTACAGGCTTAATCTTGTCGAGTAGCATGACGCAAGCTGGGTTGCTGCTTCAAGAAAAGGCGAAATAGTCTGAAACGGTAATCGACATCATCCTGGCGCCGAGTGTAATGACCCTGAGGAGGGGGGTAGCGGGTGGTGGCTCAGTCATTCAGAGGAGTGCGGGCGAGGAGAAGACGGGGTCCAGAGAGGGGCTGCGACGAGTGCATATATGGTTTGCTCGCCGTGGAGGCAAGAGGACTATCTTTGTAAAACTTAACCAGTGTGGTAGGTTCCGATGTTCGGACCATAAGTTATCATATCTACAAGTATCTCATCAACTAACGAAGAAGATGACGACGGCCAGGAGGCTGTGGGAAGCTCTCTACAACATCCAGTACGAGGGAAATGCTACGGCAATTTCCAGTGGTAAGCGCGAATGACTCAGAACTACGTAATCTCTCGTCTCTTTGTTTAATATTCAGTATTTCAGTAACTTCATAGCTTGGGAATAAGAGTAAAATCAGTAATTTATCCGACTCCGTTTTCACGTAAATTTCTAGCGGTAATATTCAAATCGCAACGCTCCAATTTAAATTCAAACTTATTATTGTACGTCTACCCCTTATTATTCCCGTTTTCCAACGGGGTCGGGGATGAGATGCGATGGAAGTCTTTGTGGCGATGATTTTTACGGCTGGATGGCCTTCCTGACGCCAACCTCATGAGAGGAGTTAATGAGAGATGAAATGAATGATGGTGAATGAAACTGGGCAAGGATGTGGAAGGAAGCGGCCGTGGCCTGTCAGAAGGTACCGTCCCAGCATTTGCCTGGCGTTGAAAATGCGAAACCACGGAAAACCATTTCAAGGACGGCCGACGGTGGGGCTCGAACCCACGCGTCCACCGAGTCAGCAGAGAGCTTGGCCCCATGACCTAATGCTGAGCTTTAGCCAGCGTAGCCACTACTGTCGGTTAAATTCAAACTTATTATTATTATTATTATTAATTTTGCAATACTTGTTTCATATAATAAATTCATTTCTTTTAACCATGCAATCTTTGCTTTCAGTAGGTAGCATTAGATATAGACCAATTCCTTCTCCTGATACAATTGTTTGTTGGGTTAATGATCAAATCATACCACGATCTGAGTGAAAAGATTCTTGAAGATGTTCTACCAGAGCTAGGTGTTGTTAAATATAAATTTAGATTTCAACATAGCGTTGAGGTCTTGGCGCCCATTAAAACAACATATCTTAGTCAGAGTAAATATTTCAAAGTGCAAGACAGAGCTAGCAAAGAGACCATTACAATTGTTACCCACCGTAAAAGAACCGTTTCAACGTCATACCCCCAAGGTACTCCAGAAGCCTGTGGTAACTGGATGGGGAGGGCCCACGGAAAATAAACGGTGGTTGGTACGCGTGGATGTTGACGGGGTGGAAGAAGTACCTTTGGTTGTCGGGCTGTTTTGTCGTATGTTATGTTAAAAAAACAAGGCATCACTGATATGTGTGTTTGAATGAGTGCACAATTGAATGGACGTTGATGGTTTGCCGTAAAACTTACTCTGCCCCTACATACATAGGTGAAAAGTGATATGTTGCCTTGTGGCAACACTATGCAGTAAAGGGTTAAGAATTTTTCGAATTTAAAGATAACATATCCATGGGTCATACCCCCAATATATCTTCATTGCACCTGTAAAATAATCTGTGACAATGTTGTTCTCTTCCATACTTAACCTTAAAAATCATAAGGTTCATTTTGCTATGTCTAGAAGCATAGAAAAATAACTCCAAGTGAATAATTCACACACACTCCTGCACATTGTCATATGAAATCCTATTTTTTTGTAAATCTCTGCCTACATCAGTGAACCAAGCCCCCATGGTTTACTTCTCTAGAAAGAAGGTAAATATCCTTTTGGTTAATCTCACAGAGCTCATTCGTATCATGTGGCCATAAAATGACATTCTTCTTTTCCTCATCTGGCAGTAGGCAGGTAGTGATTTACAATAAATTAGGATTCATATGACAATATGCAGGAGCGTGTGTCACTTAAGAAGAAACTAATAACTCACCGGAGTTTCCTAGAAAATCATAAGCTTAAAACAGGCATGAAGTGGACGGAAGAAAGGAAGGGACACCATCAAGAAATCACGGGACAATTCTGGCCGAATATTAAAGCTCGACGCAGAAACCAGTTGAAATAACGTGGTCCTTAGTTGGCCGAAACGCAACAAGAAGAAAACTTATAATGATATTGGTTTTACGTCCCTACTGCGGCTTTTACAGATACCGGGGTACCGGAATTTCGCCCGAAGGGGACCTTCAACGAGCCAGTAAATCTCCTCACAATTCCGCAATCCTCCAATGTAACTGACTGCGCCTGGATTCGATCATGCAACCTTGAGCACAGCAGGCGAGAATGTTGCTGCTGCACCAGTCAGCCAGTCCTCGTGAGACAAAACTGAGAAGGGGTGGATTCGATGCCCATCTCAGCCATTCTGGAAGTGGTTTTCCATAGTTTCCCACTTCAACTCCAGACAAATGCCGGGATGGTGCCTAACTGAAGGCCACGGTCGCCTCAATCCAAATCCTCACCTAAGTTATACATGCACACACACGGCCATCTAAATGACCCACCGAAGTACTCGGGGCTAAATTACCACAATATCGATGATGAGGATGATGATAATATTGTTGTTTTAAGGGGCCTAACATCTAGGTTATCGGCCCCTAATGGTGTGGGTGATCGTGAAGATGAAAATGAAATGTAAACTATAACTAAAACTAACTTACATACTAAAAGAAGAAAAGGAAGGAAGCTTGTAGTTTAACGTGACCGTTAATCTGTAGATTATGAGCCACGGGACCTTCTTTTTACGTGTAATCCGAACCACAGGACATGGCATTTCACTTCGAAAATCTCACATGCATTGACCGGGAATCGAACCCGGACCGCCTCTAAAAGAAGAAATGGTGAACAAAAGGAGAATAAGGCAAATAAAGTACAGGAGGAAGAGAAATGCCATCAACCCTCGAAGAATGCGGATTGAGGGACTTGGAAGGAAGGAGAGCCATGAAAGGCAGATAGGAATGTGAAAGAGGAGAGGGTTTGCCCCAGAGGTAATGGATAAAGGGGTGAAAACCGGACCCAGCTCAGGTATCCCTCGGGGTCGCCAACTCCCGAACTCACCAGCCGTGAGCCCCTGAGGGTGTAGCAGGCAGGAGATAACATGAAATGAAAAAGAAGGCTGACCCCTCGCAGAAGGAGGGTATCAGAAAAGAGGAGACAAGGGCCAATTAAGGCGGGAAAGGAAGAGACTCCCTAGGCCTCGGATACCCTAATACCGTCGGGGTCGGAAGAGAACAAGAGTTGACCAAGTGAGGTAGACAGGAAAGAAGTCGGAGAGGAGCCCGGTACAAATAAGTGGAAGCAATGCCTGACTCAGCTGGGGTCCCGTGGTCACCAACTCACGTCCCACAAGTTGTGAGTCCCTGTGGCAAACCACAATAACCAAGCCCCTCAAATGAAACAATAACTATAAATCTTCGCACATTGTAACTGTAACGTCGGTACTATTTTTGGAATGTAAGGGCAATTGTAAGATAGTTACTGTTAGAAGGTAACTTACCTAGCCCTGCACACAAGTCTTTTAATGAGAGGCGTGTAATCATTGAGGCAGCATGGTGTGTGTTATTGCTAGAGATTTGGTTCCATCTACAGCGAGACGGAATGTAAAATCCCATCACGGAGCAGATAAAAGAAGTCTCGAGTAGTTATTGGTCGCAAGACATCAACAAACCTTCCATCTCAGTTTCCAATTAGCCCACACGACCAATGGTAGCCGCTCTTCCGTTCTGGAACCTTTAAAATACACTGACGATCTCGATACGACCACTGACTCATGACGGGGACAAATTAATGTCGGATAGAGTTTTAGGACTGAGTGCTTCACATTATTACAACATGTGTTCAAAACTATGAATTGATCACTATTAAGAATCTGTTTATGTTTTTGTTACTCTAAAATGAGATCGCGGCCATCCGGAACACACCAATACAACATGGTTATTCGCGATAGCAATACGACTTTTCAATTAGACATTCTGACAACCAATATTGATGAAACATACCTTCTTCAATAGCAGATGATCACAATATTATTATCGAACTGGAGAGCGTAACTGATCCAATCAACTCTTCATTTAGAAATTACGCTAAATGAAACTTCAATCAAATCTTTATTTCACTCGCGTTAAATCGCGCATTATGGCTCTAATGGGAAGCTGAGGCAAGTCCGGAGATCAGAGGTTCAATTCTCAGTGCTGACAATGGCTATCCTGAGTGTGGGCTTTCCACCAGGCAAATGTCAGTAAAACAAAAATAATGAAATTCACCCGAAAGAACTCAGAAACAACTACTGACGTCAAATTGGCTGGTGACAAGGTAAAGGAAGCACGAGACTTTTGCTACTTGGAAAGTTTAATAACCAGTGATGGACGAAGTAAAGAGGATATAAAAAGTAGGTTGGCTCAAGCAAGAAAAGCATCTCCACAGGAAATAAATTTGTTGACATATATAGATTTATGTTCGACCCTGACTATTATATGTCAGAAAACTGTATCATAATGATGGTCATTATAACACTATTTTCCATTATGAAACAGTTTCTCCCACCAATCACTGCTCAAGAAACAATTTTTTGACCAATTAGGTGAGGATAGCAACGCATCTGAGCTACGTTCCAAGGCCTTCTAATTTAAATTTCACTGCCTGGTCTAGTGTCATAGTGGGGCAATCGAGGAGGCCATGGTCAAATACAAGGTATTCTGTGCGTCCCCTGGCGAAATCACAACAGATATTTATTAATATTTATGTTCGAACATAAAATTGTTATAATAATTATCGTCGAACATAAACAGTCGTATGCAACTCGCCTATAGGCCAATGGTAATTAATTAATTATTGCCATTATAGGCTCGTTGCATAATGTACTATTAAGTATTAGTCATTTTTGAAAGCCTTTGTCTGGAGCGTGGCACTGTATGAAAGTGAAACTTGGACTGTTGGTGCGGCAGCAAAGAGGTGAATAGAGCATTTGAAATGTGGTGTTACAGGAGAATGATGAAGATAATATGGGTTGATAGAGTATCAAATGGAAAGGTATTATGACGAGTGGGAAAGGACAGATGTTTCTGGCAACTACTAATGAAGAAAAGAGAAAAGGTTGGTAGTACACATAGACTACTCAGACACCCAGGAATGGCAAACTTACTTATGGAAGGAAAGGTCCAGGATAAGAACTATATGGGTAGACACATAAATTGTTTCGGAATCAAGGTGTGGTAGCTATGTTGAGATGAAACTATTAGCTCAGAAAGGGAAGAATGGAGTGCTGCATCAAACCAGTCAAAGACTCAAACAACAACAACAACAACAACAACAACAACAACAACAACAACAACAATGTCAGGATGATCCCAGGGCACTATCCCTATCCGTTACCCAAATAAGTTCTCCGGGCAAAATAATACGTCACCCACTCGAAAGAGCATACTAGTCCATTTGGTGGACTGGCCTTTCAAGAGACGAGTGCTGGCGGCCGAGGTGTGAACTATTCTTTGTTTACATATATCACCCTGTCAGCCTGCTTGGTTGAGTAGTACAGTAGCGCGGGTAGAATATGACTCACGATCAGCTACAGAATTCTGCCATCCATCACAGCAACGACAGCAATCTCGAAGACCAGTAAGTGTCACTGCGGGTCAACTCATTGCTGCTGGATTTGACCTAACTGAAAGCTGGAACCTTGATTGGTCAACTGAAACATTGGGAACAAGTGCCCACCATCTTGATCTCTCAAAGAAACCAAACGGTTTTGACTTACCGAGGAACTTCTGGTGCCGCATCAACAGGCTGAGGACTGGGCATGGTTGATGAATTATTTCAGGTAAAAGTAGGGCTGGATCAGCTCACCAATGTGTGAGTGTAACCTGGAAGAACAGGCGATCGAACATCTGGTCCAACGCTGTCCTCTTTATTCGTACCCCGACATTCCTGACGATTTGTTCGCTCTCACACCCGATTTAACTGAATGGTATATTGTATAAATTAGGCTACCATACGATTAAATAAATAAGCGTCTGCCACCATGGTGACATGTTGTTTCATTTGAGGGCTTTGGACATCGTGGTCATTTAGCGCTGTATACGTGGAGGTGTGTGTAATTTTGTCTGTTTATTGTGATGCATGTATTCGTGTGTGTATTTGTAGGAATTCAAGCTAGGATTGGGAAGGAGGCTGGCCTTTAGGGGGTCTGATACACCTCATTCTTCCACTAAGTTTATAGAGGTCTATCCTGGGTAATTTAATATTGTCTTTAAGGAAAATATTAGTTTATGCCAATCACTTTGATAGTTTTCAAGAAATTTGGTTTTCGTAACATTCAAGAAATATTTCTTTGAATATTTTAATATGCAAATTTTATTACACTTGTACAGCGAGATTCTTTTGCTGGAGCGGGACCGGCGGCCGGCTGCCGGGCGCGCGCGCCTTCCGCCAGCCAACCGAGCTCGGGCCGCGGGGTTGCACGAGGCGGAGGCTGGCTAACCAGGGTCATTTAGGTCCATTAAGTCACTAAACTTTCATCAACGAGGGTGTGTTGTGTCAGCGCACAGATAAGAAGGTAGCATAAACAACAGCTGCAAGATTTAATTAAAGAAGCACAGATGTCCCTTTATTTCTTGAGCAGATATCCCTCACAACAGAAGGGAATTACATCGTGTAAACGCTAATTTATTTACACGGCACAACGCCTGCCTGTCAGTTGAATGAGAACATT
Organism: Meconema thalassinum; assembly: GCA_946902985.2. Taxonomy (NCBI): domain Eukaryota; kingdom Metazoa; phylum Arthropoda; class Insecta; order Orthoptera; family Tettigoniidae; genus Meconema; species Meconema thalassinum. The sequence continues at coordinate 999,694,831 of OX336388.2, read as the reverse complement.
TTCAGCATCTTCTGACTAGTCATGATTTGCTGGTGAATTCACCATTCATTTTGTACTTTGTTACGGTTTCCACCTGCGCACAATCCGCGGTCCAAGCTCGGCTGGCTGGCGGAAGGTGCGCGCACCCGGCAGCCTGTTGCCCGTCCCGCTCCAGCAAAAGAATCACCCTGTATAATACATTTAATGAAAGCCCAGCATTTGTAATAGAAGTGTACAAAGTTTAATTCAAATCCCTGTTATGCTTCCATGGATACAGAGTAATTTACAAATTGCATGCGTTCCAGGTGTATTAGCCCCTTAAGTTAGTAACCATCCCGGTAGTCACCCGGAGTAGAAGTGGGAAGCCACGGAGAACCAATTCCTGGAAAGGTGAGTTGGGAATCGCATCCCTCTCTTCTCAGTTTTGCTTCATAAGGTGAAGTGCACCCCTTTCCAGCCCTCAGATCAGAATTAAATTTCCTGGCAGAGACGGGAATTGAATACGAACTTCCTATATGACAATAGTTATACTTTCACAATACTTCTAAATCTCGAGGGACTGTATGTTGCCGAGATAAATGAAGCCAACGCCGAACCCTCATAACCAGTTGGGCGGGCCTGAGAGGCAGAATTATGGGGATGAAGAGCAGCACCTAGATAGGCGTTGGATATCACGACTACACCATGAAATAGGTCCACTCATTCAGATCACCATGGACATGAACCGGGAAGTTTATTACAACACTCTCATTGACCAACTTCTTAATGATGACTATGCTGTGACACTCCCATTCTCCAAAATGATAACAGTTGTGTTCACAGGGTTGCACGCATACTTGACTGGCTTGACACACACAGAAACACCTTGACGCATCTCAACTGGCCCACTAAATCAACTGATCGTAATCCCAATGAAAATGCATGGGAGTATTTGGAAAATCTGGAACACATCATTCAGTATCTTCGCAATTTGGTGTCTCATTGGGTCAAATTATCAGTGAGTGGCATCAACTATAGTCAGTATTATGAAAGAAGAACCCTCATAGTTCTCAAAGCAAAAGCAACAAAAATATAAGCCTAGCATACCTGCAAACACTTGCGGAAACCCTTCCTCAGTGAATCAAGTCCGGCTGTCAAGGCTGTGTTACGTGGTATTATAATCATGTCTCCAGGGAAGTGACTAATTTCTTTTGACCCGTGAGCTTAATTGAAATTACTCACACCAGCATTGCAGAAGTTAACGGATAGATTCGACTCAAAGCAACGTACACTGGCCTAATGTTCAAAATGTCCCTATCCGTAAAATAAATCAACATTATTTGACTGATGATTTTGTTGCCTCTTTCTATAGTGCCAAAGGTCTTCATTCCGTGGAGCGCAAACCAGCCACAACACGCGAGAATATCCGAAGTAAGGAAACTGCATAACTCCGGATAGATTTGGGGTTGGTCGAACAAAACAAAACAAAATGAAACCAAACCAAACAAAACAAAAGAAAACAAAAAAAGAAACGAATCGAAACAAAATTAAAGGAAACGAAGCGAAACAAAACAAAACAAAACAAAAGAGAATAGAACGAAACAAAACAAAAGAACAAAACGAAACGAAACGTAACAAAACGAAACATAACATAACAAGTTATAGCAATTACTGAATAGAAAGTTCAAGTCTGGAAATGCATTCAGAATATACAATGTTGATGAAGTGATTTCATGAATTAGTATTTTTAATGTAGGCCATGGAGTAAATAACAATTCTCACACCTTGAATTACACTAAACAAAACCACAGAAACAAAAATATCAGAACTTTACCAAAAGTGATAAAATTGTGAGCGTGGATTATTGTGGTTGCTTGGGTCAATTCAATCGGAAATGCTTTCTTTACATGGGTGGCCTAATTATTGGTAAAATGAATTGGTTTTGTCACACATTATTTTGATAAAGTTTAACTGTTAGCCTATGCAAAGTCCACAGCAAATTTATTTTTGCATGAAATTCATTTTATTGACGCCTTCGTTAAACATAACATCTTAAATCCATCCGTGTCTGTCACGGGGTTTTAGTAAATGCACCAAGTCAGGCTCATCAGCGGGCTCTTGGTGTACCCTGTCCGGACCACCACTGTGGTAGCGCAACCTGCACTACGTTCCGTATTTATTGCACACCAAGTGATCCCACAGATTTTCTCCTCCCTGTTGTAGTTTCCAAAAAAAAAAAAAAAAAAAAAAAAAGATGAGACTTTATGTCATAATTTGGGCCTGGATATTTAGCTCCTGCTAGATTCCGCTTTAGGTTTTCTATGCCATAAAAATAGGCTGTTTTAGGTTTTATTTGTAAATAATTATTACTAACACCAATAATTGTGTGTTTTTCTAATTTTAGGCCACACGCTGATAATATGTTTTTCTGAATAAATGCTAACGCCAAGAATTTATGACAAATATATTATCAACGCGCCATCCAAAATAACCATTGATGTGAATAAAATTGAAAGAGTAAAGGAATTTAAGTACTTAGGTGAATGGATCACTGCAAATGGTAATGAAAGTTAATCGATAGCAACAATAATTCAGAAATTGGAAATTGCTTTTCAACGCACACAAAATGTTTATAAAATAAAAGTTTGTCCTGGAGCAGTGATTAAACCAGATGCTTTGTTTGCTTCAGAATCACTCAATTTATATCATAAGAGCTTAAAGAACAATTAGAGATTAAAGTAAGGAAATTCATGAGAAAATATTAGAGCCCAGATTTAAAAATGGAATACATTTCCCCAAACCAAACTCGGAAATATATAAAAAAGTTTCAAAACTTACTGACACAATGAGACAGCGCCCAATTCATTTTTAAGTCACTTAAAAAGAATGAAGCATACCAGACTAAATTTCCACATACACAAATTTCTACAAATCAGATGCACGAGATCAAATTGGTATAGTAAGTAGGGAGACCTCTGTGAGTTAGGACCACCGAATCTTCAGGATAGATACGTAATAAAGAAAAAGATACGAGCCTTACAGTAGTCGCATATGATGTGTACCATCTGACATGTTATCCTACTCGTATACTACACAGCTTGGACATTCTTAAAATGTTAATTTACACTCCATTTTCATACTGGTACTATGATGAATGTATAGATTGAATTGGAGATATGCTACTGTCACATTTGTGGCGCAGCGGTCAAACTGTTAGTCTCTCACCAAGGTAGACCGGGTTTGATTCCCGGTCAATACAAGTGAGATTTTTGAATTGAAATGCCATGCCCTGCGGTTCGCATTCCACGTAAAAGTGGTTGGTTGGTTCTTAAGTTTAGGGGCTGCGACAACGCGGTCATGTAGCCCCATGTACTTTGGGTGTGTGTAGAATCTGTCTGATAACCGGTGTTAATTGTGATGACTGTATTAGTGTGTGTTATCTGTTATTTTAATTTAAGTACTGCAACTTAGAATTTTTCAAATAGTTCCTACTTTTGCCGCCAAGCGCCACCGTCAACGACTACTAGGCTAAGTTCACAACTCAGCTGCTAGACGCCACCGCAGTCGGCTCTTGGCCACGAACTTAGAAACCTAAGAGCGTTGTTTACAATAACCTATCCAATTTAGCTTCACACAGGTGCAATTAGTGGAAGGTTCTTTAACATGCCATAAATCTATGACATGGGACCGCCGGCTTTACTTCCCCTCCGAAGGAAGGCATACTGAGGGATTTTTAACGCTCTTAAAAAATCCGACGTCTTCGGCCGGGTTTGAACCCGCTATCTTGTGCATAGAAGCTCAGCATGCTACCGACTACGCCACCGAAGCCGCCCCACGTAAAATGGAGGTACCGTGGATCATGATCGTGATATTAACGGACACGCAAAACTACAAGCTTCCTTCCTTCCTTTTGCATTAATAATTCATAATAACAAAGTGACACACAACGTCGACAGTACTCTCAAATACTGTGAGTACATTCCTCAGTAACTATAACATTCATTATTCTCAAGGCTCTCATACAGTTCGTCGTAAACAATCAAAACATGGCTTCCTACAATCATGAAATGACCTAGTCTCACATATGATACCAAGTAGTTCCGTGAAGAACTATACAGCCTATTTTCATATATCCTACTTATGTTAATTGCCTCTATCAATATACAAAATTTCAGTTTGATTGCTGTAATAGATTCGTAGATATTGAGAACCGACAAAATATTTCGGATGGTCGCCATGCTGGATGTTATATGTGTAGGTCTTAGAGCTATGTACTGTTACATGAAGATTATTGTGTACGTGTAGCATTCAAACTTCCATCGCATGATTAAGACACAAGAAAAAACAAGGAGATTTTAAAATTTCGCACAGCTGCCATCTTGTGGTTATGGAAATAATTGAAATAAATTATATGCCAGTGAATTAACATTCGTATAAGGATTTACTGTACCAAGATTCACTGCACTCGGATGGTTAAATTGCCAGAAACGTCCATGAGAATATTTATACTTCGAGTCGCCGCCATGTTGGATTTGTGATCGACAGGTTATTTAAAGTCCTATAGGTGAACTTAAGTTCATAGCCCCTATGAACATAAAAAAAATCAGTTTGATTGCTATAATAGATTCGTAGATATTCAGAGCCGTCTAAATATTTAGGATGGTCGCCATGTTGGATTGTTAAATGTATAGGCCATAGAGTCATGTACCATTAAAGAAAAATTATTACGTAGTTTCATTAATCAAACTTTCACTTTGATCTCATGATTACGACACAAGAAATAAAAACTTAATTTTAAAATTCGCACAGTCGCCATCTTGAGGTTATGTAAACAATTGAACTAAATTAGATACCAGTGCATTACAATGTGTATAAATATTTCCTGTACCAGATTTCATTGCGTTTGGAACATTAAATCGCGAGAAAGTTCTATTTAAAATTTTCAAATTCGCTTGGCCGCCATGTTCGTTGTGTAGTTAACCGGTTTTTGAAAGTCTTATAGATGAACTTCCAGTAAAGCCCTTTATCTCCGTACAAAATTTCAGGATGATACCGCTAATACTTTCAGAGATATAGAATGCCGGTGAAATATTTCGCACATCCGCCATGTTGTGGTTATGTAAACAATTGAACGAAGTTAGATGTCGGTGCATTACAATGTGTATAAACATATACTGTACCAAGTTTTATTGCGTTTGGTTGGTTAAATCGCGAGAAACGTCTATTTAAAAGTCGCAAATTCGCGTGGCCGCCATGTTGGTTTTGTAGTTACCAGGTTTTTGAAAGTCTCATAGGTGAACTTCTAGGAGTACCCTTTATCACCGTACACAATTTCAGGGTGATATCGATAATAGTTTCGGAGATATTGAATGCTGGTGAAATATTTCGCACAGCCGCCATGTTGGAATGGTGAGACGTAACAAAATTTGAAGGGCGCGGTCGGAGTCGCCCGGAATAGTGCTATGAAGTTACCGAGTTTCATTGAAATAGCTCCAGCCGTTTGAAAGTTATTAGGGGCGGACACACACACACTCCTCACACACACACACACACACACATGCGCACACACACACGGACAAAAGGTGATCTCATAAGCCTATTTTTTTTTTCAAAATTGAAAATAGGCTAAAAATTCAGCTTTTAATCCACTCATATAACAACATTCTGTTATTCATTTAATATTTTACTACTCACCCACAGCTTGACAATAATGCCGCTTACTTAAATGCCATTTGTCGTCTTTGTCCTACCCCGTGTGATATTCAACCTTGAACGTGAAGCTTCATAAACTGCTCAATGACAAATGAAAGTCGGTGAAACATTTGCCACTGTGCTCGTCAAACCAGTGCCTGCTAAATGCACTGCCTACGGTATTGCCATAACATTCTCGCGCTACAGAGCACATATGGCCCTGTTTCCAATACACACATTTTCAGTTCCGTCCGATCCACTTCCGTTCGATCCACTTCCGCCCGATTCACTTCCGTCCCATTTTTCTGGCAGAGCGTCTTCACTTCCGTCCGATCCACTTCCGTTCGATCCACTTCCGTCCGATTTACTTCCGTCCCCAATTTTCAAAATCACTCCCACAAAACTATCCAGCAACCGAGCGGAAAGATGTTACACATCAAAAATTGTCCACACAAGGGGAATTGATGAAGATGGGAGGAGACCAACACGTCGTATCTGGACGGAGGAACAGAGATTACAACCATCAGTGAAAATGAAGAACTATTGGGCAAGGAGGAGAGCTCGCAAAATGTTGATACCGCGTGGTCCTAAGAGATCCATTCGCGAATAATAATAATAATAAGAAGAAGAAGAAGGAGAAGAAGCTATCGCCAATAATTTTCTGTCCTTTTTGAGTAACATTCATTTACAGCCTAATTCCACAAAAGTACTGTGTCCATGTGGAATTGGCACAAATCGAACTCTGGACCATTTATAAGGAAATATGAGGGAACTTTATAAAAGACCGAAAGGAGTCAGAGGGAGATTTCGTTGGGAAACAGCTACATAAACACTGCAAGATAAGCACGTGGCTTATTTAAACATATAAATTCCCATTAGAATAGACAGGTTAAGTGAAAAGAGCCATTATAGAAGCCATAAAGGAAGCAGGGAGATGTAGAGTTAAGAGGCAATAACTAACACTTGACATTCCAAGGAATAAGCAATCCAGCGAAAAATTATCACTTTTCGAGTGTGACTTTTATGAGAAAACTATTTTCTCGAGAGCCCACTTGAGACGTGGCCCCTAAGACTGTTTAGTCAGCTAAAAATTGAGTGGAGAAAGAAGGAATATCCAGGCGTTAAACCTAACAAATTAAACTCCCCATGTTAATGAAATTTTAAGTCAAGACCAAAGTAGGGACAGCAAAAATCGGAAGGTTGGTAGACCTGAAATCAAGTACTTGGGAAAATGCAAGCTCAGGAATACGTCATAGGAATGCAGAGCGCAGTAATACCAGCGGACGGAAATGAATTTAGGTCGGCCCTGTAGAGTGAATAAAAACTATTTTAATTAATGAAAAATAAACCTGCGAAAAATTCTCGTTCCGCCAGTAGGAAATTGTAAAGTTATTGTAAAATACATTTGGTATTAAAATATAGATAAGATAAATGAGTCAGGATTCAGAAGTTGAACTCCCGGCTTCATCAGGGACTAATTTTCGTCCCAAAACGAATAAATATGGCTTTAAGCCCAAACCAAAGCATGAAGTTCATCAGTCTGCGAGAAGCCTTGGTAAAGGCATGTTATAGACCACGTCGTAACGGTTATAAGTTGAAGTCTTCAGTTCATCAGAGACTCCGAAAGGAGGTGCGTCAGACCAGTAGTACGCTACACCAAGTTGATCAGTCAGAATCAAGCCTAGGTGGAAGTAAAAATATTATACAGAAGTTCATCAGTACGATCAGTTTAGATCCGAACTTCAGAAGAGGTTGCGCTAGTAAGCAATATCACCACAACCTCACTGGAGGAAGTAACATTCAAAAACACTAGAATTCGAACCTCGGAAGAGGCATAGTATGAAACGAGTCGCGATAAACAAAGTATTTAGTCCGAGTGAAGTTGTGTAAAGACAGTTTAGTTCGAGACCAAGCCGCGTTAGAAGGCGTTATGCTACAACACGAAAGGCACATTAAAGACTTTAAAGAAAGCGAAAGTGCGGAAATAAAAAATACATTAAATATTAGAAGGACTCGTATCCAAGAACGTGTGGGTTTAAGACCACACACAAATAGTTGTGAGCGATAGAAAGCTACACCGTGCAGAACAGAGACAATAACTAGAGGTCCCAGAGGGGAACTTCAAAACAAGTTATCATAGTAGAAACTTACGAGTTGAACGTCAGACGACATAGGTTCGAGCAAAACGGAACATTTAAAGAACACGAATCATAGAGTGTTAAAGAGAGAATAGAACGGTCTTCAGGGACGTCCGAGATAGATTGCGATAGAGGCAACTACAGAATCAAGAGCGTAGAGCGAATATAAATAAACAAATGACATTCAGTTAACAAAGTAAGAAGCTCTAAAAAGACAGACATTGAAACAAATAGATATAGACATTATCTTAAGAAGAATAGAAGAGGGAGAAACTTACCTAGAAATAGGAGATCGATAGGAGCAATCACACGTCCAAAGCAGTATAGAGAGACTAACTCAGGTTCACCAGCGCCGTGATGATTTTCACACCACAATACGCTGAGATTTGGGTCGTGTGCAAAGTGTAAATAATATGCTAAGTGAATTTTTATATTTTTTATAAGTGTTAAGAAAGGTATAGAAATGATGTGTAAAGATATATAAGTGTGTACATATAAAGACCGCAAATTGGAAGAGGTCTATTTATGTGTAATAATGTGTCACTAAGATATGAGAATGGGAGAAGACATCCAGAAGCCAGGTCATAAGCCGAACAGCAGAAAGGGTGAGTGAAAATGTTTATTATCTAATATTATTGTATCATGTACCAATTAGGGGATTTAAAAAGTATAAAATGAATGCACTAATGTACGAACAAATAATGTTAAAATGTAAAAGGAAAATCGCAAAGATTGTTTGCCAAAAATGTAAAGGATAATTATCAAAGTGCAAAAATGATAATAATAATAATAATAATAACGAAAACCCGTAAAATGAGTAATTAATAACGAAAAGTCAAATTTGAAGGGAGAAATCGAATATAGTAATGTAAATGGCAAACAAATTACGCAAGATAAATGGAAGTAAAGTAAGGATGGAACAAGCAGCATAATAATAATAATATTAATAATAATAATAATAATAATAATAATGAATTTTGTGTTTTTATACTCCGAAATAAGTACTGAATTGAATTCCGTAAGTAAATAATGAAGCGATAAGCGTTAATGATAATAATAATAATAATGATAAACTCGAGTTGAAGTAATCAAATAATTGAAGTAATTACGGGAATTGAAGTAATTGAAGTAATTGAAGTAATTGTATAATTGAAGGATCTTGGAGATACCTTAAATAATAGTAAAAATGCTATTCAGCCGATAGACGTAACGAGTAAAAACAAGTAGTTCCGTGAAGAACTATACAGCCTATTTTCATATATCCTGCTCATGTTAATTGCCTCTATCAACATACAAAATTTCACTTTAATTGCTGTAACAGATTCGTAGATATTGAGAACCGTATAAATATTTCAGATGGTCGCCAGGTTGGATTTTTATTTTTGTACTATTACATTAAGATTATTGTGTACGTGTGGTATTCAAACTTCAATCGCATGATTAGAACACAAGAAGTAAAAACGAGATTTTAAAATTCCGCACAGCAGCCATCTTGTGATTATGCAAACAATTGAAATAAATTAGATGCCAGTGGATCAACATTTGTGTAGGCATTTAACGTGCAACGATTCACTGCACTCGGATAGTTAATTCGCGAGAAACGTCCATTTAAATATTTATAATTCGCGTCGCCGCCATGTTGGATTCGTGCTCACCAGGTTACTGAAAGTCCTATAGGTGAACATATGTTCATAGTCTCTATGAACATAAAAATTTCAGTTTGGTTGCTGTAAAAGATTCATAGATATTGAGAACCGTCGAAATATTTAGGAAGCTCGCCATTTAGGATTGTTATATGTATAGGCCATAGAGTTATGTACCATTCAAGGACACTTATTGCCTAGGTTCATTATTCAAACTTTCACTTCGATCGCATGATTACGACACAAGAAATAAAAATTTAATTTTAAAATTTCGCACAGCCGCCATCTTGAGGTTATGCAAACAATTGAATTAAATTAGATAGCAGTACATTACAATCTGCAAAATCATTTACTGTAACACATTTCACTGCGCTCAGAGAGTTAACTCACGAGAAAAGTCTATTAAAATATTTCAAATTCGCTTGGTCGCCATGTTCGTTTTGTACTTTACAGGTTTATGAATTATACATAGGTAAACTTGTATTAGTACCTTTTATCACCGTACAAAATTGCAGGGTGATATCTGTAACAGTTTCGGAGATATAGAATGTCAGTGAAATATTCTCACAGCCGCCATTTTGAGGTTATAGAAACAATTGAACTAAATTAGACTCCATTGCATTGCAATGTGTATAAACATTTGCTGTACCAAGTTTCATTACGTTTGGGTAGTTAAATCGATAGAAAAGTCTATTTAAAAGTCTCAAGTTCGCTTGGCCGCCATGTTGGTTTTGTAGTCACTAGGTTTTTCAAAGTTTCATAGGTGAACTTCTAGTAGTGCCCTTTAATACCGTACAAAATTTCAGGGCGATATCGGTAATAGTTTCGGAGATATTGAATGCTAGTGAAATATTTCGCACAGCCGCCATGTTGGATTGGTGGGACGTAACAAAATTTGAAGGGCACGGTCGAGGTCGTCGGGAATTGTGCTATGAACTTACCGAGTTTCACTGAAATCGCTCCAGCCGTTTAGATTTTATTAGGGGACACACACACACACACCTCACACACACACACACACACGCACACGCACACACACACGGACAAAAGGTGATCTCATAAGCCTATTTTTTCAAAATTGAAAATAAGCTTATAATTGGTGATAATCGAACACCAGGGAAATGTATTGTGAAGTTGTAAGCCATAGGCTATGTTGTAAGTAAACGTCAAAGTATAGACCAGTAAAAATAAATGCCGCGATGCAAGTGAAGTTGAATTGTTGAAGATAATCTGTAGGATGCAATGAAAGTCCAAGTTATTTTAAAGTTGTGTTGCCACAAAATGGGCCTAGAAGTAATGCAGAAAGAGTAAAGTCAAGCTAGCATATATATTGAACCCTTATTGATCTCCGATAAATAAGTATTCATAATTTATTATTATTATTACTGCAGCCCAGGCAGTACTTGTGGAAGTTGACGAGGATAAAGGCAAGGTAGCGTGTCGCAATGATTGCCACAGAAGTAGCAAGTGGTAGCTATTCTTGAGAAAGGCCTGGTAATCTGAGTTCAAGGCCGAATTGTGTAACAACTTGCACCAGAATTGGAATCATAAAGGGATGGTCACGAGTTTCTTGCAACCGACCTACGATTGAATCACCCAATTAGGAGAGACCACGCCGAGACCACGCGATGGATGGCGTCAGTGGTAAAAAGCGCGCGGAATTGATTATCTAAAGAAACGCCGATCGGAATTATCTCCGCACGAGTGCGTTTGAATTATTTGATGAAGATTGACACTAGTCCCGTGTGTGTGAGATGAAAACTCTGGAAAATTTTTCTTAATTCACCCCACTCATCATCCCCCTGTCAGTTTCTAATAAATTGATCGACGACACGCTGTTCGATGTCTTTTCTGTTTGGAGCCCTGTGAGCTAACTTCACGCCAGTTTGCGTAATGATTTTAACGCTCTAATATTATTCGGAGTCATTTTATTTGTGAGCTCTGATGAGCTAATTTCACATAAGTTTGTGTAGCGATTTTTAAAGCTCTAATATATTATTTGAAGTCTAATACTTTGTGGGCTTTGTGAGCTAATTTCACGCCAGTTTGCGAGGTGATTTAAAACTTGAATATTATCTTAAAGACAACTATTTTCAGCTCTTAGGGGCAAGACGTGAGTAACATTCTAATTAGCGCTCCAGCCCGAGCGAAGGTCAAGCAGAGCAGTAGAGATTACCGAGCGAGATAGCGACTGTAAGTCAGTCAGACTTTAAAACTTGTATTGTCGAGCCAGTGACGATGGACTCGAAGTTGTATATTTCATGTAAATTTTTATTGTATTTCTTTTATGTGTGTATCGTGCGTGTGTGAGCAAGAGTAGGGAAAGTCTTCGTGATTAATCGCATAGGACTATTTGTGGGCGAATTTAGTAACTCACAAGCGATTATAGCCAGGTCAAATTATAATAACATTGAACTTTTCTTCCAAAGAGACTACACCAAGATGTCCGACGTGTGGTCAGGAGCCGGAGTGATGTCCGACGCTTCTACGAAGACGACTATGGAGTGCTAATTTTCCCATAGGGAAATGGGCTGAGATGGAGGTCATATGTTCTACAAGCTGAGACGGTGATGTACAACAATTGATTATTCAATTATGTAGTTAGATTGGCGGGGGAACTTTGTAAATAGTTCATTTTAGTATTTTTCTTGTTTCAGAGTGTTTTCCTTGTACCGACACTAAATGTTTTAAATGTACGTTGGCACGTGGCCAAAGTGTTTGTTGTGTATTTATTTTTCTTTGGAGTCATATTTAATGTGCACGGCGTGTGTACGTGATTTTTATTCATGCAAATGCGAAACCCGTTACATTCGATAAGTGGTGCTTTATTAAACTTCATATTTTTGATAGGAAAGGGAGGTAATTACTGTAAGATGTTTGCTGAACAGGTTATTATCCATATTAGGGTTGCCGAGTGCAACAATTTAAGATGTAATTGTAGAACACCTTAGTTCTAATTTGATAGATTTTTTTTAGTCCTTTTCAGGTTTATTAGTCACGGCGTAGCACGGAGGCGCCAGCGAGTGGAAATATTTATGTCATTTTATTTCAGGGCCTGTCAAACCCATACGTGTGATTCTGTGTGTGTTATTGTGTCAGGTGTGTGTTGATTCTACGTGAAGAGGGGTAGGGGTCCTACAGCCCTCATATTTTTGTTGTTGTTGTATTTTTGATGGAAAGGCAGGGTGCTCCAGGGAGACCGCTGTTCCTTGTCCATATGCTGATTCTTGGATTTCCTAGGGGAAATGCCGGGATATTTTGTTCTGACACACACACACACGTATTATTGTGCTTTTGGGCACGCTTCTTCGAGATTCGATCCCGGCCCTTTGGAGGTCGGGGTCATTTTGACACTTGGGTTGACAGATATGCAGATTTCCACGAATCGCCCTTCTAGCCTGGTGACTTATTTTGTTAGGCAGTCCTATGTTCCGACTGGCCCCTTTAAGCTTTCATGTAGCAAACCTGTTCTTTGTGATGGTTATTTTTGAACCATAATTAATTGGGGGAGTCGCCATGTGTGTGACGGATTATTGCATGTTGTATGGATAGAATATTGTTTTAATAATGTAAATGTTGGCTTTGAGCCTAGTAATTTGTTTATGACTCAATTCATGTAATTTTGTATGTGACACCTGTGTGGTGTAGTGGTAGTGTACTTGTAAAAATGACGGCAGTCATATGCGCATTTCTTTTGTTGGTCACGTGTTAACTTACTTGTGTTGATTTGAGTGAGAAGTCCTAATTTTTGGCAGTAACGTTTTTGCTACGGCAGGTTTTGATTCCAATTTCACGCGGAAATTATTGTGTTGTTTATATTTAAGCATAGGAAGTGTCGGTTTAGTTTTAAGTGTTGTATAGTTGTTCCCCGCGTCTGTCTAGCTCTAAGCAATGTGGATTCGTCGTCTGAAAGTTTATTCTGGATGATGACGAATCATGCATTCGTTTGTACTCATCGTGAAGCATGTAGAACAGCACGCGCGCATACATTTGTCACTTTGTTGATTTTCTATGGGACATTTGGTCCAACAGAGATTTGGCCTAGTTTTGGCAAACTTTATTTATTCAATGGGAGTCATATGGGAGTTTTGTTTTGTTAATTCGTTTGTGTAAATAGCTGATTTGTTATTAAATTCATTTGTTTTAACCCTGGCTTCACTTTTTCCTGCATGTTATTTTGTTATATGTTACCCTGCATGTTAATGAAGCACTTTAACAACAACTTACGATATGGACGGTTACACCCCCCGAAACTGAGTCTCATAAGCTTCTTTGCAAGGGTTCATAAAACAAAAATGGCGCCCAACGTGGGGATGTTGTTGCTGTTGCTTCGCTGATCTCATATTTATTTCGCTGAGAAATAATGCCAGGTCAAGCGGGCATAGTAAATTCAGTAAATTGAGGCGATGTTGTACCGCTATGTGCATTAGTAAAATCACTGAGTTCCTAAAGTTAGAGATATTGAACAAGGTTAGAATTTGATATTGTATTTGTTATAAACTTGTTCTGGCGCCCGGCATTAAAATTAGAAAATTTGCATATTGTTGAACTCAGTCAAGGCAGGAAGGTGTTGCCTTATATTTTTACATTTAATTAACTTTGGTTAATGAGTGTCGTTCGTAAATTCTGTTGTTTAGGAATTTAAAAGCAGATCACTAGGGAGTTATTTTGTTGTTTGGAAATAAGAGTAATTTATTCAGTAAATTTTGATTACTGAAATTTTTATTAAAGTAGAATCAGTAATATTTAAATGTTATGACACGTATGCGTGTGTATGACTGAAATCTCGGTGCATGACCCTGTTTTTCTCTGGTTATATTTGTGTATTGTGCAATGGCGAGTGTAGAGGAAATTAAGGGAATGTTGGAACAGATGTCCGCAAAAACGGAAAAACAATTAGAATAGATGTCCGCGAAAACGGAAGCACAGTTAGTGCAGATGTCCGCGAAAACGGAAGAACAGTTTAAAATTCAGAGCGAGCATAATGATAAACAATTAAAAGAACAGTTAGTGCAGATGTCCGCGAAAACGGAAGAACAGTTAGTTCAGATGTCCGTGAAAACGGAAGAACAATTAAAGAACAGTGAAAAACAGTTACACGACATGAGCGGTAATATTTCGGTCCAATTACAGGTCCAGAAATTGGACACTGATAAACAATTTCACGAATTAAATCACAAATTATCAGAACAGGCGGTAACACAAACAGAGCAATTAGAAAAGATCACTAACGACATAAACCAAAGTGTTAGGGAAGTAGAGAAACTGGCAGGTGAGGTCGCGGAGAATAACGTCAAACAATTAGGTGAAATTAAAAAGTTGGAGGCAAAATTTGATAATTAACTAATACAATTTGATGAAATGGTGGCAGATAAATTAAAGCAAATCGAGGCAGCATGTGTCAACAACACAGCGGGAATAAAGAACACACAAGATAAATTACAGCAACAAATTAATTCAGTCGACAGCAACGTACTTGAATTAATAAAAGAAATCGATATACTTGAGGTCAAGACCGAAACAGAACGTATGCACTTGCGTGAAAACTTAGAGGACCAATTAAGTAAAACCCGGCAGGTCATAAGAGAAGAAGTCGGAGAACAATTGGTTAAAACACAAGAGGTTATCAGAGAAGAGGTAGGAGAACAGCTCATTAAAAATCGGGATAATCTGGAAGACCAATTAATTAAAACCCAGCAGGTTATAAGAGAAGAGGTAGGAGAACAGCTTATTAAAAATCGGGATAATCTGGAAGACCAATTAATTAAAACTCAGCAGGTCATAAGAGAAGAGGTTGGGGAACAATTAGTCAAAACCCAAGAGCAGATACGAGAAGAGCTAGAAAAGAATCAGGAAAGGAGTGAAGAGAAAATTAGCAGTTTGAAGAGCAAGATCCGAAGAGATTGGGAACAGCAGGCAAATGCAAATAAGGAAGCCAGGCTGACAATTTTAAAACGCTTAGGGGAATACAATTCGAGAATGCAGGCTTTGGAGGAAAATGTAAAATCGAAACTACAAGAACACTCAGATTTAATAATTAAAAATGAAATTAGATCATTAGAGAATGCTACATTATGTTCGGCTGAAAATACGGCAGACAAGCAGGGAAGCATTGGAAGTCCGGTGGGCTTGAAGTTGGCTGAGGATAACAGCCGAGGTCAAAGTCCCAAATTAACGAGCAACGCATTCCAGCAGTACAGGGTGGAGACCTCCACACCACAACCAAACTTGGCACCCGCCCAAGTAATTCAAGTCATTAGGGGAAATGATTTCAAACCCGATAAATTCAGGGAGCACTCAGGAACCACTCCCAAAGCCTTTTTACGTCAGTTGACTGACTATTTTAATGATCAGCATATCAGTCCCGAAAAACAGTTGCGACTCGTGGAGAAGTTTTTAGAGGGACCAAGCTTAACCTGGTTTTTGAGCTTTAAATATACATTCACCGACATGGCTCAATTCTGAGAAGCGTTTTTAAAGAAGTTCTGGAGCCCTTCTTTACAGCAGGGATTAAGAATGGACCTGTATACTCGAAAATACCACAGCACGCATCCGACCAGATTTTCAGAATTCTTTAGCCAACAGCTGGTGAAATTCCGCGATTTTGACGACCCCCCTAGCGAACAAAATATGGTTCTAACCATCGGGAAACAACTTCCTATGAACATTCAACAACTGTTAGTAGCCGGAAATATTAAGACTGCAGTGCAGGCCAAAGAATTACTCCGACACCTAGACGAGACAAGTATGGTGAGTCCACAGACAGGGAGGAGAAATATGGAATGTGTCAACACGGCAGAAGTGGTTCAGGGACACCAAAATAGTCACAGCCAGGGGAACCAAACGAAAACTCAATCCACAGGAACGCAGTTTACACCGAGAAGGCAGGACTATGATGGCCGGAACCAATTCAACCAGAATCCTCGAAATTTTCAAAATCACCGAGATAGATATAACCAGAAAAATCCAAACCAGCAAAATCAATGGACGTACCAGCGGGAATACACCAATTGGAGGGGAAATCAAAGGCAGGGTAGACCTTACCAAAGAAATGGAGATGGCAGGTGGAACAACACGAGGAACTATCGCCAGGAAAATAGGGGAGATTATCGCAACAATTGGGACGAGCGGTACATGGAGTCACAAAAGTACTTAGATCAATGAAACGCTGAAGAGACGGAGAAGGAGAAGTGGGGGCGTGCAATGGCAAATAGACAGAGCCCAGACAATCATCAAGGAGAGGGGGCAGAAAGTTTATTGAGGCAGCAGGAGAGGCGCGATGACAACCGGCGGAACACAACAAATGGGTCCCGGGATAAAAAAAAAACTTCAAATGAACTAAAACCTGATAGCCTGAAAATGGAGGACGCCAGGGAGCGAGAAGAGATGATTGTGGCCAATATAGAAGAGTGGGTAGTATTCCCGGACGATTGCCTGGAGGAAGTGGTGAAAGACCGTGAAAATGTCATCAGACAATTGCCAATTATTTACGCACATATTGGAGGTATGAGGGTGAGATGTTTAATTGACACAGGTAGCCAGGTGAGCCTAGTCACTGAAGTATTGGTAAAAGAAATCGGAAGAAAACAAACTGTTCCAATTACGCCTGTCCAGTTAATGAAAGTCAGAGGGGTTATTCCTGACAAGACCATAAATTGTAAACAGCAAGCATATTTAGACCTGGAAATATTGAACCACACATTTTCGCAAACATTCATTGTCATACCGAAGATGAATTATAACATAATTTTGGGAGCCAACTTTATCTGTGATTTTCATGCTGTAATTGATTTACATAACAACACTGTAAGTTTCAAACAAGTTGAGGGGTTGAATCACGTGGGTTTAAACATGGAAGAGAGTCCACTAGAGAGAGAGGCGAATACTTGGGTCATTGAAGAATGCACTAATGAGGTGATCAGAGATAAGAACTTGACGGAGGAGCAAGTAAGCCAGACACCAGTGGTGGAAATTGACAGCCGAGATATTTCGCAGGAACTTTGGGTACATTTGGCGGAAGAAGAACTTAGCGGAGCTAAATTTGAAATTCTACTTCAGGAGCGGCTTAAGGAGGCTACAGTAGGGGAACCTGATAGAAGAAAACTGGAAGAAATTTTGAGATTACATAAAGGAGCTTTTTACACCATCCCTGGAAAAGTTTTAAATTTTCAATATGCCATGCAAGTTACTGACTGGACCCCATTTAAAAGTAAATTGTACCCGATCCCAGAGAAACATTTTGCTCAGGTGAAGGACATCATTAATAATTTATTAGATTCTGGCATGATAAGGAAAGCAGCAACCCCGTACCTGAACGCAATATTGGCTGTGGCCAAGCCAAATGGATCAATTAGGTTATGCCTAGACGCGCGAGTTTTGAACAGTAAACTGCTAGTTGAGCATGACCAAGCACCTAGGATGAAGGATGTTTTGAAAGGCTTCCGTGGGAAGAAGATTTATTCAAGTGTCGATTTGACAAATAGTTTCCACCATCTTGAACTTGAAGAAAAATCCCAACTGTTGACGGGATTTTTATTCGACAACCAAAGTTATATCTGGTCTCGTATGCCCTTTGGCGTGAAAACTGCTGGATGTGCACTGATAAGAGCACTAGATAGGAATCTGACTGAGGAGGTCAAGAGCTTCACTACGAGATATGTTGACGACATATTAATTGCATCTGAAACAATGGAGGAACACCTGGTAAACTTAAACAAACTTCTGGATAACTTGAGAACCATGAACTTCAAAATTAATCTAAAGAAATCACACTTTTGCCAGAGCGAGATTCTGTATTTGGGGCATATAATTGATGTTGAGGGCGTGAGACCTAATCCAGCCAAGATTGATGCTATCAAGAAATTTCCCACACCAACTAAAGTCAAGCATGTAAGAGCGTTTTTGGGAGTGACAGGCTTCTTCAAAGAAAATTGCCCTGGATACACAGAAACAGTAGCACCTATGCAGGAGATGTTAAAGAAGGCAAATCGATGGTCATGGAATGAGGAGTGCGACAGGTCTTTTAGAGCCACGAAAGATTTATTGGAAAACTGTGTGAAGCTTGGATATACGGACTTTGAGAAGCGATTTATTATTCAAGCAGATGCTTCATTGATTGGAATCGGTGCAATCCTGTACCAAGAGGACGCTGAAGAACCCAAGAAGAGATCGTATTTGGCATTTACGAGTCGTAAATTGAGGAAGCATGAGAGGAACTACACTGTGACGGAGCTTGAGCTGCTAGTAATTTTATATTCTCTTCAACAGTGGCGTAAGATGATCTACGGCTATTCCATTATTGTTAGAACCGACCACCATGCACTGACATTTTTATTCAAGACAACGATGGCAAGTGAGAGAGTTACGCGCTGGTCCATCTACATACAGCAGTTTGACATTACAATAGAGCATTGCCCTGGAAGGATGAACGTCATACCAGATGCTTTGAGCAGGAATCCTGAAGACGAGAACGAAGTAACAGCGGAAGTTCACACTATAACATTAACACCTAAGGCTCGTGAGTTTTTGGAGAAATTAAAGGAAATTTGGAAGGAGCAAGAAGCAGACCCATGGATGATGATGATGATCAAATTCTACAGGAAGGAATTGCAACCAGATTCACCTGAATACCGAGAAGCCCGTGCTAAAGAAGCGAGATTTCACTACTTAAATAACTTGTTGCATAAGTACGTGGATGAGCATCATACCAAACTGCGAATCCTGGTTCCAGCATCACTACAGAGAGGATTGACGTGGCATGTCCACGAGAGCCTAGCATATATCGGCACGGATAAGACTGAAGCTACGATAGGGGAGACTTTTACTTGGCCTAAGATGCGATTCACCATTGTGGAAGTGATAAGAACTTGTGACGCATGCCAGCGCACTAAACCGAACAACTTCATTATGAAACAACCACCAAGACCACTATTACCTCAAAAACCGTGCGAGATGCTCGCTATCGACTGTTTTTGCCCTCTGGTTAAAGGGAAACGTGGATGTGGTGTGTGTCGATGTATTTTCAAAGATGGTAGTGTTATGTCCAATCCAGAAGACGACATCAAAACAAGTCCTCAGTAGAATTACGAACAAAGTTATTCCGATGCTTGGGAAGCCGGAATCCATTTTATCAGACCATGGTACTTATTTCACGAGCAATGTTTTTAGGCAAGGTCTGGAGAGCCTAGGAATAAAACATATATTTTCGAGCATTCGTCATCCTTGTGGGAATCCGAGCGAGAGAACGATTCGCTGTGTTGCCAAGTACTACAGAGTAATGATTCCAAACGATCATAATAAATGGGTTGACAAAGTAGGAGATATTGAGATGTGCATGAACACCACTAAGCACGAGTCGATGGGTCAAGTCCCACTAATTGTACACCACAACAGGTTGCCGGAGAGATCGTGGGACAAGATTATTCCATGTCCAAGGGATCCACTATTAGCGCATGTGTTGCGAATTCAGCGAACGAGAGAGCACATGAGGAACCAAGCGGACCGAAGACTGAGATGGTATAGAGGAAAGAAGTTTCACCGGGAATTACAAGAACAAGAGCTAGTGCTGGTTCGCAGACCACCGATATCTGATCCCAAAAACAAAGTCTTTGCAAAATTCTGTCCAAAATTTATTGGCCCGTTCCGTGTTATTGAGAATCTGGGTAACAATGCTTACAGGCTTAAAGAAGTGAGCACTGGTGCTAAATCTGTTTTTAATAGCGCCAACTTAAAACCATATTACAGAAGAGAACCATTTGATGAATAAGCAGGATGATGTGTGCAGAACATGTATTGCAGAATTTTATTTTGAGAGCCAACACTCAAATGTACGTGGCCGTGGAGTGCTTGAGAGAGAGCGCGTTTTGTTTGTAAACAACAAGCAGCTGAGGCGACAGGAGTGGCAATCACGTGAGGAGAAGGGGAGGTCTAGCGAAGAAGTATGAATGACATTCCGCCGAGGGAGCGCGCACACTAATTGGGTCAGTGAAGTGTACACTCGAGCAGCTGAGCGAGGTACTAAAGAGATGTTGTTGTTACTACGGTGGATGTTGTTTTTGAAATCCAAATCAATCACTTGCTTCGAATTGCAAAACCTTGCTGAGGATAAATGAACCCTTATTGATCTCCGATAAATAAGTATTCATAATTTATTATTATTACTGCAGCCCAGGCAGTACTTGTGGAAGTTGACGAGGATAAAGGCAAGGTAGCGTGTCGCAATGAGTGCCACAGAAGTAGCAAGTGGTAGCTATTCTTGGAAACGGCCTGGTAATCTGAGTTCAAGGCCGAATTGTGTAACAACGTGCACCAGAATTGGAATCATAAAGGGATGGTCACAAGTTTCTTGCAACCAACCTACGATTGAATCACCCAATCAGGAGAGACCACGCCGAGACCACGCGATGGATGGCGTCAGTGGTAAAAAGCGCGCGGAATTGATTATCTAAAGAACCGACGATCGGAATTATCTCCGCACGAGTGCGTTTGAATTATTTGATGAAGATTGACACTAGTCCCGTGTGTGTGAGATGAAAACTCTGGAAAATTTTTCTTAATTCACCCCACTCTTCATCCCCCTGTCAGTTTCTAATAAATTGATCGACGACACGCTGTTCGATGTCTTTTCTGTTTGGAGGTCTGTGAGCTAACTTCACGCCAGTTTGCGTAATGATTTTAACGCTCTAATATTATTCGGAGTCATTTTATTTGTGAGCTTTGATGAGCTAACTTCACATACGTTTGTGTAGCGATTTTTAAAGCTCTAATATATTATTTGAAGTCTAATACTTTGTGTGCTTTGTGAGCTAATTTCACGCCAGTTTGCGTGGTGATTTAAAACTTGAATATTATCTTAAAGACAACTATTTTCAGCTCTTAGGGGCAAGACGTGAGTAACATTCTAATTAGCGCTCCAGCCCGAGCGAAGGTCAAGCAGAGCAGTAGAGATTACCGAGCGAGATAGCGACTGTAAGTCAGTCAGACTTTAAAACTTGTATTGTCGAGCCAGTGACGATGGACTCGAAGTTGTATATTTCATGTAAATTTTCATTGTATTTCTTTTATGTGTGTATCGTGCGTGTGTGAGCAAGAGTAGGGAAAGTCTTCGTGATTAATCGCATAGGACTATTTGTGGGCGAATTTAGTAACTCACAAGCGATTATAGCCAGGTCAAATTATAATAACATTGAACTATTCTTCCAAAGAGACTACACCAAGATGTCCGACGTGTGGTCAGGAGCCAGAGTGATGTCCGACGCTCCTACGAAGACGACTATGGAGTGCTAATT
This sequence comes from Meconema thalassinum, assembly GCA_946902985.2. Lineage (NCBI taxonomy): Eukaryota > Metazoa > Arthropoda > Insecta > Orthoptera > Tettigoniidae > Meconema > Meconema thalassinum. The sequence continues at coordinate 999,673,114 of OX336388.2, read as the reverse complement.
TTCCCATAGGGAAATGGGCTGAGATGGAGGTCATATGTTCTACAAGCTGAGACGGTGATGTACAACAATTGATTATTCAATTGTGTAGTTAGATTGGCGGGGGAACTTTGTAAATAGTTCATTTTAGTCTTTTTCTTGTTTTAGAGTGTTTTCCTTGTACCGACACCAATGTTTTAAATGTACGTTGGCACGTGGCCAAAGTGTTTGTTGTGTATTTATTTTTCTTTGGAGTCATATTTAATGTGCACGGCGCGTCTACGTGATTTTTATCCATGCAAATGCGAAACCCGTTACATTCGATAAGTGGTGCTTTATTTAAGTTCATATTTTTGATAGGAAAGGGAGGTAATTACTGTAAGATGTTTGCTGAACAGGTTATTATTCATATTAGGGTTGCCGAGTGCAACAATTTAAGATGTAATTGTAGAACACCTTAGTTCTAATTTGATAGATTTTTTTTGAGTCCTTTTCAGGTTTATTAGTCACGGCGTAGAACGGAGGCGCCAGCGAGTGGAAATATTTATGTCATTTTATTTCAGGGTCTGTCAAACCCATACGTGTGATTCTGTATGTGTTATTGTGTCAGGTGTGTGTTGATTCTACGTGAAGAGGGGTAGGGGTCCTACAGCCCTTATATTTTTGTTGTTGTTGTATTTTTGATGGAAAGGCAGGGTGCTCCAGGGAGACCGCTGTTCCTTGTCCATATGCTGATTCTTGGATTTCCTAGGGGAAATGCCGGGATATTTTGTTCTGACACACACACACGTATTATTGTGCTTTTGGGCACGCTTCTTCGAGATTCGATCCCGGCCCTTTGGAGGTCGAGGTCATTTTGACACGTGGGTTGACAGATATGCAGATTTCCACGAATCGCCCTTCTAGCCTGGTGACTTATTTTGTTAGGCAGTCCTATGTTCCGACTGGCCCCTTTAAGCTTTCATGTAGCAAACCTGTTCTTTGTGATGGTTATTTTTGAACCATAATTAATTGGGGAGTTCGCCATGTGTGTGACGGATTATTGCATGTTGTATGGATAGAATATTGTTTTAATAATGTAAATGTTGGCTTTGAGCCTAGTAATTTGTTTATGACTCAATTCATGTAATTTTGTATGTGACACCTGTGTGGTGTAGTGGTAGTGTACTTGTAAAAATGACGGCGGTCATATGTGCATTTCTTTTGTTGGTCACGTGTTAACTTACTTGTGTTGATTTGTGTGAGAAATCCTAATTTTAGGCAGTAACGTTTTTGCTACGGCAGGTTTTGATTCCAATTTCACGCGGAAATTATTGTGTTGTTTATATTTAAGTATAGGATGTGTCGGTTTAGTTTTAAGTGTTGTATAGTTGTTCCCCGCGTCTGTCTAGCTCTAAGCAATGTGGATTCGACGTCTGAAAGTTTATTCTGGATGATGACGAATCATGCATTCGTTTGTACTCATCGTGAAGCATGTAGAACAGCACGCGCGCATACATTTGTCACTTTGTTGATTTTCTTTGGGACAATTGGTCCAAGTATAATCTCTCCAGAGATTTGGCCTAGTTTTGGCAAACTTTATTTATTCAATGGGAGTCATATGGGAGTTTTGTTTTGTTAATTCTTTTGTGTAAATAGCTGATTTGTTATTAAATTCATTTGTTTTAACCCTGGCTTCACTTTTTCCTGCATGTTATTTTGTTATAAGTTACCCTGCATGTTAATGAAGCGCTTTAACAACAACTTACGATATGGACTGTTACACCCCCCGAAACTGAGTCTTATAAGCTTCTTTGCAAGGGTTCAATATATACTGTATATATATATCCTGTAACATGCATAATTTGAGAGATCAAAAATGAAGGTATAAATTGTCGGAAATCGTCGGTATTATTGTTGTTTACGAGGGTATGATCCACTCGGGGGATCAAATGGATTCCGCCCGAGGTAATATATTGCGGTGTAAGACCTGTGAGGCTTCGCTAAATGTATGTATTAATCTGGAAGGTATAAGGGTTTCTACGAGATATGATATGACCGGGGAAACAAGGGGTTCCGGGCCTAATATCATATAACCCACCTTTTGCCAGCATTGTTTGTATATATCCGACCAAATAAAGTATGTGAATAAATGAATTAATAGGACTGAGGCGAGGAGTGATCGAGATCCCTCGTGTTCTACCTATCAAGGCACGGAACAAGGTATGATGGCTATCTCTTGTGCGCACCCTATAAATATATAAATGCGTCGCGATCTCTAATTATGGCATTGATTACTGTGGAATGAGAGGAATGATAAATAAGGTAGGGAACAAAGAGTTGAAGTACTGTGTGAACTTGGACGATCATAAGCTTGTAAGAAAAAGTAAACAGTTAAATGCCGCGAGGAAATGAATGGGACGAAGAGTCGTAAATCACAGTTAAGTAGGGGAGGGGAGCTCGGCCATCGTGCAGACCTTTCCAACCACGAGGGGTGATGAATACAATGATCGCATTGAGTACCGAAGTAGTAGGAGCTGAATGGATATTAGGTAATGATAACGGAAGATGCAAATTTGTTAATTAAAGATGCCATAGAGTTATAAACTAAATAAAGATGTCGGTGGGTTTTTGACAAGTGTCCCAACATTAAATTTGAAGAAATTCTGTAATATTTGACAATTGGGGTCGAGGAATAAGTTTGTTGATAAATATTCGATTCCTGCCTAAATAAAAATGTATGAAACAATACGGGTAAACTGAAAGTTGAGTTTGTAAGCAAACTATGTAAAGAAATAATGATAGCACATGATACATCATAAATAAACCACCCTAAAGCATGGAAGAGAGTACTGGAGGACATGAGTTCAAGGACATGGCATGATGTTATTTTAAGAGTGTTGATTTGTTGTGAAAAACCTAAGGCTTCACTGGAAGAGTTGATATAGCTTGAAAGTGAATGATGATAAAGTAATTCAAAGTGAGATAAAAGTAAAATAAAAGCCCAGAAGGGATGTTGATGATGCAGTGAATATCCGTAAAGCCTTAGCGTAAAATTGTTATGGAATGATAGGCACGCTTGATGTCTTAATAAAATGTTATGAAGAGGGAATATGAATGGATATTCAATGTAGATATTATCCAAGCAAGATAAAATGATAAAGTAAAATTATGTGAATTTTTGATAGATTTTAAGGAGTAATGGACTTTTGATTTTTGGATTTTGGATTTTCCAAAATAATGTTGTCTGTGTAGATTCTTGTATTTGTTCCTGGGAGTTTTTATAAATAAACTCATATATAATTGTAACATGTTTTGTTTTCCATGTAGTCTTGTAGATCCTAAAGTGCTTTCATATCCAAATGTGAGATCATGTCGTGGGCTGACGGTACACGCCCCGAAACCGAAGTAGCCTAGCCAGGTCATGATCGAGCATTATCCATGCAAGATGGGTACAGTACACCTGGTGAATAACCATTATAAAACACATACGGAATATTTTTGTAATATTTATTTTTAGCCTACTTTCGATTTTTGCAAAAAATGAAAGTAGCCATATGAGATCTACACTGGGCCAAAAATTGTGTCTCTGTGTGTCTGTGTGTGTGTGTGAGTGTACTCTGAATGTCTCCCCCCCCGCTATCAATTCGAACACGGTGAAACCGAATTGAACGAAATTTCGTACAGAGGTAGAATTAGCAAAGGGCACCTCAGTGTCATGTTTTTTATTGCCGCCATCTTGACAAAAACGTAATGGCGGCCACACAAATGTTAAAAGCTTAAATCCAATTACGACCAAAATAATATTCTGATCTCTACCAAATTTTGCAACAACATACCTTTATGTAGGAAACATATTTTGACCTAACTACAAGATCATCAGCCTAATAGTTTGCAGATGGCGGCCATGTATGTGTGAAAATCGATCCTATCAATTCAAACACGGTGAAACTGAATTGAACGATATTTGATACAGATGTAGCACTAGCAAAGAGCACCTCAGTGTCATTTTTTATATCGCCGCCGTCTTTGTGTTTTGGACTCGGATAAATAAATAAAGTTCATTAAATGACAAGGAAAAGAATGGGTTAAAAGTTTTAAACCTAAGAATCTTCAATTCAAACTTCGAAAAATTTGGAATCATTCGCATTAAAATGAGGCCAGTGGGAGCTCTGTCTCATAGAAATAGGGTTAGAGATAGTACGGAGCCTGACTTGAAGAAATGTTTGACATTTATTTGAGAAATAATGCATTTGATGTTCTGAGATTCACGAGATATTCTGGATGCTATAATCTATCTAGTTGTGTCACAAATTCACTTCCAGTCCGAGTTAAGTGAGCGTGAATTGATTCTCCAATTGCAATGGCCTCATCTGTTCCGTCACACGACAGGCATGATGAATGAGACACTCAGGCGATTATAAGCTCATCAGCCAAACAAGGAGCGATAATAGTTCTAGAACGGAAGGACACATATAATGTAAAGTTGTTTGAAAATAAAAGTGAAAAAAGATTTGTTCTGTGAGATAATTTTTAGTGGTTGTCTGCTACTGTTTGTTTGTTCTTTGTTGTTACAGGCAAGTGCGTTACTGTAACTTTCCTTGAAGAATTTGTGTAGAGTACGCTATGTGGTGACGGGGATATCCAAAGGGGGGTTACTGGGGCAGCAGTTCTCCCCCCCCCCCCCCCAAATGCTCCCTGGATTCCAGAGACTTTAAAATCAGGATTAATTTTCGACGTTATTTATTAATTTACTAGCAACCAGCCCCGGCTTCGCCCGGGAACAGTTATGAATGCATTACGTGATAAACGCCTTTATTTTCGATGTCAATAAACTACGACCTATATCCGTTTTACGTCTCAGCATGATGGGGTTAAATCACTGACTGGACTATTAATTATATCATCATGGAGATGCGTGTGCAACGAATTCTTGTCAGACGTAATTTAAGAATGGCTAGGTGCATGAAACTCAAATCCCCCTTCCGTCCAATCTAAAAACACTTATAGTAGGCGATGTATTGAAGATAGAGATATGCCCTCACGGCATTTTTTGTAGAACTTTTCATGCTGAACACTTCGTACACTCATAGTATATTGATATGTTTAACGGTTTGCCCAGCGTAGGCTTAAAAAACGCACAGACGCCAGGTTTTTCTTTCGACTTTTTCACTGAAATCGTTACTGATTGGCTTCGTTTGATCATAAATAAATTATTTTCTACAAAAACCTTCCTGGAGATATCCTTTACAGAATGGTGAAAACCACATCAAAATTCATTCAATGGTTCTCGAGATTACCCATGACATCCAAGATTCGGGGACTTTGTTTTATACTAAGTAGAGATTATACGCCAATCAGTATAATTTAATATAATATAATCCCCCGTCCGTTCAATCTTAAATTGACTGTGAATTTTGCGGAACGAAAAGTTCACAGGCGAAATGAGAGTTGCACTTCCAGGGAATGGCGAGGTGAATGAAACTCAAATCCCCCTTCCGTCCAATCTTAACTTGACTGTGTTTCACAGGCGAAATGAAGAAAACCCGAATTGCACTGCCAGGGAAACCCCAAACACAACCACCCTTCTCAAAAGTCTTAATTCAACACGGTTTGCTGCTGGCTGTATCTGGGGCATTAGGTTCGCCTGCTAGCTAGGCTGTAACGGGGATGATAGACTCGCCCTTAGCTAGCTCGTAAACTGTCGCCTCAGTAGTTTAATGGACATGGTTGGAAGAAATTAAAACGTAAAAACACTTATAGCGGGAGATGTATTGAAGATGGACATATGCTCTCGCGGACTTTTTCGTAGGACTTTTCATGCTGAACAATTCTTACACCCATAGTATTTAGATATTTTTAACGGTTTCCCCAGCGCAAGCTTACAAAGCGCTTGGACGCCAGTTTTTTTCGACTTTTCCACTGAAATCGTTACTGTTCGGCTTCCTCTGATCATAAATAAATTATTTTCTATAGAAATCACCCTCGAGGTATCCTTTACAGAATGGTGAAAACCGCATCAAAATCCATCCAGTGGTTCTCGAGTTTACCCGTAACATCCAATAATAGAGATTTACTAGCAACTCACACTGGCTTCGCCCGGTATCTTTAAAGGTTTACCCAGTGTATGCTTAAAAAGCGCATGGACGGCAGGTCACAGACTCAGTTCAGAAAAGACGAGGTGAACAGCGAAACACCAACCAGTTCTTTTTTGCAAGTTGTGTGAAGTGAAAGTCATGGCTGAAAAGACGGTTTAATGTGCAGCAACATTGTAACGCGGCAAAGCATAGCAGCAATGCCAGTTGACAACATCAATTTAGTGAATAGCCTATGATTTATAGGTAGCCTATGTATTCACAGGTGATTGATAAGTGAGTCCAGGAAACTAGACTTTAAATAACCACTTAAACATGTATATTCAGAAAATTAATATGAAAATCTAGAAGAGATTGTCGCTTGGATTTACAATTTAAAAAAACCGGCCCAGTCATTTTTAGGCCATATTTTGTCACTTTTTAGTCATATTTCGTCATTTTAAGGTCATATTTGGTTGCATATTCCGGCTATTTTTAGGACTTAAACGCCCAAGCCCTACTTATAAGGTACAATGATGATTTGATCATACACTTATTCGTCAAAGGACTGATCCGATTTTCAATTAATATTGAACGATATAATATGTTCTCATCTCCAAAACAATATTTTGAAGGTTTGAATGGCCTCGCTATTATCAATTATCGCATTATGTTGAACCGAACTGAATGTTTGTTGAGTTAACCCACTGAAATTATGAGACATATAAGCCTTTCACTGGTCACCTTCTATACAGTACAGTAAGTTTCTCCTGTGAAATTGATGTGGAAAGTGGCCATAGCGTGCTTTGCGGACACTAATATTACTGTAACTGGGGGTCTAGGTGGGAGTGCGGCAGGCAGTTATCCCAAAGTAATCAAAAAGAGAAACTCGCCAACACTAAGATATTTGCATGTGGGTGGAGAAATACTACTTCACTGCCACTCCACTCAGCGAAATCACTACGGCTTGGATGTTTAAGACCTACAAATAGTCCGAATGTGCTAGCAAATATGACCTTTAAAAGACGAAATATGACACAAAAATGACAAAATATGACCTAAAAATTACTGATTTAAATATGGCCGTATTTAGCCTACTTTCGATTTTTGCAAAAAATGAAATTAGACTTATGAGATCAACACAGGGCGAAAAAATGTGTGTCTGTCTGTGTGTGCGTCTCTGTGTGAGTGGGTGTGTGAGTGCGTGTACTCTGAATGTCTGTCCCACCCCATCAATTCGAACACTGTGAAACCGATTTGAACGAAATTTGGTACAGAGGTAGAACTACCAAAGGGCACCTCAATGTCATGTTTTATATCGCCGCCATCTTGAAAGAAACGTAATGGCGGCCACCCAAATGTTAAAAGCTTAAATCAAATTACGACCAACCTAATCATCTGATCTCTACCAAATTTTGCAACATTATACCTTTATGTATGGAGAATCTTTTGACCAAACTACAAGGTCATCTGGCGAATACTTTGCGGATGGCGGCCATGTATGTGTGCAAATCGATTCCCCCTATCAATTCAAACACGGTGAAACCGAATTGTACGAAATTTGGTACAGAGGTAGCACTAGCAAAGGGCACCTCAGTGACATGTTTTATATCACCGCCATCTTGGCGGAAACGTGATGGTGGTAACCCAAATGTTAAAAGCTTAAATCAAATTACGACCAACCTAATAATCTGATCTCTACCAAATTTTGCAACATTATACCTTTGTGTATAAAGAATCTTTTGACCAAGCTACAGTGTCATCAGCCCAATAAAATGCGGATGTTAAAAGCTTAAATCATATTCCGACCAACCTAATTTTGCCAAATTTTGCAACAACACACCTTTTTGTGGGAAGCATCTTTTGACTGAACTACAAGGTTATCAGCCCAATAGTTTGCAGATAGCGGCCATGTATGTGTGCAAATCGATTCCCCATATCAATTCAAACACGGTGGAACCGAATTGAAGGTGTTTTTTTTACAGAGGTAGTACTAGCAAAGGGCACCTCATATTCGTGTTTAACGTTCGTATAGTACGTTGTATTTCAACAAGCTACTACAACTAAAATTCAATACTCCTTGAAAAGGACAATAAGTTATAACAATACCCTTGCAATTACAAGAAAGTAGGCTACATGTTCTTTACCGAACAGCTTGTTTTTAATTATGAATCCAAGCGACAATCTCTTCGAGATTAAATTGTAAACTAAATTCTTTATTCCGAATTTCGTACTAATTTTCTGAATATACATGTTTAATTGGTTATTTACAGTCTATTTCTGTAAACACTAGTTCCCGATCGGTAAGTTGCGGATGATTGTACACCCACAGCTGCCGTCAAACTACCGAAATACGACGTTCTTACCAAAATATGCTCACAATATGACCTAATGATAAGCACTGTATTGTGACGATAATCACGTGATTTGCATCTGAAACCAATCGGGCATGAAAATAGAGGCAAAGAAGAAAATATGATTTTTCCGATACATACGATCCCTAGTAATCACGAATCATCTTATTCTTGAGTTACCCGTCCCCTACAAACAATAGCATCGATATCCTCAATCAATTTGTAAATTTTATCACCAAATTGACCACACTGTACTACTGTAGTTCACATTGCTTTCTAGAGTTTCAATTCGTGACATTAATAAGCGTGCTACAGGTTTCTTACGTGTCTCGAATTCTAAAATAGGTTTTGTAATCAAGTTGCAATTCAACGCAACGAAGGAAGCCTGGATTTTCAAAATTTTAAATTAAAATGGAACACATAAATATTCCTCAACTAAGTTTTGAGTCTGAGGTGATAGTGAATTGTACTGATTGAAAAAATATTCAATTGCCTCAAAATACTCAAACATAAATTTAACGGAATTAAAGCAACTTGACCATCGCGTCATAACAGGAACAGGAAACAATTGTGGTGTCAAGTCCGGATATTGATCCGTAACAAATGTTTTATAATGTGATTTGATTACCCCGGCGTTTCTAAAATCACTTTTTAGGCTTAATATAACATAATTAAGATCTTTCAGATTTTTCTTCCCTATTTATCCTAAGAGATAACAATTTTGACACCAACATGTCAAACCAATCAAATGATCGCCTGTTAGCAGTTTAAGGGTTTGACACATTTCAGCATGTAGGCCTATGCGGCACTGTCGGTACTGATTGCTTTGACATGGGAGTAATTGATATTTAAATCACCTTGAATTACCTGACGAGCATAGAAGGTCCTCCAAGTTACAAAACGAAACTTACCATTAGAAACATTTCCGGTGTATCCATTACGAACTCGTTTCCCCCCCCGCTTTGTTCTGTGCTTGAAGGCTTTCGTCAATATTGCACTGTCTTTTCGGAGCAGAATCCTGTTCACTCGTTAGCTGAACACAATTTAAATGCCCTTTGCTTTGAATGCAATTTTCACATGAATCGCGCGTTTTCCATCCAACTCTTGTATTAAAGTATTCGCACTTTAATATATTAGTACCTCTTGTAACGAAACCACGTTTTTTGAATTTGATAGCCGAAATTTATTTTCACGATTCTTCCCTACCTCGACCAGAAGACGGGAATAAACTGACCACTTAGCAACTATTAAGTAGGTCTACCTGGCGTAGTTCTCAACTTCTCAGAAATGTAGAAATACACTCCCATTAGTGTTTTATTGGAAATTTAGTTTTACCCCCAACTTACTTTTTGTATAAACATGGTCGGGGCTGGACGGATTCTGTTGTGAAAATATGAGAATTATTCGCCCATTTATTAATTTTTCCGATCACTTATCAACCTGCAGAAGGAACTGGAAACACTAACGCAGTTGTCGATGGTTTTACAGGCCACAAACTCTTAAAAGAGAATAATACGCCTTTCGTATGAATGTCCCTTTCTAACAATATTTAGCATTTGAAGCCAACATCTTCAAAGGAAATACAATGCTTATTTTATTTTTACAAAAATGTAATTTTTTTTTGCTTTTAACGTAAAAATGCTATTTTATTTTGTGTTACCCGAAAAATGCCTTTCTTCGTTTTTATCGTAAAAAATGATTATCGCAGAAATTGTCAATGTTTGCGAAAATTAGTAAAAAAATTGCAGTAATATATCACTCACAAGTGTAATAAATCGTGCAAGTACCTCTTGCTGCAACTCCTCGTTACATTTTGTGTTTATCGCTAATAACGAAAAGCCTGGCCTTGCTGATGGAGCAGTGGCCAAGCTACTTTCCTCTCACTAGTACTGACTGGGTCGATGCCCGTTTAATGCATGTTTAATAACACGTCGTGTGGTTTGGATTCCACGTAGAAAGTAATTTAATTTCCTCCGATGCACTGAGAAACATCAAATCATAGATATGGCCTTTTAGGCCTAGTTGATGAATACGTGTTGCCATGTTAACCATATATGATGCCTTGTTGATGAATACTTGTTGCCATGGTAACCGTATAGGATACCTTGGTGATGAATACTTGTTGCCATGGTAATCATAAAATAGTTAGTTAGTTATTGTTGTTTTATGGGGCGGAACTACGAGGTCATCTGCCCTTTAACCATATACTATAGGAGGCATAGATGATGAACTCTTGTTGCCATGGTAACCATATAGGAGGCCTTGTTGATGAGAACATGTTGCCATGGTAACATATAGGAGGCCTAGATGATGAACACTTGTTGCCATGGTAACCATATAGGAGGCCTTGTTGATAAATTGCCTACTTATTGCCATGGTAACATTATAGGAGGCCTAGATGATGAACACTTGTTGCCATGGTAACCATGTAGGAGGCCTACATGACGAACACTTGTTGCCATGTTCACCATATAGGAAACCTATCTGACGAACAATTGTTGCCATGGCAATCATATAGAAGACCTTGATGATGAACATTTGTTGCCATGGTAACCATGTAGGAGGCCTACATGACGAACACTTGTTGCCATGGTAACTACAGTATACAGGAGGCATAGATGACGAATACTTGTTGCCTTGGTAACCATAAAGGAGGCCTAGATGACGAACACTTGTTGCCATGTTCACCATATAGGAAACCTACCTGACGAACAATTGTTGCCATGGCAATCATATAGAAGACCTTGATGATGAACATTTGTTGCCATATAGGAGGCCCAGAATACAAACCTTTGTTGCCATGGTAACCATATAGGAGGCCTAGATGACGAACATTTGTTGCCATGGCAATCATATAGGAGGCCTAGATGACGAACATTTGTTACCTTGGTAACCATATAGTAGGCCTAGTTTACGAACATTTGTTGCCATGGTAACCATATAGGAGCCCTAGATTACGAACATTTGTTGCCATGGTAACCATATAGTAGGCCTAGTTTACGAACATTTGTTGCCATGGTAACCATACAGGAGGCCTAGATTACGAACATTTGTTGCCATGGTAACCATACAGGAGGCCTAGATGACAAACATGTGTTGCGATGGTAACCATATAGGAGGCCTAGATGACAAACATGTGTTGCGATGGTTAATAACCAGCAGGAATTTGTCCCAGCCCTAAATCATGACCATATTAATTCTGTGGGTTATGACAGCGATGTCACAAAAAACTACACCGATCTGAATTCGGCATTCTCTTAATGCCCTTTCTAACGAGAGTTCATACAACTGTGCCATGCTACTGAATTTAAAGTTAAAGACAGGAGCTATACCAACAGCAGGTAGGTAAAGTAAATGAAACTGACACGATTCATATTAGAGTGTGCGGTGTGATTGTCGTGCTGTGCTACCCACCAGATTACAGCCCCACCAATCCAATATACGGAAATTACAGGCTGCAGCCAGCTACTGGACATACCGAACTTAATTAGGAAGGAAGTGGTCCAAGGCCCCAGGCTGTCTTATTAATACCTCAAAATAACTATTTAATTTAACTCTGGCTATTATTGTGGAGGTCATATCAACACAACGTAGGAGGCTTTTGGAGCTGTTGCTAACTTCAGTTCATATGTCGACAGTGTCAACACAATACCTCGTATCCGACAATGCTTTCGTTTCCATTATTTTTCTTAGGATTGGTCACGTCTCCCAGCCATAAATTATGTGGATGTGCTGTACAACAGAATAATTCACGTTAGGTTCATTTTCCCGTGGGTTGGGGTAGCGCGCCTGCCTCTCACCCGGAGGCCCCGGGTTCGATTCCCGGCTCCGTCAGGAATTTTAGAAACTGACGTGAGGGCTGGAACGGGGTGCACTCAGCCTTGTGAGGATAATTGAGTAGCTGTCTGACAGTGATCACGAAAACCAACATTAACGGCCGAGGGGACACAATGCGCTGATCACGCGTCACCCCAATATCTGCAGGCCAAATGGCTGGGCAGTGGTCGCTTGGTAAGCCTAGGTCTTCACGGGCTGTAGTGCCAGGGTTTTTTTTTTTAATTTACCACCACTAAGAAAATTGAGGTTTACATTCATTGTCTGTTAGGTAGTCTGCCCGAAGGCTGGTTGGATCCTCAAAAGCACCGCCGTTAGGTTATGTGGAAAGATACCCACAAAAACCCATGGTAGCGCTATATTGAGGCGTAAGTTACTAGGCAAGAAGAGGAGTGAGACAGATTGCCATTGCTCTCCTGCATATTGCTTTCACAGCTTCCACAGGCACTGACTGTGCCCTGAATGTCATTACTAGGGCTAGCATTCTGATGATTTTGCTTTTTTTTGTAAGGCTGACACGTTGCACAAATATATATGTTTCATAAAAGAATGAGTTCAATGAAGTGTATTTGTTATGTCCTTTTTTTGCATTTTTTGCCATTTTTTGAGGGATAGGGCATTTTTTGGGGAAAATTTTGAGTCATTTTGGTAATTTTTATACTATTTTCAAGAAAGAAGGATAATTGTTTATGTTTAGCTATTCTAATTATGTATCTTACTAAACTGTGTGGAGTGTTTCTTTGTGCCGATATCCCACAATTTCATAGAGAAGCACACGGGCAAATCCTTAAAGCTTTGTTGGCTGACAATAGACAATCATTTTCATTTGAAAATCTACATGTATTCGTTGTTCATTGCAACTCACACATTTTGGAATGAACAATTAGGACCTTTATGGCTGACAAACGTCCGTTTTGTAAATATGTAAGTATTATTTTTAAAATTCATAACTCGAAAATGTATTACAAAATGTCTGTTTTGCCAATATTAATAGCTTGAATTCATTTCTTTACCACACAAGACTGATCAATACAGAAATCATAGAAAATCAAAGGTCATTCTTTTTAAATTAGGTCATTGTATGCATATTTTTAGGTCATAAATGCATTTTTTTTGCCATTTTTTGCACTTTTTTAGGTCATCATAATCCTAGCCGTAGTCATTACTAAGCACCACCCATACCTCAGTAACTTCCATATATTCACGGCCATGAGTGAGACGGAGACATCGGTGAAAAGCCACATTCTACTCTAGCCTGTGCCAACAGACAAATGCAAATATACTGCATTCATCAAGAGATGGCAAACAGTCCAAAATTCATAGTACTGTTGTAAATTATATTTCCCTGTAATAATGCACTCCTACAATACAGTACATTTAAGGTTCATTTTCCTTTAGTTCTTTACAAACGAAAATGAATGTAGGCCTAACGTGAATTGTTGTGTTGGACGGCACATCCACATACAACTGGGAAGCGTGACCATTCATAAGGAAAATATTGGAGAATAAGAGCATTGTCAGATACGAGATATTGCATTGGCAGCGTCTATATAGCTTACTATGGAACCGTATTGAAAGTCGTCTTTCTAATAGGACAAATGCATGTTGTCGTCTAGTAGTAGTAGTTATTGTTGTTTTAAGGGGAGGAACTACGAGGTCATCTACCCCTCTTAACACAGATTATACAAATTTGGAATGGAATATAAAATTTAGAGGTGGACATCTAAATTGGAATATACCAAAATATAATAAGACAAAAAAACTATTAATTATGATATAATCAAAAATTACGGAAAAACAAAATTTCCGCATTCATAAACGAACTAGTCGTTGAGTTAATGTACACTGGGAAATTTAGATTGCTGGCCCTAACGCACTCTCACTTACAAAGCGGATCACGCGATCAGCAGCCAACGCTTCGTCGGCTAATATAGACTAAGTTTGAGTGTCATTTGCAAACCAAGGTTTCTTCGTAAGTCAGCAAGATCCACACATTCGGTTAAAATGTGGGTCACGTTGAAAAAGGCTCCACAACACGTTGTGGTCTGATGGCAAGTATAAAGTATAGTTGCTTTCTTTACTGGGTTCAATTCTTGACTGTCAGATATAATTTCAGTTGAGATAAAAGGGCTGAAACGGACAGCACTGAAAGTTACTAATTAATGACAATGATGATGATAATTGTTGTTTTATGGGGCCTAACATCCAGGTTATCGGCTCCTAATAGTTTGGGTGATAGTGAAAGAAGAGATGAGAATGAAAACTATAACTAATACTAACTACACATTTATATACTAGAATAAGAAATAGTAAACAAATGATGGTAAGGCAAATAAAGGACAAGAAGAGAAGAAATGCCCTCAACCCTCGAAGAATGAGGATTGAGGGTGTTGGAAGGAAGGACAGCCATGAAAGGCAGATAGGAAAGGGAAGGAGGAGAGGGCCCATGCCAAAGTCAGTGGATAAAAGGGAACCTAACTCACCAGCCGTGAGCCCCTGAGGGTGTAGCAATATCCAGGGTGAACCTGAAGTGGTGGGGCTACAAACACCCTGCCTTCTTGAGGACCTTGATCATAAGGCAGGAGAAGAAAAGAAAAGGAAGGCTGACCCCTCGCAGAAGGAGGGTATCAGGAAAGATGAGACAAGGGCCAATTACGCCGGGAAAGGAAGAGACTTCCTAGGCCTCGGACACCCTAATACCGTCGGGGTCGGAAGAGAACAAGGGTTGACCAAGAGAGGTCGACAGGTAAGAAGACGGAGAGGAGCCCTGCACAAGGAAGTCGAGGTAATGCCGAACTCAGCTGGGACCCGTTACTAATTAAAAAATTTCTCTCGGCACGCCGGAAGGCGGAGGTAGATTTCACCGGGCAAACTAGGGGATAGGCTATAATAGGCAAAATATGCAGGTTTTCGTAGGAGGATCAGACCTCATTTATTGCGAGAAAGTATTTTACAATTGGAGGTTAGTTAACATTTTTTCGTTTTCTATGCATACTTTTAACATTTTACTGTCTTATGGGGATGGTAACCTTCTTGTCATTTGGGGTTAATTTTTAGCCTACTTTTCACATTTTGCAAAAATGAGGAAAAAGTAGACTTATGAGATCGGGCAAATGTGTGTGTGTGTGTGTCTGTCTGTCTGTCTGTCAGTCTGTCTGTCTGTCCTTCTGTCTGGCTGGCTGGCTGTGTGTGTGTCCCCCCCTATCAACTCTTAAACGGCTGCAGCAATCGAAACAACATTTGGTAGGAGTAAAGATCTATACCTGAATAGCTCACGCCCATATTTGAAAATGATGTCAGTGCTACCAATTGCTGAAAAATCGCAATTGAAATTTGAGATCCATGTTGGATATCTTGGAAGGTATGAAAAGGAGCTATATCAAAATTAGCACACGTATAGATAATAATATTGCAGTTTAATTTCCAGGAGGCCATACATCACAGTGTTGCCAAAATGAATATACGCCTGCTGATAGGTCCAAATTTTAAATGCATATAACATCTACACTATCAATTGGATTTCAACCAAATTTTGTATGTGCTATGTGTACATAAACATACATGACTGAACGTATTCTTAAGATCCACCAGGGCTGCCAACTGTTAATAAATGCTCTCAATTTATTTTATCCAAATACCAATATATCAGAATGTATGCAAGCAGACAGCTTTAAACTATGCACACGTATAGTACCTGACATTCTATATTAATTTGGAGTAACTTATATACGTCAGTGCTACCAACATAATTCTAAGCCTGCTGAGAGGTCCAACTTTAAATACATGTAACTTCTATACTATCATTTGGATTTCAACCAAATTTCGTGTGTGTTATGTGCACCATAACAGATATGTATATGCCGATTCTTAAGAGTAACCAGGGCTGCCAACTGTTAATAAATACTGTCTCTATTTTGATACCCTAATATCAATATATCAGAAAGTATGCAAGCAAATAGCTCTAAACTTTGCACACGTATAGTACGTGGCATTCTAGATTAATTTGGAGTAACTAATATACGTCGGTGCTGCCAACATGATTCTAAGCCTGCTGATAGATCCCATTTTAAAATGCATCTAACTTCTATACTAACTAATGGATTTCATTCAAAATTGACACAACAATAGATCATATTATTTCAGATTATTTCTGACCAAGACATGTATGTCATTGTTGCCAACATGATTTTACGCGCGCTGTTAGATCCAATGTTTAACTGCATGTAACGTCCATGCTATCCATTGGACGTCAACCAAATTTTGTATTCTGTACCTTAAGAGATGGAACTAAGAATATATTCAGTCACCAGGGCTGCCAACTGTAGTTCTCTATTAGGCTACATTATGCCAGGTATACAGTATTTTGAACTAATTCGAAATTTCGATATTACCAACTTAATTTCGGCATTATTCTAGATAGAGGGGTAGATTAATCATTGGCATAGATCTTAAATTTCAAGAAAAGTAGGCTCTTTAGTTCGTTACGGAACTTCTTGTTATACTTGTGATCACACTGTCCTTATGCAAGGTTTGGAACTAATGTGTAACTATCTAACAGTCTGTTACTTCTTCACGCAAAATTTTATCTCCCGCAGAGATGTTGGTTGGTTCCTCAGTTTAGGGGCTGCGACAAGGTGGTCATGTAACCCCGTGTACATTGGGTGTGTGTAGAATCTGTCTGATAAACGGTGTTATTTGTGATGACTGTATTAGTCTGTAATTCAGGTAAGGTCTGCAGACGGTCAATTGTAAGTAGTAGTACCTAATTTTGTACCAAATACTAACGTCAACGACACCTAGCTGTGAACTTGGCTGCTAGATGCCACCGCAACCAGCAACTTGCAACGAACGTTGTAACTTCCCCTCCGAAGGAAAGCATGCTAACGGATTTTTAGCGCTCTTAGAAAATCCGGCGACTTTGTCCGGCTTTGAACCAGAAGTGCATAGATGTTCAGCATGCTACCAGTTAGCCGCTTCCCTCATAGTCAGATGGAACAAGAAGTTCCGTGACGAACTAAAGAGCCTACTTTTCTTAAAATTAAGATTCATGCCATAGATTAATCTACAGTATATGAACCTATCTAGAATAATGACGAAATTAAGTGGGTAATATCGAAATGTCTTAATTAGTTCGAAATAAGGTATACTAGGCATAATGTAGAATAATAGACCAATACAGTTGGCAGCTCTGGTGACTGAATATATTCTTACTTCCATCTCCTAAGGTACAGAATACAAAATGTGGTTGAAGTCCAAATGACGTTACATGGATTTAGACATTGGATCTATTAGTACACGTAAAAGCATGTTGGCAACAATGTCATGCGAGTACTGGTCAGAAATAATCTGAAATATTATCTATTTTTGTGCCAATTTTCGATGAAATCCATTTGTTGGTATAGAAGTTAAATGTATTTAAAAATTGGTCCTATCAGCAGGCTTAGAATCATGTTGGTAGAATTGACGTATATAAGTTACTCCAAATTAATGTAAAATGTCGGGTAATTTACGTGTGCATAGTTTAAAGCTGTCGGCTTGCATACTTTCTGATATATTTGGATACAAAATAGAGAGCAATTATTAACAGTTGGCAGCCCTGGTGGCTCTTAAGAATACACTCAGTCGTATATGTTTGTGTACACATATTACATACAAAATTTGGTTGAAATCCAATTGATAGTGTAGAAGTTATATGCATTTAAAAATTGGACTTATCTGAAGGCTTAAAATTATTTTGGCAACGCTGTCATGTATGGCCAATTGGAAATTAAACTGAAATAGTATTATCTACATGTGTGCCAATTTTAGAATAGCTCCCATGTATACCTTCCAAGATATCCAACATGGAGCTCAAATTTCTAGTGCGTTTTTTTAGCAGTTGGTAGCACTGGCATCTTTTTCAAATATGGCCTGAGATATTCCGGTATACATCTTTACTCATACTAAATTTGGTTTCGATTGCTGCAGCCGTTTAGGAGTTGATAGGGGGGGGGGGACACACACACAGCCAGACAGACAGAAGGACAGACAGACAGACAGAAGGACAGACACATTTTCCCGGATATATCTTATAAAAGTCTACTTTTTCCTCATTTTTGAAAAGTGTGAAAGTAGGCTAAAAATGAATGTGATCTCGTCAATGGCGTTGTCTTGGCAACCTCTGATAGATCATCCCTTATCAATTTAAAAGCGTTGTTATGGTAACCTCTGATGGCACTTGGCATTTTTTTAAATTCCGAAATAATTTTTCTCATCCCTTGGCGTAATGGTGGGTCATATCAAAAATTCTTCCAGACAAAAGTTTTAGGTAATTATTAGGGGAATATTGTCCATTTTGTACGGTTTTGATATTGTGCCTATTAAGAGAGATATGATTAATGTTTCCCGAAAAACCCACTTTTTTCCACCCCTCTGGTCAATGGTTGGTGCTATCAAAAAACTTATTTGACATAAATTGTTGGCACTTATCCGACACATATTATGAACTTTGAATGGATTCGATATTTCACGTATTAAGAGAGTTATAGCGAAATTTCAATTTTTCGAAAAAAAGCACCCCATTTTCACCCCCTTCGACCGATTATGCCCATTAACGAACTCGACTGAGATTTTATAGGGATACATATTATGTAAAAAATTCAAAGTGATTGGTGCAAAATTACGGCAGTTATCGTGTCCACAAGAAAATGATATATATAGATACATATATGCATAAATTATATATAAACTTTTGAACTGACTGTGTTTTTGGGGTCTGGGGGATGTGAAACGCGAAGATATGTCGAAATTTTCCGGAAGTCGAAACGTGGTACCCATTGCAATAGTTAGCTTTCTAATGAAATCTACCTAAAAACCATTTCCAGGGTTCTTCTCAGTTTTACCTCACGAGGGTGTGTGTACTCCAATCCAGCCCTCAGACTAGAAATAAATTTCTTGCCAGTGCCGGGAATCAAACTCGGGCTTCCGCCTGACAGCCCTAACTAAACCACCAACAGAAAGAACCTTTTTAATAGGAGAGTTGTATGAAGTGGAGCAGCAAAAATGCGGATGGACTTTCTGAGTAATTACTGTGAGTTGAAGAATAAATTGAGGACGAGGAAGCGTTGACCACAGCGCAACACCTGTGCGGGCGGCTAATTGTAGCAAATGACAAGGCTCGCAGTGGGACATGCGGATAATTTGGCCGCCACGTGATAGTAAGTACGCCCACTGCTAGGGGCTAGCAACACGTCCGCGACTCAAGCAATGTGTCAGAAAACGTTCAGTAGAAATAGTAAGTTACTATAGTACGTCTCTACCTTCGCTGTTGTTTCATTTGAGAGGCGAGGGTCTGGCTGCGTGGCTCAGCAGTAACGTTTTCTCTCCAGCTGTGTCAGGTTGCAGGATTTCAGTAGATTTTCTGACACGTCAAAGATCCCCTTCGGAGCGAAATTCCGGCATCCCGGCGTCTCTAATATGACGATTTTTGCGTTGGTTCATTATTCAAATGTTCACTTCGATCGCATGAATAATAGCCTACACAAGAAATGAAAACTTAGTTTTAAAATTGCGCACAGCCGCCATTTTGAGATTATATGAACAGTTGAACAAGATTAGATGCCAGTGCATTGCAATGTGTATAAACATTTACTGTACCAAATTTCACAGCGCTCAGATGGTTAAATCGCGAGAAAAATCCATTAAATATTTCACCTTCGCTTGGTCGCCATGTTTGTTTTGTATTTTACAGGTTTTTGGAAGGCTCATAGCTGAACTTCTAGTAGTAGGCTACCCTTTATCACCGTACAAAATATCAGGGTTATATCGGTAATAGTTTCCATGATATAGAATGCCGGTGAAATATTTTGCACTGCCGCCATCTTGCGGTTATATAGACAATTGAACTAAATTGGATACCAGTGCATTACAATGCATTTAAACATTTGCTGCACAAGTTTCGTTGCGTTTGGATGGTTAAATCACGAGAAAAGTATACTGTATTTAAAAGTTTCAACTTCGCTTGGCCGCCGTGTTCGTTTTGTGGTGAACAGGTTTTTGAAAGTCTCATAGGTGAACTTCTAGTAGTGCTCTTTATCACCGTACAAAATTTCAGGGTGAGATCAGTAATAGTATCGGAGATATAGAATGCTGGGAAATATTTCGCACAGCTGCCATGTTGGATTGGGGAGACGTAATACAATTTGAAAGGAACGGTCGGGGATGGTTGTAATAGTACTATGACCTTACCGAGGTTCCTTGAAATCGCTCCAGCCGTTTAGAAGTTATTAGACACACACACACACAAATAACCAAACAAACAAACACACACATACGCACACACACACACACACACACACACGGACAAAAGGTGATCTCATAAGCCTATTTTTTTCATAAAATGTAAATAGGCTAAAACTAACATCGACAGTGGGGCAGATGACCTCGCCTTTTCACCCCTTAAAGCAACAATAACTATAAATACTAGTAGTTCCGTGAAGAACTATACAGCCTATTTTCATATATCATACTTATATTAACTGCCACTATCAACATACAAAATTTCAGTTTGATTGCTGTAATAGATTCGTAGATATTGAGTACCAACTAAATATTTCGGACGGTCGCCATGATGGATTTTATATATGTAGGTCCTAGAGTTATGTAATGTTACATGAAGATTATTGTGTACGTGTAGCATTCAAACTTCAATCGCAAGATTAGGACACAAGAAGTAATAAGGAGATTTTAAAATTTGGCACAGCTGCCATCTTGTGGTTATGGAAACAATTGAAATAAATTAGATGCCAGTGAATTAACATTCGTAAAAGGATTTACAGTACCAATTTTCACTGCACTCGGATGGTTAAATTGCGAGAAACGTCCATGTGAATATTTATAATACGCGTCACCGCCATGTTGGATTTGTGATCACCAGGTTATTTAAAGTCCTATAGATGAACTTAAGTTCATAGCCCCTATGAAGATAAAAAAAATCAGTTTGATTGCTATAATAGATTCGTAGATATTCAGAGTCGTCTGAATATTTCGGATGGTCGCCATGTTGGATTGTTAAATGTATAGGCCATAGAGTCATGTACCATTGAAGGAAAATTAATGCGTAGGGTGGTTATTCAAACTTTCACTTCGATCGCTTGATTACGACACAAGAAATAAAAACTTAATTTTAAAATTCGCACAGCCGCCATCTTGAGGTTATGTAAACAATTGAACTAAATTAGATACCAGTGCATTACAATGTGTATAAACATTTCCTGTACCAGATTTCATTGCGTTTGGAACATTAAATCGCGAGAGAGGTCTATTTAAAATTTTCAAATTCGCATGGCCGCCATGTTCGTTTTGTAGTTAACCGCTTTTTGAAAGTCTTATAGGTGAACTTCCAGTAGTGCCCTTTATCTCCGAATAAAATTTCAGGGTGATACAGCTAATAGTTTCAGAGATGTAGAATGCCGGTGAAATATTTCGCTCATCCGCCATCTTGTGGTTATATTAACAATTGAACCAAGTTAGATGTCGGTGCATTACAATGTGTATAAACATATACTGTACCAAGTTTTATTGCGTTTGGTTGTTTAAATCGCGAGAAACGTCTATTTAAAAGTCGCAAATTCGCGTGGCCGCCATGTTGGTTTTGTAGTTACCAGTTTTTCAAAAGTCACATAGGTGAACTTCTAGTAGTTCCTTTTATCATCATAATAAATTCCAGGGTGATATCCGTAATAGTTTCGGAGATATTGAATGCTGGTGAAATATTTCGCACAGCCGCCATGTTGGATTGGTGAGACGTAACATAATTTGAAGGGCACGGTCGAGGTCACCCGGAATAGTACCATCAACTTACCGAGTTTCATTGACATCGCTCTAGCCGTTCAAAAGTTATTAGGGGACACACACACACACACACACACGCACACGCACACACACACGGACAAAAGGTGATCAGTATGGACAGTATAGGACATTCAGGAGTTCCTTAAGGAAATGGGGGTGGCCCTCATTAATGAAGCAACTAGGCTACAGTAATTAATAGAAAATGAAAATCCACAGCCTGCTTCAGTCTCCAGCCGGGTCAGGAATGGAATGAATGAAGCCCCCATCTAGCGGCGAGGATATGAACTGTGCCGGCTGCCGAGGCCTGACGCACTCCTCTGGGGCAATGATTAAATGAATGACAGGTGAAATGAAATGATAGTGGAGAGTGTTGCTGGAATGAAATGTTGACAGGGAAAACCGGAGTACCCGGAGAAAAACCTGTCTGCCTCCGTTTTGTCCAGCACAGATCTCACGTGGAGTGACCGGGATTTGAACCACGGACCCAGCGGTGAGAGGCCGGCGGGCTGCCGCCTAAGCCACGGAGGCTTACAGTAATTAATAGATAACTCATAAAATACAACGCCTATCAACCCAAAGTTAAGAATATCTATTAAATCGTTGGTCCATGTTTCAACCTTTCATTGAGGCTACATTTCTTGTATCTCATTCTTAAAACTAGTGTAACAATTATTATTCATAAAACGAAATGGATATCCTTACAATTTTCTTTTCCAAATCGTTTCTTTTTCATAAATTCTTCGACGGCTGGTTTAACGATAAAATATTTCACTAACAAATATTTGGAAGTCGTCATTTGTTGTTCTTCAGTTGGTCAACACGAAATTGCCCAGCTCGTCCCTGCTGTGCTGCGATAACTCTACTAAGATAAGTGAGCATTACAAATAAAACGTCTAGCGCATGCTATTTCGTTTATTTTTTATCATTTATTTATTATATTGTGTTATTCTAAATTGTATACACGGGTATATATAGGCTACCTTTACTCACGTTATTCATAAAACCTTTAAGACAAAACAAATGAACCGTGTAACGAGATTCAATTTGCGAATCGTACTATAAACAGCAAAGACGAGCTACAATAGTAGTTAACAAGAAGTTCCGTGACGAACTAAAGAGCTTATATTTCTCGAAATGTTAGATTCATTCCAATGATTAATCTATATGGACCTAATTAGAATAATGACGAAATTGAGTAGAAAATATCGAAATTTCTAATTAGTTCGAAATATAACTAGCATAATGCAGCCTAATAGAGCACTACAGTTGGCTGCCCTGGTGACTGAATATATTCTTAGTTCCATCTCTTAAGGTACAGAATACAAAATTTGGTTGAAGTCCAATGGATAGCATGGACGTTGCATGTAGTTAGACATTGGACTTATCAGCGCGCGTAAAATCATGTTAGCAACAATGTCATGCATGTGTTGGTCAGAAATAATCCGAACTATTATGATTTATTGTTGTGCCAATTTTGGATGAAATCCATTTATTTGTATAGAAGTTACATGTATTTTAAAATTGGACCTAACAGCAGGCTTAGAATCATGTTGGCAGCACTGACGTATATTAGTTACTCCAAATTATTCTAGAATGTAAGGTATATAGGGTAAAAAAATAGAGACAGCATTTATTAACAGTTGGCAGGCCTGGTTGCTCTTAAGAATACGCATAGTCATATCTGTTATAGTACACATAGCACATACGAAATTTTGTTGAAATCCAATTGATAGTTTAGAAGTTACATGTATTTACAATTGGTCCTATCAGCAGGCTTAGAATCATGTTGGTAGTAGTGACGTATATAAGTTACTCCAAATTATTATAGAATGCCAGGTACTATACGTGTGCATAGTTTAAAGCTGTCGACTTGCATACTTTCTGATATACTGGTATTTGGATAAAAACAATAGAGAGTGCATTTATTAACAGTTGCCAGCCCTGATGGCTCTTAAGTTTTTCGCTCAGCCATATCTGTCTATCTACACATAATACATACGAAATTTGGTTGAAATCTAATTGATAGTGTAGAAGTTATATGCATTTAAATATTGGACCTATC
Organism: Meconema thalassinum; assembly: GCA_946902985.2. Lineage (NCBI taxonomy): Eukaryota > Metazoa > Arthropoda > Insecta > Orthoptera > Tettigoniidae > Meconema > Meconema thalassinum. The sequence goes on along the minus strand of OX336388.2, from coordinate 999,649,004 downwards.
AGCACGCTTAGAATCATTTTGGCAACACTGTCATGTATGTCCCCCTGGAAATTAAACTCAAATATTATGATCTATAAGTGTGACAATTTTGGTGTAGCACCCATGTATACCTTTCAAGATATAAAACAAGGAGCTGAAATTTCAATTGTGATTTTTTCAGCAGTTGGTAGCACTGATTTTCAAATACAGCATTGAGATATTCAGATAGAGATCTTTATTCATACCAAATATGGGTTCGATTGCTACAGCCCTTTAGGAGTTGATAGGGGGTGGGGACACACACACAGCCAGCCAGACAGACAGACAGAAGGACAGACAGAGAGACATACATTTTCCCGGATCGATCTCATGTCTACTTTTTCCGCATTTTTACAAAATTTGAAAAGTAGGCTAAAACTATATCAGGCATAGTGAAAAAGACACGGATAGTCAGTCTGAAAGACTTGACTTTATATCATTTTAAATGATACAAATGCTACAAATGCCGACTCCCGGCACTAAAAGCCATACGCAAAAAGGAAAAAAAGAAAAAAAAGAAGCAAGTGCAAACCAAGGTCAAAGGAGGTAGCTGGCTGGATGACGTCATGCTCACCGGAGCGCGCGGGGAAAGGACGAAGCTCAAACAGTACTATGACGTCACACACCTCAGTGCATTCTCGGTACATTTCATCCCGTCACCGTAACGTAACGCCAGACCCCAGATAAAGTCGATATAATCATTTAAAATGATTTAAAAAAACTGTATCCCATTCCTCAACACAGTGATCAGGAACTGATGATGATCGCTTGAAAGTCGAGACGCGTAATTGAAAATTGCCCCATTATAATAATGATGATTAACTAATAGGCCAATATGTAATTCTTTCTAGGAGTGTAGGCATTTATAAGGGGTGTTCAAATGAAATGGTACGAAACGATACTGTGGGTCCAATTTATTCGTTATTCAAAGGTGATCACCACAGGTCTGTGCACAGGTGTCCCATTGCTTCACTTGACGCAGGATTCCCTGTTCCCAGAAGTCTTGTGGTTGTGACAGGAGCCAATCCTGTACGCTGTCCTTTATTTCGTTGTCCGATTTGAAACGTTTTCCCTTGAGACGAACCATTAACAGTAATGTGTATTGTGCAACATACCGTACCCTACGTAAGTCCATTAAGAACAAACGACCTGGACTGTTCACAAAGGGAGTGATTCTGCTCCATGATAACGCTCTGCCACACGTCTCTAACGTCACACAAGGTGTATTGGCCACGTTCAGGTTGGAGCAACTTGAGACGCCGTCCTACAGTCCGGACTTGTCACCCTGCGACTTCCATCTGTTTGGTCCATTAAAAGAACATCTCAAGGGAAGACGTTTCCAATCGGACGATGAACTAAAGGTCGCCGTACAAGATTGGCTCCTGTCACAACCACACGACTTCTGGGAACAGGGAATCCTGCGGCTACTGAAATAATAGGACACCTGTGCACAGGCCTGTGGTGATTACTTTTGAATAACGAATAAATTGTATCCACAGTATCGTTTCGTACCTTTTCATTTGGTCACCCCTCATACATATTTTATACTTTGTACTCCGCCCAGTCATTGGGAAAATTTGTGTTGACCGACTGAAGAGCTATCACTGACAGTTTATATATGCAACACTCAATGAATGGCCTCAAATCTTTACATATTTGGAAGTTGGTGCATTTATGAATAAGGAACGTTTAAATAAATTAAAATTGTAAGGATATCCATTTAATTTTATGAATAATTGTCACACTAGTTTTAGAAGTGGCTGCTTCGGTGGCGTAGTTGTTATCATGCTGAGCATCTATGACCAAGATTGTGGGTTCATCCCCCCCCCCCGAAGTCGTCGGATTTTTTAAGAGCGTTAAAAATCCCTCAGTATGCCTTTCTTCGGAGGGGAAGTAAAGCTGGCGGTCCCATGTCATCGATTTATAGCATGTTATAGAACCTTCACCGGGTGAGTTAGCCGTGGTGGTTACGGCATGACTGCTGGCAGTCACTCACATCCAGGAGGCGAGGAGGTTCGAATCCCCCCGCCGCACAGTGGGTCAAAATCAAAATCTAGGGGGAAAAAATTATTTTTACGTTTTTAATCATGAATGTAGAGTGAAAGCAACGTATATAATTTGTTTACTTCATAATAAACATCAGTTAAGACTTTTTTAAGTTAAGTCTACACATGCAAGAAATTGTCTATGACGAGGAGTTGGATAGAGCATTCAGTTATCTCTTCAGAACAATTTTCTACCCATAATTTACTTTTAACAAAGTCATCAAGTTCCACTTTTGACATAATCGTCGAACCCAGTGCTTCAAACAGTTGTAAACGTGTGAGAACTGGTTGCGCGGCATCTTCTAAAACGTTAAATAACTAAGTAAGTTTCAAAAAGATGCAAAAAATCTTATAACAGGCGTAAACTACAAGACTTTATCTACATTGTAACATTAAGTAGAAAGTGACGCAGAGTGACGCGACATACTAAAAATCTAAGAGAAAATATAATTTTAAAAATAATAGTTAAATATTATATAATGCAAATATAGCTAAAATTACGTAACAATTACGCTCATTAATAACTGAAACACGTTACGAAGATCATACCTTCAGCTGCATGTTCCATCTTAAAGCATCACACTAACCACAAAGGCAACCAAACCACAGCCACTTACATTCACCCTCCAATTCAGACTGCTCGAACAGTGGTGACAGATTTACACTAAGATGCGTTTATATCCCAGAATATTGAGCGACAATTATATGAGAATGCTGTAGAGGTAATACATTTTGATTTTTTAACTATGAAAATAAATAATTTTGTCCTCCTAGATTTGAATTTTGACCCACTGTGCGCCGGCAACCTTGAAGGGGGTCTTCTGTGGTTTCCCATCTTCCTTCCAGGCAAATGCTGGAGTTGGTCCCTAACTATAGGCCACAGCCGCTACCTTCCAACTCCTCGTCCTTACATTCAAACTTTCCTCCCCAGATAACACTCCACACGCGACGGTACGTTTAGCTCACCCACTGGGTGTCCGCCTCGAAGCAGCTACAAAACTGGCGAGCGAACATGTCCTCGGACACTCCCGGCACTAAAAGCCATACGCTAAAAAATATAAAAAAATTATTGAAGCTTCCACTAATTACACCTATGTGAAGCTAAACTATAGGTTACATTTAAACAAAGCTCTTAGTTTCCAAGGTTTGTCCGCCAGGAGCTGACTGCGCTGGCGTCTAGTAGTCAAGTTCAGAACTAGTAGTAGTTGATGGTGGCGTTTGGTGGCGAAAGTAGGAACTACTTGAAAAATTCAATGTCTGCAGTCCTTACTTGAATTTAAAACAGATAACACACACTAATACAGTCATCACAATTAACACCGGATATCAGACAGATTCTACACACACCCAAAGTGCACGGGGCTACATGACCGCGTTGTCGCAGCCCCTAAACTACGGAACCAACCAACCAGTTTTAGGAATTAGATATAAGCAATTTGGCTGAAGAAGACCTCAATGAAAGGTTGAAACATTTACCAACGATTGAATTGATATTCTTAATTGTGTATTGATAGGCGTTGTATTTTACAGTAAATATCATACATTTCCTAACATGGCAAATGTTATTGCTTTTCATAGTAATTAAGTTACTACTGTCAAGACTACAATATGTAAGAAAGGATCATGAATCAAACGAATCGACGGTACAACTTTATTGTTTGTGATTAAAGTAGTGATGAAATTTGCCTCGTAGAAACTTTGTGTGAATGGAGAAGCTAAAATACATAAAGTAGTAAGAAATACACTTGAACTAGAATGTTTTGATTTAAATATTAAGAAAGAAACTTCAGACCAAAAAGTTAAAAAAAAGCTTGTGTTTGGACTGTAGTTTTGGGTTTGGACAATTTACTATAATATGTTACTCATAAGATACAAAACAATTTTTAACAGCTAGGTGGATTATCCTATGATTAATTAGACAGGGAAATTGTAATAGTGTTCTGTCAAAAATGAGTTCACAACATTTGTTGAGTGAAGGAGAAGTCTTTCTCTTTTTCAGTTCCTCCGCTATTGCCCTGAGAGCAGCGATATTTTGAATACGGGTACAACATTTGTTGAGTCAAGGAGAAGTCCTTCGGTTGTTCAGTTCAACTGCTAATACCTTGGTAGCAGCGTTCTATTGTGTACGGTGACAACATTTGTTGAGTGAAGGAGAAGTCTTTCTGTTTTTCAGTTCCTCCGCTATTGCCCTGGGAGCAGCGATATTTGAATACGGGTACAACAATTGTTGAGCCAAGGAGAAGCCCTTCTGTTGTTCATTTCCACTGTTAATACCTTGGTAGCAGCGTTCTATGGTGTATACGGGTACAACATTTGTTGAGTTAAGAAAAAGTCCTTCTGCTGTACAGTTCCTTTGCCAATACTCTGACAGCAGCGTTCTGTTGGATACGGGTACAACATTTTTTGAGTCAAGGAGAAGCCCTTTTGTTGTTCAGTTCCACTGCTAATACCTTGGCAGCAGCGTTCTATTGTGTATACGGGTACAACATTTGTTGAGTTAAGAAGAAGTCCTTCTGCTGTACAGTTCCTTTGCCAATACTCTGACAGCATCGTTCTTTTGGATACGGGTACAACATTTGTTGAGTTAAGGAGAAGTCCTTTTGTTTTTCATTTCCACTGCTAATACCCCGGTAGCAGCGTTCTATTGTGTACGGGTACAACATTTGTTGAGTCAAGGAGAAGTCCTTCTGCTGTTCTGTTCCACTGCTAATACCTTGATAGCAGCGTTCTATTGTGTACGGGTAAAACATTTGTTGAGACAAGGAGAAGCCCTCCTGTTGTTCAGTTCCTCCTCTAATACCCCGGTAGCAGCGTTCTATTGTGTACGGGTACAACATTTGTTGAGACAAGGAGAAGCCCTTCTGTTGTTCAGTTCCTCCACTAATACCCCGGTAGCAGCGTTCTATTGTGTACGGGTACAACATTTGTTGAGTCAAGGAGAAGTCCTTTTGTTGTTCAGTTCCGCTGCTAATACCTTGGTAGCAGCGTTCGTTTGTATACGGGTAAAATATTTGTTGAGTTAAGGAGAAGTCCTTTTGTTGTTCAGTTCCACTGTTAATACCCCGGTAGCAGCGTTCTATTATGTACGGGTACACCATTTGTTGAGACAAGGAGAAGTCCTTTTGTTATTCAGTTCCTTTGCTAATACCCCGGTAGCAGCGTTCTATTGTGTATACGGGTACAACATTTGTTGAGTCAAGGAGAAGTCCTTCTGCTGTTCAGTACCTTGCCAATACTCTGACAGCAGAGTTCTATTGTGTACGGGTACAACATTTGTTGAGTTAAGGAGAAGTCCTTTTGTTGTTCAGTCCACTGTTAATACCTTGGTAGCAGCGTTCTATTGTGTATACGGGTGCAACATTTGTTGAGTCAAGGAGAACCCCATTTGTTGTTCAGTTCCTTTGCTAATATTCTGTTAACAGCGTGCTTTTGTTTACGGGCACAACAATTGTAGAGTCAAGGAGAAGTCCTTCTGCTGTTCAGTTCCTTTGCTAATACTCTGTTAACAGCGTGCTTTTGTATACGGGCACAACAATTGTAGAGTCAAGGAGAAGTCCTTCTGCTGTTCAGTTCCTTTGCTAATACTCGGGTAGCAGCGTTCTTTTCTTTATACGGGCACACAATTTCCTGAGTTACCTTACTTACTTACGTTATTTCTTCGCGGCCTTTTTTGCGGCCAGTTTTGCCTCCGCTGCCCTAATTGCGGCTTCATGTTCAAGTCTCTCAACTCTCTTCTTGCCTAGAGGTGTCTTCGTGCGTACCCATTCGAATAATTTGTTTTCCACATCTTTAGTGACGAATGGATAACGAAACATTGCTTGTAGAATCTCTTGAGCAGTTAGTGGCTCTTGATTTAGTCTGAGAATGCGATCTACTGTCATATACTCCTTCACACACTTCCTGATATTCCCAATAGAGCAGCCTACTGTTGCAGTGGCGAGGACAGTGACTGGAAAATCCCGGTCTACCCCGTGATGTTTCATTAAGAGTTCATTCCACACTAGTTGAATCGTGCTGTATTCGGTTCGAGGGAAGAAGATAAAACGCTGATACAATTTAACAAAGGGTGGACGTGCTTCCCAGGGTGCTTTCGAGATCCCCAGCAGCAGAACCTGCGGAGTAGAATAGAATACATTAAATATAAAATAATAATAATAATAGTTAATAAATAATAATAACAAAAACTACACTCCAAAGATGGAACACAATTTTTGGAAACAGAGATAGGACGAATCAAAAGGGTCAAAAAGTTCAAGTACCTTGGTGAGACCATACAAGCGCATGGACTAGAGAAAGATGCAATAGAAGATCGGATCTCATAAATGGAGAGAGCATATGGCTTGACAAAAAGCATGTATAATAAAAAGTGCCTATCCTGGAATGACAAAATAAAACATTAAGACAGAATGTTACTATGCAAGTGAATGTCTGTCTATGAATTACAAGCTGGATAAACTAGAGGGTTTGGAAAGGAGAATCCTCAGAAAAATTATGTGTGCTGTTCAAAACGAAAGTGGATGGAAATTTCGTAGTAATGAAGAAGTTTACCAGAAAGTAAAAAGAATCTCTGAGACTATGAGGAAGAGGAAGTTGAAGTTTCTCGGACATCTATACAGAATGGACCAAAATAGACTCACCAAGCAGATATTTGATTACTTCCGGAGAAAGAAGACCACAACAGCATGGATTAAGGAAACAAAGGCGGATATAGAAAGATTGAACATCCCAGAAAACCAACTGTTAGACAGAAATAGATTTAGGAAGTACTGAATAATTTGGAAGGGATTCAAGCCGCAAGAAGACCTAAGAAGACCGGAAGAGCCTGGATGGAAGAACAGCGTACACAGGTCAGCGAACGCATGAAGGAGTATTGGGTGCAGAGAAAACTTCGCACCAAGAAAAAGAAATGAAGTTGTAGCGTGATACTAAGTGGTCCATTAACGTGTAAAAAAAAAAAAAAAAAACGCAAATCTCACATGTAAAACATGTAAAACATAATATATTGTACCCTTATTGGGATAGGTACAAGTTCGAATCCTTGATTTTAGGGAAGAAAAGATATAGGCTACATTTAGAAGGAATTATACTCCATGGCCAGGTGCCCAGTGGAAGAGAGACCAGATGTCGCTGCAAAGACGAGCCATAATATGAGCAACACGCACGTGAGCCCTATGCGTCATACCCATAAATTTGATAAGGGAATGAGTTCACCAAGAAGTCTGTGATTCAGGAGGCAAGAGGAAGGTAGGGAATTCCCCTGGCCTCGCTACGTTAGCAGTTTAACTAACGTTGTTGCAACCGGAAGAGTACACAGTATGGTGATATCAGTGCGAAATCTGGATCCATGCAAAATTATGAACAAAAGAGCATGGCAATATGAATTATTTTGGAAATAAGGATTAATCCGAAAGAAAATTTAACTAATTAACGTACAGGAAAGAAGCACAATGTCAGCACTACGTCATTGTAGGAGGAGTCATAACGGCTGAAGAAATTTTCATGCCACCCACACAATCTGGGAACATTTGGAAATTAATATAAAAATTTGCTACGATCAATTTTCAAAAAGAAGTACATTTTTGAGACTTTGAGACCATAAGGATTCTGGACATATTTTTTCCAAGTAGGGTAATTAGTTTAGGAATTAATTTCAAGAAGGAAGGCATGTCTTAATTTTATTCAGAAATGAATAAATAGCGAGCTTGCCCAGCAGCAATCATGCAGTTTACATCAGACCTCGTACGGTCACGTTGCGGTTATCATCAGACTTCTAGTGCAGAAGCGCTGCATCACAATAGTCAGTCTACAGTGAACGAGGAAGCGTCACGCTGAAGCAACAATATACAGTCTTGAGATCTTCTCTAGGAGAGACGTATCGTATCAGACTTAAAACTTGAATTTTTTACAAATGATGTGGACGAGCTCTTTACTCTCTCAAAGGAGAGGCTAATGTATAGTAAAAATACACGTTGTCATCAACCACAGCCTTCTCAATGCCTCTATACGGTGCTGTCCTCATGTAGGTTACGTGGGTAATTGTTCCAAACATTCCGCTTTGTAAATCCCTGGCCTCCTGAAGTATGGACATTTTGTAATAGTTTAACTTCTAGCCAATACCACGCTCCGATTACTTTTAAGCTCTGCCAGCTGGATCGCCTCCCTCCTGGTTGCTTTAAACTGCCTGTCCATTCCACACTCAGAGGCGTACAAGATAGATATTAATTCACTGCTAGGTTGCTGCACCAACCTTTTGTGATCGCCGCGGATTTTTAAAGGGGGAGATACCTAAAACGAAGATTTCTTAAGTTTGGAGGCTTAATATCGAGATTAACAGACGTGAATGCATTACAGTAAATTGGTAGTTTTGATACTGAATCATCATAAAGTACCGTAGGCCTATATAATATTGATTTAGACACTTACTGGTTAATTATCAATATAAAAGAAAACAATAAATACCTGGTGGAGGTAACAAACAATGCTAACAATTACAGCGCAAGACGTACACCAGGTACATTTTTATTCCACTCCTTTATTAATTCAAGTATAGTTCCCATACTCGTCTGGTCGACGTCCCGCTACGCCACACAAAGATAATCATATCTGGCACCCTGCACTCTACTCCTCTACAGTGGTTACCCGTACTGTGCCACATTCAACCTCCCCACATCAGACGACAAAATGCCCTTGTCAGCTTATGGACTAAGGTGATGATGAACAGCTCACTTCCCATCCACCAGGATACAGATGAAAACGACGTAGCGAGACTGAAGTCCCGGAAATCTGCCTGGAAGACGGCCAGGAATCTAGCTGACATACCTTTTAGAGCTGACGAAGCATGGAAGCAAGATTGGGCCAGTTTACACCCACATGGTCTAATCAACATCGATGACCCAACAGCAAAACCTCCTGGGTTCAACCTCCCACGCACCATCTGGACCAGACTAAACAGGATACGCTGCGGCGTTGGAAGAACTGCTTCTGCACTACACCAATGGGAGTGGTTGGAGTCTCCATCCTGCAACTGTGGTGCTGAAGTGTAAACCATCAGCCACATCGTGAAAGAATGTCCTCTACGAGCATTCACTGGGCCTATGGAGGAGCTACATCAAGTTACCCCTGCCGCACTCACTTGGTTGGAAGGACTAGACATCAGCTTGTGATGAAATCTGAAAATCTGCAGCTGTGTGTGTGTGTGTGTGTGTGTGTGTGTATGCGTGCCTCCCAGTTAGTCTGTAATACGTTATATCCATGTATATAAATATGTATTTTTTTTTCTAATAGCAATTATATGTAAAATGCATTTCAAACGATTGTCAAATGAAGCATCATACGCTAAATAAATAAATTTATTTATTTATCGCATGGCTTTTAGTGCCGGGAGTGTCCGAGGACATGTTCGGCTCGCCTGAGTCTGTAGCTGCTTCCAGCGGACACCCTAAAGGGTGAGCTACAAGTTCCGTTCAATTTCAAGTAGTTCCAACTTTCGCAACCAGATATCAATGATACCTAGTGGTGAACGTTGGAACTTTGATAGAGCGTTCTGACGAAATCTAACCTAACAAATTTTGCTTTACACAAGTTTAGTCTGTGAAAGGATCTTTTACATGCCATAAATCTATGACATGAGTAGTGGAGTGATGCCGATTCTAAATAGTGTCATGGCCGCCGCGTTAGTCCAAGCCAATATCTCGCGAACCCATGGTCGGATGTTGACATATAAGGTGTCGTTGAACTCGAGCTGACGTCCTCTTTCCTATTGACCATGTATTATATTTTTCAAAAATTCTTTGTTTTTTTTTGTTTTCGAAAATAGGCGATAGTTTGAAAACCAAACAGGATAGAACGTTGTGCCATGGCTCAAACGAATGGTCTTTATGACCTTTATATTTTGTAATAAAACTTTTTTATTTTTTATATTTTTTTGAAAACACTCGAATTTTGAAAATCCTATATTTTGGAAACTAGGAACTCTACAAAAAAAATTGTTTAACGTAAATCAATGGTCCATACCCCCTCTACCCCCAAAATAAATTTCAAGTCTCTAGAGAAAAAAAATTGTGTGTAGTAGTGTGGTAGTGGGGGAGCTGCTTATAAAAGCAAGTGGTGAGCCCCTGCGACCTTGGAATGGAAGGAGCCATGCTAGGAGGGCGTGCTTGGATTCGTTTTTTTCGTCTCGTCGTGCTCTTTACGGGAATGTCGGTGTCGAAAAGGTGAAAATCTGGAAACACGGTCTTTTTGGGGTAAAAACGTGATTTTAGACTTTTTGCTATATCTCGCGAACCAAGTATGCTAGAGACATGAACGAGGGGTCCAAGGACTCGGAGTGATGTCCTCTTTGCTATGGACCACTCGTTATATTTTTTAAAAAAATTTGGAAACGCGATTTTGGGGTAAACACGTGTTTTTTGTGATTTTTGCCGATATCTCATGAACCAATAACGCTAGAGACGTGTACGAGGTGTCCTAGGACTCGGGCTAACGCCCCCTTTCGAGTGTGGTAGATATTTTTTTCAAAAAATAATTCACAAAGGGCCTAACGCCATACATGTTGAAAAAACGTTTTCTTTTTCTTTACCTGTTTATAATGTCCATGAAGCGTGGTGGTTGAGAGAGACGATACGGCTGGGTGTGTGTGTGTTTCAACGAACCTGTCGCTGACCACGGTGGCTGTGCTCAATAGATCAATCGCTATTTCGGCGGGTCGGTGTATGACAGAGCGAGGGTGCGTTTTCTGATATTTTACCTTTAACGTGTAAACGGTGATGAGAACTAGGTTCTATGTTGGTCGAAGCGAGTAGAGAAAATAAACTTGCCGACGAGCAGGAGGTGAAGGTCATTTGAGATTATTGGAAGGCGTTGATCTGACTTGACAACAGGTGACGCTTGAAGGTGAAATAATCTGACCATCGTGGTTGCAGGGGAGTGTGAAAGGCATGCACACACACATTTGTGAAACCACATGTAGGCTAAACCAGTGACATCCTGTTTTGCTTCGTACGTGACAAAATGCAAGTTGACGTGAAATTTGATCTACCGCAAGTGTTCGCTTGGGACGTTATCTATTTACATGCGCGATAACTGTTAACAAGTTACATCCTGTCTTGCTTCGTACGTGACAAAATGCAAGTTCAGGTGAAATTTGATCCGGCACAGGTGTTCGCTTGGGTGTTATCTGTCCACGTGCACGATAAGAGAATGTTCAAAGCGTGGGAATCGCTGAATCAGTAAAAAGTATAATGCAACTTGTGGGAATCATGTCACAACCAATAGATAGGCAAGAGCTGCAAACAGCAGTGGTGGGAGGTGAAGGGAGGGAGAGGGGAGGGGGTGATGTATGAGAGAACACAGGAGGAAAGGGAAAGACAAACATGTATGAACATGCATGAAGCGCGGAGCGCTGTATACATAGAGCTATAGGTGGTGTACAACATGTGTGAATAAATAAAAAGTACACAGGTTCACACAACATGTAATTTATTGATCCAGGAATTAAACGTAGAGTTAAACCCTAACCATTTGACGTAGAGTTTATTTCCTTTTTGTTTCAACACTTTTTCCACAAGATAGTGCTGAGGAAATGCTGTTTTCTGAAGTTCATGGAGATAAAATCTACCTTTTATGGGTTGATGGTTGAGGTCCTCGAGTAAATAGGTGACTGGACTGTCCAAGTAGACTCGACGAATTCGAAATAGTTCAGTCCCCCACTGAGGCGTGTAGCCCTTATTGAAGGCAGACTTAAATTTGCTCACACGAACAAAATCCCCAATGTTCAGTCGGTGACGTTTAGGATCAGCTGTTTTTATGGGGTTAAACAGTTTATCCAATCGCTGAATATTTTTAGTTACGAGACGTGGCTTGGTCCCAATCGTTCTATGTTTGGTGTCATTGTAACGTGATACTAGCTCAGGTAACATGTCCAACCAGCGATACGTGCCCTGAGCGGTAAACGCTTTCCACATATGGGTTTTCAATGTTCGGTTGAACCGCTCGACCACACTGGCTTTGAGATTGCTGTACGTGGTGTAATGGTGAATATCCTTAGATTTGAGAAAACTGGAGAAATCCTTGTTGAAAAATTCTTTCCCCTGGTCAGTTTGTAGCAGCTGAGGTTGACGTTGGGAGTGTTGAATAATATGTTGAAAGGCCTTGGTAACTAGTGGACCAGACTTGCGACGCACAGGTTCAACAAAGGCCATTTTGGAATAGACATCAATGACGGTCAACATATAGCGTACACCGTCGTTAACGCCAGCATAGGGTATCATTTCAACCAAGTCAGCCTGCCAAAGTTCATCCACACCTCGTGAAATCACCTTGAGTCGTGGATAATGACGCCTAGCTGGGCGATGCAACTCGTGAGCAATACCCATTTTAATGGGTGAGGGCTTAAACAATAATTTTGGCATTTCGAAGTTCTTGTTCAATTTCTTGAATTTCCCAATCGTGACCGGTATGGCCAGCTTGACGTGAAGCATGCAACAACTGTAGCCGCTGGACGAGCTTATTGGGATTGTGCCAGTAGGTAACATCCACAAGGGGTTTTAATGGTTTAAATGTCACTCCCGAAGCGGACGCTTTACGACGAGTACTTTGACTAGTGGGAAACATTTTTGCAATGATGGTTTTATATTTTTGAGATATATTGGCATTCACTTGTTGCGTGGGATCATACTGTCTTTTGTGAGCATGGGTATCCAATAAAATGGATTTATATTTGTCAAGATCCTCTGACGTATAATCATGGAAAGAGGGGGTCCGAGAAAAGAGCAGCTTTAACAGTCCTGGCGTTAATTTATAGTTGATGTTTTTAATGACAGCTTTAGTACGAGCAAATTTAATGGATGAATCGCCAATTTTAAAACTATCATCCTCATAGCGAACACCATACGTGGTATCTGTGTTTCCAATAAATAGATCGGTGAAATAGGGTTCCAATGTTGATCCATAATATTTTATTAAAATGGTTTTCAGTTGAGCTTTATGTTGAGGGGTGGCCAAGAGTTGTGAAAACGGAGACGCTCTGGAAGGGCAAGGTGTTTCGACCATGGCCAAGGATTTCTTTTTTCTCAAAAACTCTGCAAGGGGTGCGGCCTTTTTTTGAGGCGTAAACACTTGTTCCTCCTCATCCTCACCTTCACTAACACTAGTCAAATCTTCCTGTTCCTCTTCCTCAGGGTCCTCGTGCAGCGTCTGCGTGGCTTGTGAAACGGTGGGTAGCGTTTCAGATGGCTTGAAAGAGGGTTTCAACATGGCTTTTAGTGGAGGTGCTAAATGTTGCTGAATAAACAAAGCATGATTGGCACGTGATTGTTTCAATTGACGAAACTTTTGGCGAATAGTATTTTTTGCTCTAATAATATGCTTTTTTAATTGACTCTCTGCTAACGCCATGGTGTCTTGACAAATGACTTGATGGGGAATGAGACAGGGCCTTAAATAGCAATAAAATGATCAAACCCTAAGCGATACCGTCCTTGGTTGAGTTCACTTTGTTTGTCAATCACTAAACAGGCATGACGTTGAGTGTTCCAGCACTTGGCACACAATTCTGTAAACATTTGAAAGGTCATATCCGGATTCACATGTTCATTATAAATGTGACGACTGTTCCTCTCGTCCTGACGAAATAAAACAATGACATTGGCATTGTCACGAATCAACTGTTTGGACATTTTAGAATACGTTTGCCCAAGATAGAAGCAATCGATATGTTTGTGTCGACCCATGCTGAAATAGCTTTGAATGATGCCTTGACGTTCAGTGGATACATCATCGAAAATCATGAGTGAATCAGGCTTTACCTCATCCGGTGAAATCACATTTTCTTGCATGGAAAATGTAAAATAACCCATATTCTCTTTTTGTAATCCAGACATGACTTGATCCAGAAACACGTAGAGGGGTTGGTAGAGAGATTTTGCAAAAATATAAATATTTTGAAAACGCAGACCATTGGGCGCTGTGATGAGCGTTAGCAAAAGATTAGTCTTTCCACAGCCGGAAGGCCCCACAATGATGCAGCGAATGGAAGATGGAAACAGTGAACCATGGCGTTGTTCACGTGATGTAGGACAGAGATGGGAAACCATGTCCCCCACGGGGAATGACTCTTGCTGCTTAATAATCTTCATGTCAACTAAGGCTTAGACAGGCTAGCCGGCTGTCTATATACAGGACACCGAGCCTTGTCATAGAAACAGTAGACTGCTACTACAGGTTGACGATGGATGTCTTTGGACGTGCGTTAATGGCCAAAGCTAGGCCTATCCCCATACATGATCCTAAACAGGAAACAGATCCTGCTAATAAACACTATGTGGATAGGTCAGTAGTGCCACGCACAAAACAGGGAGATTATGACTTTAAGGGAAAGCGGTTAACCCGTGTAAAACATCCTCAAGTGTCTACAGACGTTACTACGAAAAAGTATGTGGATAACAAAGTGTATGAGTTTTATGACAAAGTGCCCCAGCTTATGCTGAATGGCTATAGCGCTAATCACCATCGGATTATTCACGTGGAAGACCCACAAGACGAAGACGATGTTTGTACCAAGCGTTACGTGACCCATGAAATGAAAAGGCTTTATAAATTTATCCCATCTGTGTTTTTAGTGTATCTGACAAATGAAAAACCTGTGAATGACAGAAACCATTTACCGCTAGTCCATGATCAGCACTTGACCTATGCGCTTGCTTCGGGTTTAAGCCACTATCGATTACACTATGATGGAACCATTCACATCAAATATGCCATACCTGATGAGAACCATTTACAAATAAAGATAAATGGTCATAGGATGTTGCTTCATAACCATGAAATGGTCAATGCAGGTGACGAATTATCCTTTTATCTCATGTTGACATGGGATGAAAAGCAAGCGGGAAAAACCATAAACGACTTCCCACTTTATGTGGAATTGGAATATACAGCCATGAAATAACCATCTGACGTTAGTTGTGATTTAAACTTTCTTGTGAAAGGTTGTGGGTCATTATCATCATGGTGAAACAAAGGTATGCAGTGAGAAAGACTAAAAAAAGGACTTTGTCCTTGGCAAAGCCAGGGCTTACAACATTCGAGGACAAGCCCTTGCGAAAGAAAAAAAGAAAAAATAATGTATTGACCATAAGGAAAGCCCTTCGAGCAGCACAGAGACAGGTTATTCCAAAACGTCGGCGACAGGTTTCAAACCAAGGGCGAGTGATTCCCGTTCCCAAACGAGCGGGATTTTTACCTGCATTATTTGCTGGTTTGGCTGCTCTGGGCTCACTTTTGGGCGGTGCCAGTGCAGTGGCGAAAACCATTAAAGCCGCGCAGCAGGGCAAGCAACAACTCAAAGAAAGTCAGCGACACAATGAAACGATGGAAGCGATTGCCATGGGGGCTAGAAATGCCAATTTAAAGCCAGCCTTTTATCAACAAGGATTTGGGATTTCACCATTTCGAAATATTAAAAAAAAAAAAATTTAACCTCAGCCATAGCGAGACATGCCCTGACGCATCAACAAGTGGAAAGCTATGCTAAACAACTAAAGCTTTCTCATTTTCGAGGTGTGTTTATGCGAAACCAATTACCCCCACGACCCTGGAAACAGGAATGTGCTGTTGTCAATTTGGATGATCACCGAGGACCAGGAACGCATTATGTAGCTTATGTCAAAGAGGGATCCACGGTATGGTACTTTGACAGTTTTGGGAATTTGCCCCCGCCCATGGAACTAGTGACCTATTTTGGAAACAGGATCAAGATATATTATAATGTGAAACGTGAGCAAACGTTTAACAGCCAACAGTGTGGACGTTTGTGTTTAATTTTTTTATATAAGACGCAGCATAAGCAAAAACGCCACCAGTATGTCGGTAGAAAGTAAAACGTTTACAGTGCATGGACGTGGACCTGAAGTCAGCCTAGACTTTTACCCGCCTATCGAATTGAGTGAAAAACCCTATGGTTTAGGACTTGTTTCTCTTGAAACGTACAATCGAATATACAACATACGTGAAAATGTGAACAACAAGTTTTACTATGATGATTCTGTGCTCACCCTGAACTCTGGTGGATACACGATCGATGATATTTATGAACACATTTATGTGGTGTTGATCAATCAGTATGGTTTAAAGTCATTTCTCGACGGAACGCACAAGTTTGAACTTGTAGGCAATACTAACACTCATCGCTGCAGTATTTTCTCTACCTTCAACATTGACTTTAAAACACACCCCGATTCCATTGGCCCATTACTCGGATTTAAACCACGTGTGTTGGAGCCCAACAAAAAACATGAATCGGACCATGAAGTGAAATTCATTGAGGACCATCATGTGTCGGTGACGTGTAATATTATTAGCCAAGTGTACACCAATCAAGAACCATCGCATTCGCTTTATGACTTTATTGTGACATCGCCCAATGGGTATATTATTCGTGAAAACCCTCCAGTGGTGCTTTTTCATGCTGTGGCTGTTGATAGTATTAGTAATATAACATTAAGACTGATCAATAGAGATCAACAACTCATTGATCTAGATTCCACTACACCAGTGACTTACAAGTTGGTGCTAAAGCCACTATGAAATTTGTGTATAAAGCAACAACACCGTCTAGGAACAGTGTTAGTTGTTTGCCACGTGAATACACGTTAACATCTCAAGGCAAGCAGATTTTACAGCATTTGGGTTACCACGTCAACCCTTATAATGAATTCTATCCTAGAGATAGCGAACCACATCGAGGAGCAACCAGGAGTGGTAAGAATTGATCTCCATTCCTATCAAGCTCAAACACCTGGACTCAATAACAATGATGAAATTCAATTTGTTATCAACAACCAAGATATTTACACCCTACCGCATGAAAGTGTTATTCAGATTGAAGGTCGGCTCACCAAAGCCGATGGCTCTACACCCACTACATCCAAGTTGGCCAACCATGGTTTAGCCTTTCTGTTTTCTGAAGTACGTTATGTCATTAACGATATCGTGGTGGATAGCACTCGAAATGTGGGTATTTCCAGTGTCATGAAACTATACCCCTCTTATAGTGAGGAAGAAGGTAAAACACTTTGCATGGCAGCTTGGTGCCCTGACTCGACCAATGACTGGATGGTACACACCGATGGGACCTTTACTGGATATTTACCTCTTAAACTGATTCTAGGCTTTGCTGAAGATCACCAACGCATTGTGGTCAACGCAAGGCAAGTGCTTTATCTGGTGAGAGACAGGAGTGATAACAATGCACTCAAGGGAGCCGACAATGCCCCCATCGATTCAAAAGTTCAACTACAACGCTTGCTATGGAAAGTGCCTCATGTGACCCTTAACGATAGCAAAAAACTGGACATACTCAAGATGGTCAAGAGAGATATGCCTCTACCCATGGAATTTAGAAGCTGGGCACTCCATGAGTATCCGCTATTGCCCACCACCAACACACACAGTTGGTCTGTAAAAACAGCTCGCTATACAGAGAGACCTCTCTACCTGATCGTGGGTTTTCAAACGAATCGCAAGTATCAACAAACCAAAGATGCCACGCAATTTGATCACCTGCAATTGAGAAATGCACGTCTTTTCCTCAACGGAGCTGTGTTTCCCTATGAAGGACTGGATTTGGATTTTTCAAAAAATAAGTTTGGCCCCCTGTACGACTTGTTTTCTAAATTTCGATGGTCGTATTATCAAAAAGAGAACGTCCCCATGCTACTACCCCAAGCGTTTAAGGCAAGAGCACCACTGATTGTTTTTGACTGTTCTTACCTGGAAGAGTCTGTCAAGCCATCCAATATCGACATTCGACTAGATTTTGAAACACATGACAATGTACCAGCCAATACGACGGCCTACTGTCTGATTATTCATCACAAACAAGTCAACTATTATCCACTATCCAACCAAGTGACGAGTGTATAAATAACAGCTCAACCCACGTCAAGCCGCTCAGTCATGTCTTGCTTTAAAGCCTCAAGAGACGTTACATCCATGAATTTAAACTCTGAGGAACAACGTTTCAAGACTTTTGCCACATGGCCAGTGCCTTTCATAAACCCTCAAGCCTTGGCGGCCGCTGGATTCTACTATTTAAAAACAAGAGATGAAGTGAAATGTGCCTTTTGTCCCATCATCATAGACCAATGGCAGGAGGGCGATGAACCCATGCAGGAACATCAGCGCTGGTCACCCACCTGCCCCTACCTGTGCAGAATGAAAGTGGGAAATATACCCTGTCATTCAAGCTATCCCTCGCTTGTGTCTTTGGGTGATGAAAAAAAAACAAGTTACGATACATGTGGGCCGTATGGTATCCATGGTGCTTCGGTGAGCAGATCACCATCAAAAACGCCTAGTTTAGAGACATTGGGACATCATCGGTGTTATGGACGTTACAAACACAAGAGACTATATTGTTGTATCAGTTGCTATCGTCCTTATCCTAAAATGAGAAAAGCCTGTAAGACGTGTTATGATAATAAAATGATGATGTAATTCTTAAATTCTTATTTTTGCATGTCCCTCTGTCCTACCCTAACCTTCTTTTTTGAAACTAGCATGGCAGGTAAGTCCATGCCATGATCACACGTGATCGTCAGTCAGTCGTCAGTTGAACTTGGTCCAGGCAAGCGTCAACATGTTGCGCACACTCATTGTGGATTGCCAAGGGTTTAAAATTGGTGACAACAAATTTATATTTAAACAAGTGGCCATGATCGATTGTACCACGTTTTGGATATCGCAAGCTACGCATTTGCTATTTAAACCACCCCATGCTTTTGATTTGTTGTGTGAAAAAGACCGTAAACAAACCCAGTGGATTGAAAATCATAGGCAACTAGACTGGAATCAGGGAACCATTTCCTATAAATATTTGGACGTGGTCATGAAAGCACACTTGTCCTCGGCCAATGTGGTATTTGTGAAAGGTAATGAAAAACGTCAATGGTTGCAACCATTTTTGGCGTCTTACTGCCAATGTATCGACCTCATGGAGTTGGGCTGCCCCTCCCTGCAAACGCTCATGGATACTTGTTCCTGTGGCAACATTACCCATACTGCCCTATCGCATGCGTGGCATCTCTTTCATTGGTTAACCACTCATGCCTGCTGGGAGTTGTTGAACAAAATTATAACTCAAGATTTACCTGTGAATGACGTCAGTGAGATTTCTACAAGCGACGTGTAAACATCTACAGCACGTGATACCATGGAGAAAGGCAATGCTACGGACAAAGCCATCGGCAAGTTCTTTGTGTGCAAAAAGAAACTAGACAGTTTTACCAAAGAGGAACTCTTGGCGCTGCCCAAGTCGTTCATTTATTATGTGGCCGCCAACGCAGTGAAAGAAATCTGGCAACATGTACCAAAATCATGGACTCAAGACCCTGTGTTGAGTGAATTGCAACCCTGTACGGATTACGATCACCATAAGCAAGTGGCCATGGCAAAAATACCGTCTATGCGTCAGTGTGCGACTTGCCAGCTAGTGAAACTGTATCACGGTCATAAAAGTCCGTGTAAAGACTTTGTTGAATCATTCCACGAGTGTCATGGCGAGAAAAAGCAACAACAACAAACACAAACATCGTCCACAGAGGAGGAGGAAGACCAAACCTTTTTACCATCGATGGAAAAGGATATGCCAGACCTGTACTGGCAATGGCGTCATTGACAAAGTGATTCAATACCTACCTTTCGAAATCCATCTTCCAGGTTATCGTTTTTGCGGCCCTGGAACTCGTCTCGAAAAACGTTTACAACGTGGTGATGTACCCATTAATCTTTTGGATCAAGCATGCAAGGAACATGACCTTTCTTATCGCCATAGTCATCCTGGTTTAAGACATGTGGCCGATAAATTGTTATTGAAGAAAGCTAAACAACGTTTCACATCCAGTGATGCCTCAGTGGGTGAAAGGATGGCAGCCCTAATTGTCATGAGTGCTATGAAAGGAAAGTTGATGATGCATGGACATAAACATTGAGGAGTGAGGAATTGGGATTTGTTTGTGTTCTATTTTTCTTTTGTCAATTCACTATGACTATGAAATAAAAAACAAAGGTTTACCAGAGCACGATGTTTTGTTATTTTATTTTTAAGAAATCGTGATGTTGATGGCTGATTTCTCATTTTACACATTTCACACATTGCCATTTTGCTAATTTGCAATTTACAGTTTTTGAAAACGTTCGTTTTTGATGATATGGATTTTTCCATTTTGCTGATGACATTTTTTAAACAATGACCGTTTGAAGTTTTTGAATTTTCATATTTCACATATGGCCATTTCCATTTTTTTTAAATGTCCGTTTTAAGTTTTGCGTTTTTGGTGATATGGAAACATGGATTTTCCATTTTGCTGTTTTCACATTTTTCCATTTAGTGTATGTCGAAAGTTTAGATTTGACAATGATGTTGATGCGAGTGCTTGACCTTGATAATACTGCAATGTGCTGATGCGTGTTTGGAGAAACGTCGAGGTCTACGACTACTGCAGGTAAGACTGTTTTTACAAAAATAATGTCTATTGTCTGCCACATTTCAATGAAAAAACGAAACTATTTAAAACAAAATGAGTATATAAGTGACCATTTACCCCCTCCCCACCCACCCACCCTACCTCATCGTGTTTGCTCTGGTCAATCATACACACCAGTTTTCTCTCTCCACTCATACATTCACACCTGTCTTTGGGAACAAACACAACCACTTTATTTATTCCCAAAAGCACATTCTCGACATGCACACTCATCCCAAAAGAACTTTTTAGTTTATCATTTACATTACGAAAAATAATTAAATACTAGTTATTAAAGTTACTAAAAATCTTACTTATTTCATATTTACAAAAAAACTCAACTTTGTACAGCGTTAAAAGAATCAAACTATTTACCAATCAAAAAATTTAAAAAATAAGGTTGCATAGAACTTTTTAAAGAGCAAAAGGTCCAAGTGGGTTGTCACTATTTACAAAATCTACTATTTACAATGACAGAAACCAATATTTACAAAATTCTAAATCTACAAGTTACAAAAAGCCATGTCCCATAAACGATTAAACAGTGAAATCACACCTCCTCCTCGTTGCGATCATAACCCCAGGGCAGGCTAGTGAGCAGGTCATCAGCCCACACACGCTTGTTATCCATGGAGGCGAGGGTGCGTTTTCTCTGTTCCACAAGATACAAATGATGGTTGCTGGATTGTATCCTGCACTGTGTATGAGACATAGCTTTGCCAGTGCGTAAAACCGCTAAGTAATCGTCTACACGTAGCGATTTTACTACTGCTCTACCTACACCTTTTGCTCTTTTGGCTTCCTTAGAGTCGAGTGTGCGATAAGCATACATTTTCGAAGCCAAACCTACGAATTCCGTCATAATGGAATCACCGCATTCATCTTTTAAAACGCCCATTTTCTTCTTGTTTTTTAGGGGCAGCTGAAACACGTTGTCAGCGCTATAGCAAGAGGTGTCGAACCAGTCACTATGTTGCCTCATGACGTCATAGGGGTTGCAGTGGCGAATGTGGTAAATGAATGAGTCCGTGTCCATATACAAAAGAGAGACGTCCTCAAAATGGCGTTTGGCAAACTCATAGTGGAATCGATACATGACCGATTTAGAAAAGTCTAAAATGACTTGACCCAAGTAAATGGGTTTATCCATGGTCACGCTGGTCTTACTCATTTCAATAGTAGCCAAATCCTCATCGATAATTTTGATCGATTTGAAATTTGGCTTGGCAATGTACCGCCGGGCACCCCACTGCCCCTCCCAGACATTCACCAATTTAATGTCACGGTATTTGCGGACATTCTCCATAGACTTGCCATAGATGCAGTTGTTCATTAATTTAAAAAAATTAATTTCAAACTGCTGTGTTGCCATTTGTCGGTGCTCTGTGTTGAGTCGCATGTATGGCTCAAGCCATGCTTTTTGAGCAAAAGAAATACCCCTGTGGATTTTCTTCAACACCAAGCCTTGGGCGAGGCATTGCACCAACATTTGGATATGTAGCACATACCGATTTTTGTTGTAAAGTGTGCCCATGAGTTTTTCAATTTTCACTTTACTGTCAGGGGGAACCATTTGCTCAAGGCAGAATGGGAAATCGGCATGTTCATCATACAAGGATGAGGGATATTCAATATCCACTTCTAGCACATATCCACGGCCTGTTTCTTGGCTAGCCATGTTCACATTAAATTCTGACACTTGTTTGTCTGTCAGCCAAGCAAACTTCCCATAGGGCAAAGGCTGACTCATGGCGTAACCGTACAAATTATTCACGTCATAGTACATTAAGTACGATTCTTGTTTTTCCGGTGAATAATCAGGCATGTAGACATTGTTCGCTTCAGCATGGCGCTGGTTAAGTGACACAAAGCCGCCACGAATGCCCTTTTCAAAAAATAGAACCATGTCTACGTCAGTGAGTAAATCCAATTCCACTTGAGTGTATTTCAAAGCGGCATCGAACGAGAGCCCAGGACTCGTGTAATAGTGAGCCGGGTCAAGACCGTAAATGTGTTGACACAAGTTACGGAATTTTTCAAACACATCAGTGAGCAGCAATACATCCAGTTTTAGGTAATGCAAAGCATATTCACTTAGCGTCTTCATGCCAAACACTCGCCAAACTTGACATGCATGTGCATAGTCTTCATCGGAAACGGTACTGCGTGTTAGTTTCGAGTAAAATTTCTCTTGTGGTGGAAGTTTTCTTTGCTTTAACACGTCCCAGCTGTTGCAAAAATCATACGGGAATATACCTTTCCGAATGCACAACTGAAATTGCTCAGGATCATTAAAATGCATTCTAGTATTTTTTAATTCATCCTCATTCAAGCCATTCACAAGGCTGTCTAGCGAGGATGCCATAAACTTAAAGGAATCCAAAAATCGAATGCTAAAGTCGCCCAACCACCATGCCAGGGCCGTAAAACGCTCATGGTTTTGGGGGATAATGGTAAACGAGCCCTTGTTGACATGGCCCAATTCACGAATCAAAAACTGAATGTCATAATTCGCCAGATTGTGGAAAAAGACAGCGATGAAACGAGGAGCTGGAAAGTTTAAGTTGCATTTACTATGCGCAGCTCCACGAAACTCCCCTGTAAAATGCGAGTGGTCCCTGACTTTTTCCTCTCCACTTAAAATAGGCTTTTCGCAGATATGGCATGTCGTGGCATGCTCATACTGCTGCTGCTGTTCTGGAGATAGGCTCATGGGTACTGGGTGGTCCAGTAATTCCTGTACATCATGAGCCAACTTGACAAGTTCATCCAAGAACCATCTGGCACAATCTGGCCCCTCGCGGTATTTGTAAACGGATTGTGTGGGGTCATAGGCACACACCACATTAAATCCAATGGCAAAGGGTTCATGTTTTTGAATGGGTGTGGTTGAGCTTATGGTGGGATCTGGTTCACATCCCGCCATGGGTGTAGTGAGAGCTTCAAAATCTGCATATACCACATAGGGGACAGTGTCACGCTTGTGAATGTCCTTAAACTTTAACACAGCCTTGTCCCCTTGTGGCAATATCAGTCTCACCGCTTCCTGAGAAACACAATCTACCCTATGACGTTCTAAGAGCATGGGGGTTGTAAAATATTGCAAGCAACGATCACAAATATGTGTTTTATGTCCATGCTTAGACGTTTGACTGCTTAGCAATCTACTTAAGCTTTTAATCAGGCAATAGTGATTCACCTCTCCTACAGATAAATATAAAAGATGAATGTGGTGTCGTTTCGGTTCTTTTGTGGCATAAAGAGGACCCACAATCTCATCACCATTAAGGCCATACACCATGAACGAAAAGTCCTGGTTATCTTGTTCAAACCTATGGATCTCGGTTAAGTCCATAGGGAACGATACTCGAGTTAAATTTAAAGTTTGTTTTAATTCATCAAACTTGGCCTTGTACTTTCCCGGCCAACAACCATTATGTTGCACCGGCTGCAAAAAGGCAGCCACAGACCACAGAAAGCAATCATTGTCACGATTCTTAATATTCACTACAGCCTTTTTCGAAGCTATTGCTGGTGGTGTTTTAATATAGCTAGACCCAGCATTCAACGGGTTGAATTGACACATGTTGATTTGCAAATGATGAATTTTGTCTAAGGCTAGACCACTCGGTCCTTGTTGCAGTTTATCAAATTTTGATAGCAAGGCATTCACCACGTGGGTTTCATACCACTGTTCCAAATTATGGGCTATGAATAGCTCTTGCATTTTACTGCAAATATAAAATGTCTCTTTATGCTCTACGTCCTTCTTTTTATATATGAAATCGCACACCAGTTCTGTATTCACCTTTAAAGCCGTATGCAACCTTTGCGCTGTGCAAATTTCAATTTTGAAAATTTCAAAACAAGATTCTAAAAATTCTTTGGGAATCAAACTTTTTCTAACATTGACCACACGACCAGAGCATACACGTGATTTGAAACAACTGTTTAGGGGTTCCCAAGTTAACGTATCCGCAGCAGTAAAAGACATTATTTTGAAAGAACACACTCACCTGAGTTTAGAAATGTAGACTGTCTGACAATAATCCAAAAAACACACACGTTCCTGGTTATTCACAGAGGTCAACCGTTTTCCAACACTCTAAAAAGAAATAAAATAAACCACCATAAGTATATCCATTCCATATAGTTTATGCATTTCATAAACAAAACAAAATCAAACAGGTTATATATTAAAAAAAACAAATCTCACCTTGACGTGTAATGCTTTTCTATATTCCCGTCTCGTGGGCTAGTATGGAAATGGTTTTCTTTTCTAGTTGTCCGTTTTTCTCTCGTTCTTTAATATCGTTCACACACACGACAAGTAGGCTATACCGATTATCTGCAAACAAATAAATAAATAAAATCATTAATTACCTAATCAATAAATAATTGCATGTTTTTATATATAAATCAATAAATATATAAATATATACCTACCCCACAACAAGGTTAAGTATTTTCCACCAACACCAAAACTGTTAAACAAGATCAGGGGTTTCATGCAACGCAATGTGTTCAAAGGTAGTCACCTAAGTGAGCGTGGAAATGTCAGCGACGTGTCTTTATATATCACATTGCATGTATAATCTTTTTTTTCCCACGCTTTGAACATTCTCTTATCGTGCACGTGGACAGATAACACCCAAGCGAACACCTGTGCCGGATCAAATTTCACCTGAACTTGCATTTTGTCACGTACGAAGCAAAACAGGATGTGACTTGTTAACAGTTATCATGCATGTAAATAGATAACGTCCCAAGCGAACACTTGCGGTAGATCAAATTTCACGTCAACTTGCATTTTGTCACGTACGAAGCAAAACAGGATGTCACTGGTTTAGCCTACATGTGGTTTCACAAATGTGTGTGTGCATGCCTTTCACACTCCCCTGCAACCACGATGGTCAGATTATTTCACCTTCAAGCGTCACCTGTTGTCAAGTCAGATCAACGCCTTCCAATAATCTCAAATGACCTTCACCTCCTGCTCGTCGGCAAGTTTATTTTCTCTACTCGCTTCGACCAACATAGAACCTAGTTCTCATCACCGTTTACACGTTAAAGGTAAAATATCAGAAAACGCACCCTCGCTCTGTCATACACCGACCCGCCGAAATAGCGATTGATCTATTGAGCACAGCCACCGTGGTCAGCGACAGGTTCGTTGAAACACACACACACCCAGCCGTATCGTCTCTCTCAACCACCACGCTTCATGGACATTATAAACAGGTAAAGAAAAAGAAAACGTTTTTTCAACATGTATGGCGTTAGGCCCTTTGTGAATTATTTTTTGAAAAAAATATCTACCACACTCGAAAGGGGGCGTTAGCCCGAGTCCTAGGACACCTCGTACACGTCTCTAGCGTTATTGGTTCATGAGATATCGGCAAAAATCACAAAAAACACGTGTTTACCCCAAAATCGCGTTTCCAAATTTTTTTAAAAAATATAACGAGTGGTCCATAGCAAAGAGGACATCACTCCGAGTCCTTGGACCCCTCGTTCATGTCTCTAGCATACTTGGTTCGCGAGATATAGCAAAAAGTCTAAAATCACGTTTTTACCCCAAAAAGACCGTGTTTCCAGATTTTCACCTTTTCGACACCGACATTCCCGTAAAGAGCACGACGAGACGAAAAAAACGAATCCAAGCACGCCCTCCTAGCATGGCTCCTTCCATTCCAAGGTCGCAGGGGCTCACCACTTGCTTTTATAAGCAGCTCCCCCACTACCACACTACTACACACAATTTTTTTTCTCTAGAGACTTGAAATTTATTTTGGGGGTAGAGGGGGTATGGACCATTGATTTACGTTAAACAATTTTTTTTGTAGAGTTCCTAGTTTCCAAAATATAGGATTTTCAAAATTCGAGTGTTTTCAAAAAAATATAAAAAATAAAAAAGTTTTATTACAAAATATAAAGGTCATAAAGACCATTCGTTTGAGCCATGGCACAACGTTCTATCCTGTTTGGTTTTCAAACTATCGCCTATTTTCGAAAACAAAAAAAAACAAAGAATTTTTGAAAAATATAATACATGGTCAATAGGAAAGAGGACGTCAGCTCGAGTTCAACGACACCTTATATGTCAACATCCGACCATGGGTTCGCGAGATATTGGCTTGGACTAACGCGGCGGCCATGACACTATTTAGAATCGGCATCACTCCACTACTGACATGGGACCGCCGGCTTTACTTCCCCTCCGAAGGAAGGCATACTGAAGGATTTTTAACGCTCTTAAAAAAATCCGACGACTTCGGCCGGGTTTGAACCCGCTATCTTGGGCATAGCAGTTCAGCATGCTACCGACTACGCCACCGAAGCCGCTAAATAAATAAATAATAAAAGTTAATTCAAGTGATAGAGCCATTTCACAGTGTTGTCTAATTCTATTAAAGAAAGCTTTCCAGTCGGTCAACACGAATTGAGCCCCATTATATTAGGCGGGAAACAAGTACTGTATTTACATGTTCTAACGGCACACTGAAGGATTTTAACGTTCTTAAAAAATCCGATGACTTCGGCCGGGTTTGAACCCGCTATCAGAAACGAGATATTATTACAAACTAACACGCTTTTATGTACAAAATGGGGTACTTAATAAAGTATGGATTAGGGTATGTAGCCTAAATACTTGATTCCCGCCTAATGTAATTAGGCACAATTTATGTAATAATAATAATAATAATAATAATAATAATAATAATAGACTAATACTATAGTATGGCCCCGGGTGCCGGGTGCAAGCTTTGTTATTTGCGCCCAGAGGGCAGCTTGCATGTTGAATTTGACGTTCTTCGGAGCGCTATGAAAGTCAAGGGGGTTAGATATCTAAGCTCATTGTCACTATAGCGCTTTCTAGTAGAGACATGAGGAACTTTGTGTTGGCGGAAGATTCCGAGATTAATTTTGCCACTATGAACACGGCCTACTGAATTCAAATGGGTTCTTTAACATGCCAACAACGTATGACATGCGTGCCGTGACTTTTTGTCGCCTTTCAAAAACTCACTTACCACGGCCAGGAGCGAAACTCCAAGCTTGGAGTTAGTAGTCTGACACGATAACCACTCACCCACCGTGGCAATCGGCACAATTTACTTTGATCTACTGGAAAGCTTTCTTTAAAACTCCTTTATTACCCAACTACCAGGTACCCGCGGCTTTGCTTGCGATGAAGACAATGGGGATGATGCATTATTGCTTAGATAATTGGCTGGGTGGGTCCATTTCAATTCGGAAAATTCTGATGCCTACAGTATATCAGAATGAGCCGCAAAATGGGAATCCCATAGAGTTGAGAAAGTCTACAGGGTACGATGTTACCTTATGTGAACACATTCTAAAATAACGTTTTTGGTTTTGGCATGCTATGCTGGAACATAACGATTTTGTTGTCTGGATACTCGTGAGCACACCACATAGCCTACAGTTAGTTGCCCATGGGAAACAAGAAGTTCCGTAACGAACTAAAGAGCCTACTTTTCTTAAAATTTAAGATCAATGCCAATGATTAATCTATATGGATCTATCTAGAATAATGACGAAATTAAGTTGGTAATATCGAAATTTCTAATTAGTTCGAAATACTGTATACCTGGCATACTGTAGCCTAATAGAGAACTACAGTTGGCAGCCCTGGTGACTGAATATATTCTTAGTTCCATCTCTTAAGGTACAGAATACAAAATTTGGTTGAAGTCCAATGGATAGCATGGACGTTACATGCAGTTAAACATTTGATCTAACAGCGCGCGTAAAATCATGTTGGAAACAATGACATACATGTATTGGTCAGAAATAATCTGAAATAATATGATCTATGGTTGTGTCAATTTAGAATAAAATCCATTAGTTAGTATAGAAGTTATATGCATTTTAAAATTGGATCTATCAGCAGGCTTAGAATCATGTTGGCAGCACTGACGTATATTAGTTACTCCAAATTAATCTAGAATGCCAGGTACTATACGTGTGCAAAGTTTAGAGCTATTGGCTTGCATACTTTCTGATATATTGATATTAGGGTAACAAAAATAGAGACAGTATTTACTAACAGTTGGCAGCCCTGGTTACTCTTAAGAATCGGCATATACATATCTGTTATGGTACACATAGCACACACGAAATTTGGTTGAAATCCAAATTATAGTATAGAAGTTACATGTATTTAAAGTTGAACTTCTCAGCAGGCTTAGAATCATGTTGGTAGCACTGACGTATATAAGTTTCTCCAAATTAATATAGAATGTCAGGTACTATACGTGTGCATAGTTTAAAGCTGTCGGCTGGCATACTTTCTGATATATTGGTATTTGGATAAAATAAATTGAGAGCATTTATTAACAGTTGGCAGCCCTGGTGGATCTTAATAATACGTTCAGTCATGTCTGATTATGTACACATGGCACATACGAAATTTGGTTGAAATCCAATTGTTAGTGTAGAAGTTATATGCATTTAAAATTTGGACCTATCAGAAGGCGTATATTCATTTTGGCAACACTGCGATGTATGGCCTCCTGGAAATTGAACTGCAATATTATTATCTATACGTGTGCCAATTTTGAAATAGCTCCTATTCATACCTTCCAAGATATCCAACTTGGAGCTCAAATTTCAATTGCGATTTTTCAGCAGTTGGTAGCACTGACATCATTTTCAAATATGGGCGTGAGCTATTCAGGTATAGATCTTTACTCCTACCAAATTTTGTTTCGATTGCTGCAGCCGTTTAGGAGTTGATAGGGGGGACACACACACACAGCCAGACAGACAGAAGGACAGACAGACAGACAGACAGACAGACAGAAGGACAGACAGACAGACAGACAGAGACACATTTGCCCGATCTCATAAGTCTACTTTTTCCTCATTTTTGCAAAATGTGAAAAGTAGGCTAAAAATGGTTTTGTCTAAATGTACACCTGCTGCTGTTAAGTGTGTGTCGATGCGCTTTGTTAATAGTAATTGCGAATATTGTTTGAAGAGGGAACTGCACTCTTGCACACTGGAATGGCAAATCTATCAGGATATAGAGCATTATAAGTATTTTTCCAGGGAGTAATTTTTCAATAATTATTAATGATATGTACGTTAACATGTCGCTATTAATAGACCTATAGTAAATACTGTATCTCTCACCTTGCCCGCTGATGTACATTGTGCAAGGAATCTGTGTAGATTTGTGCCAAAGGGCCAAAATGCAGGGAATGGAGAGGGATGCTTTATATGGATGAAAGGCAAGCTATGTTTAATCCAGGGTATAAGCTATCAGTGTAATCCGCAGTGTTCCAAAATATAAGTAAGTAAAATTTGGTTCTAATGTTTCTCCGAAACGTATGGTTCTAATCTAAATACACACGGCATTAGCCCAAGAAACATGAATTATTTATATAAAATTTGGTTCTGTTCGGTTAAACAGAGTAGATCTGTGCCAAAGGACTTAAATGTCGGGGATGGATAGGGCTGTCCGAAATTTCAAGTGAGCAGTGCTACCTGCAGGAATCCAAAAGCTAAGTACCGGTACGTAATATTTGGTTAAGATTGGTGAAACAGTGTAAATTTGTGCCAAAGGGCCAAAATGTAGGGGATGGAGAGGGATGCTTGAAATTTGAAGTGAACAGTGTTACTTGTCGGATTTCAGAGGGTGGCGTAGTTGGTAGCATGCTGAACTGCTGTGCCCAAGTTAGCGGGTTCAAACCCGGCCGAAGTCGTAGGATTTTTAAAGAGCGTTAAAAATCCCTCAGTATGCCTTCCTTCGGAGGCGAAGTAAAGCCGGCGGTCCCATGTCATAGATTTATGGCATGTCAAAGATCCTTCCACAGACTAAACTTGTGTGAAGCTAAATTGTTAGGTTAGATTTCGTCGGAACGCTCTATCAAAATTCCAACGTTCACCACTAGGTATCATTGATATCCAGTGGCGAAAGTTGGAACTACTTGAAATTGAACGGGACTTGTTGCTCACGCTAAGGGTGTGCACTGGAAGCAGCTACAGACTCAGGCGAGCCGAACATGTCCTCGGACACTCCCGGCACTAAATGCCATACGATAAATCATCTTTATATATATATAATTCTTCGACACGTGTGTATGTGACTGAACTCCTCCTAAACGGCTGGGCCGATTTCGATGAAATTTTGTATGTATGTAAGGGTGGGTCCATGAATGGTTTAGATTTACAATTTGAC
Source organism: Meconema thalassinum (assembly GCA_946902985.2). Lineage (NCBI taxonomy): Eukaryota > Metazoa > Arthropoda > Insecta > Orthoptera > Tettigoniidae > Meconema > Meconema thalassinum. The sequence goes on along the minus strand of OX336388.2, from coordinate 999,618,210 downwards.
CAGGTAGGTGGAATTTTAGAATTTTAGAACCACAATTTACACACAATTATAGAAACTACAATATACAGTCAAAAACAGTCGTCATGGAAACCGCTAGCCTTTGTGAAAAGTGATGCTTTTGGACTGTTTGTCGCTGCACGTAGAGCCCCCTGGTCGCAACCAGTGCAACTACCGCCATAACATACATTCCGCCCGTGGCGGAAAGTTGTGTTTTGTACCAAAGGTGGCAGTGATGTCGAATTCTACTGTTTGTCTCTGCACGTTAGATCGTTACAAAGTCCCGTATGTGTTCATATACCATTCATCTGATTGCGATGAAACTTGGGTGAGATGTTGGGTGCACTCCAGGGAAGGTGTTTGGCTTAGTAAATTCATTTAACAATAGATAGCCCATGACTAGATTCAACAATTGAGCGACGACGCGTGAAGCGTTTCAAAAAGTCCCATATGCGTTCAAATACCATTCGGCCGATAGCGATGAAACTTGGGTGAGATGTTGTGTTCACTCCAAGGAAGGCTTCTGGCTTAGTAAATTCATTTTACAATGGGTAGCGCACGAGTAGATTCAACAAATGAGCGACGACGCGCGAAGCGTTTCAACAAAATCCCGTATTAGTCTATATACCATTCATCGATTGCGATGAAACTTTGATGATTTGTCGTGTACACTTACGTGAAGGTTTCTAACTTAGAAAATCCATTTCACAGGAGGTTAAGCACGAGTAGATTCAACAAATGAGCGACGACGCGCGAAGCGTTTCAACAAGGTCCCGTATGCGTTCAAATATCATTCGTCCGATAGCGATGAAACTCGAGTGAGTTGTTGTGTACATTCCAGGGAAGGCTTCTGGCTTAGTAAATCAATTTTACAATAGGTAGCGCAGGACTAGATTCAACAAATGTGTGACGACGCGCGAAGCGTTTCAACAAAATCCCGTATAAGTTTATATACCACTCATCGATTGAGATGGACCTTTGATGAGTTGTTGTGTACACTTACGTGAAGGTTTCTAACTTAGTAAATCCATTTCACAGGAGGTTGCACACGAGTAGATTCAACAAATGAGCGACGACGTTCGAAGCGTTTCAACAAGGTCCCGTATGCGTTCAAATACCATTCGTCCGATTACGATGAAACTTGGGTGAGATGTTGTGTACACCCTACGGAAGGTTTCTGGCTTAATAAATCCATTTCACAATAGGTAGCGCACGAGTAGATTCAACAAATGAGTGACGGCATGCGAATCATTTCAACAAAGTACCGTATGCGTCCATATACCATTCATCCGATTGCAATGAAACTTGAGTGAGATGTTGGGTGCACTCCAGGGAAGGAGTTTGGCTTAGGAAATTCATTTAACAATAGATAGCCCATGACTAGATTCAACAAATGAGCGACGACGCGCGAAGCGTTTCAATAAGGTCCCGTATGCGTTCAAATACCATTCGTCCGATTACGATGAAACTTGGGTGAGATGTTGTGTACACCCTACGGAAGGTTTCTGGCTTAATAAATCCATTTTACAATAGGTAGCGCACGAGTAGATTCAACAAATGAGTGACGGCATGCGAATCATTTCAACAAAGTACCGTATGCGTCCATATACCATTTATACGATTACGATGAAACTTTGGTGAATTGTTGTGTACACTTCAGTAATGGTTTCTGGCTTAGTAAATTCGTTTTAGAATAGGTAGCGCACGAGTATATTCAACAAATGTGCAATAGCACACGAATCGTTTCAACAAAGTCCTGTATGCGTTCATATACCATTTATCCGATTGCGATGAAACTTGGGTGAATTGTTGTGTACACTCCAGGAAAGGTTTCTGGCTTAGTAAATCCAGTTTTTAATAATTAGTGCACGAGTAGATTCAACAAATGAGCGACGGCGCGTGAATCGTTCCCACAATGTCCCGTATGCGGTCATATATCATTCATCCGATTGCGATGAAACCTTGGAGAATCATTGAGTACACTCCAGAGAAGGTTTCAGGCTTAGTAAATCTACTTTACAATAGGTAGCGCATGAGTAGATTCAACAAATGAGTATAATAATAATAATATCGTATGGCCTCAGGTACCCGGCGCAAGCTTTAACAAATCAGTGACGGCATGCGAATCGTTTAAAGAAAATCCAGTATGCGTTCATATGTCATTCATCCAATTCCGATGAAACTTTGATGAGTTGTTGTGTACACGCAAGGGAAGGTGTTCAAATTGGTAAATCTATTTTACAATATTGGTAGCGCACGAGTAGATGTAACACATGAGTGACGACGCGCGAAGCGTTCCAACAAAATCCCGTATGCGTTCAAATACTAGTCATCGATTGCGATGAAACCATGATGAGTTGTTGTGTACACTTACGTGAAGCTTTCTAACTTAGTAAATCCATTTCACAGTTGGTAGAGTACGAGTAGATTCATCAAATGAGTGACAGCGCACGAATCATTTAAACAAAATCCCGTATGCGTTATATGCCATTTATCCGATTGCGATGAAACTTTGGAGAGTTGTTGTGCACGCTCCCACGAATGTTTCTAGATTAGTTAATACATTTCACGATAGTTTAGAGTCAGTTAACAGAAATTGAAAAACATATTGTGAATCCAAAAGCACTTAAAGAAACAAAGTTACAACACTTTCTTTGATTGGCAGGACAAATTTTGCCGGGTCAGCTAGTACTAATATATAACAAGTAGTTCCGTGAAGAATTATAAAGCCTATTTTCATATATCCTACTTATGTTAACTGCCACTATCAACGTACTACATTTCAGTTTGATTGCTGTAATAGATTCGTAGATATTGAGAACCGACTATATATTTCGTATGGTCGCCATGTTGGATTTTATATATGTAGGTCCTAGAGTTATGTACTGTTACATGAAGATTATTGTGTACGTGTAGCATTCAAACTTCAATCGCATGATTAGGACACAAGAAGTAACAAGGAGATTTTAAAATTTCGCTCAGCTGCCATCTTGAGGTTATGGAAACAATTGAAATAAATTAGATGCCAGGGGATTAACATTTATATAAGGATTTACTGTGCCAAGTTTCACTGCACTCGGATGGTTAAATTGCGAGAAACGTCCATGTGAATATTTATATTTCTCGTCGCCGCCATGTTGGATTTGTGTTCACCAGGTTATTTAAAGTCCCATAGGTGAACTTAAGTTCATAGCCCCTATGAACATAAAAAAATCAGTTTGATTGCTATAATAGATTCGTAGATATTCAGAGCCGTCTAAATATTTCGGATGGTCACCATGTTGGATTGTTAAATGTATAGGACATAGAGTCATGTACCATTAAAGGAAAATCATTGCGTAGGTTCATTATTCAAACTTTCATTTCGAACGCATGATTACGACACAAGAAATAAAAACTTAATTTTAAAATTCGCACAGCCGCCATCTTGTGGTTATGTAAACAATTGAACGAAGTTAGATTTCGGTCCATTACAAAATGGACAAACATATACTGTACCAAGTTTTATTGCGTTTGGTTGGTTAAATCACGAGAAACGTCTATTTAAAAGTCGCAAATTCGCGTGGCCGCCATGTTGAGTTTGTAGTTACCAGTATTTCAAAACGTCACATAGGTGAACTTCTAGTAGTTTCTTTTATCACCGTAATAAATTCCAGGGTGATATTGGTAATAGTTTGGGAGATATTGAATGCTGGTGAAATATTTCGCACAGCCGCCATGTTGGATTGGTGAGACGGAACAAAATTTGAAGGGCACGGTCGGGAACACCCGGATTAGTGCTATGAACTTACCAAGTTTCATTGAAGTCGCTCCAGCCGTTTAGAATTTATTAGGGACACACACACACGCACACACACACGGACAAAAGGTGATCTCATAAGCCTATTTTTTTTTTCAAAATTGAGAATAGGCTAAAAATGAGATGGTGTGTGTCTGTCTATCTGTCTGTGTGTTACTCAATAACGCAAGAAACACTGGTCCGATTTCAATGAAATTTTGCATGGATTTAGCTGATTTACCACGTTTACATATAGGATACGTTTGATTTCGATATTTTGCACTATTAAAAAATGGCGACCATATTAGTGACGTCACTACACCCTTCGGTTTCATAATTTAATTTTTCCATATAAAGTAAAAAGAGAACGCTAAGAAACAGCAAACTTTTGATGGCACATGCGATATTTAAAATTTAATTTCCTATCCGAAAGGTCCTTATCATTTTTCGTGTATCTCCTACGGTTTGCGAGTAAAACCCACATTTGTGACGTCTCTATACCCGTTGGTTTCAACATTTCATATTTCCATTTCAAATAAAAAGAGAACGCTAAGAAATAGCAAACTTTTGATGACATGCACGAGCTTTAACATTTAACTTTCTGTCTGAAATGTCCTTATCACTTTTCATGTATCTCCAACGGTTAGCGAGTAAAACCTAAATTTGTGCAATAAAACGCGGTCAACACCGAGCGGTGCAGTACATCTCTATGTATATAAAAATAAAAGTTTGTCTGTTTTGTTCTGAATTTCTACGGAAATTTGAGTTATTTACGCGTTTTAGACTGTTTTATGATGTATGCGCGCGAAAATAAATATTTTGTCTGTCTGTCTATCTGTTTGTTTGTTTGTCTGTGGACAAATTTGTTCCCTTATAACTCGAGAACGGCTGGGTGTAACAAAGTAAAATTTGGTACAGATATCCATCAGAGGCACGACACTAATCATTGATGTAACTCTTCCCTGTACCTTTCATAAAAGGGGTCCCACCCCCTTAAAATACATGCAGAAATAGGCGTAGAAGGGTGAGACAAAGCCCATTTTCAGCCCCTCAATGTCAGAGACAAAACTCGGAAGCCCTAAAGGGTCCCCGAAAACCACATTTGAAGGTCCTAAAACCAACCGTTTTTGAGATATTCCCAGAAAACTAATTTCATTTAATAAACTAATGAACGAATGCTAGCCGGTAACCATGGCAACAGAATCTCAGAGGTCCGTCTATTGCAATTCCATTAATTACATTAGTGTGAAAGTTTGCAAACCGCTAGAAGGTTATCACGGTACGAAATTAAGCTGAAAAAATCATCAATACGTATAATGCTCTTAAGGGGGGTCAAGGGGTACTCTAGAAGTTTTTCACGCGATTTACACTGCTGGATGTGGTACGGCAGGTCAATTATATTCCTATCCCTATATTATATTATTATATTCTAGAAGGTTATCACGGAACCAAATTAAGCTGTAAAATTCATCAATACGTATAATGCGCTTAAGGGGGTCAGGCGGTACTCTAGATTTTTTCGCGCGATTTACACCTGCGGGTGTGGTCTGGCAGGTATATTATATTCCTATCCCTATATTATATTATTATATTAGTATTATATTATGGCGTAAAACGACGAGACAAAGCCCCTCGGTGCCAGAAACTAAACACGGGGGCCCTAAATGGTCCTCAAAAACTACATTATAAGGCTCTAAAACCAACAATTTCCGAAGTATTCCCAAGAAACTAATTTAATTTAATTTAACAAACTAATGAAGGAATGCAAATCGGTAGCCATAACAACATTATCTCAAAGGGTGACCTCCAACTTTCCATCTATTTCTGTAAGAAGCATTGTCACTCCATTTATTACATTTCGGTGAATGTTTGCCAATGGCGATAAGGTTATCACGGAACCAACTTAGACTGTATAATTCATCAATGCCATTAAGGGGCTCAAGAGGTAACCTAGAATTTTTTCACGCGATTTTTACGTGCGACGTATAGTACAGAAGGTCTATTATATCTCCAAACATCAACATTATTTTCAAGAATTCCTGAATTGAATCAGCATTTGTTGCTGCTTTTAGGAATTTGGGCGAATTGAGGCTAATGAACCTGAATTTTCATGCACCTCAAGCCTTTATAATTTATAAAAGGGGTCTTCCTGGGTATGGGGACCTAACACAACGTGAAGGGGTCAGTTTTTATGCGACGTGTATTGCTTTCCGTCTACAAGGCTTTCAATTCTATTTCACGTCAGGAAGTGCACGTTAGGTAAATTTAGTTTGAGAGCACATTTAACTAATCTTTTTTTTTGTCGACATACGGGTTCGTCGTAAGGATGATTTTGTTCGATACTGTGTGGTAGATATACCCATATTTGGATATCTGGGTGATATGTTGTAGACAATAGAATTGTCTGTTAGTCTTTCTGTGTATCTTAATGTACGCCTATAACTCGTGTTCGGATGCTTGGTGCATCGTAAAATTAGGTATGGTAACTATGAGAGTCAATACACCAATCATTTATAAAACACTTCACCGTACTTTTCATACAGTAGAAAGGTGGGTATAAGGAAAAACTTCTCAAAATACACGCTAATATAGGCGAAATGTAAAAATTATCCTATAAGGACGACCAAAGCATATGTGGCGCTTCTCAATGTGAGACACGAAATTCGAGAGTCTACAAACGGTCTCCGAAAACCACATTTTAAGGCCCTTAGATCAACTGTGTGTGTGATATTCCCAGAAAACTAACTTCGTTCTGATAAACTTATGAAGGAATGACAAACTGCTAACCATTACAACAGTAGCTCAATTGATAATGTCGGGTATTAACACCGAACACCGTACAATGAACGGGTACTTCTGCTAGTAAATAAATAAATATAGTAAGTATGTAAACTTTGGTCCAGATCGGTAAAACGGTGTAGAGTTGTGCCAAAGGGCCTAACTACGAACATTGAGCTTTATATATATGGTTGAAAGGCAGCATATATGTTAATCCAGTGTATAAGCTATTTCCACTTCAAATTTCATCCGAATCCGTCCAGCCGTTTTAGTGTGAAAAAGTAACAAACACACTCTCACACACACGCACTCACAAACTTTCACAGTTATAATATACTAGCTATACCCGGCATGCGTTGCAAATACAGATAGACAAAGACACCACAGTGGTTTAGGCAACGGCCCTATGTTAGCAGTATTGGAATAGACAGAAATACCAGATAACTTAGCGGGCTGGTGACAGGCCCTTCACTTGTCGCCTGGCCTTTCCCCTGACCAAGCAAATTCACAGAGCGTGGACTCAAGCAGTTGTGACACCAACTATCTCTATTTAGATATGCACATGTTGGTTAAATTATGTAGATGTAACTGGTAAAATATTGAATGTCAGAAATATTGAGATACTCTCAAATCAATACAGCGTGGTCATCTGCCCAAATTAGAGGCATATATTGGGCCCATTTGGATATTGGCACAAGTGAACCCTTGACCATTTATATAAAATATATTAGGGTTTGATAGAAACAGTGAGAAACCAAGAGGGAGAATTCGTTGTGAAATAAGCTTCAGAAACACTGCAAAACACGCAGGTGGCTTATTGAATACTGGCGAACACATAAAGTCCCATTATTTTTGAAAGTTTAAGTGAAAAAGGTCGTTAGAAAGGCCAATAACGAAGCAAGGAAATGCATAGCTGAAGGGTCGTAATTAACACTCAACATTCCATGAGGCAGCGATCCAGCAAGGAGTTATTACAAGTCAAGTGTGACATTTATGAAAGGATCTACTTTTCTAAGGACGTACTTGAGAAGAGGCCCCAAAAAGCGTTTAGCCAGCAAGAAGTCGAACATATAAATGAGGAACTCTCCATCATAAAACTTGACAAAATAAATTCACCATCTTAACAAGATTTGAAGTTAAGACAGAAGTAGTAACAGCATAAATCGGAAAGTTGGTAGACCTGTGAAATAGGCACTTGAGAAAATGCTTAGCTCAGACTACGTCATTAACAAATCCAGCGGAGTGCTACGAAGGGATACAGAGGTAATCAGGTCGGCCTGGCAGAGTTAATAACAACTATTTTATTAATTAAAAATTAACCTAACAACGAATTCCGCTCCTCCAACAGGCAATCGTAAAGTTATTACAGATTACATCTGGAAATAAAATATAGACCAGATTGGAGCTAGGAGTCAAAAGTTGAACTCCCGAAATTGTCAGGGACTAATTTCTGCACCAAATCGAATAAATAAGGCTTTAAGCTCAAGCCAGAGCACAAGTTCATCAGTCAGATCGAAGTCCTCGGTGAAGGCACGTCAGACAAGTTCATCAGTCGAGCGAGAAGCCTCGGTGGAGGCACGTCACACCACAGTCTGCGAGAAGTCTCGGGGAGGCACGTTAGCACGTTAGCACGTCAGAGCTACAAGTTACGCTACACGTTATTAAGTCAGTTAGGCGCTACGCTATCAAAGTATAAGTAGTTCAGAGAGAACACAGTTCGAGTTAGAACCTAGTGTAGGTCTTATCATTCAGCGAAGCTTGAATAAGCAGTAATTTAAATTTCAGTTGAGACACATCACGTTAATAACTAGAGGAAGTTATACCATATAACGATCCAGAGTTAGAAACTCTGAGCGATCAGGGAAGTCTATAAACAATAATATTGAAAAGACTGCAAAGGAAAGAACCGTAGAGGTCAAAACAATTAAGAATTCATAGAGCAAAACGAGTGCGTTGCACCAAAGTCAGGGTGTTTCAGAGAGCATTAAAATCCCAAAGGGGATATTTAAAGAACACTAATTTGAAACATCATAGTGCAGAGACTTTGCGAAAGTACGAAGTCAAAGAAAAGAATAATAAATCGAGAAATATAGCAGCTAGAAACAGAAATAGGTGTGTATGGACTTCGAATTGGAAGCCAAACTATAGAATCACGAATTTTGCGATAGATAGAGCCAGGAAAAGGAGTGGCGGCAAAGATTACGAACATTTTCGCCTAAGAACTAATAGGTCAAATCAGTAAAGCCATGAGCAGCAGAGATATTAGAAAGACTATACCGAATAAAGACTGAAGAGAAGTAGGAGATTCCGAGAAGGCGAAGTCACACGTTCAATGCGGATTAGGGGGCGCATCAAGATCATCAGCTACGTGATGTTGCACCGCAAAACGCTGAAATATGTTTCGTGTGTCATGTAAATATCAAATAAGTGTTTTAAGTGTAATAAGTGTTTTAAGTGTAATAAGTGTGTATCAAAAAGTGAAAAAGTGTAATATTGAAGACCAGAGAATGAATATGGTCCATTTTTGTGTAAAAATGCATTGTTGAAGCATTTAGATGGGTGAAGACATCCAAAAAATTGGCCATTAACCGAACGTCACATGGGGTGAGTAAGAAATCTTTCATTATCCTAAAATGTTGTGTCATGTGGTGATCAATAATTTGAAATGTATAAAATAAATAAGTAAATGCACTAGTAAATAACTAACTAATGTCAAAATGTGTTGAAAAAAAAACACAAAGAGAAGTTTGCCAAATATGAGAATATGATAATTAAAGTGCATAGTAAATTGAAACCCGTAAGATGAATAATTAATAATAATCAAAAATTGAAATATGAGAGGAGAAATCGATTATTATGATATTATTGGCAAGTAATTTATGCCCTTGATGAACTATAAAGTAATAATAATAATAATAATAATAATAATAAGTATTGAATTTTTATACTCCGATAATAATGAGTAAATACATTGAGTAATTGCATTCCGTAAAGTAATGAAGTAATAAAATTATTCAAATCATAAATTTAATGAATCAAAATAAATTGTGATAAACGAACACCTTGGAAATATATTATGAAGTTGTAGGCTATAGGCCAAGGGAAAAAGCTTAAGTAAGGACCAGTGAAGTAATACCGCGACATAAAGGAAGTTGAGTTATTGAGAATTTGTAGTACGCGATGAGAATCCAAGTTATTAAAAAGTTGTGTTGCCAAAATGGGCCAATACATAATAAATATTAAGCAGCATCAGGCTAGCTAGTGTGTATTCCATAACAGGCATATTCGAGAAATCAATAAAAGGTATGTTTTTGGTTGCACCCAAAGTGGATAAAATGGTTCCCACCGGAATAGCTGCGTGAATGTTAATTGTCGGAAAATCATCGGAATATTGTTGTTTTACGAGGGTTTGAACCGCTGGGAGGCAGTAGGTCCTGCCCAGGCCAATATAAGTAAGCCGGAGTTCAGGTATGATCGAGATCTCTGAATTGTCTGCCTTTAAAATGTATGGTAGTTTGCAGCGTAAGTCCTGTTGAGGCATCTGCCAAGTGTAAGTCAGGAAGGAGTAAGAGGTTTCTTCGAGGTATGATACAACTGGGGAGGCGTGTAGAGTTTCCGAGCCTAGTGTCATATAACTCATCCTATTGGGCAATATTTTTGTTGTATCCGACCAAATAAAAGTATGTGAAATGAATATGAAGGACGGAGTCAGGGCATGATAATGATCTCCTGGTATCCACCTTCCAAGTTATAAATTGTCGTGATCTCGGGATATTGCACTGATTATGATGAAATGAATTGAATGTTATAATAAAATGAGTTTGAATTAAAGAGTGAGCTTGGATTATCTATGTATTTTTAAGGGAAGAGGTAAACAGAAAGATCGCGATGGGTGAATGAATGAGAAACGAGACCAGATCATAAATCACAAGCCAAGTAGTGTGAGGGAGAGTCTGGCAACCCTTCACCGACCGCAGGGGAGCTAATACAATGGGCACTCTGTGTACAGGAGTGTTATGATCTGAATAGGTATTGGTAATAAAACGGGAGGTTATGCAATTTTGATAAATAATGGTGTTACAAGAATATAATGTAAATTGTTGAATTGGTGGGTTTTAGACAATGTTCCCCACACTAAGTTTGAAGAAATTCCATAATATTTGACCATAGTATTCAAGGAATAAGTTTGTAAAGAAAGTAATCGATTTCTGCCTCAGAAAATGTACTAAGAAATACGGGTAAACAAATAATTGAGTTTGTAAATAAACTAAGTAATGAAAGGAAGTGAAAGCACATGATACATCATTAATGAATGCCCCTTGAGCATGAGAAACAAGTTGGAAGGACGTGGGTTCGAGTCATGGCATGTTAAAGATTGTTGATTTGTTGTGTAAATGTTTACAACCTAAGGCATAACTGGAAGAAATAATACAGTTTAATAGTAACTGAAAATAAAAGTAAACAATGAAAATAAACATAAAATAAAGCCCTGAAGGGACTGTAATGATACGGTAAATGTCCGTAAAGCCTTAGTGTACTTTTCATAAATAATAGGCACGATCTTTGCCTTAATGAATAGAAATGAAATGTTGTAAGAAAGAAAATTTGTATTGACATTTAAGAATAGATATCAGCTCAGTTGAGCTAAGCAAGATAACGCTAGAATGTAGATTTAAATGATTTTTGAGAATTTATGGATTTTGATTTTTGTTGTTTTTGATTTATTCCAAAATATTGATGTTTTATGTGTAAAAGTATTTTTTCTGGGCATTTTTCGTAAATAAATTCATATTAATTGTAACATGCTTAATTTTCAATGTAGTCTTGTAGATCCTAAAGTGCTTTCATATCTGAATGTGAGATCATGTTGTGGGCTGAACGGTACACGCCTCGAAGCCGCAGTAGCAAGCCAGGTGATGATCAAGCATTCTCCATCTGATATGGGTACAGTATGGACAATTATTTAGTAACGAATGAAGCAAATTATGTCACACATAACTGAAATGTCGCTGGGAATGATTCAATTCGATTCTGTCAAGCATTCGCACTCATACAAAGAAAACATATGCACTGACGCAAAAATGTATGAAATACACTCATTTGTTGAAGCGACTCAACAAAATCAATTTACTAATTCAGAAACTTATGCGGGCGTACATAGCTATACCCGGCATGCGTTGCAATGCCAATCAAAGAGAGAAAGTAAGATGATAATAATGATGTTATTGGTTTTACGTCCCTTTTAACAACTGCGGCTTTTAGAGACTCCGGGGTGATGGAATTTTGGCCCGAAGGGGATCTCTAACGTGCCAGTAAATCTAGTTAGTTAGTTAGTTATTGTTGTTTTAAGGGGCGGAACTAAGAGGGCATCTGCCCCTCTTAACATAGATTAAAGAATACAAATTTGGAATTAAATATAAAATCTTGAGGTGGACACCTAAATTTAAAAAGACCAAAAATTAATAAAACAAAAACAAAAAATTAAATAAAAATTTAAAATAAAAATAATAAAAATAAACAAAACTTACGGAAAAACTAAAAATTATCATTCAAAAACGAACAAGTCGTTGAGTCAATTTATACTGGAAAATTTAGATTGCTGGCCCTAACCCATTCTCACTTATAAAGTGGATAACGCGATCAGCAGCAACCGCGTCAACGGCTAATATAAGTTTGAGTGTCATCTGCAAACCAAAATCAACTGACACGGCCCCCTTGCTTTTGCGCACCCTCAAATAATGCAAACTGGATGCGGCAGGATTCGATCCTGCAACCTTGGTCACAGCAGGAGAGAACGTTTCCGCAGAGCCATGCAGCCAGCCCAAGAAAGAAAGAAAGAAAGTAAGAATAAAAAGAAGTGTTTGAATTGTAGTCTAATTTCGTTTACTGAAGTGTCTTTGGATAAACAATATTCTTTGTTTTTCTGTCTAGTGTGTATATAAATAAATCCGAAGGCTTTCCGACGCGTGAGCACGCCACATACAGCTGACCATGTGAGCATTTGTTAAAACTGCTCGTGCGCCATCTAATGTAATATGGATTTACTTATTTAGAAACAATGGTGGGAGTTGCACAACAACTCACCAAAGTTTCATTACAATTGACGGAATGGTATATGAACGCTTATGGGACTGTCCTGAAACGATTTGCTGGCCAACACTTATTTGTTGAAATTACTCGTATGCTACCTACTATCAAATGGTTTTTCTAATTCAGAAACCTTTGCGACAGTGTGCACAACGACTCCCCTACATTTGATAGCAATCGGACGAATGGCATTATGAATGCATACAGGACTTTGTTGAAACGATTCGCGCGCCGTCACTCATTTGTTGCATCTACTCGTGCGCTACCTATTGTGAAATGGATTTACTCAGCCAGAAACTTTATTTGGAGTGTACACAATAACTCACCCAAGTTTCATCGCAATTGGATGAATAGTATATGAACACATACAGGACTTTGTTGAAACGATTCGCACGCCGTCACTCATTTATTGAATCTTCTCGTGCTCTACCTATTGTGAAACGGATTTACTAAGCCAGAAACTTTCCTTGGAGTGCACACAACAACTCACCAAATATTCATCACAATCGGATGAATGGTATATGAACGCATAAGGGACTTGAAACGATTTGCGTGCCATGACTGTATTCGAACCGGCAGCCAAGCGTGAGTTCGGTTTTAAGAACCCCCGATCTAAAACTGTGGCGTGAACTGTATTGGAATATACATCAATACCACTTAACACGGCGGGCTGCTAAAGCAGGCCATACACGTTCCGGCAAACCTATCAGTTACGACTGAACAGTTCACCGGACGCTGTCCGCCGGTTGAACTGAAGACCCCATACACCGTCAGTTGAAAATAGACCGTTATTAGCAATCAACGTCCATTTTGTAAAATTAAGTTTTCACAACCTAAATTGCATTATGTAAGTGATCTCAACCTAAATTGCATTTTGTTAGTGTTCTCAATATAAATTGCATTTTGTAAGCATTTTGAATCTAAATTGCATTTTGTAAGTATTTTGAATCTAACTTGCCTCTTTGTGAGTATTTTGAATAAGTGGCTTCGGTGGCGTAGTAGGTAGCATGCTCAGCTTCTATGCCCAAGGTCGCGGGTTCAAATCCGGCCGAAACCGTCGGATTCTTTAAGGGCGTTAAAAATCCCTCAGTAGCCCATGCCTTCCATCGGAGGGGAAGTAAAGCCGGTGGTCCCATGTCATAGATTTATGGTATGATAAAGAACCTTCCACTAAGTACACCTGTGTGAAGCTAAATTATAGGTTATCTTTGACTAACGCTCTTAGGTTCCAACGTTGGTTGCCAGGAGCCGACTGCGGTGGCATCTAGTAACAAAGTGCAGAACTAGTTGGTCGTTGGCGGTGGTGTTTGGTAGCAAAAGTTGGAAATACTTGAAAATCGAATGTATGCAGTTCTTACTTGAATTAAAAACAGATAACACACACTAATACAGCCATCACAATTAACACCGGTTATCAGACAGATTCTACACACACCCAAAGTACACGGAGCTACATGACCGCGTTGCCGCAGCCCCTATACTGAGGAAAACGCCAGTATTTTGAATCTCAATTCCATTTTTTGCCTATTTTCACTCTACATTCCATCTTGTAAGTATTTTTTCCATCTAAATTTACCTTTTGTGTGCATTTTCAACCTAAATTGCATTTTGTTAGCATTTTCGACCTTACTTGCATTTTGTAAGTATTTTCAATCTACATTGCATTTTGTAAGTATTTTGCATCGCGGGCGCCGAGATTTTTTGATTGTTTGGAATTTCTATTGCATTTTGTGGATATTTTCAACCTCAATCGCTTTTTGCAAGTATTTCCAATCTTGGGTGGCATTTTGAATCTAAATTGCATTTTGTAAGTATTTTCAACCTCAATCGTATTTTATAAATATGGTCAATCTACATGGCATTTTGTAAGTCTTTTGAATCTACATTGCATTTTGTGGATATTTCGAATCTAACTTGCATTTCGTAAGTATTTTGAATCTAAATTCCACTTTGTCAGTCTTTTCCCTTTAACTTTCCATTTGTGAGTGCTTTCAGCCTTTGGTAGGCTACGTGATTTCAGTTATGGTTTCCATTTCATTGTCATTTTCGCCATCACCCAGACCATTAAGGGCCGATAACCTCGATGTTAGGCCCCTTAAAACAACAATTATCATCATCAACCTCTATAAACTGATTTCCCTTCTTGCGTGACTTCAACCCTGCAGTAGACGCATGGCGTCTGACGAGTCATTTTATTTCGTCATTGGAGGACGTTCCGCAAGATCATTGAACTGAACTGTTATCTACCTTTCAAGTAACTACATTGATAATCAGCATAGTTGAGTAACAAAAAATTCTCTTTGAACGTATTTTCATCATAATTATTGCAAGAAACTGTGTATTTGTTGTTGTTAATTCATCTAAGGGGCTTGAAACAAGTTAGTTATCAGCCCCGTATAGTTGGGTGTGTGTAGAGCTTGTCTGATAACAATCATGTTGACCAACAGAAAAGCATAAAACCTTCGTTTACTAAGGCAACACTGATAATGGCTTCAAACACCATAATGATAAACGGTGTTAATTGCGATGGCTGTATTAGTGTGTGTTATCTGTAATTCAGGTAAGGACTGCAGACGATCAATTTCTGGTTGTTCCTACTTTTGCTACCAAATGCTACCGTCAACGACACATAACTGTAAACTTGGCTACTAGATGCCACCGCAACCAGCACCTGCCAACGAACATTGGGTATTAATAGAGCGTTAATCAAATCTAACCTACAAATTTAGTTTCACACAATTGTATTGATATGATAAACATACAAATAAACACTGCTCACCACGTGGACAGACTTCAGGTGGCCTGGCGCCTCACCCCACTCACGTACCGGCTCGCCTGTACTCTCTTCAGGTCAACCGGATGGACGATTGTGTTTTCGTTCGATCACCGGCCACCTGTTCAGTCGGAACTGACAGGCCAGCCCGATCCCACTCACGTTCCGGCCGCCGGTTTAGTTTGGACTGTTCAAGCATAACTGACAGTCTGGCCGGTATGTGTATGGCCACCTTTCAGTCCCCTTATGTCACCTCGCGATGAGTCAGCATGCTATTCTCACGCCTTGCATTGCGTTATCATAAGTATACAGATTGTGGAATTGGGTTACTGTGGAATTTAAGGGCTCCTGTTAAGTCACTCGCCCTTTTGTGTTACATAAATAATTTGTAGCTAGAAACTTTTCCTGGAGTGCACACAACAACTCACCCAAATTTCATCACAATCAGATGAATGGTATATGAAGGCATGGGGGACGTACATACATACATACATACAGACAGACAAACTATCACGTAATATTGATTTTTATATATAGAGACATAGGGAACAGGGATATAGGGATTAGGTTATGAGTTTGTGAAGTTTACCTGATCATCAGGAGTGATATCCTTAACCAGTTTGGGCAGTGATTTTTCAAGTCGCTTAGGATCGAATTTTCTTTCTTCTTTCGGAACCTTCTTGTAAAACGGCATATGCGCGCCGTCCACGAAAATAATACTGGGCTGCAGTATTCTAGACATCTTGCCGACCAGATGAAGCAACATCTTGAGGCCTTCTTTACCAGGATATTTCTTTTTCCCCAAATTTTTCGGTGACAGATCGAACAGGACTGCTCCTAATTCAGTACAGATAGCATTCACCAACATATGTTTTCCACATCCGGTAGACCCCAAAATACACACGGACCTTGTTTGCGGGGCCAACTGATGCACGGTTTGAGATGCCATCGGTAGGATACAATACTCCATTACCAATTGTTTTGCTTCACCTGAGGAGGGGATGGGCTCTTTAAACATACGCCGCAATTCATAGTTCGCGTAGGCATACTCAGCCAAGAAATCTTTCATATAGACCTCAGGATATGGTCGAATGATCCCATTTGCAACAAGTTCTTCAAATATGGATTCAGTAGTTCTGTCAGCGGTCATGTCTTTAGCCCCTTTCCCTTTGCCTCCTCCATACTTGCCTTTGCCTTTCTTGCCTTTGCCTTTCTTGCTTTTGCGTTTCTTGGATTTCCTTCGACGGTCCCTGTCGAGAGCTGCTTTGAGAACCGCCAGCTCCAAACGCATCATTTGGTCAACAGCCTTTCTTATCTCATCTTCACACTCCTTCCTTTTTTCAGTCTGTATCATTTGCAAGTCATGTTTCTGGGCAAGATTGTCAGATTCATCCTTTTCTGACCAAACATCTCTGTATTCTATGTTTGATACGTGAATACTGCCAATGCATCTTGACTCTTGGACATGGAACTTATCATCATCGGTTTTTTTCTTTATCTTATCCTTATCCTTTTTTGGCTCTTCTTTTTCAGTTCCTTTTATTTTCTTTGTATCGTCTCCATTTTTTGGCTGAGCTTTTTTCTGCGATGCAAGCCGTTCCTCCTCCTTACGTTTTTCCTCCAAATATTCCAAGTATTGCTCTGGAGTCTGCGCTTCTCCAGAAAGGACAGCAAGTGATCCTCCTTGCTCCTCGGTAGGGTACTCAGAGAACCGACGGGCTATATTATACCACTTGATGAACCATTCTCGAATCTCATCGGTGTAATCTTCCTTGAGACCTGGACCTTCGATCTTCATGAACTTATCTTTCTCATATATTTTCGCGTTCTCGTACTCCTGCAGGTGATCTCCCTGTATCGCCTTCCTCAAGGCCAGCACATCTCTTGCTCGCTTTAAAGTATACTCGGGGATCCAGCTTGGGAACTGCATCCCGATGTTTAGAGATTCTTGGATCATGCGTTGTTTATACTGGACAAAAAAAAGAGACATAGAGTGTTATTCCAGTGCAGGTGTGCCAACTTCAAAATTTAACAAAGCAAGACGAAAACATAAATTAGCTAATTGAAGCATGTATTTACATCCTGTAAACTGATAAATTAAATTAAAATAAAATAAAACAAAATATAAAAAATATAAAAAAGATAGAGTAATCACATAAATATCAAATATTTATACACACATTTTGGATCAGTAACATTGTTGCTGTTTGATTCCATATGTGCCACAGACAAAATGTTCCAATAAGTAAATAAAAGTGAGACTATTCTAAAAGGTATGATGGGCCATTTGTACTAGAATGGTACGTGTAAGAAATAAAAGGGACATTCTGACGAACTTTTGAAACCATAGATTGCCCCCCTACTACAGATGGCCAACAGCCATGTAAATTTTTGGATTCTTGGACTGCAGTGCAATCTAGTGTCAGGTGGGGGTAGATACTATGGCTGCGACAGGACCTTCTATACTACCGGACCTGACATTGCAATCCAAGATGGACGCCGTATGTGGTGGTCGGACATCAAACGCATGACGTGTGTCAGAATCCAACACAACACAAAATAATATCATGACGTGATTTTGTCTGCTGTTAATTCATTCTATGGACTTGGGACATCTTGGTCATCAGCCCCATGCAGTTGGGTGTGGGTTGAATTCCTTTTCTACGATTACAGTGCCCACCAAAAGTTTAAGATCACTAGCTAATTTTCAACAAAAGCTTCCTTGGCTTATATTTTTGATTCAAATTTTGCCAAATATTTCATGAAAATACTTTGGTCAAATAGACATCCACCTGTACCAAGAACATTGTAATTTGGCTTTCAGATTTTGAGTTACAATTTTTAATACAAGTGGAGTATCGAAGAAAAACGCAATTTTCAACCACAAATTAATTTGTGGATATTAAACCAATGGGGTCACCTTATTAATTATTTTTGAGCCATGCAAGCCTGTCTCTAGACATTATTATGCATCTCTTCGACGTATATGTATCCCCTACCATCTAAAGCGCCCGCTAAGATGTCTTGCTTTGGGTAATGAACTCGAGATGGCAGCACCTTCTGGCTACTGTTCTGATGATGGGGTTCAAGCTCAACCTAACAGAGCGCAGCATCGTCTATATATGAAAGTGAAATGTTCTATTAACATTCGTCATTAAAACAAAGGACTGTATGTAAAATATACCGCCAAATTGATATTACAATATTGTGCATTGTCAAAGTATGTGACACGCGTTGATTGGACAATTTCAAAGTACCAGGCAAGCAGTGCGCCCCGGCTTTCTGGTCCGCCGCCATGTCGGCTCTTGGCATTTTGTCTTAAGTGATTGAACTAACTAGTCAGAAAATTCGCTTCGCCATCCGAACAGTGTGGCTCTAGCCACGAACGAGTGAGTACACGCATGTCTGGTGCATCTGAGCAGTGAGAGTGCAGCCAACACACAACAGTTAAGTGCGCCGGATAGCTTCGCCTACCCTTAGTACAGGCTCTTTGAGGAAGAAAATGCAAACCATCAGGAAAAATACATTGAAATGCTCCTTCCAACGGAACACCACGCGTCCGTCGGCAGCGGAAATTCACACCTTTGTGGCGGAGATGCTGAAACTCACGGTCGACCAACTGGAGACCCTACAACTTGACGCATCGTCCAACTCTGTTTTTATCAAGGTAATCTCTCAATCTATTATGGACAAATTTTTGAGTAAATTTGCGGGAACACACAAGCTTACTTTGTTTAATGGGGAGTCTGTTTCGGTAGAAATTGCTACTGCCGGCATGGAAGCCACGCGGGTAAGGCTCTTTAATATTCCGCCTGAATTATCAAATGATACAATACGCACCCATTTCGCAAAATATGGTTCCGTCAAATCCATCACAAATGAAAGTTGGTCCCAGTATTACAAGTTACCGGTTGCAAATGGTATCCGACAAATACACATTGATTTAAAAATGCAAATTCCGTCCTTTATCATGATTGATGGGCACCGTGGACAGTTAGCTATGAAGGGCAAGTTAAAACATGTGCCATATGTCAAGCTATGGACCATCTACGTATCGACTGTCCACGCCGATACTCGGCCATGACGCGCCTTTAACGCGACACACGGACAACTAGCCTTGCGGCTATGGTCACCCCTAGTTCCAGCCGCCATATAGACGACTCCCCGCTTCACAGCCCGGGCGATACTCAAGCACGCTACGATACAGGCTTTCCCCCGCTAGACAGCACGCCTCCAATGGAGACGGAGCCTGTCACCCTGGATGGCAGCATAGGTGTGCCTGACATGTATCCCGAGTCTGTGGTCTTGCACCAGGAAGAGTCTTCACAGCAACCCTTGGATGCTGACCGGTCACCCCCTCCAGTCGCCAAACCTACCCATAGTTCCCCCCACGGAGAAGGCTCGGCACAGGAAAATTCGGGGATACGCAAAACGACCACCTGGTTTGAGGACATTGAGTAAAGCATGCTCGTTAGCCGTGGGCCTACTTCCGATGACTCAGATGCTTCGCTCGCAACCCCAGTCGTGAAAAATCGTAAACCTAAGCGCAAGGTTGACCCTACTTCCGATGAATCCGATGCTTCGCTCGCCACCGAACTTGTTAAAACCCGAAGAGCACAGAACAAGCCTAAGCAGCTGAAGAAAGGTGAAATACGTGTCAGTGAGATAGACCCCCGTTTCCGAGTGCCGGAAACCCCCAGAGGTTGTCCAACAGAGGCCTCACCTGCTGCGAGCCTTACTACCGGCGAAGCCCTTGAGGTTCAGCAAATGATGTCGGACCTGTGTCATATGGCAACCCTTCCTAGCCCCGGACCCATTATTTCACTTCTACGCAAGTGCGCTCAAATGGGTCAGCATGAGGGAGTCCCCGAGTTCGTTAGCAAGATGCGGGCTAAATATAGTGAGCAGTCCCGGGAGGCACTGCAGGATTTGGATCTACAGTTAGCTCCCCTCTTAGCCGATATCAACTATGGACCATAATTCACATTTGAAGAGCTATGCCACAGTAAATGTTCCTGGCTTGAGGAATCCGGCCACTCAGGCGCTGTTAAGCCGTTTTCTGCGTGAATATGATGTTGACATTCTTCTTCTGCAAGAAGTCAGCGAATGCAACATTGGCTTCCTGTATGACCATGACTATATAGTTAACATGGGCACCACTGCTAGGGGTACGGCCATTATCTACCGTAAAGGCACCCTAGTAACTGATGTGGTGATGGATCCTTCCGGGCGTACAACGTCTTCTACGGTACATGGTGTCAGGATCATAAATGTTTACAGTACATCTGGCTCCAATTATAAATCTGAGAGAAACGTTTTATTTAGGCAAGACATCTTACCCCACCTTGTAACGAATCTCCCCATTCTATTGATGGGGGATTTCAACTGCACCTTACGCCCCCAGGATCAGACGGGTTCCTTCAATTTCTGTCCTGGGTTACAGGGACTCACCCAGAGCATGCGACTAATAGATATATGGCCACACATACATGCCAACCAGATTCAATATACCTTTTGCCGTGGCGCCTCTAAATCCAGGATTGATCGGGCATATATGTCCAGTACGCTCGCCTCACATGTACGCGGCTGTCGGATAATCCCTGTCGCCTTTAGTGACCACAATGGCTTTTTATTTACGGCGCGAAGTGCCGCCCCTGCACACACAATCCAGGGGCGAGGCACGTGGAAAATGAATACCAACTGCTTTGAAAGGGAAGAGGATTCACAGCATTTTGAGGCTGTGTATCGGCAGTGTCAACGGCTGAAACACCGTTACAACAATGTGGCTGACTGGTGGTTAGAAAAGGTGAAGCCGGCCATTCGGGCAGTCGCCAAAGCCATAACCTTTGAACGTAATCAACGTTTATATCGGAAACTGGGCTTCTATGACACCGTGTTACAGGACCTCCACCATCGAGAACAACTTGGGGAAAATGTGTCGGTGGCACTACGCACGATTAAGACAACCATCTGCCATGTCCGAGAAAGCAATTTAGCCACCCTGCAGCAGCATGTCAAGAAATATTCCTTGATTGACAGGGAAAAGATATCTGTTTAACAGCTTGGCCGTCTCCGCCGCTCGCAAGGGCGTTAGTGTATTCGTCAGTGGACGGGACCGGATGGGGGCATATTAACGACTCGCGAGGAACTACTTGCAGAAGGTGAGCGCTATTTTCGGGAGATGCTGGCTGAGGAACCGGTCTCAGAATTGGCAGGTAACCAACTCTTGACGTCTACGGACCGGCGCACAGTGGTCCGGATCCGTAAAAAAGCGGACAAAAATAGATTTTTCACATTTACATTAGAAAGGCCAAACCAACTCCCAAGTGAAGTATGTTAATCAGTGTACATTAATTTCACTTTTTCTTTGGAAATTGCTTCTGTGTTTCTCAGATATAATACTACAAAAGTGATACAACTCTTCGTTTCTGAATTCCGAGCTCCATTAAGTAAACTTTGA
The DNA here is from genome assembly GCA_946902985.2 of Meconema thalassinum. NCBI lineage: Eukaryota > Metazoa > Arthropoda > Insecta > Orthoptera > Tettigoniidae > Meconema > Meconema thalassinum. Next base: position 999,596,337 of record OX336388.2, on the reverse strand, counting down.
AATATCATTCTAACTTCAAACCGATACTCGGGGTCTATAATACTGTATCTGTATGAAGTTTGTGATCTGATATATTTGATTATAGCATGATTTTCGATTTCAGATCACTTATAAGGACTGTTATACTTATTTTTATAGTGCTTTATTTTCTTCAAGAAAAATAAATTTTGCTTGACCTACAAAAAAATGTATACATATGTATACCATGAAACTTATGCAAGTTTTAAAATGAAGACTGGAGAATATATCCTCAAAGGTTTCATCGCCAGAACCCGCCAGATGCGTGATTGAGAAGGGAGAGAACATTACCGCGCGCTCTGAGGATAAACACTCGCGCGAGATAAGGGCCTGTTGAGACATTTGTTTATGCTACGCAAGGGATATCTCGAGGCCATGAAACCAAAATAATCTTCAATCACGAGAAGTAATTGATTAGTAGTAGTTGTGTGTGTTGTGAAGAGTGAAAAATGAATTTTCGTTGTTAGTCGCAGTGATCTTATTAACAAGATTCGAGAGAACAAAAATCAGTCTCGCGCGCGTCAAGGAAAGTTTGTGGTAACATATCTCCTTAACAAATTCCAATTAAATGTTGACGACAGAGTGGAGAAAACAGTGTATAATAATATAAGAACCTTTTCTTTTTGCCGTATGTTGACCGTTGGAGAAAGTGTAACTTCTTAGAACATGCTTTTTTGAAGAAATATTCAGACTGGTTGAAAACAGAAATTGTGATATCAATTCCGAGCATTCCTGGCTCCGCAAAATCAGTAAATCGAGGTCGTCCTCCAAAAGAATTTCAAGAGCTAACGGAGAGAAGCAAAATAAGGAAAATTAAAGACCTAAGGGAGAGTGCCACTTCATCAGAGCTTGCCTATGCGACCGTTATGAATTTAAGGGCAGAGGGAGACGATTCATCAGCCAAGCTAAAAAGAAGCTACCACGACTACACCAACAATGGGCAAACGAATGGTGCGAAATTTTCAGAAATGAAAAATCTACATAAGTGGCACAAAAGCATGTCGACAATTTACAACTTGAGTTTGGAATTTCAGTTCCACACGCCCACTTTCGATTTTTTTAATGTCTCCTGCATATTTCGTACCGCCTGGGTTTTAAAAAGTGGAAAGTGAGCGTGAAAGATGGTAATCGAGACTTATTCGAAAGAAAGAAAAAATTGTTCAAGACTCATTCAGAACGAGATTAGGTCTTCTAGTTGATATTCCGAAGCCTGAATATGGAACAACCAGTGATGGCAACACTGCCGGAAGGTTTTTTGATCAACCTCAAGTAGCATCCGAAATAACAGGTGTAGACTGTGAGTTAATAACTCGTTTTGGAATAATTTTAAAAGCAATTTCCTCTGGTCATGAAATTAATAGTTCAGAGTTCAATTCCTACTGCTGCGAAACAGCAAGCTTATATGTACGGCTATATCCGTGGTGTTACATGCCTCTAACACTCCATGGATCTTTCATTATAGAAGCAGCTATTTTGCCGATTGGAGAACTTTCAGAAGAGGTCTTAGAGTCTAGAAACCAAGACGTAAGAAAATATAGAGAGAGGACCATACCAGAAAATCCTCAAGAATTTCCAATAATTTTGACTTGTTCCATAGACTATTGCTAAGCTCTGATCCAGTAATCTCAAGCACGGGAAGTCTACCGAAGAAGAAATGAAGACAGTTGCCTCAGGAGGTGTGTAATTTATTGTCAATACCCGAGGACGAGACGGAGCAGGAAGGGGAAGAAGAAGAAGTCGACTCATCCGGATCAGAGGATGAATAAGTAAGTAATTTTATGTACTAAGACAAATTTACCTAATAGTAACATCTAATTTAAAGTTTTATACAAAAGTATTTCATTTCATTTAGCGGAAAATATTTTTGTCCGCTTTTTTTCAAATCCGGACCACTGTGCGGCGCCTGGACAACGACTGCATACGTCAACTTGCCGCCCCAATCATGAAGGCAGAGATCAACTATGCTCTCCGAAACACAGCTAATAACAAGACTCCGGGAATAGATGCTCTGCCGTATGAATGGTACAAACACTTCTGGCACCTCGTTGGGGATGAGGTTGTAATATGTTGATCTTGCTTATTATTATTATCAATGAGTCCCGTTGAATTATTATTATTAGTAGTAGTGCTTTCATATATTGGCTCACATGTCAGGTGACATACCTTGATTCACTTATTATTATTATTACCTATATTATTATCATTTTGATTATCAGCTTTTTTTAAGACATTTAGCCGTCATTTCAATGCATAAGAATTCATTTCATTTGGCTGGAGGAACATAGCGATGGGAAGTGTGGTAGTTTGCAAGATTTTAGAGTTGAAAGGCTGGCTCCAAGAGGATTACTGAGAAGACAATTCACAGCATGAGTTGTCCCAACCATAGCTTCGATGAGGGCAGTGCTCGTTCCTGGAAACTCGCCGGGGAGGCAGGCCTTTTGTCCCAGGTCTATCGCTGCTCGTTGGGACATGGATACAAAGCACTGACGTGAGTGCTTTTGTCTGGAGATAGGGTGTGACGAAGACACGATTGGAAGAGGGTGAACTCGCTGGTGGAAGGTGTGGCACAGTTGGAAATACCGAGGACAAGGGGGAAGGCAGGCTGCTGGAGATTACAAGAGCGACTTCTCTGACTAGAGGACAGAACAGAGAGGGTTCTCTATGAGCTCGGAAGTAAGGCAGTATATCGGTCGAGTGTGGTAGGCGAATTCATGCCTATATGCACCAATGGGGATAGTCGTGTCTGGGCTATCACCATAAGAGTGATTTTAGGGATTATATCCCATCACTAACCATACATCAGAGCAGATATCAAATCACTGTTAAATGCAATAAACATAATTCAGCGCATCATGACGAGCAGAGAGGGGACGACAACGAACCAGCCCAACATCACATCACTGCCGTGAACCACGAGGACGAGAGATGATCTACATCGGTAAGCCAAATGACGCGAATTACGCAAAGTCTCTATTTGCAGTAAATTCATCGGCACGTAAATTCCAGCTTTTGCTTTTAACTTTAACTTTTAGACCACCTCCAGTTGCTATTTTCGCCGAGCCTTAGTAAATTCAGTAGTCATTTAATTTTTATCATTTATCATTTATCTTTTATCGTCATTTTCTTGTTTTTAACTTTATTAAATCTTCTATATTATTTGATGCAGGTCTTTTCTTCCTTAGTAGTTAGAAATAGCTTTAAGTCATCCCTTATTCCCAAAACAAATACTATCTCGGTTAAAGACGGAGTCTTACCACGTCCATGAGAAGAAGAGATCGCAGCTGCTCTACAAATTGTGTAAGTGACTATATGTTTGGTCATATGTTACATGACCATGGCGCCCACCGAGTAATTAATTTATCCATCTTCAATACCTCAATCAATTATTATTTCGATTTATCAATTCAAATGTCATTCGTCAGTCTAGAGGGCGAGTTGCCGTGGAATTTCCTCAGACCAACCAGTAATACTGTTACATTTGTTCGCACAACGAGGAGCAAAACGGTTACATTTGGCGCCCACCTGTGGAGATTCATATATATGCATATTTACGTGCAAGGTGGTAACGAAACGGTTACATTTGGCACCACAACGTATGGCCGAAAACCGGATGGTATTTGTGGAGGGAAGAAGTGATATTTCTGTGCAAGTGTTTTTGTTTTTGTTTTTTACAGTGAGTGATACTATATCAGCATGGCTGATGGCAGCGATATGCTGCTGAAAAGCGGGCAACAGTTAGGCGGTTGTATGGTGGAGGAGAGCGTAGATGAGCATGATCAGTTGGCAGGGGGGAGTGAGAATAGTACAGGGTTAGCGGAGGTAGACCTTGATACTGACAAGAAGGGAGAAAGTCAGGAAGGTTTTCAAAACCTAATGTTGAAACTCATGCAGGACTTAAGCGGCAAAATGGAGGCCACAAATAGCAAAATTGAAGCCACAAATAACAAGATAGATGCAAACAATCAGGAGATGACGGAAAAATTGGATAGAAATAGCAGGGAGATGAAGGATAGGTTGGACAGCGTGCTCAAAGTGAATGAGGAGTTGAACAGGAAGTATGGAACACTGCAGGAAAGCATTAAGGGGGTAGAACAACAAATTAGGGGAGAAATTAAAGGGGTGGTGGAAGAAGAGGCTAGGAAAATTATAGAAATTGTAGATCAGAAATTGGCAAAGGAAAAAGAGGAAAGTCAGGAGAGGAGTGGTACTCAGACGGAAATTCTCTAGGAATTAGTGCAGGTGGAGACAAGACAGGTGAAGGAACAGCTGGGGGGAGAAATTAGTAAAGTTCAGAAAGATTTAAGTAAGAAGGTAGAGGATTGCAATCAGAAGAATCATGAGAGCGTTCAAGAGATTAGGGAGAAGCAGGGTGTGCTGACGGAGATGGGAAAAGAGAGAGATGGAAATATGAAAGAGAGATTTGAGGATATAGAAAGAAAAACAGACAGGAATATAGCTGAGAAGGTATCTGAGGCGGAAGCCAGAATATGGGTCAAAATGAGACAAGAGACGGGGAGGGAGAGAACAGGTTTTTCCGACAACTGTAATTACAAGTAAATAGAGCTGGCCAAGTTCAGTAATCGGCAAGGTTGCCCGATGGAATTTCTGGGAGCTGTGGAGAACAAATTTAAAATGATTGGATGAGGGCAGTATCGAATGGGGACAGGTGTTAGAAATTTTAGAGCAAGCTTTTGTAGGAGAAACAAAAAGCTGGTATGCGGTTTACAAAAACACTGTATAAAGCTTAGACGACTTCAAAGCTAAATTTCACGAAAAGTTTTGGAATGAAGCCATTCAGTCACAACACAGAGAGGCAGTGGCGTGCGGGAGATACAATGCGAGGGGGAGCCAAAATATGACCGAATACTTTCTGAGCCAGGTGTTGGTATATAAGCATTTGGACGGGTTATCGAGGAAAGGAGACGTGGTCAGGTTGTTGTTGCGACACTTTCCTTATAGGGTGAAGGAGGCGGCCTGTATTCAAAAAGTCGGAAGTATACAGGAACTCGAGAAATTATTAGAGACGTTTCATACTTTGGGTAGGGGGAACGGCGAAGAGCAAAATGAAAATTATGCCAGAAACCAGGACGTCAGGAGCCAAGGCTCACAAGGCAGAGGCAGTGGCGGCGGCAGAATTTCCAGAATAGGGGTGGTGGAAATCCTAGTTTCCAAAACCGTGGGAACATGATGAATCCACAGTACAGTAGAAACAATAACACTCAGGGTCCCAATTACAATCAAAGGAGTAATCAGGGTCAAGGTAATGGTCCACAGGGGGGTCAAAGGACCGGTGGCTACCAGAACTACAACTACAACCAGAACAACCGAGGTTTTGGAAGGGGAAACCCTGGAGGCAATAGCGGTAACCACAGAGAGGAGAGGGAACCAAATGACAATAACCAGACCAGTGGCGTGAACAATGGGGGGGGGGGGGGGGGGGAGAACGACAGAAGCCGTAATTTAAACGAGCGCCAGGCTGCGATGTGAGGTCAAAATCACTGTCTGCGCTGATCCCTGTTATAACCCTAGTCCAGGAACCCTATGACCTGAATGTCAGAGATGATTTGTTAAGAGAATTTATTGAGGAGGAAACTGTAGCTAAAACATTAGATGTGAGCCCTGTCGTAGAATTATGCGTGTTGCGGGCGCGACACGCAGTTTTAATCGATACTGGGTGTGGAGCGTCTTGCGTTAGCCAGAAATTTTATAATCAAATAAGAGAAGCAGGGGTGGATCTTGAAGAAATGCCAAGTAAGACTACGTACGTTATAACTGCAGTTGGAAAGAAGTCGCAGTTAATTAGCAAGCAGGTTATAGTAGAAATCAATATTAACGGTCATATAGAGAACCAGGTGTGCCTAGTTATTCCAAATTTAATTTATGCAATGATACTTGGGTGTGACTGGTTAACCAAAGTTCAGGGTAAAATATGTTATGACGAAGGGTGCAATAGAGTCAAGTGGGGTGAAGAGGAAGTAATCATGGAATTCGTAAATCAGAATAAGGGGAGTTATATTTCTAGTTGTTTATGTACGATAAACGAAGTGTCGAGAGCAAGAGATGTAGGGGATATAGAACAGGTGTCTGAGAACATAGAGCCTGTGTCTTTAAATTTTGTGGGCAGTGTGCTGACCAACAGAGATCTTGAGAACTCGTTACGTCAGGCTGCGGATCAGGGGAATATAGAAGAAGATGAGTGTAATCTCCTTTACGAAGTTTTGTTGAAGAATCAGAGAGTTTTTGAAAACAGAATTGGCAAGGCCAATGGCTATGTGCACTCTTTAAACGTCCATGATTACCCAGTCTTTACTGGCCACAGGTATCCCATACCATTTAAATACCAACAGGCAGTTGAAGCACAGATTAAACAAATGCTCGAGGATGGCATAATAGAGTATTCCAGTAGTCCCTACGTAAATTCTTTAATTACTGTCCCGAAAGCCGATGGAAAAGTCAGAATTTGTCTGGACGCACGCCTGGTAAATGTACACATCTCTTCTGACCAATTAAAATCCATGTCCATTGAAGAACTCGTGCAGAGTTTTGAAGGAAAAAAGTATTTTACGTGCGAGGACCTAAGTTCTAGCTTCTGGAAGGTTCCTCTAAGGGAAGAAGACCGTCCATTTACTGCATTCAGCCACCAGTACAACCTTTTTCAATTTCAGAGAGTTCCATATGGTCTCAAAAGTAGCTCAGCCGCACTTATCCGTGCACTAAACATAGCGCTAGGGGATGACACAGGAGATTACGTCACGATCTACGTAGACGATCTAGTGATCAGTTCTAAAACATTTGCAGAACACTTAGACCACTTAAACATAGTTTTCCAGAAGTTAGACAGAGCAGGCTTTACTTTAAAATTATCGAAGTCATATTTCTGCAGAACAGAAGTCACGTTCCTTGGTCATAGGGTGTCCCGATTAGGAGTTACGCCGGAAGCAAGCAGAGTGGACAAAATTCTCGATACAAGAGTACCAAAAAACGTTAAGGAGCTTAAAAGTTATCTGGGGGTCTGTAATTTCTTTCGTCGTTTCGTGTTAAGGTATTCAGGACTGGTTGAACCATTTAGGGAGCTCGTTAAATCAGGAAGCAGATGGAGGTGGGATGAAAGTCATGACAAAGCGTTCCGTGCTCTGAAACGTGGATTCGAGCAAGCAGTAGTATTGAAGTATCCGCTTAGAGACCAAGAGTATGTATTGATGACGGATGCGTCACATATTGGGGTTGCGGGTGTATTGTGTCAGAGGGACACGGAGGGAAATTTAGGTATTGTATCTCTAGCCTCGCGTGGACTTTCAGCCGCCGAGAAGAAGTATACGATAACAGAATTGGAACTGCTCGGAATAGTTTTCAGCCTAAGTAAATTTCGAATGTATGTGCTAGGGAGTAAATTTCAAATCTACACAGACCACCACGCTTTACTTATTATGCAAACTTGTAAGCTAAGCTCAAACCGTGTAAGCAGATGGATTCTTGCTCTCCAAGAATACGATTTTGAGGTAAAGCACATCAAGGGTAAAGAAAATGTCTTAGCGGATAAGCTATCTAGGGATTCGAATTTAAATAAGGACAATTCACTTGTAAAAGCAGAAGGGGGAATTTTGCTCTGCGCGTGTGTGGATCCGAGCAACAGGAGATCGCTTGAAACCTTGAGTAAAATGTTGGTTGAGCAGCGGGATGACGCAACCTTGGGTGAGGCACTGGCCAGGTTGGAGGCGGGTGAGTCACAGGTTGTGAAGGTCGGGTGGTTTGCATATAGAATGCAGGACGGGCTTCTTGCACGAAAGTGTAAGAATGACCGCTGGGCAATATGCGTGCCGACCACCCTTAGGGAAGAACTTATATGGTTCATACACAAGGAGCTAGAACATTTTGGAGCGACCAAAGTGTTCTATGAACTTTCACGTGATTTTATATGGGAAAAATGGGAAGGGATGTTAGAGAAACACTCGCTAGGTGTGACCTCTATCAGAAGAGTAAATATCCTGTTAAGTACTTAAAAGGGGAAATGCAGGCGATCCTCACCAGTAGTCCCGGGGAACTACTGTGTGTGGACCTATTTGGACCTGTAGTTAAAGGTCATAACGGCTACGAATACATCTTTTTGTGATTGATGCATTCAGTAAATACATCAAACATTATGCGCTAAGGAAAGCCACGGGACTCGCATGTAGCCGACTGATTATTGAAAAGTACATTCCTGAGTTTGGCACTCCACTCAGAATTTTATCTGATAGTGGGCCGCAGTTCACTGCAAAGAAATGGAAAACCAATATGCAGAAAGCCGGCATTTCACACGTTCACTCATCGGTAAGATTTCCACAAGGTAATCCTTCGGAACGACCGATGCGAGAGGGCCGTCTATTCCGAGCTCTCGTGCACGATAAGCATACGGCGTGGGTCGCACAACTTCCCAAAGTTGAGACCTGGCTAAACTCTGTCCAGCATGATAGCACGATGTTGACGCCCCATGAAATTCATTTTGGAAGGAGACCCCGAAATGAGTTAGCGAGAGTACTGGGTTTATCTGCGGGAAAACAACCGGGGATGGACTATTTTGTCCAGTTGGCGAAACAAAATTTAAAGAAATCAGCAGCTAAGGGAATTCGTCAACAAAAACAGACCAAATTCAACATTTTCAATCATGGAGATCGCGTATTATTGAGAGTCCCAAAACAGTCGAATGCCTCCCATAAAGTCACGAGGAAGTTCTTTTTATTGTTTTCTGGACCATATATAGTGTCCAGGAGGATTGGTATCACCGCGTATGTTCTGGAAAATGAACTAGGAGAGAAACTTTATGGAACATACAATATACAAAGCTTGAGAAAATATATTTCGTAAAGTAAGGCAGGCAATGAGGGGTCAAAACCATGTCTTTTGGAGTTAAGACTGTTCTTAAAGATTATCATACATGGAGAGTATACGCACCTTAGCAGGTGGTCAGTTGCGTACCCATTTACGTAGTGAGGAAGTCAACAGACCGACTGGTGAGTGACATAGCGTGACGTTGGGTGTTGTGTATTTAAAGGAATACTAGGCAGGTCACGAAGGTCGACTGGTCGACTGGTCTGGAAGATTGCCATTTAAGGTATTTAAAGGAACGAGACAGAGAGAGAAGGGTGAGTGGTGCTGTCTACAGATGGTCAGATAAGATACGCATAGCGGGAAGTGGAGCTCGCTTAGGTCTGTTATGTGATCAGGCTCGAAGGGAACTTAATGGTGAAGATAATTGCACAGAAATATCTTGACTTTAAGGATATTTCTATATTTGTGTATTATTGTGTAGGATCAAAAATGTAAAACTTACAGAGATTTTGAGTAACTCAGTCAGGAGGCACCTTCTCCGACGTGTGATCTGTGAGCGTATGAAGTGTGTCATGAATGGGCGGAGTATCATACACCAACATGGCGTGTGTTTTGAGTTCGGCCAACCAGGTCGACACCGGTAGCGACCGAGTGTGATAAATGTCATGCAGCGCCATGGAAGTTATGTGACGGAACAATAAGGTCACTAAATGGAGCTAGGTGAAGTGAAATAATGAATGCATACATAGTGTGACACATAAATGTATCTCTCTCCTAACACATAGGAAATAAAGACAATGAAAAGCGAATATATCGTAATGAAATGATGTAACTATGAACAATTTACGAGCAACCCACGCTGGTAGCCAGAGAAAGACAATGACGTGAGGCGTCGAAGATGATGAAATTGTACAGATCTAAGGGTATAATGGAATGTTTGTATTGTTTTATATGTATGTATATATTTTAGGGTTTTCTGTTTCTTTTATGCGTGTTCTTGGGATATCGCGGGATTATAGGGATTCTATATGTCACGCGATCTCCCAGGGCGAATGTAATATGTTGAACTTGCTTATTATTATTATCATCAATGAGTCCCGTTGAATTATTATTATTAGTAGTAGTGCTTTCATATATTGGCTCACATGTCAGGTGACATACCTTGATTCACTTATTATTATTATTACCTATATTATTATCATTTTGATTATCAGCCTTTTTTTTTAAAGACATTTAGCCGTCATTTCAATGCATAAGAATTCATTTCATATGGCTGGAGGAACATAGCGATGGGAAGTGTGGTAGTTTGCAAGATTTTAGAGTTGAAAGGCTGGCTCCAAGAGGATTACTGAGACGACAATTCACAGCATGAGTTGTCCCAACCATAGCTTCGATGAGGGCAGTGCTCGTTCCTGGAAACTCGCCGGGGAGGCAGGCCTTTTGTCCCAGGTCTATCGCTGCTCGTTGGGACATGGATACAAAGCACTGACGTGAGTGCTTTTGTCTTGAGATTGGGTGTGACGCAGACACGATTGGAAGAGGGTGAACTCGCTGGTGGAAGGTGTGGCACAGTTGGAAATACCGAGGACAAGGGGGAAGGCAGGCTGCTGGAGATTACAAGAGCGACTTCTCTGACTAGAGGACAGTACAGAGAGGGTTCTCTATGAGCTCGGAAGTAAGACAGTATATCGGTCGAGTGTGGTAGGCGAATTCATGCCTATATGCACCAATGGGGATAGTCGTGTCTGGGCTATCACCATAAGAGTGATTTTAGGGATTATATCCCATCACTAACCATACATCAGAGCAGATATCAAATCACTGTTAAATGCAATAAACATAATTCAGCGCATCATGACGAGCAGAGAAGGGACGACAACGAACCAGCCCAACATCACATCACTGCCGTGAACCACGAGGACTAGAGATGATCTACATTGGTAAGCCAAATGACGCGAATTACGCAAAGTCTCTATTTGCAGTAAATTCATCGGCACGTAAATTCCAGCTTTTGTTTTTAACTTTAACTTTTAGACCACCTCCAGTTGCTATTTTCGCCGAGCCTTAGTAAATTCAGTAGGGTCATTTAATTTTTATCATTTATCATTTATCTTTTATCGTCATTTTCTTGTTTTTAACTTTATTAAATCTTCTATATTATTTGATGCAGGTCTTTTCTTCCTTAGTAGTTAGAAATAGCTTTAAGTCATCCCTTATTCCCAAAACAAATACTATCTCGGTTAAAGACGGAGTCTTGCCACGTCCTTGAGAAGAAGAGATCGCAGCTGCTCTACAAATTGTGTAAGTGACTATATGTTTGGTCATATGTTACATGACCATGGCGCCCACCGAGTAATTAATTTATCCATCTTCAATACCTCAATCAATTATTATTTCGATTCATCAATTCAAATGTCATTCGTCAGTCTAGAGGGAGAGTTGCCGTGGAATTTCCTCAGACCAACCAGTAATACTGTTACATTTGTTCGCTCAACGAGGAGCAAAACGGTTACATTTGGCGCCCACCTGTGGAGATTCATATATATGCATATTTACGTGCAAGGTGGTAACGAAACGGTTACAAGGTCAGCCAAGTCCTCAACTACCTATTCACACATGAAGTACCCCACGGCTTTACGGAAGGCGTTATCCTTTTGATTCCCAAGATTAATGGTGTGCGGGGTATTTCTGACTACAGACCAATAACTATTCTCAACACGGATTACAAGTTGCTGGCCAAAGTCCTAGCACTTCGGCTAAAAAGTGTGCTGCACAGCTTGATAGGCCCTGGTCAAACCTGCACGATACCCCCAGAAGACCATTCTGCATAGCATTCTTGCTATCCGAGACCTCATTCTTTATGCTTCAGGTAATGAAAATCACGCGGCTGCCTTGCCGAATATTGACCTGAACAAAGCCTTTGATAGGGTCGCCCACGCATATCTTTGGCAAACTTTGCGTCACGTTCACATTCCTCTGGGCGTCATAGACTGCCTACAACGACTCTATGCATCCGCTTCATCCAGAATGTTGATAAATGGATTTTATCCCGTCCAATTCCCGTTCATAAATCCATCAGGCAGGGCTGCCCATTGTCGATGGTGCTCTTTGTTTTGGCTATTGAACCCCTGATCCGCAGTCTGGACGAGAAACTCCAAGGTATCGATCTGCATGGTGCCCATATCACCCTGCGGGCATATGCCGATGACGTGACCGTCTTTATCACTGATGAGTCAGAACTTACGTCTACGAATATCATCATGGACACCTACGCCCTAGCATCAGGTGCACGCATCAATGCTGCGAAGTCATCGCTCATGCCCATCTGCTTGCCTACAACAATCAGGACTCCGCACGACCTAGCCATTCCCATAGTTGACAGGTGTACAATCTTGGGGATAACTTTCTTCCCCGATTTTGCAGAAACTGTCAGCTACAACTAGAACCGGCGGCTAAATACGCTGAGATTTCAATTAAAGGAAGAACTGACGAGAAGATTGAACCTGATACAGAAAGTGTGGTTTATTAATGCCTTTGCCCTGCCCAAAGTATGGTTTCTGGCACAAGCAATCCCAGCTCCGCACGTTCTCTGCCAACGAATGGAAATGGCCATCGGGTATTTCCTCTGGTTTGGATACCGCTATCGGATTCGTCGAAATCAAATTAACCTGCCACTCCGAAGAGGCGGACTGCAACTGGTGGCAGTTGAACACAAATGTGCCGCCTTGCTGGCCGCACAGCTTTTTCGAGCGCAACACCATATGGGGGACCCCTTTGACACTGTCTGCATCCAGTCACTTGTCCCAGGTGCGAATCCCCAGATGCTCATCCCAGCCAATGTTTTCAAGAAGGAACTCGCAATTCTTAACCGCCTGAAATCCAGTGTCTCCACACCCTTCACCGCCCTCTCTACCAAGGTGCTTTATAGGTTTCTGCTCGCCGAAAGTCTCTTCACCCCCTATATACAGATGAAATATCCTACGCGAGCCTGGTCGACTATTTGGGAGAACCTATGGAATCCCTGGATTCCACTGGAATGGCGATTGACATTGTATGAGTACCTCAATGAAATTGTGCCGACCAGAGAAAAACTGTCTCGGCATGGGCAGAGTGATGTCGACCTGTGTGACGCCTGTAGTCACACTGACACATTAGACCATCGGGTCACTACGTGTGGGAATGCGACAGTCGTCTGGACTTGGACCCTCCAGGCAGTATCTGGAATCTGCGGACGGCCGCTGGTCGTGTCCGATGGCATGAAGGTGCAACGTTTTGCAGTACAACATTCCACTGGGGAAAAGCGTAACGCCATCCTCTGGTTCACTGCGGGAGCGATTCATTATAACCTCTCCCGCCACAGGTCTTGGGACCACACACTGGTGGGGTTGGACCACCTCCGCAGGGAGAGATGGAAATCCGCCAAACATGGAACACTGACTGCAGGGTTTGGACGGCTGTTACGTATGTTTTGAATTGGACAGCCACGAGTTCTTATCGTCAGCCTGGAGTGTTTAATGCTTATAAGTGCTTGTGACTTTAAAATGGTGCAGTGACGATTACTTTCTGTATTGACCTTTACAAAGGTACAGTGACAATTTGTTTCTGTGTTGCTTTATATACAATGGTGCAGTGACTTTTATTTTCTGTATTAACTATTCACATTGTGCACTGACAATTCCTTTCTATGTGTGTAAAGTTATTACTATGTAAATAAAACCACTTATCTTAAGTAAACAAAAAACAGGGGAAGGCATATCAGCTTGTCGCGCAGCATACCGGATGCAACAGGATACAACAGTTGGAAAATCTGATTTTCCGACATTCCAAAAATCGAGGCATGGTTGCCCAATTCGACCACTTGCTTTAAAAATAAGACCACCTGGGTAACGTCATCTAGGTTTAAATTCTTCAACTTAGTTATAAAACTGGAAATAGGGTGAGGATTCGACCCATAATTAACGGTAGGCGTGCACGTAGCATTCAGAAATGAGACATTATTACCAGGGTAGCTTCCTCGCACACCCTCTACAGGAGACAAAACATTTACATTGCCAGAGAAAAATCTGGGATGCAATGGGTCGGCCGGACCCAGGAAGTCAATAGGCATATGCCTTCCCCCTCAGAATGGAGGTATTATTTAATATGTTTGAGTGACCTAAAGCATTGTGGAGGTGTCCAAGTCCTAAGAAAAGCCTGTGTAAATATTTTCTGCCTTTTAAAGGTAAAGTGATGTTTCATCAGCGACTAACAGCGTCTGTGCTTTGGGTAGCCATGTTGACAAAATTTGTGTTTTTTAAATTTAATTAATATCTATTAGTGTTTGTTATTTTGTGTTCCCATAAAAAGGATTTAAGGTATGTTAACCATGCCTCGATTTTTGGAATGTCGGAAAATCAGATTTTCCAACTGTTGTATCCTGTTGCATCCGGTATGCTGCGCGACAAGCTGATTGAAGTTATCCACCTCCGTATGTCCTTAGCCATGTTTATTAGGGAAGTGTTGTGGGTTTTTATCCCTGCGGGTGCCATTAGTACTATCGAGCAAAAGTTCTTATATCGTGTCCAAAGTTTGGACGAGTCACTTAGCGACTATGTCAGTGACATTAAGGTATATTTCCAGGTGTTTGCATCCCCTTTGACTGAACGACAATTGGTGTCGTCAATTGTAAATGGTATTTCGCCAGAATATAGGTCATACATGACTATGTGTACCAGACCTTCTTCTTTTGTCGAGCTAAAACAAGTGGTATACAGGCTATGGCTGTGAAACATGCAGATTCCCTTCGTGTAGCTAATGTTCCTCCTCCTTCTTTGATGGCTCGTCCCCCTCCTAAGGTTATGTTTCATCCTAGACCTAATGTTAAGTGCCACACGTGTGGTGGCGTTGGACATGTTAAGAAAGTGTGTCCGAATAACCAAGTTGGGTATCGCCAATGACGGGATATTTTGGAGACCAATTCGGGTGTTACTTCTATGGATATTACTGTGCATGAGAGTTTGGGAAAACCGTGTGAAGTTTCTGGTCGCCATTCTAATGAAAATCTTGATAATCCTATGAAAACTAAATCATCACGTACAAGCACTGCTTATGTCTCTGAACAACCTAACCTGTCTGTGAGCAATGTCGTGGCAAGTGATCCTAAATCTAAACCTAATGTGAAACCTGTGGTGCGGGTGACCTCATCATCTAATTGTAATCGTTTTAGAGTGAATAATAATTTTTGGAATTTCTCCTGCTGCTAAGGGAATATCCCTGTTTATTGAAATTTGTGTTAATGCCGAGCCCGTTTCTGCATTGCTTGATTCTGGTAGTGTTGCCTCCTTTATAAGCGAGGCCTGGTTAGTAGCTATGAAGAGTGTTTGCAGATTACCTGAGTTAGAGCCTAACAATGAATCTTTTATTTCGGCAAATTGTTCAAACTTAAATATTTGGGGTAGTATGAAAGTCAAAATCCATATTCTAAATTTTTCTTGGAAGTTTATTTTGTTTTTGTTGCCAGAAATCTTTCTTGTTCTGTGGTCATTGGAGCCAATTTCATGTCCCATGTTGGTATGCTTCTTGATTTTGGTGCTCGCAACTTATGGTTTAAGTTTAATCCGCAAATTAAATTGTCGTTTAACCCGGTTTTATCTTCTCCTTCTGTCAATTCAGTTAGTGAGCCTGTGACTATTGAGGATCTTGATCTGGAAAACTTAACGAGTCCTCAAAAGGATGCCATTAAGAGGTTATGTCAGGAGTAGAGTGATGTCTTTACTGACAAGTTGGGTGTAACCCATTTGATGGAGTACAAAATTGAGCTAACCGATTCTGTGCCGGTGCGTTCCAGCCAGTATCGCCTTGCCCCGCCTAAGATGGCCGAACTTCGGAGGATTATTGACAATATGTTGGAAGAAGGTGTAATCCAACCTTCTATCTCTGCTTAATCATCCCCTGTTTTTCTTGTGCCAAAACCTAACGGTGGTTTTCGGCCGGTGGTTGACTATAGGGCTCTTAATCAAAAGTTTTTTTTACAATCCATCCCTTTGCGGATCTTCACACATACTTTAGTTGGTTTCGCAACGCGAAGGTGTTCACGATCCTCGATTTAAAATCTTCTTACTTCCAAATTCCCCTCTCTCCGGAATCCAGGCATGTTACTGCTTTTTCCACTGACTGGAACTTGTTTGAGTATGCCCGTGTGCAATTTGGCCTATCCACCGGAGCCACTGTGTTGAGCAGACTCCTGGGCAAGGTGTTTTCTGAAATTAAATTCAAATTTGTGTACCACTATCTTGATGATGTGGTGATCTATTCTGTGTCCTTCGAGGAACATGTTGATCATCTGAAGGTTGTACTTGATCGGTACGTGACGCTAGCCTTACCGTCAAATTATCCAAGGTTCCTTTGCCAAGCCCAAAATTTTCTTCTTGGGACATATTGTTTCCGAATCTGGTATCTCCGTGGACCAGTCTCGTACTCAGGCCATCAGAGATTTTAAACCGCCCAAGAATGCCAAGGGTGTTGCTCGTTATATTGGGATGGTGAACTTCTTTCGTAAGTTCATCAATAACTTTGCCGACCGTGCTGCTCCTCTAAATCACCTACGTAAAAAGGCTGTGAAGTTTGAGTGGGGTCCCTCTCAGCAAGCAGCCTTCGAAGATCTAAAGCTTGCGCTCTCTATCGCCCCTGTATTAGCCATTCCGGATTTTGGGAAGCAGTTCATCGTGCAAACTGATGCGTCTGGTCGTGGTGTTGGTTGTGTCCTACTGCAAGATTCTGATCTTGGTAAGCAACCCATTGCTTACGCTTCTCCTACCTTAACGGAAGCAGAGAGGAAGTATTCCATCTACGAACTCGAAGCTTTAGCAGTGTTGTTCGCCCTGGAAAATTTCCGAATGTATCTTGAGCACACTAAGTTTCTTCTCGAGACTGATAATCAGGCCTTGAGATGGGTGTTAGGGAAACCCCGTAAAACTGGTAGGATTGCTAGATGGGCGACTAGGATCCTGTCATTCCAGTTCACGGTCCATCATATTCGTGGGTCTGAAAATGCGGTAGCTGATTCATTAAGCCGTATGTATGAGGAACCCTCCGACGAGGAAATTCAAAATTGGGAACCCGTAAACCTTGTATCTCCTGTTAGTTGTGTCAATGCTGTTCTCAGCAATTGCCCTATGCTTTTTGAAGATGTGAGGAGATTCCAGAAAGAAGATCCCTCCTTATCTAGCCTAATTGACCGAACCAATTCTGGGGAAGTGATCAAGCCCTACTCTCTAAAGGATGGTGTATTGTGCTGTTCATCTCGTCACGACCGTCTACCTAAAATTGTGCTCCCGTCGGTCCTCATTCCGGAAATCTTTCGTTACTATCACGAATCTCCTATTGGTGGCCACCTAGGAGTATTCAAGACCCGGGCTAAGATCAGACCGTATTTCATTTGGCGAAGCATGCATGGCGACATCAGGAAATTCATTAGAAATTGGGCTTCATGTAATATTAGCAAACCTCCCGTTTCAACAAAAGTTGGCTAGTTGTCTTCTGAACAAGCATCAAGACCCATGGAGAGGCTTTTTATCAATCATGTTGGCCCGTTCCCTCGTTCTGGTCGGGGAAACCAATTTTCGCTTGTTTGCACTGACGGTTTCTCCCGGTTTAGTTGGATATTCCCCTCCAGACAGGCTACGACCAGTTCCGTCCTAAAGTGTCTTAATTCCATCTTTTCATCTTTTGGGCCATATCAGTTCCTTGTATCGGATAATGCCAAGTGCTTTGTATCACATCAGTTCCGTCAATTCTTATTTGATTATGCTATTTCGCATGTAACCACTACTTCCTATTTTCCTAACCCGTCTCTCGCTGAGCGAGTCAATCGTAATCTCCGTTCTGCTCTGATCACTTTCAACCACGAAGACCATTCCAAGTGGGATTCCAATTTGCATTGGCTCAATTTCGCTTTCAACACCGCCGTGCATGAGAGCACGCAAGCCACCCCTTTTTCATTAATGTTTTCGTTTATGGCAAATTCTCCGTTGTCTTATCTGTAGAACCTGCACGATCTCCTTCCAGACAGTTTCACGCCCAAGGATATGAGGGCGAAATTCGACAAGGCTAGAGAGTGTATTAAGGTCTCACATGACCAACTTGCCAAGCGATACAATGCCTGTCGCAAGCCAGCTGATTTTGAAATTGGGGATGTTGTGTACGTCCGCAATTTCGAGCCCAAGGGCGTTAGTAATCTGGTATCTAGTAAGTTGACCCCTCGCTTCTAAGGTCCCTGTTATGTAGAGGCAATGTTGACTCCTGTTACTCTTCTTATTCGAAACCCTAAGGCAAATAAAATGTCCAGAGTGCATCTGTCGCACATAAAACGAGGTGGAGAGATTTGTAATGAAGAAATTGTACCATAAATTTGTAAACTGATATTTTGTATAATGTAGAGTATCCCAAACTTTCATTGAAGCCTACAGGCATCTGTTCCTTCTGGAATTTTGAATTGTATTTGCACACTCTACTGGGTTACAACTTGTAACATGTTGGGTAATTTTAATTTAATGGTAAAATTTTAGCATCGTGTTATACCCTTTGTAAAATTGTAACTGATTTTGATGTTCACGTAGAAGATGCTTCCATGTAAGTAAGACTCGGTGGGAGACCTAACTGATGGTGACCTTGTATACCTGTTTCCTTGGGAATTTGAGTGGTCATTCCTCTACCGTAGCTCCTTCTGAATGTATGGTCGTTCAACTCGTGTACTCTAGAAAAGTCTAACTAGTCTGTAAAAACTTATCCTTGGTAATGAACCTTACTTCTGTAAATCTTGTTTGTTTAATGAAATATTGTGAGCACGGATCTAGGGCATGGTCAGGATTTTCTTCATATAAATTCAAACTTGTTTCTCATATGTAAAGTCTATTAAGAATTAGTAATTTCTGTAAACTTTCATTTTTGAAATAAGATTAATGACTGTATTGTAAATGGCTGCCCACTCGTCGCATGGTATCTTGCACATTGCATCCACCTACTTCTTCGAAAGCTAACAACATTGGACTTATTGAAAATTTACCTAACGCGTCTCGGACACTGTAAGCACTGCACGTGCTGGTGTAATGCGTTTCTGAAGAATTTCGGGCACAGTGAAGCTGTTAACTAAGTGGTTTGCGAGGTGATCAATTATCCCTTTACTGATAATCAGACCCTGCACTCTTCCTTACCAAAACGATGCGGTTTAATCCATCAATTGGAGTTAACTGGTGAACATTATCTTCTGGAAACTTTGGACATACTATTATTTTGTGAGTCGACTAGTTATGGTGTACTTCCTATGCCTAGGCATGTTCGTGAACGGTGTTCACGCTTAAGGGAGGGAGAATGAGCCATGCAAGCCTGTCTCTAGACAGTATTATGCATCTCTTCGACGTATATGTATCCTCTACCATTTACAGCGCCGCCCGCTAAGATGTCTTGCTTTGGGTAATGAACTCGAGATGGCAGCACCTTCTGGCTACTGTTCTGATGTTGGGGTTCAAGCTCTACCTAACAGAGCGCAGCATCGTCTATATACGAAAGAGAAATGTTCTATTAACATTGGTCATTAAAACAAAGGACTGTATGTAAAATATACCGCCAAATTGATATTATAATATTGTACATTGTCAAAGTGTGTGTCACGCGTTAATTGGACAATTTCAAAGTACCAGGCATGCAGTGCGCCCTGGCTTTCTGGTCCGCCACCATGTTGGCTCTTGGCATTTTGTCTTGAGTGATTGAACTAACTAGTCGGAAAATTCGCTTCGCCATCTGAGGGGAAGGCATATGCCTTCCCCCCTCAGAATGGAGGTATTATTTAATATGTTTGAGTGACCTAAAGCATTGTGGAGGTGTCAAAGTCCTAAGAAAAGCCTGTTTAAATATTTTCTGCCTTTTAAAGGTAAAGTGCTGTTTCATCTGCGACTAACGGCGTCTGTACTTTGGGTAGCCATGTTGACAAAATTTGTGTTTTTTTTTAATTTAATTAATATCTATTAGTGTTTGTTATTTTGTGTCCCCATAAAAAGGATTTAAGGTATGTTATAATTTAATATATATACTTTATTTTCGGGCGACCACATCTGCCATAAATGTTTATTTATTTTTGTTCATTAGGCGTCTTGGCTTAAAGGTGTTTTCTGATATGTAACAAATAATATTCTTTGTACCTTTCGGGGACACGTTTCAACTGTAAATTTGATTTTAATTTATGTACCTTTATATTTACTTAAGGGTTATTTTCCATTTAATTGTGAAGTTCATTTTCTTCTCGTAGCCAGGGGTTGGCCTATATTATGGTCTTTAGTTTTTTGATCCGTCGCTTCCTGTTTCTTTTTTTATTGTTCGTATTTTTGTTAAAATGTAATATTTTTCTCTTTATTGTCATTTCTCTCTGGCCGAATGTTAATTCTTAAATTCTTTGTTTGGCGTAATTAGGCATAATATTCAGTCATCTGTTTCGCGGCCATTGTAGTTTTGTTTTTTTCTTGATGAATTGTGGTCTTTGGTAAGAGTTTTTCGGCGTGTGGCGCGACTCTCAAACGTGATGTCGTAGTTCTTGATTTTTTTGTTCTTGTTTTTAATCATGTTGGTTTTTGGTTTAGTGCTAATTTCTGTTTTAAGTTTCCGTGCGTGTGCCGCTGTAATATTAATTTGTTTTTGTTATTTTGGTCTCTTTATTTTTATTTAGTTCCTTGATTTTTGGCATGGTACGGTTGACTGTATGTCGAGCCTAATATTCAGTGTTTGTGGTTCATTAAATCGCTTCATTTAGTAAGGGCTAATTTAATCCTTGTGGGCTCCGATTTTTCTTGAATTTTGTTTATTTAAATTTTTCTTTTTCACTCCTCAAGCTGCATGTAATTTTTCTTTTACTTCACCTGTGGGTGATTGTTTGTTTGGCTCGAGTCATAAGTTTTTAAGACCCCTAGTAAGAATTTAGGTTTGTTTAAGCGTGTTATGTTATGTCTGTTAATGTTGACCGAAACCCCTGTCTTTTCATGTTAACATGTGTTCTTGCTTCACCTTTTGGATTAAATGTTTTTCTTAAATTAAGCTTACGGTTGTGGCATTATTTCGTCGGTGGCATTTCCATGGGTTATTGGGAGGGTATCTGTAGACTAGCCTGTGGGATTCCTCTTCCCCTCCTTCCTTCATCTGTAGGTGTTAGTCTGCTGGGGTATGTCTTCTGACGGTGAGTTGCAGTTGCGAGCGGACATCTGAGAACAAGGTAAGTAGGCCCATCCGTCCTTTCCGGGTGTGCCAATTTTTATAAGTATTGTAGAATGTATAGGCCTACAAACGTTTTGGTAAATGAAAAATAAATCCCAAAACTTTTCCTGCCATTTGATAGTGATTCTTGTATACCTGGCTCCTCAGAATAGACGAGGGAAACTGATTTCAGGTACTCGGAGTGTCGACCTTGGAACTGTCTCTTTATCTGTTAACAACATGCTGTGGTGTGCCGGGTGAAAGTTTGGGTCCGCTAAGTCAACCCTCACAGAAGCTATTAACCAGTGAACGCTCATCAGTCTTAGCATCAATTCGTTATATTTTACAAAAAGTACAAACATCACTACCATATGGCAAGAACATTTTTTTTCATTTTCCAAAACGTTTGTATTCA
This sequence comes from Meconema thalassinum, assembly GCA_946902985.2. Lineage (NCBI taxonomy): Eukaryota > Metazoa > Arthropoda > Insecta > Orthoptera > Tettigoniidae > Meconema > Meconema thalassinum. The sequence continues at coordinate 999,574,880 of OX336388.2, read as the reverse complement.
TTCTACAATACTTAAACCAGTAGTTCCGTGAAGAACTAAATAGCCTATTTATATATATCCTACTAAAATTAATTGCCTCTATCAACATACAAATTGTCAGTTTGATTGCTGTAATAGATTCGTTGATATTGTGAACGGTCTAAATATTTTGGATGGTCACCATGTCACCATGTCACCATTATAGACCATAGATGTATGTACTATTACATGAAGATTATTGTGTAGGTGTTTTGTTCAAACTTCAATCGCATGATTTGGACACAAGAATTAAAATCGGGATTTTAAAATTTCGCTCAGCCGCCATCTTGTGGTTATGAAAATAATTTAAATGAATTAGATGCCAGTCGATTAAAATTTCTATAAGCACTGCCCTCGGATGGTTAAAACGTAAGAAACACCCATTTGAATATTTGAATTTCGCGTCGCCGCCATGTTAGATTTGTGCTTGCCAGGTTATTGAACGTCCCATAGGTGAACTTGTGCTTATAGCCTCTACGCAGTTACAAAATTTCAGTTTGATTGCTGTAGTACATTAATAGATATTGGGAACCGTCTAAATATTTCGGATGGTTGCCATTTTAATATATGTAGGCCATAGAGTTATGTAATATTAGATGATGATTATTGTGTACGTTCATTATGCAAATGTTGATTTGGATCGCATGATTATAACGCAAGAAATAAAAATTTAATTTTCGAAATTCTCACAGCCGCCATCTTGAGGTTACGTAAACAATGTACTAAATTAGATACCAGTGCATTACAATGTGTATAAACATTTGCTGTACCAAGTCTTATTGCATTTGGATCAATAAATCGCGAGAAACGTCTATTTAAAACTTTCAACTTCAATTGGCAGCAGTGTTCGTTTTGTAGTTAACCGGGTTTTGAAAGTCCCATAGATTAACTTCCAGTAGTGCCTTTTATCCTTGTACAAAATTTCATGGTGATACCGGTAATAGTTTCCGAGATATAGAATGCCGGTGAAATATTTCGCATTGCCGCCATCTTGAGGTTATGTAAACAATTGAACGAAGTTAGATGTCAGTTTATTACCATGTGTATAAATCTATACTGTACCAAGTTTCATTGCGTTTGGTTGGTTAAATCGCGAGAAACGTCTATTTAAATGTCGCAACTTCGCTTGGCCGCCATGTAGGATTTGTAGTTACCAGGGTTTCAAAGGCCACATAGGTGAACTTCTAGTAGTTCCCTTTATCACCGTACAAAATTTCAGGGTGATATAGGTAATAGTTTCGGATATTTTGAATGCTGGTGAAATATTTCGCACAGCCGCCATGTTTGATTGGTGATACGTAACAAAATTTGTAGGGCACGGTCGGGGTCGACCGGAATAGTGCTATGAACTTACCGAGCTCCATTGAAATCGCTCCAGCCGATTAGAAGTTATTAGTGGGGACACACAAAAATCCTTCACACACACACGCCCACACAGACAGACAAACGGACAAAAGGTGATCTCATAAGCCTTTTTTTTTCATAAATGAAAATAGGCTAAAAAAATCAATAAGGTAACCCCATTGGTTTAGTGTCCACAAATTCATTTGTGGTTGAAAATTGGGTTTTTCTGCGATACTCCACTTATATTAAAAAATTGAAACTCAAAAACTGTAAGCCATTACAATGTTCTTGGTACAGGTGGATTTCTATTACATCAAAGTATTTTCTTAAAATATTTGGCAAAATTTGAATCAAAACAAGATGTTCAGTAAAAAACATATAGCCTACTTTCTCCTAAATGTATGAGTATAGTTATAACTCGTTGTTATTATCAAAGAGTATAATAGAACTATTCTTTGTTGAAGACCTTAGAAACGATTTACCTCTACCAAACGCCACAACCTAGATAAAAACTGCTACCATCATTGAAGAAAGAAAGATAAGAAGTATATCAAGAATGTTATGGATCTGGAGACATAATCGACCGGACTGGCGGCGTGGCTCAGCCGTAACGTTCTCGCTTGCTGGGCCCTAGGTTGCAGGTTCGTATCCTGGCGCAGTCAGCTGGCATTTGAGGGTGCACAAATGCGAGGGAGCCGTGTCAGTACATTTACTGGCACGTTAAAGATCCCCTTCGGGCCAAAATTCCGGCACCCCGGTGTCTCTAAAATCAGCAGTAGTTAAAAGGGATGTAAAACCAATAACATTATTATTATTATTATTATTACGACCTGCCGTGGGCAACATCCAACTTTGAGTTGAGGCATGTTTTTACACGTCTGGTTGTGCATGGCTTTCACAACCCTAATTGAATTAACAAATCTTTCCATGATCCTACAGAGACGTGTGTATACAAACTATGTGGATATTTTCGATAATATAATCCTAACAGAGCGAGTGCATTCTAGCGGCCAGAAGAAGAAACTTATCAATAAAATCTGGAAGTTACCTTTTTGGCAGCTAGATGTCTCGAGTAAATCTGCTGGCGAATTATGTTTTAATTAAATATATATTTTACACCATAATGTGCACAATATAACGCTTAATAACATTTTCAAGTAACGCAAAATAGGCTGTTACAAACCCTTTAAAATAAAAAGTTAAAATGTATCGTAGTATCATCTTGTCATTCTTCAAATTCGATGCGCATAGAATGATAATGGTATAGTAATCAATGGATCCCCACGTAGACTAGTCGTGACATCTATTGGTGAAATATCGAACAATATAATCCTAACAGAGCGAGTGCATTCTAGCGGCCAGAAGAAGAAACTTTTCAATAAAATCTGGAAGTTACCTTTTTGGCAGCTAGATGTCCCGAGTAAATCTGCTGGCGAATTATGTTTTAATTAAATATATATTTTACACCATAATGTGCACAATATAACGCTTAATTTTAAAACATCTGAGTCATTACAAAACAATAAACATATAACATTTCAAGCAATGAACCTAGCTCTGATCGGGTTTGAACCATAGGCATTTGAGCGATAGGCTGACGCTCTACCACTGAGCTAATTGTGTCAACGAATATCGTTCTATTTAAAATGACTTACATAGAACTTGTTAGCAAATACTGATTTATACTAAACGATTTCATCACTGGAGTATATTATTTATATATAAAGCATTTCATACAAAGTTTATTTATTTGTTATCAGTACGCTATATTGCATGCAATACTCAAATTAGTGAAATATAAGTCCGGCACAAGATATCCGCTGCCATCTTGTCTTATTACTGAATCAGTTCAGCTTTTTAAAATCACGTCTGCACTATAGTATTACAAAATAAACTTTTAATTTCGAACGTGCCCCTTCCTTTAGAACAGTTAAAACGATTCTCGGCTCGATAATCGGAACTGGTGGGTCCCATGATATGGATTATAAAGTTTGCATAATTCGCACGGCCGCCATCCTGAAATGGTATGGCGGACGACCTTGTAGTTTGGTCACAAGGCGCATCCTATACGAAGGTATGTTGTTACCAAATTTGGTAGAGATCGGATGATTTGGTTAGTCGTTATTTGATTTTACGTTTTGAACGTTTGAGTGGCCGCCATTCAGTTTTAGTAAAGATGGAGGCGATATAAAACATGACACTGAGGTGTCCTTTGCTAGTGCTACCTTTGTACCAAATTTCGTTCAATTTGCATTCACCGTGTTCGAATTGATAGGGGGGACACACATTCAGAGTACACACACTCACACACACACACACACACACACACACAGACTCACACACACACATACACACACACAGACTCACACACACACATACACACACACAGACAGACACACTTTTTTCGCCCTGTGTTGATCTCATAAGTCTACTTTCATTTTTTGCAAAAATCGAAAGTAGGCTAAAAATATAAGACCAGGAAGCTTCTGTTGAAAATAATCTAGTGGTCTTAAAATTTTGGTAGGCACTGTATGTGATGCCTGTAATAGTGTGTGTAGCTGTATCAGGGACAGGCATGAGGAGGTGTCCTAGGAGTTGAAATAAGGTACTACTGGAGTTCCATCAGGAGAAGAATAAAATAAAATAATGTTGAGGCCCACAGGAGAGATCTGCAGAATATCTTGGCTGAGTGGACAGGGAAAGTAGTAACTGTTCTTGAAAGAATTTCGATTTCTTTTTTGTACATATTATTCTTAAATATAAATGTGACCAATAAGGTGGTGCAGTCCTTGGTTGTCACTTCTGGGGGTCCATATTCGATTCCTGACTATCAAGAAATCTAATTCTAGTCTGAGGGTAAGAGGGTAAGAACGGGGTACACTCAGTCTAGTGACGTAAACCGGGAAATGTTGAGTTTGATTCTCCCCTTAGCCACCCAGCAAGTGGTTTACCATGGGTTCCCACACATACCGGTACTGAAGATAAATGCCTAGGAAATTCTTATCATAAGGTCACAACTGCCTCCTGTAAATCCATAAACAAGTAGGCTAGCCCTATTAATTCATTCCTATTCATGAGATTAAATGGCACACTGTAAAATACAAATTATACCAGTAGACAATGAAGGCCTATTTGACGAACAACTGAGAACATACATTAACACTACATACTGTGCCCGTCAGAGGAGCTATCAGGATTGCCAACAGCCGAAACGACATACCTAACACCTCACCTGCCGGACCCATGTGCCATGAGGATTAGGTGAATTTCTTATAGGCCATAGCGGCACGAGAATCCATGATCCAGGGGATCCGTGGTAACATGGTTGCTAAAAGGTCATAGACAGCTCAAAAAAATACACCTCCTAAAGCTAGACTGAGAAATAAACTTCCGGACTTAGGTAAAACTTGTAGAAATATTTATTCAAAATATTCAGACACCTAGCCTAGTTCGGAGGGTTTCTATCGGCTAATCCGCAAACTAATAATTAAATAGAAATAAAAGATCAGTACACTAACTGTAAACTACTGTAAACCCTCGCGGAAGATCTATCTGACAAAGTAAAGCAACACCAGCAACGCAGGGAAAATGGTACGGCAATAATCTCTAAATCAAATTACAAAATAAACTAATAACAGAATTTACATTTAACAGGGTAGCAATAGCAAGTCTAAGTTAGGATGATACCATTTCCTCATTTACATTTATTTTTAAATCTAGCTAATTCCTAACAATTAATACAAAATTTACGGCGATGACGACCGTAAAGCAAAAACAATTTAATACAAAATCTACATGACAAGCCGTCAAAAAAAAAAACATTAAATGCCCTCTTATAATCTAAGTAAAGGGTAATCATGGGGTTAGCATACACTTGAAATAAGTAAAACAAGACCATAAACATTATTATTCCTGCCTTCGCCCTGGGTTACTCTTTGTAAACCAGTGTCATCTACGGGCATGTGATTTACGTTGACGATTGCGTAGTGAAAACTACGTCTAACGTCGCATGAGGCTCACGCTCCACCAGCTACTGACCAAAGGTCGAGCAAGCACTCCGTCGATAAAAATTAGTGTCATCTGTCTTAGATTACTTCCACAAGAGAAGTGTGCACAAAGCAAGTGCCAGCCATCAGGTCCAAAATGCAAAAGAATCAAGGTTAAATGCTATAAGTAGTTAATTATCATCAGGTTTATAATAATGACGTTACTGATTATTTGAATCGTTGGTTTAAATTATCGTTGGTTTATGACGAATAGGCTGACAATCCTGAATACCTTGGGATCAGCAGTAGCACTCTCGTGCGAGACCAATCTCTGCTATAACACCGTCAACGAGCTCTCCCACTCGGACATAACAATAACACAGGTTATTAGTGGCTCTCGGCTCACTTAATTTACCTCTGGGTAAGGCCTGGTATGAACATCAGTTACCTCCCTACAATAACGCGGTCAACAGAATCGAAGTCTGGACACACATAAATATAGCCTCTAAACAGGTGCCTCATCTAGCCTCTTAATTACCATAAATAAACTTTAACATAACGTGAAATCATTCTCAGATGGAGAAGAAAGATATTCGCTTTAGTAGCGATGCAAACACATGGATCTGGCCAGTCATCTCTAAGCAGCAAAACATATGATTATTACAAAATGGTGGCCTGGACATTGACCTACATATGAGACACATCATCTAAATGTTAGTAATGCTATAAGCATTGTCAAAGAGGCTGAAAAAGTTATGGTCTCACTGGGTGAGTGGTGCTCTAGTACACTGCATGCTGAGAACTGTTAACACCTGTCCATGAATCGAGCTAGCCTCGCTACTCGCAATCATTCACACGGACGGTTTAGAAAATGCACATCACTGAAGGCAGGAAGCTTTCACGCAGAAAGTCCTATTAGAAAACTGGCCTTGTTATCATGTCCCAGATATAATAGAAATTACATAAACATTAGGCTTAAAATCACGCCTCAAAACTATGCACAAAGATATAGCATGTTTGTAAAAGTCAAAGAAAAGAAAAACATAGATATTCCACTTCATCTGAATCTCTTTGAAATGTGCAGATATGTCAGTTCATAACTGCTCTATCTAAATATAACCAAAATAATAACTGTGTCGAAACACTGACACGAAATAAACATTATAAAGGCGCAAATCTTACAATTGCTAAGTTTGCCAATGATACGGCATTCATTGCTGGGTTCGATGCTAGATTGCATACAAACTGTAACACTCTGAATGTGTTCAAACTTGAACTGGATGGCTTCATAGCACATCAAAATGAAAAATGACATAGTATTACAAAACTGATAGCTTCAGTCGGCTATCCAACGATACGGACTGTTCTGACTAAATAGGTGGCGTGACAACATTTACTAGAAAGGGTTGTTATAAAAATAACACTGGCCATGACGTCTGATCGTCATCCCAAATGTCTGTACACAAATTTCACCCACCTAGGGTTGAACAAAACGTCGTAACAAGACTACAGTCACGCTTAGCAGGGGTAGAAAAAACATCTTAAGGATGTCCCTCAGAATGCACCGTGATCGAAGAGAAATTCAATCACAACAGCTGACTAACAATCACTGAAAGTGAACTACAAGGATTAATTCTAACAGTACAAAACCTACCTATGGCTTGTCAAGGAGTTCGGCTGATTCTGCAATAAACTACAATAAACTACACTAAGCTACACCATAAAAGAACCTTACAAGGAATGAATATTTCGGACTCACAAGAAAGGATGTCTACATCTCGGTCGTTCCAACGACCCGAGGGATATAATAAGGCTTTGGTCTCCGGACAAGGGTTGACCAATCTGAGCCTCCACATCGGCTCTATCCATTTCCACGGCCTTTATTCGTCCTCGTCGTTGTCGTGATGATATAACCAGACTCCTCCTCAAAGTCGTCATCTTCCTTGGATTAGCGGATGCTAAAGCCATGGTTCTTCCGTCATCGGCTGTAGTTCTCCGGTCCTCTCCTTCACATGATGAAGCTTAACAGCTCATCTCCACAGGTGATGCGTAACAAGGATTTTCGTACACGTGGTCGTCAAAACATGACATTTTGTAGTATGACTTTACCCCTTGAAAATACGATAAATAAGCGTAGCACAATTGCACAGAAGCTAGCTTTAACGTGGCACTAAACTCACTGCTACTACACGGCGCAGATGGTTTAAAAATTGGCCATGTACTGCCCCCGTAAATTGAATTATATTGAGACCACGATGACTGTATTGGCATAAATGAATAAAGTTATGAATGTCATAGTTGTGACGTGGATATTCATGACGTAGGCACGGATGACGCAGATTTCATGCAAGTAGGCTGATTGAGCTGAGATTCTTGGTGACGTCATGAGTTTGTTCGAGAAAGATCTGAGATTTACGACGCAGTCGCAGGAAACATGGTATTGTGCTAAGGAAGAAGTTACGCCATTGGAGGAAAGGCTTGAACCAATGAACGATAGTTTGGAAGGAAGACGGAGATTGCTGAAACTACGATATTTAATTACTTTTGGCATGCAGATTTGTGGAAATCTATTTTCAGTTAGGGCATTGATTTGGAATTTTGAAGAAATTAATTTTGAGTTTTTGAAATTTGAAAATCCGTCAAGTATAGCCAAAGTTAAAACTTCTAGCAATGACGTAGGAACGAACTATGGAAGGGATGGATACGCCCCTTAAGAAGTTGATAAAAGGTCGTGCACAGGAGAGAGGAGCTCTCATATCTCTCATATCTCTCATATCTCTCATACCGCTGATAACGCATATATATTTCAGATGTCAGATAGTCATTGTCGAGTGAAAAAGTGAAGCAAGTTGTCTTTAGCGTGTGGTTAAAGCCCGGCGCATCGAACGAACACGGAGCAGTTCCATTTTACGCTGTTCGAAACTAGGTGAAGTTGTAACGCTCACATTAACGTTTCTACGAGATAAGATATAAAGAGTTAACTTCTGCCTTCATTATAATTCAATTGGGCAGTACAACATTGAGGTGTGTAGAACATTTGGACAATTTCACAGTTATACTTTGAAAGATATTGACACTTTAAGGCTGCAGACAAAAGTGATTTTCTCGCCACCTGAGAAGCACTTTTAAAATTCTACATTATACACTACGGCTGACACGTGTTACAACCGTGATATTGGAAAATACGTTTGGTAATACGACGATACATTCTACCATGGAACATTATAATCTGACAGTGCTTTCAATGATTATAACAGAAGTTGAGATGGAAGGCTAAGGCTTTAATGCAATTGGGACATATATCGATGGAGTGAAGTAACAGCATGGAACTTCGTTAATCGTCATTCTACAAAAGCGAGCATGTAGTGAACATCCAACTACACTCATGCATCGTGAATCCATCGCTGAATTCTATCAAATGACAGTGGAAATATCATCATACTCCACGATTATGAATATTTCTGAGGAAATAACTGCAATAAACTTCATGGCGAATTACGACTGGAACTTCAGGGAACTTTCAAGAGAGGCCAGGGTGGACCCGGCTCATAAAGAAGAGATTTGCCAGAAGGATGTCTTTCGTATACGCGGAGCAGTGCAATTTCCGGAGGAGGAAGCAGTTCGATTCTCCGAGGACGCTGATTCCAGGTTCGAGGACGGAGCACATCTTCACGCTGGTGAAATGGAACCAACAGCAGTTTTCTTTGAAAACTTTCCTCTAGAACTTCAATCAACAGATAAGGTAGTCGTGAATGTTTCTTGTATTATTTGAGTCATGTAGCGATATCTGAGCAACCATTTTTCCCATAATTTTTGTCCTATCTTTTGCCCCATTTTCTTGATTGACATTTCTGTACTCAGTACACTTCGATGATTTATGCCTTTTTCTACGATTTGTTGAGACATTGTTATGTCATTGGCATACTTAAATAATTTTGGATCAGTTGAGACTGATAATTTAGATTCTTTCAATAATTTGCATATTTTTGTAGTCACGATTTGACTGTAAAGTTAACGATTTTCTATGGCAGATTTGAATTCAGACAGCGTGTCATTTTATTAAAGTAATTCTATTCAGTAAATTACTTTGACCAATTTTCTGTCATCCTCAAGAAAGAAGAATGATTAAATGATTTTAGAGCGTTAAAATCTAATACGTTATCGACGATCTTTGAAATACTAGTCGTCTTATGAACATGATTGCAACATAGACATTTATCATTGCATTATAGACAATTTTATGAAATATGAACTTTGATTACGATTTATTGAATACACTATAGTAATGAACATTTGATAGGAGTTTTTCTCAATTATAGATTGGAACAATAATGTTTGCTTTCCACAGTCTAATTGTATTCTATTCGACTATTTATGCAGTTTAGAGGAACTTTGATTGAAGATAGTATTTTTATACTGCGTTACTTTGAAGATATTAATCTCAATTTTGATAGACCAGGGAGGAGTGTCTAATCGTATTTACTATTATATTTATTTGTGATTGGCAAATTTTTACTTCATATCGATTCATGAATGAAACCCACGAAGGTTGAATAATAACAGTCATTAATACAATTGATGAATATAAGAATTTTTGAAGAGGAACAATGGATGTATAATCGTTAGTTCAGTGGACCTGTAAAAGTCGCTGATGAGTAATGCCCTTGAATAATGAAGGAGGTTCCCACAGTAATAAATGAAGTTGTTGAATTTATGAGTGGAGGTTTTTGTATGTAATTTGGAAGATTTTGATGCCATATATATGAAGATATATGATGAATTCTGGGCCTATTGTTGAGCAATTTTGTGCGTTTTGAGCGAAGTATTTTTCCGCTGAATGTATTGTCCTGGTTCTTTGAAAGTTATTCATGTGAAGATACTGTTAAAGTTAACAAGAGTGTTAAATAATTTGAGATGAAGATTTTGAATGGAGGTTACCGTCACAAATATTAATAATAATTATTAAACCTTATTAAACCTGAATTTGACATTTAAATATAACTAACCTTCATTGGTCGATTATATCAACACAATTTGAGTAATTATCAACCGGATAAACGTGTGGTTTAATGTATTTCTTGTATAAATAATATAAACAATATTAATATTGTAAATAATTTTGTAAATATCTTTGATAACAATTTGTAATGAAAGGGATTAATAGAGGCGTGTATAAAATCTTTAATTGTCGTCTGACATTGTTATAAACAATTTATTATTGTTATAAATAATTAATGAACTTTTGTTATTAACATTTAGAGTTTTGTTATTATAATCTTAACAACGCTAATTAAACATGAGGATTGAACAATTAATCATGATTTGGGATTGTTGGAGTAATCCACTGGTGTTTGAATGGAGCATTTAAAACATTTGCGTGATAATATTTCAGTTGAGATGTGGACATTTAACGTGTTTTGAAAGGAGAGCTAAGCTCTGATGTAACTCGCTTATGCTAGGGTTGAACGGACAGGTGAGTCCACTTTGACGATGCAGGTGCATTGCAGCTGGCCCGGACAACTGTATGATAGAGGCCAAGGACGTCTCCATAATAGCCTTGTGGCTATAAATAAAATGTGAAGTTTATAAACACGCAAAACAATTGCTATATGTGTCTCGTCCCAAATCCCGTTTCCATTCCAAGTGCATTATTATTTTTACGTTATTTTGAGCTTGAGAAAGCTGAAAAATCGTATGTAGAGTATACAAGTCCGACAGGAGGACATGGTTATGTGGTCGATGGCTTCTGATTGCCACGTGGATTTTGTTGTTTTATTTTTGTTAAAATCATTCTTTTTGTGAAATAAATTATTGTGCAGTTTAAAGTTTCTCGTTTTCGTTCTGGTTCATTTTAAATATCATGGTGGAGGTTATTGTGTGGGCATACTTTAAGTGATCCAGTTGACAACCCAGTCCCCGAGATAAATTTAAGAGGTAAGTAAAGGTAAGTATGAACCCCCGTATATTTTGGTGTGTTCCACAATAATTTCCTGTTAACTATTGTGCTCTAATCTCGATAGTATCTGTCAGTGCCATTTTCATTGATGTAGCTGTGCCGGTGCGTTTGATTTTTGGCAATCCGATTGGGGGGGGGCGGATATCTGACAGCCTACTATCCGGATAACGGGGACAGTACTATTATCTGCTTCACTGATACAGATTTCACTTGCCCACAAATCACGTGGCATCGGCGTTGCGTTTCACTGAAAAGAATAGCACTTGCGATTAAAGCAATATTCGTAGTTCTGAGTGTTGAAATGATCCACTCGGTTAATAATAATTTCACTGGGAGTGATGTATTTATCGCCACTCGACGATATCGAAATATGATGTTCAAGCACGTGGCTGAAAATGTGGCGTTCCACTGTTATGATCACTTTTCCCAAAAATCCACAGTATTCGTAGCACAAGCCTTCTCCGGCTGTAATATTTAATAATATCATGCACTATTCGAATTGAAATAGAGTGCGATGCACTAGGATTGCTTTCCTCGCCTTCAGGCGGACTGTTACCTCGTCTTATAGACGGACTTGACACAAACGGCATCCAACTTGGATAATAATCCAAACACTTGCGGTAAGCTCTCAGCCATGCGCTGCGTTAGCTCGTGACTACACTGGTCGTGCAGCGTCTGTCTGGTTCCGGTTCGCGCATCTGCGAGGTTACTACCTTACCAAAAGCAGAAATCACATTCTAAAGAATGTTTCGATGATACAGAATTACAATATGATAACATCTGAGCTTCGTAGAAAATAAAAATGTCAAAATTTAGCTTCAGATTATTTAATAGTGGTTTTCTCCGTAGTCAAAAGATCAACCATTTATAACTGCAAAGAATGTTAGCATGTAGCAACAGCGTGGTCGGTCAGTGGGTACGTTCTAAAGTGATGCATCAAAAATGCGTTGCGGTTAAAAATATCACATGAACCAGTGGTTAGTGGGTTCAATACACAACTTTATCTCCATGTACTGTAAATACTTAAACATGTAAGTTACGGTAGTCATATTCAAATAATTAAATAGCACACTGCCAAATGAATAGATACAAAATATACTGGTACCAGTAGACATGAGGGCATATTTTATGCACATCAAACACAAAAATAATAATTAAGTCCACTCTACGTACATGAAATAACTCCCATGTGAACCCATAAACATGAAGGCTAGTCCCATTGATAAGATTAAATGACACTGTACCAAGTGCACTCGATACAAAATATAGTTATACCAGTGGACAACGAAGACTTATTTGATATGTACTGAACCCTTTATCCACAGGCTATATAAAGGATTCTAATAATTATTCATCATCTTTTGATACATTTCTACAGACAACAGATATGAGAGCCATACGGTGTTGGGAAATATTGAGAAATCAGTGGCCGAGAGGACACAATGGTTTAAGCTCCTGTGGTATTTTAGGAGGATGCGTTTATATTCTTGGGACACAGGACAGGTGCAACTTTTAGCGCGAATGTTGGCGTGGGCACGCACAATATGGCCTGTTGCTAGGAAGATTGGCGCCAAGAAGGAAATCCAATGCTACGAAACAATTGGTCTATCATCATGTTAACCACTCCCTACTGCTGGAAAATATGTAAAAGCGCGCAAAGACATACAACAGTCTTGGCAAATAATATCAAGACGCCTTGTCTTAGCGGGAACTCGGCTTGGGAACGCGCACTGGTAAATTAACGCGGGAGTTATCTACAGATTAATTCCACGATCGATTCAAGCCGGCTACAGCATAATCGTAACCTCCACACTGCTACGAACTCAATGATACCGATCGCATGCTAGTCTGATAGTTATAATAGAATATTTTTTAATATATCCCCTTCCACACCTACCCTAGTCAGTGTCATTTATAAGGATCCAAGATGCTTCGAGGATCATTACTCATTACTTATTTCTGTGCGTCTGAGGACGTAACACAGACCACTCATTTTTGTACGTCTGTGGACGTAAGGTTCATACTCTGCATATTTCATGTTAGTGAACATGGAACAGCGTCGTCAAATTATAAGTGTAACTTCTGTGATTTATTTATAGTCCCAGCACTATCAGTAGGACCAGTTCATCGAAATAATTCACCAAATAGACTGTCAAGGAATATAGTACTTGATAGGTGAATATAGTAGGAATTATATCGTGTGTGTATCTGACAAAACTTTATTTAATTTAGCACGTGATGACGGCTAAGAGCGAGAATGGATCTGGGAACCAGCAGGACATTTGCCTGAAGATGTCAATGACCAGATAAACATCTTAAAGGAGATGGCTGCAGACGTATTCCTGGCGCTGTTTAAAGGATTGAGTACCAAATAAATTTATTTTATTTATTAAATCAGCTACGGTGTTATGGGATACTTTTTGTAAATATTTGTTTGCTTGCTTGCTTGCTTGGTAATGTAGATTATTAGTTTTTGTTTTACTGACACATTAAATATGGGACTAGCCGAGCGTTGCGTAATTTATATATTTTATGATTGTATTTGGTTTAACTTTACGCGGGGACGCGCAGCCGATGCTCGCTTTCGCTTGCGTAAATCGCGGTCAAGCATTATTATTCGGAGGTCTGCCTTACAACAAAAATGGAACTGAATTAATTTTGAGATTAAAAATAGAATTTGGAGGGTAAAAGATTATTTGTGAGTAGAATTTTATGACGGATCAGGATCATTTTGATAGTTGCTTTCCAGCAGATTTGGACGGGATGGCACTTTGCACCCGAGTTTTTGTTGTGTATTTTTTGTTAATGTGTCAATGGACGCAGTATCGTTGATCTGTTTTGAGCCGACTCAGTGTGTGTGTTTGAGATTCAGTCCAAGCTATGGGTGCGTAATGTGATTTTTTATGATGTGCTTGCGAGAATATATCATGGCGATTATTCTGACTTGCTCCACGTCAACCCAGTTCATGTCCTCGCGAGGCTGGACTTGTTGTATATATTTGTGTTTCTCGTCATCCAAGGGGATGGGCGAGATCTGTTGACGTTTCCAGTGGGAAACCTGCACCTAGCTTGCCAGACTGAGAGAGGTATTTGAAGGGCAGCGTGACTCATACAAGTAGGGGAGCGCTCAATCAGATAACGTGTCTTGTCATTAAGAACAGGCTTGCTTCCTGTACTGAAATTTAAGATGTTGTTTAAATTCACAAAAACCTGATCGGTTATAATGAGTACTGATTGATTAAATGGGAGCTGTCCATAATTGTAAGGTAACCACCGAAATTCGTGTTTGTCTGGCGTTTCATATAAATGTAAACATAGTTTTTCAGCCGTTAGGCTTGTATTTTGTTGTTGTTGGTTCAATTTTGGTGTGTTTATTTTTACGCGTCCTTGACCCGTGTCAAGTTAGGGTGCGCGAAGCTATGTTCCCAAGTTATGATGAGAACGTTTTTTTGGCCTAGTTCTGGCATGCTCTTTAGTGTTCATTATGTGCTCCGCCACCAGTAAGAATCTCAGGGAGATTCTTCATTCTGTTTATATTGTTAGATCTTGCAAGTGTCAGTAGTAGTTATAGTGTATTAATTAAGGGTGGGTCCCATAGCCGTAGTGTGATTTAAAAGATGCAACTCCGTAAGCAACATGTCTGTTTCAGTTGTAAACGGACTCGCATCAGTACTCAATTTCTTATTAACGAACACATTATATAACTTCTTGACCAGAAAAAATGGACTTGTATCCATATGTTGTGACGAGTGAGTTCTTACCGCTCAAATGCTTATGTTATGATTTTTTTAATTTTATGTGAAGCTTCATTCACATTGTCTTGTTTTGACGAGCGAGTTCCTACCGCTTAGTGTTATTATATATATTTATTAAGGGGGTGAAAGTCAGGGAGGACTTGTATTTATGTATTATTATTATTATGCACATACCTTTCAGTCATTAAATTTCTTTTATTCTACTTGTTATTCATTTTATTTCTAGTATAGCCTCCGTCATGAACCTTTCTGTTCATTAGAGCATGTTGTTTTAAGCGAACTTTGCTGTGTAACGCAGTCAGGACTGAACACGACCCCGTAGACGACTCTCAACAAAACCATGCTTTATTGAAGGGTGCATAGACAAGCTGGCGCGCCAAGTGGGGCTAGTTCGTTGCTAGTTAACTGCTAGAACACGGGAGATAGACAGCATAGATAAGCTGGTGTCATACCGTGGAGCGTTTCGTTGTTTTGGGCTTTTCTAGCGGATCATGAACAAGCTGTTACCCTACATGTGGTGTTTCGCTTTTTTTTTTTGACTGTTTGAGATCACCGGAAGTGATATTTTGTTAACGTAAATACGGCGAAGAGAAGTACCACCAAGAAAATGGAATATACAGTAGAATCACGAGTTTGCAAGTTAAAATACGATTCACATTCTGTTTATTGATGTAATTAGTAAAGTAATGTACGTGAAATCGGGCGCCCATTGATTAAATATAAAATTAGATTTGTTTAGAAAGTCAAACTCATGAATATGTTAGGAGGCTGGTAGCCTTAAATGACAATTAATACTTTGTTAATTAGACAGCGGTAACATCAGATCTGGATAGTAATTTATGACTGAATATGTGCGGGGTTAAAAAGTTATTAAGTAAAGTTAGAACCATTCAGTGATGATTGATTTGCGGGAGTAAAGGGAATAAGTTTAAATGAACTGAATGTGGTCAAATTAAGTAAATGTATGTCAAGAATTATATATGTGTGTGTCAGGGAGACGTTTGCATGCCATTCTCCTGTTTTCTCAGTGATATATATATATATATATATATATATATATATATATATATATATATTTGTGTGATAATGGCAACAGTCGCAGAGATCCAAGCGATTATTGAAAGTGCCACGGCACGAACCCAGAAGCTATTAAGAGAACAAAGTGAAAGATTAGACAGTAAATTATCTGAACAGAATGCACAATTATCTGAACAAAATGAGTCATTCCAGGCTCAAATGAATGACACTATAAAATCACAATTATCTGAACAGAAGGCACAATTAATTGAACAGGGTAACTCATTACAAGCGCAAGTAAATGAAAATATAAACTAACAATTAGAGGCGCAAGAAAGTAGAAATATGAGTCAGTTAGCCACATTATCTGCGGATATGAAAGAATACACTACACAGCAGATGGTTCAATTCGTGCTTGATGTAAGTAAGAATAATGACAAACAGCTAGGTCAGATACAAAAATTAGAGGATACCTTCAACCGTAAATTAAATGATTTGGACGAAACTGTATTAGCAAAACTAGCTCAGATAGAATTAGCAAGCACGGTAAATAACAGTGAGGTTAAAACGGCACAGGATGGTCTTGAAAAGCGATTTAATAAAATGGAGGAGGATTCTACGTCTATCCAGGGACAATTGTCAGCAGTAAATGAAAGCATCACGGGCCTAATAACGGACATGGATAAATTAGAAATTCAATCAGCAGAGCGATGGCAAAGCCTAGAATCGGACCAGGATAACATAAAGAGTACGATAGATGAGAATAATCTACGTCTAGAAGACAGGCTTGAGAAGATAGAAGCGAATCAGGAGGACACGAAACAGCAGATGGAAGAAAAATTGGGAGCGATTAAAGATAGCATCAGAAAGGATTGGCGCAAGATGAGCTGCGACTCTAAAGAAGAACGGTTAACTATTATAAAGACCGTAGGTGAAAATCATACGCGCATTAAAGCACTTGAGGAAGAAATCAAGAATAAAATGAAAGAACAGTCGGACAGAATCATAAAGGCAGAGTTGCACTCATTAGGACAGAACACGTTATTTCAGACAGAGCACACTAAAGATAAGGGAGTTGACACAACGAGCCAGGGGGCAATTAGCGCGGAAAATGGCCACGGACTGACAGGCAGCCCATTAACGTCTAACACAGAAGGATTTCACAACAACGTTGGAGGAACTTCTACCCCTCAACATGGCTATCAGCACCCTCAAGTCGTAGAAGTAATTCGATCAAATGAATTTAAACCTAATAAATTCACAGAAAATTCTGGTGTCACACCGAAGGCGTATCTTAAAGAGATGGATCACTATTTTAATGATAATAATATACCGCCAGCGCGTCGTTTAAGACTGATGGAACGATTTCTTTCGGGAAATGTACTTACGTGGTTCTTGAGCTTCAAGTACACTTTCGGAGGGATGGATGATTTCAAGATTGCGTTCCTTAAAAGGTACTGGTCGGCTTCTCAACAACAAAGTCTCAGAATGGAACTTTATTCGAGAAAATATCAGTCGACTCAGCAGACAAAATATTCAGATTTCTTTTCGCTACAATTGTTAAAATTTCGGGATCTGGATCACCCTTTAGAAGAATCAGATCTGGTTATGACGATTGCACGGCAGTTGCCAGTAAATGATCAGCAGGTTTTAGTAGCAGCAAACGTGGACACAGCGGTTCGAGCCGAACAAATCTTACGTCAGATTGACGAGACAACATCTCACTTGCAGCAAAGAGGGGGACGACAGCTGGAACTTGTAAACACAACGGAGGTGGTTAAACCCGCTCAAATACACACCAGGTCGCAGGCCACAAATACAAGTGTGTCAACAACACCAAGACGAGGTCAGGAGGGTGACGAAAATAGGTCACACCAGCGTCATGAAAATAACAATGATAGACAGATCCAGGGCAACAATAGGTATCAGCAGCGGGGATACCAACAATGGAGAAATAATAGGAGAAATGAGGGACCCTACAGGCGTTATGAAAATAACAATAATGATAATCGACAGTGGCGTGAAAGAAGATATCAGAACCAGGGGGACTATCAGAATTATAGAAATGATTGGAATGACAGGCACGCCGAATCGCAGCGCTACCTGGAAGAGTTACACGCTAATGGAGGGGACGAACAAGGACATTGGGAACGTGCCATAAATAGAAGGTCGAATCCTGACACCTTTAAAGAAGAAATTGGAGAGGAAGAAAATATGCCAGCCAGCCAGGAAGACGAACGAAGCTTGCCAGTACGGAGTACGAGAGAACGTAGCCCAGTAGGGGGGAGAAACACCGGTGCGATACGAAAAACGAGTCAATACTGGAAGAAGACGACAGCAAGGAGGAGAAGAAGAGGATGGTAGCAGAACGGTGGAGAAGAAGAAGATGGCAGCACGGAGAAATGGAGAGGACCCCTTCTGTATTATACGGAATCTTGGTAATAACGCATACAGAGTGAAAGAATTGAGTACAGGTACAATGTCTGTCTACAACGCGGCGAATTTAAAATTGTATTTTACTAGCGAACCGTGGAACACAGAAATAATCTTGCAAATTAAATATATGGACGTCCTTTTTGCACATCCAACTATACGTGGGTCAATGAGTTCGTCAGTTGAACGAGTACATAGGGAGCAGCCTGTTGTGGTCATACACTAATGAGCTCTGACGGTGACGACAGCGAGAGAGCGAGCGAGAGCGATAAGGACATTGGAAAGGGGAGATACTAGCCTTAGGCGATCAGTCAAGCAGGCTGGTTTGCGGAATGTCTGAATGAATGAGGAAGCTGGATGTAAACACGAGCACGTGTTGTGATTCCAACGACAGTGGCGGCTAGACTAGACTGATGAGAGGGAGATTTCTCTAGGATTGGCAGAAATGGATTACAGATGTTATGTATTTGTAAAAAAATCGACTATTTGTTATGTTCGATTTTTTCCATGCAGGGGGGTTGTGAACCCTTTATCCACAGGCTATATAAAGGATTCTAATAATTATTCATCATCTTTTGATACATTTCTACATACAACAGATATGAGAGCCAGATGGTGTTGGGAAATATTGAGAAATCAGTGGCCGAGAGGACACAATGGTTTAAGCTCCTGTGGTATTTTAGGAGGATGAGTTTATATTCTTGGGACACAGGACAGGTGCAACTTTTAGCGCGAATGTTGGCGTGGGCACGCACAATATGGCCTGTTGCTAGGAAGATTGGCGTCAAGAAGGAAATCGAATGCTACGAAGCAATTGGTCTATCATCACGTTAACCACTCCCTACTGCTGGAAAATATGTAAAAACGCGCAAAGACATACAACAGTCTGGGCAAATAATATCAAGACGCCTTGTCTTAGCGGGAACTCGGCTTGGGAACGCGCACTGGTAAATTAACGCGGGAGTTATCTACAGATTAATTCCACGATCGATTCAAGCCGGCTACAGCATAATCGTAACCTCCACACTGCTACGAACTCAATGATACCGATCGCATGCTAGTCTGATAGTTATAATGGAATATTTTTTAATATATCCCCTTCCACACCTACCCTAGTCAGTGTCATTTATAAGGATCCAAGATGCTTCGAGGATCATTACTCATTACTTATTTCTGTGCGTCTGAGGACGTAACACAGACCACTCATTTTTGTACGTTTGTGGACGTAAGGTTCATAATCTGCATATTTCATGTTAGTGAACATGGAACAGCGTCGTCAAATTATAAGTGTAACTTCAGTGATTTATTTATAGTCCCAGCACTATCAGTAGGACCAGTTCATCGAAATAATTCACCAAATAGACTGTCAAGGAATATAGTACTTGATAGGTGAATATAGTAGGAATTATATCGTGTGTGTATCTGACAAAACTTTATTTAATTTAGCACGTGATGACGTCTAAGAACGAGAATGGATCTGGGAACCAGCAAGACATTTGTCTGAAGATGTCAATGACCAGATAAACATCTTAAAGGAGATGGCTGCAGACGTATTCCTGGCGCTGTTTAAAGGATTGAGTACCAAATAAATTTATTTTATTTATTAAATCAGCTACGGTGTTATGGGATACTTTTTGTAAATATTTGTTTGCTTGCTTGCTTGGTAATGTAGATTATTAGTTTTTGTTTTACTGACACATTAAATATGGGACTAGCCGAGCGTTGCGTAATTTATATATTTTGTGATTGTATTTGGTTTAACTTTACGCGGGGACGCGCAGCCGATGCTCGCTTTCGCTTGCGTAAATCGCGGTCAAGCATTATTATTCGGAGGTCTGCCTTACAACAAAAAATGGAACTGAATTAATTTTGAGATTAAAAATAGAATTTGGAGGGTAAAAGATTATTTGTGAGTAGAATTTTATGACGGATCAGGATCATTTTGATAGTTGCTTTCCAGCAGATTTGGACGGGATGGCACTTTGCACCCGAGTTTTTGTTGTGTATTTTTTGTTAATGTGTCAATGGACGCAGTATCGTTGATCTGTTTTGAGCCGACCCAGTGTGTGTGTTTGAGAGTCAGTCCAAGCTATGGGTGCGTAATGTGATTTTTTATGATGTGCTAGCGAGAATATATCATGGCGATTATTCTGACTTGCTCCACGTCAACCCAGTTCATGTCCTCGCGAGGCTGGACTTGTTGTATATATTTGTGTTTCTCGTCATCCAAGGGGATGGGCGAGATCTGTTGACGTTTCCAGTGGGAAACCTGCACCTAGCTTGCCAGACTGAGAGAAGTATTTGAAGGGCAGCGTGACTCATACAAGTAGGGGAGTGCTCAATCAGATAACGTGTATTATTTTTTAAGGGGGTGAAAGTCAGGGAGGATTTGTTTTTATTTATTACTAGCTGAAGTACCCGTGCTTCGCTACGCGTCATAAATAAATTAAAATGTGAAGGTGACAGTTAAAACAGGGGATAGGCGAGGTGCTGCGCAGAGGGAGATTAAGGATGGAACATTTTGTCCAACTACACCGCTCGGCGTTGACCGTGTTTTATAGCACAAATTTAGGTTTTACTCGCTAACAGTTGCAGATACCTTTCGGATAGAAAATGTAATTTTAAACCTCGCATATGTCATCAAAAGTTTGCTATTTCTTAGCGTTCTCTTTTTATTTGAAATGGAAATATGAAAGTTCGATACCAAGGGGTGTAGTGACGTCACTAAAATGGTCGCCATTTTAAATAGTGCAAAGTATTGAAATCAAAAGTAACCTATATGTTAACCAGGAAAATCAGCTACTTCCATGTAAAATTCTCGTAAATCGGACCAGTGGTACTTGCGAGATTGAGTAATACACAGACACACACCATCTCAATTTTAGCCTCGCTTCGCTCACGTCATAGTCGTGTCATATTGTTATTCAATGAAATGCAGGTTTAACCCCGTTAACACCCCTTTAGAACCTGAATACCCAAAAATCCCTCCTTAGTAGACGTTTTCGACACACGACAAACATATCCCCAAAATATCATTCTTCTAACTTTAATAGTTTTGGTTGGTCGATGAGAGCAAACATCCAAAAATCCTTCCTTAGTGGACGTTTGTGTTCCAGAAGTTCACCCCTCCCCATATGCCCCTTAAATTGCACTTATGAAAACACGGTCGAACACCTATTTATTTTATTTATTTATTCATTTATTTATTTATTTATTTTTAAGCTGATAGATTTCCTCCGAATTTCAGACTCCTCCCTATGTCGTTTAAGAGATACACGCTCAGTTAGGAATCTTTCAACCCCCACTTTTCATCCCTTTCACCTCATAATATACACTACATCGAAAAACCATTAGACATGTGTCAGCTTATTTTTAATGATTAGTATATGTGCCAAGTATCACATCCCCAAATGAAACCATTCATGAGATATTGTTATTCATGGAAAGCACGTTTACCCCCTTAACACCTCTTTAGAACCTGAATATCCAAAACTCTTTCCTTAGTGGACGTTTACGACATACAACAAACATATCCCCAAAATTTCATGTTTCTAACTTCAATAATTTTGGCTGGGCGATGATGAGTGAGTGAGTCAGTCAGGACATTTTCTTTCATTTATTTTTGATAATTTCACCCGTCCCCATTAACCCCTTAAATTGGATTTATGAAACAAACGGTCAAACACCTATTTACTTATTTAAATCTGTTTTCCCCCTGAGTTTGATGAGTGAGTAAGTGAGTCAATCAGTTAGGACACTTTCTTTCCTGTTTTTTTTCCCATAATTTCACCCCTCTCCAAGGGCCCCTTAAATTGGATTTATGAAAAAACGTTCGAACACCTATTTACTTGTATTTTAAGCTGTTTTTTCCCACCGAATTTCAAACTTCACTACTAAGTCGTTTCAGAGATACACGCTCCGTCAAGAATCCCTCAACCCCCAATTTTCACCCCTTTTACCTCATAATATACACCATATCGATAAACCCTTAGACATATGTCTGATTATTTTTAATGATTAGTTTATATACTGAATATCACATCCCCAAACAAACAACTCAAGATATATCGTTATTCAATGAAATGCACGTTTACCCCCTTGACACGTCTCTAAAACCCGAATAAAAAAAATCATTCCTTAGTTAACGTTTTCGACATACAGCGAACATATTCCCAAAATTTC
Organism: Meconema thalassinum; assembly: GCA_946902985.2. Classification (NCBI taxonomy): domain Eukaryota; kingdom Metazoa; phylum Arthropoda; class Insecta; order Orthoptera; family Tettigoniidae; genus Meconema; species Meconema thalassinum. The sequence goes on along the minus strand of OX336388.2, from coordinate 999,552,189 downwards.
ATGTTTCCAACTTTAATAGTTTTCGCTGGGCGTGATGAGTGAGTGAGTCAGACAGGACATTTTCTTTCATTTATTTTACCAGAATTTCACCCCTCCCCATGGGCCCCTTAAATTGCATTGATTAAAAATCGCTTGAACACCTATTAACTTATTTTTTAAGCTGTCTTTTTCCCCTGAGTCAGTCGGTTAGGACACTTTCTCTCCTCTTTATCCCCAGAATTTCTCCCCACCCCATTGGCCCCTTAAATTAATTTATGAAAAAACAGTCGAAAACCGATTTACTTACTTTTTAAGCTGATTTTTTTTTCGCTGAGTTTCAAATTTCTCGCCTATGTCATTTAAGAGATAGGCCTACACGCTCCATTAGGAATCCTTCAACCCCCACTTTTCAGCCCTTTCACCTCATAATAATACACCACATCGAAAAACGCTTGTCATGTCTGCGTATTTTTAATGATTAGTTTATATGCCGAGTATCACATCCACAAATGAAACCACTCGTGAGATATTGATATTCAATGAAATGCAGGTTTAACCCCCTTAAGACCCCTTTAGAACCCGAATATCCAAAAAACCTCCCTTAGTGTACGGTTTTGACATACAACGAACATATCCCCGAAATGTCAAGTTTCCAACTTCAATATTTTTGGCTGGGCGATGATGAGTGAGTGAATGAGTCAGGACATTTCCTTTCAATTTTTTTTCTTCAGAATTTCACCCCTCCCGATGAACCCCTTCAATTTGATTGAAAAACAAACTGTCGAAAAGCTATTTACTTACTTTAAAGCAGTTTTTCCCCCCTGAGTTTGATGAGTGAGTCAGTCACTCAATCAGTTAGGACACTCTCTTTTCTTCCCCCCCCCCCTCCCAGAATTTTACCCCTCCCCATGGGCCCCTTAAATTGAATTTATGGAAAAGCGGTCAAACACATATTTACTTATTTTTATGCTGATTTTTTTTCCACTGAGTTTCAAACTCCTCGCCTATGTCGTTTAAGAGATACACGCTCCGTTGGGAATCTTTCAATCCCCACTTTTCACCCCTTTAATCTCATAAACACATCGAAAAACCCTCAGACACGTGTCTTACTTTTTAATGATAAGTTTATATGCCGTGTATCACATCCCCCAATGAAACCAATCGGGAGATATTGTTATTCAATGAAATGCAGGTTTAACCCCCTTAAGACCCCTTTAGAACCTGAATATCCGAAAATCCTCCCTTAGTAGACGGATTTGACATACAATGAACATATCCCCAAACTGTCATGTTTCTAACTTCAATAATTTTGGCTAGGCGATGATGAGTGAGTGAGTAAGTGAGTGAGTCTGGACATTTTCTTTCAATTTTCTTTTTTCAGAATTTCACCCCTCCCCATGAACTCCTTAAATTTGATTTATGAAAAAAAAAACTGTCGAACAGCTATTTACTTAATTTAAAGCAGTTTTTTCCAGTCAGTCAATCAGTTAGGACACTTTCTTTCCTGTTCCACCCCCCCCCCCCAGAATTTCATCTCTCCCCATGGGCCCCTTAAATTGGATTTATGAAAAAACTGTCAAACACATATTTACTTCTTTTTTATGTTGATTTTTTTTCGCTGTGTTTCAAACTCCTCGCCTATGTCGTTTAAGAGACACACGCTCCGTTAAGAATCTTTTAATCCCCACTTTTCACCCCTTTCACCTCATAATATACACCACATCGAAAAACCCTCAAACACATGTCTTCTTATTTTTAATGATGAGTTTATATGCCGAGTATCACATCCCCCCATGAAACCAATCGGGAGATATTGCTATTCAATTAAATGCAGGTCTACCCCCTTAACACCCCTTTAGAACCTGAATAGCCAAAATTTCTCTCTTAGGGGGCATTTGCGGCCCTTGAGGAAGCTGCATACAGATTTCATTCCAATCCGTTCGGTGGTTTCAGAGATTTCGTGATGAATAAATGAATGAGTGAGTGAGTGAGTGAGTGGTATTTGGCAAATATATAGTAGAAAGAAGATAGTGTCAAGTCTTTGTTATGCTAAACTCGGTTGACAGTGCTGTGTGAGCAATTGAGTAACTAACGGGATTTCAAGTAAAGATCCTCATTTTCTATACCGGTAGTGCTGAGCGCAATTGGCATCAAGTCGGCCGTGTCTGGACTTGAGCTATGTTGCCATGGAAACTATCTGCCTTGCCATTCCTTCATGAGTATATTTTATGATTTGATTAGTCTGTTTTTGAGTGAAAAAGGGCCGAAATCAGAAGAATGAGAAAGACTATCGAAAATTCATGTAGCCAGTGGTTCCTTCTGGGTCCTAAACTATGTGTATGCAAAATATGGTTGAGATTGGTGGAACGGTGTGGATTTGTATACGGAACCAACATACATACATACATACATACATACAGACTTTCACTTTTATATATTAGATTATTATTATGCACATACCTTTCAGTCATTACATTTCTTTTATTCTACTTGTTATTCATTTTATTTCTAGTATAGCCCTGTCATGAACCTTTCTATTCATTAGAGCATGTTGTTTTAAGCGAACTTTGCTGTGTAACGCAGTCAGGACTGAACACGACCCCGTAGACGACTCTCGACAAAACCATGCTTTATTGAAGGGTGCAGTACCGTTGTTTTTTCTTGTTCTTTTTCATAGGTCAGGGGCAGATGACCTCGTAGTTCCACCCCTTAAAACAACAATAACTAACTAACTTTCCTAGGTACATTTACAACTGTGCCATCTGCACCATAATAACAATGACAAATTCAGGGATAAAATATTTGACATAAACTGATGAAAATTGCTATCGGAGGAAAAGCATCGCGATGAATGCTTCTTGTCCATTTATCCCTAATATCATTACGTGATTTTGTCTGCTGTTAATTCATTTTATGGACTTGGGACTTATTGGTCATCAGCCCCGTGCAGTTGGGTGTGGGTTGAATTCTCCCGATGGACAATTAGATAATAGGCACCTTTGGCTTATCTTTATAATAATTGAATTTACATCCAGTCGGGACGTGGTGGCTCAGCGGTCTAGCTGTATGCCTCTCACCAAGGCGGTCCGGGTTCGATTCCCGGTCAATGCATGTGAGATTTTCGAAGTGAAATGCCATGTCCTGTGGTTCGGATTCCACGTAAAAAGGAGGTCCCGTGGCTCATGATCTCAAGATTAACGGTCACGTTAAACTACAAGCTTCCTTTTTACATCCAGTCACACAACAGTTTGAGGCATATCACCACAATTTTAGCATATGCACGGGTAAGCCTACTGGTAGTTTATAAAAACAGGAATCCACGCTGAGTACGTGATAAGATTGATAACCTTGAACTAGCAGGCGTATAACTGGATGAGTGGACACTGGAGCCAATTTAAAAAGCAGGTCATTTTCCTAAGTAATCAATTTTCCGATCTTCTTAGACCTTAAATTGGAATAGGTTAATTATTATTACTATGCTTGCTCATAATGAATTAGCATTACTAATAATTTATAAACCCTAAACAGAATAATAAATAGACAAAATTAACAACTGTTTGGCTGTAGGGTAACAGAAGGCACCGGTATCTCGTTTTTATGAAGCACTAATTCAGACATTTACTTACACGAACGTGTATATCATTAAGCAATAATCAATAAGCACAGACAATCAAGGTAGACGATTGCTACACGATATTATTCACACCACTATCACATCGTAAACAAAACCACACAACATATAAACAAAGCATGTACACCACCAAGATCGTCAGCCATGTTTCCTCTGTCCTGCCGCCAGTGTCAGCTCCGGTAGTTATAGAAGGTCCTGGCTGTGACTAGCGCCAAATGTATTACGATTGTAGCGCTTTCTACGATTAGAGCTTGTAAACACTTCCCCCTTCCTCCACACGTCGTCGTACCACAACAGCTAAATATTCTCATCCCAATGCTCTGTCCACTCCAATGTTCGAAGATTCACAATATAAGAATTTCTTGAACAATTTTGAAGTGTGATCTACCACACATAGTGCAAAAAATAAAACTAGGCTACTCTTAAAATCTCCACTGGGTCTAGGCTAACAATCATAGAGAAATTCCGAAATGCGAAATAGTGGATTCAAGAACTCTGAAAGGAACAATCAAATCATTTAGGACTTAATTTATCATCCCACCAATTTTCCTGTTTAAATTACTTTTAATTGTAATTTAGGCATATTGCACTACTGCTACTCGGTCTACAGCTTTTCATTAAACAGCTTAAAGAAAATGGTCACTCCCAATAAACCACAGCAGGCCCAATTATAACCAAACACATTTAAACTAAGCATGACTATCATAAATAAAAATTGGATGGAAATGACGATGTTAATTCTTGCTTTAAGGAGCTGAATATCGGGGTATAAAAGGAAAATATCGAGAACAAATTATTGGATGTGTGCAACTACGATGCGTGACGATGTTTGAGCGTGACAACGTATTCTCGGACTGATTTGTTTAAACTGTCAATCTTGCGAAATTTCAGTTTCATATATTTTTCAATTATGTATTTTTCAGAACGGAAAGGACACAGGCGAAATGAAGAAAAGCCGAGTTGCACTTCCACAGAAACTCCAAACACAACCACTCTTCTCTGAAGTTTTAACTCAACATGACTCGACAGTTTGCTGCTGGCTGTATCTGGGGTAATATGTTCACCTGCTAGCTAGGCTGTAACTGGGGTGATAGACTCGCCCCTAGCCAGCTCGTAAACTGTCATCTCAGTATTTGAATGGAGATTGTTGGAAGAAACGAAAACGTAAAAACACTTATAGTGGGTGATGTATTGAAGATAGAGGTATGCTGTCGCAGAATTTTCTGTAGAACTTTTCATGCTGAACAATTTTTACACTCATAGTATAAAGATATTTCTAACGGTTTGCCCAGCGTAAGCTTAAAAAGAAGTTCTGTGACGAACTAACGAGGCTAATTTTCTTTAAATTTAAGATTAATGCCTATGATTAATCTATATGGATCTATCTAGAATAAGACGAAATTAAGTTGCTAATATCGACATTTCTAATTAGTTCGAAATACTGTATACTTGGCATAAAGTAGCCTAGTAGAGCACTAAAATTGACTGCCCTGGTGACTGAATATATTCTTACTTCCATCTCTTAGGGTACAGAATACAAGATTTGGTTGAAGTCCAATGGATACCATGGACGTTACATGCAGTTAAGCATTGGATCTAATAGCGCGCGTAAAATCATGTTGGCAACAATGTCATGCATGTATTGGTCGAAATATTCTGAAATAATATGATCTATTGTTGTGCCAATTTTGAATGAAATCCATTAGTTAGTATAGAAGTTACATGCGTTTTAAAATTGGACCTATCAGCAGGCTTAGAATCATGTTGGCAGCACTGACGTATATTAGTTACTCCCAATTAATCTAGAATGCCAGGTACTATACGTGTGCAAAGTTTAGAGCTATTGCCTTGCATAATTTCTGATATATTGATATTAGGGTAACAAAAATAGAGACAGCATTTTATAACAGTTGGCAGCCCTGGTTGCACTTAAGAATACGCAGTCATATCTGTTATGGTACACATAGCACATACGAAATTGTGGGTGAAATCCAAATGATAGTATAGAAGTTACATGTATTTAAATTTGGACCTCTCAGCGGGCTTAGAATCATGTTGGTAGCACTGACGTATATAAGTTACTCCAAATTAATACAGAATGCCAGGTACTGTACGTGTCCATAGTTTAAAGCTGTCGGCTTGCATACTTTCTGATATATTGGTATTTGGATAAAATAAATTGAGAGCATTTATTAACAATCGGCAGACCTGGTGCTCTTAAGAATACGCTCAGTTATATCTGTTTATGTACACTTAGCACATACGAAATTTGGTTGAATTCCAATTGATAGTGTAGAAGTTATATGCATTTAAATATTGGACCTATCAGCAGCATTAGAATCATTTTGGCAACACTGCCATATATGGGGCCTCCTGGAAATTAAACTGAAATATTATTATCTATACGTGTACTAATTTTGAAATAGCACCCATACATACCTTCCAAGATATCCAACACGGAGCTCAAATTTCAAATGCGAGTTTTCAGCAGTGGGTAACACTGACATAATTTCCAAACACGGCATTGAGATATTCAGGTATAGATCTTTACTCATACCAAATTTTGTTTCGATTGCTGCAGCCGTTTATGAGTTGATAGGGACACACACACACACAGACGGACAGACAGACAGAAGGACAGACAGACACAAATTTGCCCGGATCGATCTCATGTCTACTTTTTCCTAATTTTTTGCAAAATGTGAAAAGTAGGCTTAAAAGCGCACGGACGCCATGTGTTTTTTCCATGTTTTCACTGAAATCGTTACTGCTCGGCTTCCTTTGATCATAGATAAATAATTTTCTTCAGAACTCGTCCTCGAGATATCCTTTACATAATGGTGAAAATCGCATCAAAATCCATCCAGTGGTTCACACGTGACATCCAGAAAAGGCAGTAGCTACACTCGAGCGCAGCAACAGAAGAGAGAGAGAGAGAGCGTTGAAGCAGAAGAGAGATAAGACGATATCATCGCCTTTCACTGTAACACTTTTTCACGAACGTCACTGTATTCCAACAATGTTTATTTGACGTTGTCACATTATTTCTCCATCAGCAATTTCACGAGGCGTGTCCAGAGTTGTTGCGTATCCCCGTATCGTATCTCTGTCGCGTGTCCGTGTGGACGGTACCCCGTGTCATCAATCCGTCGGATAATGTTGATACGATGATACTCAACGATTTGTTCGCTCACTTGGCGGTGTTTTACCGTCGCTTCAAAGGGACGACACACAGTGCAGACGTGCAAGGGTTGCATCACACGGTTGCTACTCAGTTTCACTCAAAGGACAGCTCCCTGTCTGTACGTTTGCAGAATGGGATTGACAGTTGACCGAACATGGGTCCGGAAACGCTTTGTTTCCATGTTATACCTCATTGTTTCCAACTCATTAATCATGGGAAACACACAAGAGCAGAATGTACCTGCATACCACATGCAACTCTTTCTCATAGGAGATGTTCTTTATAACCTCCGTGAGTATTGATGCATGCATCAACCCACCATCGTAGTGAATCTCGGATGCGCTGATGTATCCCTGGAGTATTGCGAATGGTTTCTCAGTCTTCCATAATACGGCCACGGAGACTCTGAACATCTTGTACTGGGATTCGATACACAAGAGCTTTCAAATGCCCTCGCCAGACAATTGGTCCACCTCTACCTATCCATCTGTCTCCAAATCTGTTATTCAGATGCCGACGACATTAACACTAAAATGAGGAGGTGCTCCATCGTGCATGAAGTACATGTTTTGTCGCACAGCTAAAGGCACATCTGCTAAGTCGCATGGCAACAGGGCCATGTAAAACAAAATACTGGCTGTGTACCTACAATAATGCCAACGTAACCAGACGTAACCAAGAGTGCATATTTCCCATGGTTCTCACGTTCTCTTCTTGTGTTTTTCCATTGATTAATGAGTTGGAGACAATGAGGTATAACATGGATACAAAGCGTTTCCGGACCTGGTAGGTTTTAGCTGAGGATTAACTCTACCTAAGTGATGATGATAATGGAAGAAAAAAAAAAAGGAAGTGGGTTTCGGTGTGGAGAACAAGTATTGGTAGATAGGATGAGAATCCACCACACAAATTTAATAAATTAATATACGGAATGAAATTTCGCTGACAGAATTTAAGAGGAACCTAACTTTAGTGGGGGCCTGTTTCAGGCAAGCGGAGAGCGTAGCGTGAATTGAGGTGGCCTGCAAGTGCTCCGCGATTGTACTTTCCCTCCCGAGCATGTATTTCAGTACTGTGGGGACGGGTGGCACTCTGGCAAGGCAAAGTGAGCCGAGAAAAAAGAAAGTATTAACTTTCCCTTCAGAAAGATTAGGATTTATAATGCATTCAAGAATGCTGGAAGGATTTGAATGTGAGATAATTTTATTTCTGGGCACTGTTGGATCCTCGGCAAACGACCGAATGCTCCCAGAGAGGGAGGCGATAAAGCAATTTTAATGCTTTTTGTAATAATTTTACTAGTTTTCTTGACAATTTTTAGAAGGATACCAATTGTTGCACTTAAGGAAGGCTACGCTTTTACCCAGCAAGATGCCGACTAAAAGTTTAGAAAAGAGGAGGACCTCAAACCTAACTCAAGCAAAACTGGAATTTTTGGAAACAAACCATAAATAGGAGAAAAAATCTCAACAAGTAGGAAGCTTGCGGAGCTAGCTATATTTGCCTTAATGACTTGCTAGAATTAGCTATGACAGCTAAGAGAAACTTTAAAAATGTTGTTATTTGCAGTTTTAAGTTAAATGCAACAAGTAGTACGATCTTTGTTGTTTTGGAGATTCAAAAAGAGTTTAAGCTTAAAGGAAGAATCAGAGAAGTGAAGGTCCTGCCTACTCCTAATTCTAACGGTAAAGATAACGAACAAAGGAAACCAAGTAATTTATTTAAACAATTTGCAAAACTTAATAACAAACTTTGGTTTTGAGTTGAGAATAACAATTTAGAGTTATAAAATGTTAAGGACTTAGACCTAATTATAAGAAGTTTACAATCTTCAAATGCAAGTTTCGAAATTGTGAAAGCAACAAAATCTTTCAAAGATTTTAAAAGTTGTGCTTTTGAATAAGAAATTTAACGTTTGTAAAGATAATTATAAATCAATTATAATTTTGATAGTTTGATTAAGTGTAATTCAAGCACTTTTAGAATGCCATTATGACAATCTGAAAGGCTATAAACAAATATTTGATTCCTGATAGTTACAGGAAAGAAGAAAAATTACAATCGGAAATTACCGCTATTTTACACAGAAATTACTATATTAAACATACAACGTGTAGGAAGTAATAACGAATCCTGGAAAGAAATGATTGAGTACAAAAGATTAATGACTAGAAAGTTAACAATTCCTGTACTAGCAGGATAAAAAAAGAAAGATTAAAAAGAAGTTTCTACAACTTCTTGTATTTTCGCAGAGTGAATAAATTTTACATGGAGAAAAATGGGAGGGCGCCAAACTTAGGGCGAGGCCTCATAGAGAAATAACTAAGTACATAAGTTAATTTTAATATTGTTAGTAGAGGGTTATTGGAAAAGGAGAATGGGAATATAATGTTCTGTCCAATTTTATTTTATTTCAACCGAACGCGGCGCGGAAGATAGTTTAACGGGCATTGTATTGCACTGGAGTCTATTTATGAATTGGAAAAGTTCACTATTGCAGCACAAAAAGATTATGAAACGGAAAAGTTATTGCAGTTACGGAGATCACTTAGTAGAATTTGAACTTGAATCAGTTTATTGCGTTGAAGAGTTTTTAGATTGCAGTAGAATAATGCAGTAAAGTTCCCACGGTGGAAAGCAAATTAGATGTTGACCAGCAGTTTATGTAACGTAAATTCCTCAGTGAGGAGTATTCCCATAATTGGAGTGGAAAATACCAGATTGCTTGCATAGAAGAAAGATTGGTTGCCAAAGAAAGTTCTAGAATTGTGATAACTGTTAAATGGTGTAACAGAAATCCCTCGGAGGAAAGCTAAGTTTTACAGACAGCAGTTTAATTAACATGAATCCCTCGATGTGAGAAAGTATTCCCAGTTGTTTTGTACCAGAAGTACTAAATTTCCTTTTAGAAAGCTAGTTTAGATAACCATAGCCTTACAAAGGACAATCCCTCGAAGACAATATTGCACAACATTTAGCAATTTCACATACTGTCTATAAAATTGAATTAAAAAGCATTTAGCTATTTAAAAATCAATTAAAATGCTTTTAAAACAATGAAGTTTGTACTTAGCTTTCTTTCATGCCGAGCAGGCGGTGGTTCCTTGTGACGGTTAGTTTTACGAAGTAGACATGGCGTCTAGTTTAAAATGTCTCGTGAGTGCAGAAGACTTGCCCGGGGAGGGCCACAAACTGTATGCTCGAAGAGTGAAGCCAAAGTGAGGACGAGCGAACACGCACATGGAAGAGGAAGGTAAATGAGGGGAAGGGGAAGCAAAATAATTGGGGTTATTAGACAAGAAAGTGTGCATTATAATAACCAACATAATAAAAACAAAAGATTTTTCATAGATGTGAATTTTCTTCATGAAGCGGTGTTCATGGAGATGTTAGCTGGCGACAACGACGATGCCTCGTGGATTGATGAGGAAGTTCTCTAGAGTGTGGAGATATTGAGAAACTTCAGTAGTTAGCTGCTAGATGCCGCTAAGTTGTCCATGGAAGATACATATCAAGAACAGACTTATAAAAACATAAGCAAGGGCACGGAGAAAATAGACCATAAGGAATCAGTGTTGGTGTCTGCGAACAGGAAAAAAGAAATTAAATGAAACAAATAGATCAAAGAGCAGCAAAAGCTAATTCTGACAGACCTTGTATTCCAAAGAATACACCAGGACCCATGTTCATATAACATAATTTCTTTGTCTACGTGTGAGGAATGTGCCTTGCATTTTGTGCCGTACCTTTTTGTTACACCCTGTATAGGTAGAAGTAGTTTTAATAGAAAATTAATTTGTATATCTGTGACTTTATTCAGTTTTCTTTCAAATTTGGAGTATGTGTACATGTTATATTTTGCTATGTCAAGGCCAGGTGCGGAGACTAAGGGAGAGGATGTACCGAAAACCACAGGGTAAAGAATCGTACTTCAAGGCCAGTCCCGTCAAATGGTGTCTACTTTACGAGGCTATATGGAGAAGGATAGGGATAACGGTGGTGATATCAGAGGTGTGGAACCTCTCCAACCATAATATTTATCTTTCTTTAAAATAACAAGTTGGAAATAAATCTACGGATACCCTTTCAACTGGAACTTCCAGGAATGTCGGTCTCGGTGGTCACCCATCATTTAGCTACTACTGAAAAATTCATTCATAGTACCCTTAAATGGTAAGTTCCTTTTTATCTCTGATCTGACAGTTTACCATTTAATTTTGTGTGTTTTAATAAACATGATTTTGCTTTGAGTAACGACTTGCTTTCTCCAAAGTTAAGGCATAGCATAGCACGAAGCCTAGTTGCTGACTTGAGGAATGTCAAGATCACCACGTTGAACTAACAAACGTATTGGCATCGTTATGACTCGAACGTATCGTAATAACGGTAGTGAGATCTGATGAAATGTAAAGGCCTGTACTACATTATGGTACTTAATAAACTGTGGTAGAGAGCATCTTTCTCAGGTTTAAGGGCAAAATACGTCTGAATATTTCGTACGCAATATGGTATTCCTCTTTTATGCCTACATTTGAAGTATGAAATAAGTGCAGCAAAGATATCTTCATATACTGTACTATACAGTACTTCCTATGAAATACTGTGGAAGGAAAATGTTGAAGAGGATTTTCAAATGATAAACAGGAAAAACACTCAATGCTGGTGTAAATAAGTAATCTATCATGTTTGATTTATTGTTTAAAGGTGTCGAAGATGAAAGAGTATCACAAAGATCCAAGAGCAAAGAAATACAGTAATTAAATCTGCATATCATAGGAATTAACAACTACAAAATGATGTGGAACATGTTTTTATTCTTTCTTTCTTTCTTTTCTCGATCTATCTTGCAGAGGTATAAAAGATATAAAAGTACAGCACATGATAATGGACATCTTTCCTCCCTGATGCCGTGGCCCACACTGATGATTAGCAAATTTTACAACACATGTAAAAATTGGTTTGTTTAAAACAGTATATTACTGTAGCCTATATAAAATGTAGAATGGAATGTAGAACACATGATTTTTTAAATGCAGTTAAACTATTGCTGACAGATATCAGGAAATTCAAATAAATTACTTATTATTTATGAACAAAATGTTCAGTTAGGGACATGTACTGTAGCATACTATCTCTTCGTATGTTTAGGAGTTCTCCTGACCACATACGCAATTTGCCTAACAGTGGTGCCCAAACGGTAGGATATCTTACAGGGGAGTCTTCACTCTCGTTTACGGTCGGCGGCAAACTTCTATGAAGAAGGTATCCAAAAACTTGTGCCACGCTATGACAAATGCCTGCAAAAGTTCGGCAGTTATGTGGAAAAGTAGTTTAAGAGGTGTAGAATGTTGTGCAATAAATATTTTTTCTGTATTTGTACACAATTCAATTGTATTACCAAACGGAACTTACTTTCTGGACGTGCCTCGTATAACGCTTTTGCGAATTAAAATTCCGTTCAATTCCCTAGTTCTGTGCGTTCTTCGCCAATTTCATGTAGGATACTCAGACAGCCCAAAATCGAGGTGAAGTAAATTCCAGATTTTGGTAGTGAGATTGAAGACGGGGATCATCAGAGAACAATTAGGCCTATTATCGATATAGGATCTCAACATTCATAAATCCTTAAAAACCTGTCATGGAAGTGAAACACCAACATGTTGGGTCGGAGGCGTTAGATAATATTGATGATGATCATGTGCCATCAAGTCGGCGTCGACTCCTAGCGACTGCATGGATGGACTGTCTCCATATGATTCGGTCTTCAGCCTATACTTCAGATCCTTCAGTGACATATTCATGTTGGATTTGATGGAGTCGATCCATTTCAATGCTGGCCGCCCTCGTCTTCGAGACCCTTACACCTTTCCAAGCATAATTGTATTTTCCAACGAATCAGAACGCCTCATAATGTGTCCAAAATATGACAGCTGTAATCGTGTTATTAATGTTTCAAGAGACAGATCTGGTTTAATTTTTTGAATCACCCATACATTCGTCTTCTTGGCTGTCCTAGGAATACGCAGTATCCTTCTCCAACACCAGAGCTCAAAAGCATCAATGTACTTCCTATCTCGCTTCCTTATGGCCCAGCTTTCGCCTTAACCATTCTAATTTTAGTAGGCAAAGAAACATCGGAACACTTGAAGATCTTATCCAGGCCTTTAAAAGCTGCTCTTCCTAGGGCAAGTCTTCGGCGAATCTCTTGACTGCTTGAACCAATATTAGATAATTCTATTTGGAGGTGTAACGTCAAATAGAGAAACCCAACTATGCTACAGGACCTTACTTCAGAGTTTCCTGTGAATTACAATTTCTGGAACAGTCTTCAATCTGCGGATCCATCCTAAGAATTAAGCAGATGTCTGGTGTAAAAGAGTTGAGAAGGAGAAACATACTAGTTACCGACGTTGGGGATGAATAACCTGCAATTGAGCTGCTCATCGGGTCCGACTTGGAAAGAAAGTTATTTACTGGTCAAGTACAAGAGCTAGACTGTGGTCTAGTTGTAATGGAAACTCGACTTGGATGGGAGGTAATGAGTACCCTATCCAAGGAAAGTAAACATTTTTCCAATACTATCCGGTCATTACATAAAGTCACAGTACGGATCTGTCCCGACTCTGGAAACTGGAAATGCTTGGCATAACAGACACCAGTGAGAAACGTTAGTGGCTATTGATGTCAGAACAAATATCACCCAAAACTAACAAATCCTTACAAGTTTCTCCAGTTAACAATTGTATATATTGTAACTAGCGTTCTTCGAACGGTCTTCGGTATTAATAACCAGACGTTATCAATTGAGCTACTGTTGCAATGGTTAGGGGTTTGTCATTCCTTCATAAGAATATCAGAGCGAAGTTAATTTTCTGGGAATATCACAGACACTTAATTTAAGGGACTTAAAAGGTGGTTTTTGGAGATCCTTTATAGACTTCCGAATTTTATGTCTTACATTGAAAAGTGCAAAATATGCTTTGGTCGTCCTTCTAGGATAATATTTTAACATGTATTTTGAAAGGTTTTTCTCTGTACCCACCCTTCTTTGAGAAGTACGGTGAAGAGTATTATAAATGATTGGTGTATTGACTCTTATGGATGAAAAATCCACAGCCTGTTTCCAGTCGATCGACCGGGTCAGGAATGGAATGAATGAAGCCCCCATCTAGCGGCGAGGATATTAACTGTGCCGGCTGCCGAGGCCTGACGCACTCCTCTGGGGCAATGATTAAATGAATGACTGATGAAATGAAATGATAGTGGAGAGTGTTGCTGGAATGAAATTTTGACAGGGAAAACCGGAGTACCCGGAGAAAAACCTGTCTGCCCCCGTTTTGTCCAGCACAGATCTCACATGGAGTGACCGGGATTTGAACCACGGACCCAGCGGTGAGAGGCCGGCGTGCTGCCGCCTAAGCCACGGAGGCTTGCACTCTTATGGATACCATACCTAATTTTACGACATAAAGATACACAGATAAACAGACAAATCCACTTTTTGCTTGCATCCATCAAAAAACATTCCGAAACGCGTAAAAGAAACAAAATTGAAAATTGATTAAACAAACAATTATATATTTATAGATAGGTGTTAGGTATATATAACAGGTGGCCCGTTTACCCCGTGCAATCTTGTTTTAGGTGTCCCGCATACTTTACAGCACTTCAGCATACTTTCTGATATATTGGTATTTGGATAAAATAATAGAGAGAGCATTACAGTTGGCAGCCCTGGTGGCTCTTTAGAATACGCACAGTCATACCTGTTACACACATAATACATACGAAATGTGGTTGAAATCCAATCGATAATATAGAAGTTAATGCACTTAGAAATTGGACTTATCGGCAGGCTTAGAATCATGTTGGCAACGCTGGCATGTATGGACTCCTTAAAATGAATCTGGAATGTTATTATCTATATGTGTGGTAATTTTGGAATAGTTCGCATGCATAACTTCTCAAATTTCAATTGCGATTTTTCAGCAGTTGGTAGCACTGACGTAAATTTGAAATATGGCCGTGAGATATTCAGGTATAGATCTTTACTTTTACCAAATTTAGTTTCGATAGCTGCAGCCGTTTAGGAGTTCGATAGGGGGGGGGGGGGCACACATATAGACAGACAGACACACATTTTCCCGGATCGACCTCATAAGTCTACCTTTTCCTCATTTTTGCAAAATGGGAAAATAATGTAGTCTAAAAACGGGCCCTCACCCTTGTGTTAAGTCCCCATCCAGAGGAAGACCCCTTTAATAAATTATAAAGGCTTGTGGTGCATGGTAATTCAGTTTTTTTTTGCCTCCAATGGCCCAAATTCCTAAAAGCCGCAAAAATACTAATTCAAATCAGGAATTTTTGAAAATAATGTTGCTGTTTGGAGATATAATATACCTTCAGTACGACATATTGCACGTGTAGGCCTAAGTCGTGTAAAGAAAATCTAGGGTACCCCTTGACCCCCTTAGGCGCATTTACGAATTTTACTATCATAGTTGGTTCTATGATAACCTTATAGGCATTTGCAAACACTCACAGAAATGTAATAAATGGGTGGCATTGCTTCATACAGAAATAGATTGAAAGTTGGATGTCACCTCTTTAGATACTGTTGTCATGGATACCAGCTTGCATTCCTTCATTAGTTTATTAAATTAAATTAGTTTTCTGGAATATCTCAGAAACTGTTGGTTTTAGAGTCTAAAATGTAGTTTTCGGAGACCCTTCAGGGCCCCCGAGTTTTGATTCGTACACCAAGGGGCTGAAAACGAGCTTTGTCTCGTTGTTGTACGCCATAATATAAATATAGTATTATTAATAATAATAATAATAATAATATGGGGATAGGGATAGGGACAGGGATAGGGATGTAATAGACCTTCCGTAACATACTCGCACGTGTAAGTCGTGTGAAAAAATTCTAGGGTACCCCTTGAACCCCTTAAGCCCATTGGCGAATTTTACTATCTTAGTTGGTTCCGTGATAACCTTATAGCCGATTGCAAACTTTCACAGTAATGTAATAAATTGTGGGGTTTTAAGCCATATTTTCAGTGTTGCCTTACTAAACAAGAGTTTAGTGCTTTTCAGTCAGTCAACACGAATGTACCCAAAAGAGCTAGGTTATGCCCTAATCCTGGAATAAATTGCATGAGATTAATAAATACACTAGGATGACCAGTTTCGATCGTCAAGCCATCATCATCAGATCCATTACACTTACCTAGGCTATAAAATCTCTGTTTGAAAATAAAGGTGAAAATATTTACAATATGCACAATTATTTAGTTGCAGTATTGATACTGCAACTGTCGGTGCATGCTAAATGCAATATATATGATGTTAGGTGAAATGCTAAATGATGATAGATATCCGGAGTTTGTATATTTGGAGTGATTATATGGTCGCAAAAAATCAACTATGGTTAAGCTGTAATATTACAGGCTACTAATTATCTGGTTGTCTTTCTTGCTGGAGCTACGCGCAGTTTCGTGTTCACTGTTATTCCAGGTGTGGTCGACTAAGATGGGCTGTTATCTCAACGACACTGGTTTTTCCCTTTCTCCCCCTGTTCATATGTGCTGTGCGGAGTCAGTGCGAAGTGTTTATGTGGGATGTTGCCAAAACTAGATAGATGTATGTTATTGAATGAGGTGGATCTACAACTATTAAAGCGCGTGGATCATTACCCGCCACGCGTGGACCATAAGCCATTCAAACTAAGCGCTCCCGGTCTTTTGGGGACGTCCCGGCACCTTTAATACTGCCGCGAATACAGGCCTTGGTTTATTGCAGAAGAAAAGTACATCGTGCACCTGATCAAGATAACATTTACCTATTAAACCCCTTAATTCCCCCCCCCCCTTTTCTTATCTAGGTTGGCTGTATCGCTAAATTGTGTCTTGTTTCCCACAGGGTGTATTTTTTAGTAGAGTGAAGAGGGGTGAGCTCTCCATAAACGTGTGTTTATTTAGATTCTTGGGATTGTTTCGTTTGACTAGGAGTATCTCGATTGCATCCTTTATGTCAAGAGCTCTGCCTTTCGATTATAACGCATGTCTACTCGTCTTCCACTCTGTCCGATGTAATTGGCTTGACAACCAGTGTCTTGGCACGTTATAGAATATACCCCTGACTTTGAATATGGGTCATGTTTATTTTGTAGGTGCCTACCGGTTGTGTTTTTCGTTGTGAATGTAATAAAAGGAATTGCATTGCGTCTTACAGAAATAGATGGAGCTCTGAGATTCTGTTGTCATGGTTACCTGCTCATATTCTTTATGTTCTTATTGTTTTAAAGGGCGGAACAGCGAGGTCATCTGCCCCAAAACTCATATTATTTCATTAGTTTATTAAATGAAATTAGTTTTCTGGGAATATCTTAAATGTTATTGGTTTAGGGCCTTACGATGTGATTATCAGGGCTCTTAAGGGCCTCCGAGTTATGTTTCTCACATTGTGGGGCTGAAAATGAGCTTTGCCTCGCGCCTTCTACGCCTATTTCAGCATTTATTTTACGGGATTAGGCCCCCATTTATGACAGGTACGGAAAAGAGTTACATCAATGATTGGTGTCGTGCCAAATTTTACGTTGATCCACCCAGCCGTTCTCGAGTTATAAGGGAACAAAATTGTCCACAGACAAACAGACTGACCGACATACAGACAGACATGTTTGGTTGGTTCCCTAGTTTACGGGCTGCGACAACGCGGCCATGTAGCCCCGTTTACTTTGGGTGTGTGTAGAATCTGTCTGATATTCTGTGTTAATTATCATGACTGTATTAGTGTGTGTTATCTGTCTTTAATTCAAGGACTGCAGTCGATAATTTCAAGTAGTTCCTACTTTCGCTACCAAATGCTACCGTCCACGACACTTAGCTGTAAACTTGGCTACTTCTAGATCCCATCGCATCCAGCGTCTGGTGACGAACGTTGGAACTTCGGAGCATTAATCAAACCTAACCTACAAATTTTGCTTCACACAGGTTTAGTTAGTGGAGAGTTCTTATACATGACATAAATCTATGACATGGGCCCGCCGGCTTTACTTCCCCACCGAGAGAAAGCATACTGAGGGATTTTTAACGCTCTTAAAAATCCGACGACTTCGGCCGGGTTTGAACCCGCGACCTTGGGCATAGAAGCTCAGCATGCTACCAACTACGCCACCGAAGCCGCCATATACAAACAGACAAAAATGTAATTTTCCCGCGCATCCGTCATAAAGCGTCTGAAACGCGTTAATAAAGCAAATTTCTGTAGAAATTCAGAAAAAAACAGACAAACTTTCATTTTTGTATACAGTGTATTGGGATTATATTATTCCACATAATCGTAGACACAGATTTAAAAGCCTGAGTGTAGAGGTCCTGATGATGATCACTTGACGATCGAAACTGGTAATCCAAGTGCATTTATTAATTTCATATAAATGTTTTCAGGTTCAGGGAATAACATCCATCACAATTTGGGTACAATTTTGTTGACCGACTGATTTACTCGTATCAGGAAACATATATAGCCTAAATCCGGTACTATCAAAAAACAAATATTTCACTAAACAACGTTGTACCAATATTTTCCAATGTCCCGCCGGTTGAGTGTAGCCTTCACTAGATCATTCATGGAGCACTGGAGTGGACAGACGCCTCAGTTAAGGAGTTGGGCCATTTTTAGCCTATTTTCAATTTTGAAAAAATAGGCTTATGAGATCACCTTTTGTCCGTGTGTGTGTGCGTGTGTGTGTGTGTGATTCGTGTGTGTCCCCCCCCCCCTAATAAAATCTAAACGGCAGGAGCGATTTAAATGAAACTCAGAAAGTTCATAGCACTATTCCCGGCGACCTCGACCGTGCCCTTCAAATTTTGTTACGACTCACCAATCCAACATGGCGGCTGTGCGAAATATTTCACCAGCATTCAATATCTCCGAAACTATTACCGATATTACCCTGACATTTTCTATGGTGATAGAGGGAACTACTATAAATTCACTTATGTAACTTTTGAAAACCTGGTAATTACAAAACCAACATGGCGGCCAAGCGAATTTGCAACTTTTAAATAGACGTTTCTCGCGATTTGACCAACCAAACGCAATGAAACTTGGGACAGTATATGTTTATATACATTGTAATGCACCGACATCTAACTTCGTTCAATTGTTTACATAATCACAAGATGGCGGATGTGCGAAATATTTCACCGGCATTCTATATCTCTGAAACTATTAGTGAGTGGTATCTCCCTAAAATTTTGTACGGAGATAAAGGGCACTACTGGAATTCCATCTATAAGACTTTCAAAAACCGGTTAACTACAAAACGAACATGGCGGCCAAGCGAATTTGAACATTTTAAATAGACCTTTCTCGCGATTATTTATACACATTGTAATCCACTGGTATCTAATTTAGTTCAATTGTTTACATAACCTCAAGATGGCGGCAGTGCGAATTTTAAAATTAAGTTTTTATTTCTTGTTATGTAGTCATGCGATCGAAGTGAAAGTTTGAATAATGAACCTTTCCTTTAATGGTACATGACTCTATGGCCTATACATTTAACAATCCAACATGGCGACCATCCGAAATATTTAGACGATACTGAATATCTACGAATCTATTTTAGCAATCAAACTGCATTTTTTAATGTTCATAGGGGTTATGAACTTAAGTTCACCTATAGGACTTTAAATAACCTGGTGATCACAAATCCAACCTGGCGGTGACGCGAATTATAAATATTCACATGGACGTTTCTCGCAATTTAACCATCCGCGTGCAGTGAAACTTGGTACAGTAAATCTTTATCCGAATGTTAATCCACTGGCATCTAATTTATTTCAATTGTTTCCATAACCTCAAGATGGTAGCTGTGAAAATTTTTTAAATCTCCTTGTTTTTTCTTGTGTCTTATTTATGCGATTGAAGTTTGAATACTACACGTTCAAAATAATCTGCATGTAACAGTAAACTCTAGGACCTACATATATAAAATCCAACATGGCGACCATCCGAAATATTTAGTCGGTTCTCAATATCTACGAATCTATTACAGCAATCAAACTGAAATTGTGTATGTTGATAGTGGCAATTAACATAAGTAGGTTATATGAAAATAGGCTGTATAGTTCTTCACGGAACTACTTGTTTTTCTTCACCACAATCACAGCAGGCCGGCTCACAGGGGAGTCCCCACTTCTTAAATCTTCAAGGGATAGAGGTCTCTATATTAACCACCTGTCGTAAGGACTGTTCATGCTTTCAAAGATGCTGATAGTTGACTTTTTAACCCAAATTTCGAAGAATTTTCATGCCGAAGTATTTCTTAAAACCAAATATACCTTCGTATCTACTTGACGTAATATGTTGGATAAAATTTAAAAAAAAATTAAAACTAAAAACATTAACAATTAAGGTGTGAAATAAAATATAAATATAGAAATAAAAATAATAAAAATAAGATTACAATAATAATTTTACAGTATGCAACGAGCCTATAATGGCAATAATTAAGACACGAGTATGTTTATGAAACTTGCTACGCTCGTTTCATAATTTCCATACGAGTGTCTTAATTACCAATATGGGCGAGTTGCATACCAATGTTTATGTTCGACGACAATTATAACTTTATTATATTTAATTTTATGTTCGAACAGAAATATTCATAAATATCTGTCGAGATTCAGTCACTTGAATTTATTGATCGGAGTGCAAGCGCCGAGTTTCCTCTCTTGACTTTCCAAGATCGCTGATCCACGCATGCGATCTGTCTGCTTGGCAATGCCATATGTTTACAGCCAGCCGTCAGCACCAGCATTCACTCAAAATGTCACCGAAGTAGTATGAAGGAATGCCCTGTGTAGAAATTGGAGTTGGGGATATTAAGGTACAGTGCTATTTCTTTTCTCATATTCGCCAGTTTATTTACGCGAAGATATGGGACGTTGCACTTTCCATGTCGGTGACTTTGTCTTTGTGTTTGCCATTATAACTACAATGGTTGATCGGATGTCTTTTACATTGTCAAATTTGAAATCATCTAATTCATGTCCGAGATGTTGGATTCTGTGTTCAAGTGCGAAGCTATCAAGTACCTAATTGGTCATGCATCATACATCTTGAGCTCTGATTGGTTGGAGAAACTGTACCATAATGAAAACTTGTACTTAGTTTTCTGATATATAATATTTACATTTCGCCATAGTCGAACATAAAATAAATATAATAATTAAAATAATGACTACAACTATAAAACTAATATTAAAATAATTGTAAAAATCAATTCAATATTAGTTAATTAATTCGATAAAATAAAGATTAAATCGATAAGATCATAAATTGAAAATTAAAAGTAAATATATAAACATTAAAATTAGAGAAACAAAAAATAACATTATTAATTCTTCTTCTTCTTCTCCTTCTCGTGGATGGGTCACTTAGGACCTCGCGGAATCAACGTATGTTGAGCCTTCCTCCTTGCCCAATAGCTCTTCATATGCATGGATTGTTGTAGTTTCTGTTCCTCCGACCATGCACGTCGTGTTGGCTTCTTCTGAGCTTCCTCAAATCTCCTTGTGTGAACAATATCCCTGATTACTTTTCTATTCATCAGATCTCCACCTGTTAATACCAATTTGGTCTTGTACGTTTGTTCTGTAGAAATTTGTGGATTCGGTAAGTAAGTCTCGTATATGGACTTAGAACAGCTAAGGCTTCAGTAAGTTTCCTTTCTACAGTCTCAAACTGACTCCTCTGGGTGACAATAGCATGGTCATCTGCATATATGAAACTCCTGGTTCCATGTGGCCTTGAACGACTGAAAATCATTTATATTTTGTTAACTAAGGCAACACTAAAAATGGCTTCTAAAACAATAAGATGCATAGTTAGCTAATTACACAGGTCTCATCATCACTATCATATGCATGGATTGTTGTAGTTTCTGTTCCTCCGACCATGCACGTCGTGTTGGCTTCTTCTGAGCTTCCTCAAATCTCCTTGTGTGAACAATATCCCTGATTACTTTTCTATTCATCAGATCTCCACCTGTTAATACCACTTTGGTCTTGTACGTTTGTTCTGTAGAAATTTGTGGATTCGGTAAGTAAGTCTCGTATATGGACTTAGAACAGCTAAGGCTTCAGTAAGTTTCCTTTCTACAGTCTCAAACTGACTCCTCTGGGTGACAATAGCATGGTCATCTGCATATATGAAACTCCTGGTTCCATGTGGCCTTGAACGACTGAAAATACACAACTGCAACTAATTAAAGTAATGGACAAGTCACTGGACATACAGATTGGAAGGGAAATGTATTTAGAATTTCAATAACATTCAACAATGTCTTCAGTTTTCCACCAATAGTTAAAACTTATTTTATCCACCAGACATATATGAATGCCTTCATAATTAACTCAGAAGTTTAATGCATTCCTAAACTGATAAGTTTATATATTTGATTTGGACAAAAAGAATAAATTGATACTTTACTTAAAGATAGTCCCACACAGAGCATACAAGTTGAGAATACAGCGATGAAGATCCAACATCATCCTGCATAAATTAAACCAAAATTCTGCTAACAAACGCCTTTCAGGGCCAACCAACTGGCCTTGGGGTGTGTGCTGAAGTTTATATAACATCTGATCAGCAATGATGCTACTACCCACTGTATTCTTAACTTATAGGACGAGCACCATAGCAAGTCATTAATGAAGAATCTTTACCTTGTTTGGGTACGAGGTTAAATATGTCAGTGATAGCCTGGATCATTTCTCAGGAGAACAATTGCCTTCTTTCCTCCACCACGGAGAAAAACAGCATTTTAACGATTTTTCTTCCTAAGATATTGGAGCACAGTTCACAGAATTAGGTACCTATGGAACAAATAATAGTGAAAAATAATTGATAAGCCAAGTAGAATGACATCTCTACGATAATTATCACAGATACCAAATGACACCTATACCCACGACTAGGATTTGTTTTTGGAAAGATCTACTATGGAAACACGCATATTCTTAAAATAAGACATATGCTATTAGTTGCACTTACTTGGCGTGTTTGGAGGACATCCATTTACTTCTCGAGTTGCACGAAGAAGATGTAGTGTAAGAACAAAGGCGATATAAATTTCCTTTACCGAATATTGGTTCTCTACCATGACTTACCACAGTAAATAGTATAAATATTTATAAGAAAACTACCTATAAACACATAAATAGACCCCAGCTTAGAAGCCAAATCATGTAAACTAAGGAAGTCAAACTTCACCCAACTAGTGGATATAAGGGATCGCTCAGTAACGTTTCTTTACCAATGTGCGAACGAGGTCTTCAGTATACATGTCTTAATTAAATTAAATAATTACGGTGTTCGAAGTCATTTTTAGCCTATTTTCAATTTTGAAAAAAATAGGCTTATGAGATCACCTTTTGTCCGTGTGTGTGTGCGTGTGTGTGAGGTGTGTGTGTGTGTGTGTGCGTGTCAGCCTAATAACTTCTAAACGGCTGGGGCGACTTCAATGAAACTCGGTAAGTTCAATCTGAACAGATCATTCAGGAAGACCCCGACCGTGCCCTTCCAATTTTGTTACGTCTCACCAATCCAACATGGCGGCTGTGCGAAATATTTCACCAGCATTCAATATCTCCAAAACTATTCCCGATATCACCCTGGAATTTTTAACGGTGATAAAGGGATCTACTAGAAGTTCACCCATGTGACTTTTGAAAAACTGGTAACTACAAAACCAACATGGCGGCAACGCGAATTTGCGACTTTTAAATAGACGTTTCTCGCGATTTAACCAACCAAACGCAATAAAACTTGGTACAGTATATGTTTATTCACATTGTAATGCACCGACATCTAACTTGGTTCAATTGTTTACATAACCACAAGATGGCGGATGTGAGAAATATTTCACCGGCATTCTATATCTCTGTAACTATTAGCGGTATCCCCCTGAAATTTTGTACGGAGATAAAGGGCACTATTGGAAGTTCATCTGTAAGACTTTCAAAAACCGGTTAACTACAAAACGAACATGGCGGCCAAGCGAATTTGAAAATTTTAAAAATTTTAAATATGCCTTTCTCGCGATTTAATGTTCCAACCGCAATGAAATCTGGTACAGGAAATGTTTATACACATTGTAATACATTGGTATCTAATTTAGTTCAATTGTTTACATAACCTCAAGATGGCGGCTTTGCTAATTTTAAAATTAAGTTTTTATTTCCTGTGTCATAATCATGCGATCGATGTGAAAGTTTGAATAATGAACCTACGCATTAATTTTCCTTTAATGGTACATGACTCTATGGTCCATACAATTAACAATCCAACATGGCGACTATCCGAAATATTCAGACGGCTCTGAATATCTATGACTATTATTATGGCAATCAAACTGATTTTTTTTTTATGTTCGTAGGGGCTATGAACTTAAGTTCGCCTTTAAATAACCTGGTGATCACAAATCCAACATGGCGGCGAGGCGATATATAAATATTCACATGGACGTTTCTCTCAATTTAACCATCCGTGTGCAGTGAAACTTGGTACAGTAAATCCTTATACGCATGTTAGTCTAATGGCATCTATTTTTTTCAATTGTTTCCATAACCACAAGATGGCAGCTGTGCGAAATTTTAAAATCTCCATGTTACTTCTTGTGTCCTAATCATGCGATTGAAGTTTGAATGCTACACGTACACAATAATAATCATGTAACAGTACATAACTCTAGGACCTACATATATAAAATCCAACATGGCGACCATCCGAAATATTTAGTCGGTTTTCAATATCTACGAATCTATTACAGCAATCAAACTGAAAAGTAGTATGTAGGCTAGATAGAGGTAATTATCATAAGTAGGATATATGAAAATAGGCTGTATAGTTCTTCACGGAATTACTTGTTCATTGGTGCCTTAGTAATCGAAATTAATGATTTTCAGTCGATCAATATGATTGTACCCAATTGTATTGGGTGTTTACCTAATCCTCAAAAGATTTAAATGAGGTTAATATATACAGCATTCACATAATCACACTCAGCAAGTTGAATCACCAATTTCAGTGTACCCTCTTAGTGCCAAGCCATTTCCTGAAATACTCGCCAAGAATGCCAAGCCATTTTCAATAGTCATGCAGACTATTCGAAAAAAAACAACATAAATACCACATTTCCAACGATAGAATCATCATTATTTTTGCTTTGCATTATAACCAAAACCTCATTCATTCATACATTATGTTCATAAAAGTAAATACGGCATCTAAACCTTTTTTAATTGGGGTTATTCTGATAATTGTTTAATTTTTCAATTTTTTTGTGTAAAAAATCAGTTTTGAGCCTAAGTTAAGCACACCTAAGAGTCATATTCGAGGAAACACTACGTTTCCAGCTGTTGAAAGTTCTTAGATACATCTGCAGGCAGAAAACTTCAACAAGAAGAAAACAACTGCACCTCAATTTTGGCGGGAACGCGCGTGATTGGGGGAGCGCAAAGGAAGGGCGTGAATACAAACTCTAACCTATCGCGGAACGGACTTTGAAGGAAAAAAGTAGACACCGCACAGGCAAGCTTGGAACCTCACCTTTCCAACAGTATGAAATAATCACAGATGTATGCCTACAGAAGTCTAGAAATATAGGATAAACAGCGCGCAGATTGAATCGGCTTTGGCACTTTTGGCGCGAGCAGCTAGAGACGATCTGATCGGAGCGTGGCACTCAGAGGGTTAACACAAAATCTCATATAACTACCATATATTGACTACAGTTGTTGAGTTTAACTACTACTGCAACTAATAAGTGTACATATTGTAAATACTATCACCAATACTTGTAGACATAGCCTAAGTGTAATGGATCTAATGACGATCGCTTGACGATCGAAACTGGTCATCCAAGTGAATTAATTAATCTCATATAATTTGTTTTCAGGATTAGGAAACCACCCATTATCATTGATCACAATCGTGTTGATGGACTAAAAACATTAATTTCGATAAATGAAAAATCGACAACTCACTTTCTCACAAAATTTGATACCGGCATATTTCAGACATTTAATACCCACGGGATCTTATTAATTTGTTGGCTGGACCACTAGAAGCGCTCCAAACCAGGGGGTGGCGGGTGGTGTGGTATGTGCAGACTTTGCATTTTTTAAATTGTTCCTACTTTTGCCGCCAAACGCCACCGTCAACGACGCAGTCGGCTCCTGGTAACTAACATAGAAACCAAGAGCGTTGTTTACATTCTTAACCTATATAATTTAGCTTCACACAGGAGTAATTAGTGGAAGGTTCTTTAACTTGCCATAAATCTATGACATGGGACCGCCGGCTTTACTTACCCTCCGAAGGAAGGCATACTGAGGGATGTTTAACGCTCTTAAAAATCCGACGACTTCGGCCGGGTTAAGACATTTGGCCTGTTAAACAGGGACTGATATGTGTTGTAATATTGCCATGCTGTGACGTTTCAACAAGGAACATGGCCACTTCGGGTGTCCAGCATGGTTCTTACTGTCCGTGGTATACCACGGATCAAGTTGTCCTGGTCCTCTTGAGGCAGGCGATCCCACTCTTCGACGGTGGGGCCCCCATGATCTCTTGGTGGGTCAGGCGCGGATCTAGAGTTTGGCTTGGCGGGGGGGGAGGTCAGAGAATTGAAATTGTTAAGAAAAATGGTATCACTAAAAACGCAATCACAAAATAAACAAACGTACAAAACCAGACCAATTTTTTTGCAAGCTACATGGATAGAAATTTGATGCGTTTAGCGCACCAAAAATATTCGTACAAATTGCAATGGCGTGTTTTGCAACTTTTCCATCGAGCTTCGAGAAAAGTATCAAGGTACGTTACAGTTTCGGCAAATCGAGTTGGTACCGACAAAGGGAGAAAGTCACAGCTTAAATTGCCAACCAAGCTTGCAGTTTGGACGACAGCAAAAATTTTTGGTGCGAAAAAAGCCAAAAATTCCTATCCGTGCGTTGCTGCACATTCATCGTGACATCACTATAAACATCAATTCAGTAATCACAAGGTTTGCTAAACAAAATAGACCAGTTGATTTTGTTATATAAAAATCGTTTTTATATAGCCTAACAGGTAAGAAGTTGTAAATATGTACAGTTGTAACAGAATATAATAATTGCAATAAAGATATTTTCAGTATTGAATAAAATGAAAAAAAAAACACACCTGTTTTTCAGTTAAAATTCGTTAAGTTTTATTTGTCTGGTTATTGTGTTTTCTTTTTTTGAATTTGCAAAAAAAAAAAATGGTCTCTGTTTGGGGGAGGGGATCATGACCCCCGTGACCCCCCCCCCCTTAAATCTGAGCCTGTGGTGGGTTATGGGGAAGGCGGAGGTGGGGGGCGTGGACGCTGAGCAATAGCACGCTTCAGCACATCCCACACATGTTCGATACAATTTATGTCTGGCAACATCGCAGACCATTCCATTCGTGCAATGGTGGACTCCTAGAGGAAGTTTTGTACCACCGCTGCTAGACTGCTTATAGGCTAAGCAAAACTTTTCATTTGATGTGTATATTTATTTTAATTTAAATGTGTTTATAAATTACTAATTTGATAGCTTGCCACGGTTGGTGAGTGGTTATCGTGTCGGGCTACGAACCCCAAGCTTGCAGATTCGCACCTGGCCGTGGTAAGTGGTTTTGAAATGCGACGAAAATCACGGCACGCATATCATACATTGTTGGCATTGTTGTATTTGAATTCAGTAGGCCGTGTTCATAATGGCAAAATTAATCTAGGGATTTTCCGCCAACACAAAGTTCCTCATTTCTCTACTAGAATGTGTTATAGTGCCAAGGAGCTTAGATTTCTAACCTCCTTGATTTTCATAGCGCTCCAGAACAACAAAATTCGACATGCAAGCTGCCCTCTGGGCGTCAAATAATAAAGCTTGCACCCGGTTCCTAAGGCCATACGATATTATTATTATACTAATTTGATTATTAACTCAGGTAGGCTACTTCTATCATGATAAGGCGCAGGGCCATTAAACATGTGCGCGCGAGTAAACACAGCAAGCTAAGCCGGCTGTGACTAGCGCTGATCGCTTCCACGTGCACCCGGTCCAGCCGGCAGTGGCGTGTTTCGCTGACAAATATCGTTAGCTCAAGTGTTTTGTCATTCATATTGGTGTGTATTTGCAAAGCTTAGAGGTTAGTGTTGCACGTTTAGTGAGTATTGTGATTACTGTGATCGTTGGCCATGCCAAGATACCAATTCACTTTGCACGAACATGTGTATATCCACAATTCGTATATGAGAAGCAGAAAATCTTGTCCTGAAACAAGACGAAAATTTTGATAATCAAGTTACCAGGAAGACCTGTGCCTAAAGCCAGTAAAATTAGGAGGCTCGCTAAACGATTCAAGGAAACAGGCTCCGTAAATAATAAAAGAGTTGACAGACTTTCTTTCATCAAAAGATTCAGCATCGCCTATGAGCACTGTAAGTACACATTATTGCACATGTTTGGTAAAAGTGTGATAGTGCACGCCGACTGCCGGATGGACTGTGTGCGCGCGCCCGCGATCCGCGCTAGTCACAGTCGGCTTAGCTTGCCGTGTTTACAGGCGCGCACACACATAATGACCCTGAAGAAGTATCAATATTTGTATCGATAGTTTTCACATTCCTTTTAATAAAAATCCACGTAACGTTTGTTCTGTTTACCTTTTTCTGTGCAATGTAGCAACGCCAAGTTTTTTGGATCTCAATTGCTGCTTGGTTCAGTGTTGCTTCATCCCGTTTGACAGGTGCGATTCCTCGCATCATCATCTTCTTAATCTCATAGATACCATTCCAGAAAGCCGCTACTGTGCGCCCTTGCCGAGCGCGTTCATGTTGCTGTATTAGTAGAATTGCTTGTTCGCGAGGCATTGGGGGCTCTGGAGGAGGCTTCGGCTCCATCCACGGGAACACACGCACTGAAAAAATATTGCTATTATTAATATTATTATCTATACTAATATAATAATGCTGAAGGGTTTGTTTGTTTGTGTGTTTAAACGCGCTAATCTCTGGAACTTATTATTATTATTATTATTATTATTTATTTACATTGTTTAGACCCAAAGGATCACATTAAGCAAATTATGTTCTGGTGCTGTTCTTCTTGTTCTTCCAGAACTCCTTCATCATCTCACTGTGTCGGATTCGACGTTCCTCCATCCATCCTTTCCCTGGTCTCCTTGGTCGATCTTCATGTGTGACTTCCCAACTGTGGATCTTATGTCGGAATGTCATTCGATCGTCTATGTCTATTGGTATGATGTTGGCACTATCGAGATCAATTTGGACTTGGGTAACCCAGACTGTTTTCACTTTAAGTTTTCGTAAGTAAGTCAATTAGTATTATTATTATAATTAGACTACTATTATTATTATTATTATTATTATTATTATTATTATTATTATTATTATATCGTATGGCTTTCAGTGCCGGAAGAGTCCGGGGACATGTTCGGCTCGCCTGAGTCTGTAGCTGCTTCCAGCAGACACCTTTAGGGAGAGTTACAAATTCCGTTCA
Source organism: Meconema thalassinum (assembly GCA_946902985.2). Classification (NCBI taxonomy): domain Eukaryota; kingdom Metazoa; phylum Arthropoda; class Insecta; order Orthoptera; family Tettigoniidae; genus Meconema; species Meconema thalassinum. Next base: position 999,522,791 of record OX336388.2, on the reverse strand, counting down.
ATAGCAAGTAGTTCCAACTTTCACTACCAGATATCAATGATACCTAGCGGTGAACGTTGGAACTTTGATAGAGCAATCCGACGAAATCTAACCTAACAATTGAGCTTCACACAAGTTTAGTCTGTGGAAGGATCTTTTACATGCTATAAATTTATGACATGGGACCGCCGGCTTTACTTCCCCTCCGAAGGATGGCATTCTGAAGGATTTTTATCGCTCTTAAAATCCGATGACTTCGGCTGGGTTTGAACCTGCGATATTGGGCATAGCGGTACAGCATGCTACCGACTACGCCACCGAAGCCATTATTATAATATATAACTTACGAATATGATTAAAAAACAGGAAAGAAGTGGAAAGTACAGAGAAAGAAAAAACACAGTGAATATACTCTATGACAGGTTTGGGGGATGCAAGAAGAAAGAGACAAAAATGAACATGAAAATTAAATGTATTTTAACGCTCTCCTTAAGGGGGAATTAACTAAAACAATAACAATGATAATAATAATATGATTTTAATATGATTTCAGTAGTATAGGTCCCTTGTGCAGCGCTCACATATAACCGTTCTTAACAAATGTGCATTCAAAAGATAGAGAATTACCTCGAGCCGTTGCGATTCGCTTATTCATTTCAAAAATATCGACTTTTTTGTTTATAAGCCAATGTATAATAAAAAAACAAGATGATTCCCCGGCCAGAACTGTATGGCGTTGAACCCGCATAGCGGTATAGTCGGGCACATACCCAGCCCCTGTCAGAAATGTGTCTGGTCGAGCCCGCATAGCAGTAAAGCCGGGCACAGAGACAGCCCCTGGCGGAACTGTGTCTCGTCGAGCCCGCTTATCAGTAACGCCGGGCACATAGCCAGCCCCTGTCAGAACGGTGTCTCGTCGAGCCGCTTAACAGTAACGCCGCGCAAATAGCCAGCCCCTGTCAGAACTGTGTCTCGTCGAGCCGCATAACAGTAACGCCGGGCACATAGCCAGCCCCTGTCAGAACTGTGTCTCGTCGAGCCGCTTAACAGTAACGCCGGGCACATAGCCAGCCCCTGTCAGAACTGTGTCTCGTCGAGCCCGCTTAACAGTAACGCCGGGCACATAGCCAGCCCCTGTCAGAACTGTGTCTCGTCAAGCCGCTTAACAGTAACGCCGGGCACACACCCAGCCCCTGTCAGAACTGTGTCTCGTCGAGCCCGCTTAACAGTAACGCCGGGCACATAGCCAGCCCCTGTCAGAACTGTGTCTCGTCGAGCCCGCTTAAGAGTAACGCCGGGCACATAGCCAGCCCCTGTCAGAACTGAGTCTCTTTGAGCCCGCTTAACAGTAAAGCTGGGCACATAGCCAGCCCCTGTCAGAACTGTGTCTCGTCGAGCCCGCTGAACAGTAAAGCCGGGCACATAGCCAGCCCCTTTCAGAACTGTTCCTCGTCGAGCCCGCTTAACAGTAAAGCCGGGCACATAGCCAGCCTCTGTCAGAACTGTGTCTCGTCGAGCCCGCTTATCAGTAAAGCTGGGCACATAGCCAGCCCCTGTCAGAACTGTGTCTCGTCGAGCCCGCTTAACAGTAACGCCGGGCACATAGCCAGCCCCTGTCAGAACTGTCTCTTTGAGCCCGCTTAACAGTAAAGCTGGGCACATAGCCAGCCCCTGTCAGAACTGTGTCTCGTCGAGCCCGCTTAACAGTAAAGCCGGGCACATAGCCAGCCCCTGTCAGAGCTGTGTCTCGTCAAGCCCGCATAACAGTAACGCCGGGCACATAGCCAGCCCCTTCAGAACTGTGTCTCGTCGAGCCCGCTTAACAGTAAAGCCGGGCACATAGCCAGCCCCTGTCAGAACTGTGTCTCGTCGAGCCTTACTGTTGTGCGAGGCTAATGCACAACGACAATGGTGTTGAAATGCAAGATATTTATCTCGCAAGGAGGGTGTCTTGTAGCTGGACACACGTTGTCAGCAGATACATCTCGGGATGGCGACAGGCCGCTAATTCAGGAAAGGTCAGGGAAGGGAGTTGGAAGGATGTCATCCGTGAACCTGTTTAAAATCACCGTCCCTTTTACCTAGCTCGTATTTAAGGCCGTTTATAGGAAACGGTGCTATCTAATTGGCTTCCATACTCGTAGCTATTCCAACTGTGATGGCGAATAGTAGCCTATGTCCCTGAGTATCGAACTAGAAACCACAACACCATACTTGCAAGGGAGAATGATCGTCACTGCTGATTTTTGATGTTGTAACATAATGGTACTTTCAGTTATTCATTATCATATGCTATAGATTCAAGAGGACCGCCGTTCGTTGTTTTTAAAGTATTATTCTTATGGCGTATATCAGCAAGGTCCCTTTTATGGCATTTCTTTCTAAGATTCATTTTAATTGCGCAATTACATTCTGCATGGGTCACTATTTCGTTTTAATATAATGCCAGGGCCAATTTCTTGAAAATTTGACATTTAAGTCGCTATTATTTTGCTTTTGGCATATGATACTCCATAGGCCTATATATTTATAGCTGATCAGTAATTTTTGTTATTGTAGTTATAACATAGAAAGTTATTTATTTTCAAACTATGAATTTTCAGGATGGCCGCTTTACGTGATAATCAGTTGATCACCTACACTTCTGACGCCTCTTATGTACTGTATAGTACGCCTCTTCTACCAAGTTTTGACTTAATTGTGCAAAAACATCCTGGGTTACTAATGTGTATACTTCAACAGTAGTCTACGCCTAACCACCATCTTGAATCTATCGAGTCACTGGTCTTTTGCTTTGGGCATATGAAGTGACCTACAATTTCAGGATGGCTGCTGCACGTGATATTCGGTATGATAAATTTATCACTTACACTTCTGACGCCTCTTATGTAACTTATTATAGTTCTAGAATACTGAAAGTTTTTCGATTTTGTTTAAAATTTCAAGATGGCCTATGTGCCCTAGACTATATTGAGTATGATAATCGTTTGTCTAACGCAAGTGAGAGCTCTTATAATATATTCATCTCTTGGCGAGATTCATTTCAAAAACCCAATTTTATTTTGAGTTACCGATTTTAACGTTCTAATAGTTCGTGCAGCCACCATCTTGATTGTATGGGGAGTCTGTTCCTTTTCCCTTACCATACAGGTCCACATATTCGGTCCTACCTTGTCACTAATTTTCGTTGAAATAGCTCATAAATGTTGAGAGTTATTTATTTTTATATTTTGTAATTTCAAGATGGCAGTAACACGTAACATACATTCTCCTGTAATTATCAGGTAAAAAACTATATAAACTATATAAGTAGCTGAACGCCAAATACTGGATCATAAGTTATTAATTATAATACTTGCACGATTCGCACGGCCATCACCTTGAAATTGTCAGGCTGATGTCCTTGTAGATCGGGTGCCAGACGCATCCCACATCTATACTAAAATAATAAAGCTGAAGAGTTTGTTTGTTTGTTTGTGTGTTTAAACGCGCTAATCACTGGAACTACCAGTCGGATTCGAAAAGTTATTTTGTATATAACAGCCAAATTCAAGAGGAATAATTTAGGCTATGTAGCATTAGGCTACACCTGTCAGGTAACCATCAAGATCGATTTTTGTTCAGTAAGTCGGAAGAACAAGCGCTCCAGGACAGCTTCAATAATACCTAAGTCTATTGTTGCCTGGTAATGCGGGCTACATCACATCGCCCCTACCAGTGTTCAGGAGCAGAATTGCGAGCTGCTTATAAATTGCAGTCACGGGAAGTAATTAGTGCACAAAGATTTCTTAGGCCCCTTAAAAGTTATCATCATGACAATAGTATGTCTCTGTATAAGGGCGATGGTGTTGGTGCAGTATACTGAGGTTTTCAGCTGCAATAAGCGTTGGTGCTTTCCAATCCTTATCCATGAGCGCTCGAGTTCTGTAGTAGTATTCATTATCATCCATAAAACAAATAAATCCACCGGGCGAAGCCGGGCACTACTGCTAGTGAAGATATATACTGTTTTTGAAAAATTTGGTACAGATTCGATGATTATTTTAGTTGATTTCCTTTGCTACTGGTACCTCTGTGCTTAATGTCCTGAGTATGTTGCTGAGAATACTCACAATTGTTCTTCTCCCTGATGCGTAGCATTGTTTTGTTCCTCTCAGCTATCTGTTTTTCTCGACCATCGCGTATGAACGAGGGTGTCGGTAACACTGTATCAAACGGGGTGATCTTCAATTCAATCATCACATTATCCAGATAATTATAGTCAGTCAATTCGAACAACGGGAACTCCTCCTTCAATTCCAGCAATCGGCCTGCAAACAGATTGAAGTTTGAACTGATATATCAAACGTCTGATGGAGCAGAACATTGAAATCACTTCCATTTCGTAACTTATACACAAACAGTAAAACCTCTCTTAAAGAACACACCTCTTAAGCGACCACCCCTCTCAACGACCAATTTGTTTAGGAACCGACATTGAAACCCATAACATCAATGGCATTTGTGCCTCGATTAAAATACCTCCCTTCTCCCAGATCTCCGACCAGCGTTTTGGCGACCTAAGTTTTAAGGGATGTTCTTAGGTGGTAGGATTAATATTAGTGGCTGAAGTAATGTAGAGTACTGTGTGTCATTGCATCATTTCAAGTGCGTGTGGACGGACGGGGCATTGAGCGTGCTTAGGCAATGGATAATTCTCGAAAACATTTATGGCTTTTATCATATGAAGGTAAAGCCTCCGTGGCTTAGGCGGCAGCACGCCGGCCTCTCACCGCTGAGTCCATGGTTCAAATCCCGGTCACTCCATGTGAGATTTGTGCTGGACAAAGCGAAGGCAGACGGGGTTTTCTCCGGGTACCCCGGTTTTCCCTGTCACAATTTCATTCCAGCAACACTCTCCACTATCATTTCATTTCATCTGTCATTCATTTAATCTTTGCCCCAGGGAAGTGCGACTGGCTTCGGCAGCCGGCACAATTCATATCCCCGCCGCTAGATGGGGGCTTCATTTATTCCATTCCCTGACCCGGTCGGTTGATTGGAAGCAGGCTGTGGATTTTTAGCCTACTTTTCACATTTTGCAAAAATGAGGAAACAGTAGACTTATGAGATCGATCCGGGAAAATGTATGTCTGTCTGTCTCTCTGTCTGTCCTTCTGTCTGTCTGTCTGTCTGTCTGTCTGTCTGGCTGTGTGTGTGCCCCCCCCCCTATCAACTCCTAAACAACTGCAGCAATCGAAACCAAATTTAGTATGAGTAAAGATGTATACCGGAATAGCTCACGTCCATATTTGAAAATGATGTCAGTGCTACCAACTGCTGAAAAAACGCACTAGAAATTTGAGCTCCATGTTGGATATCATGGAAGGTATGCATGGGACCTATTCCAAAATTGGCACACATGTAGATAATACTATTGCAGTTTAATTTCCAGGAGGCCATACAAGATAGTGTTGCCAAAATAATTTTAAGCCTTCTGATAGGTCCAATTTTTAAATGCATATAACTTCTAAACTATCAATTGGAATTCAACCAAATTTTGTATGTAATATGTGCACATAAGCGGATACGACTGAGCGAGTTCTTAAGAGCCACCGGGGCTGCCAACTGTAAATAATTGCTCTCTTTTTTTTATCCAAATACCAATATATCAGAAAGTATGCAAGCCGACAGTTTTTAAACTATGCGCACGTATATTACCTGCCATTTTAGATTAATTTGGAGTAACTTATATACGTCAGTTCTACCAACATGATTATAAGCTTGCTGATAGTACCAATTTTTGAATACATGTAATTTCTATACTATCAGTTGGATTTCAAACAAATTTCGTATGTGCTATGTGTAACATAACAGATATGACTATAAGTATTGTTAAGAGCAATCAGGGCTGCCAACTGTTAATAAATGCTGTCTATATGTTTTACCCTAATATCAATATATCAGAAAGTATGCAAGCCAACAGCTCTATACATTGCACACGTATAGGACCTGACATTCTACATTAATTTGGAGTAATTAATATAAGTCAGTGCTGCCAACATGATTCTATGCCTGCCGATAGGTCCAATTTTAAAATGCATGTAACTTCTATACTAACATATGGATTTCATCCGAAATTTGCACAACAAGATATCATAATATTTCAAATTATTTCTGATCAGCACACGCATTACATTGTTGCCAACATGCTTTTACGCGTGCTGATAAATCTAGTGTCTAACTGCATGTAACGTCCATTGGACTTCAACCAAATTTTGTATTCTGTACCTTAAGAGATGGAACTCAGAATATATTCAGTCACCAGGGCTGCCAACTGTAGTTCTCTATTAGGCTACTTTATACCAGGTATATTTCGAACTAATTAGACACTTCGATATTACCAACTTAATTTCGTCATTATTCTAGATAGGTTCATATAATGTAGATTACTCATTGGCATGAAACTTAATTTTTTTTTAAGTAGGCTCTTTAGTTCGCCACGGAACCTCTTGTCCATCATATGAAGGTCAAGTGACACAACCTCACCTTTACGCCGAATGCTTTCACAACTGGGTTAGTCTAAGTTCCCTTATCCAACAACGAACAGTGCTCTCTCTTTCTCAATCCACAGCACTTTCCCCCCCGCGAACTTCACCACCTACAGGCAGAGTTGAGAAAAATACTTTAAAAATATATTTTCGATACAAAATTCAAAATACAATAACTGTATTATTCAAAATTAAAATTGTACTTTAAAAAATCTGAAAATAAATAATAAATGCAGCGAAGACGATTTCCACTCCATTAAGATTCTTCAAATCAATGATGTACTAGCATACATTACTGAAAATGTTGAGTATTTTCAAGTTAATTTCAAAATACAAATTTGTATTTTTTATTTTCAATGATTCAGTTAGGTGTATTCTGAATATTGTATCAAAATACCTTTTGTGAGTATTTTGCCCAGCTCTGCCTACATAACTCCACTGCCAGGTGGAAGCAGTTATGGTTGAACTTGCTCACTTCAGGAGAGTCATCCAGCCCTATACTGCCTATGTTAAAACAACATAAGGAATGATACTCAGCAATTTTTCCATGTTTGTGCAGTGTCTAGTGTGGGGTGTCACCTAGGAGCATCAAGCGGGCACGGAAATCGAGATCCCGCTGATGAGCCAGCTTGGTGTCCTAGGCGAAACCCCACACAAGACACGGCACAAACATGGAAAAATTGCTGAGTTTTAATTCACTGGCCGTTGAAGCCAATATACCATGATCAATCACAGCAACTATTAAGAATGAAATGTTAACATATATTCGCATGTATCTATTTCTATTCACCCTACTAGCTGATAGTCACACTACAATAAGTTTTTTTTAAATTTAGGTTAATTTTTCATTACATAAAGTATATGTTAAATGACGTTTTACATTTGGCTGAGCATTATTAATACCAAAAAACAGACACAGCTTGATTAATATATGGTGAAACTTTCAAGTCTCTCAATTACTTCCTGAGAATATGGGTCAAATGTCCAGAAAGATAAAATTCTTCAAAAATTGGATATAAAAGTTAGTCATAGATATAAACATACAATTACTCTCACATCAAATACATGTACAGTACAAGTACGCTTCCTTTTTGCATCTGAAGGCGCCATTATTGTTATGACAGTGATACTAATAGACCTTCATGATTTGGAGTTTTCTCTACAAAACAAAAAAATCCAGGATTCTGCACTACAGTAAGTAATATTTTGGAACTAGAGTTTTTAAAGTAAAAATGTGATGTTTTCTTATATATTAAGTGAGATAACGAGTATAAATTCAAATATATTTAATGTCTTAAAATTACGATAGATTGATATTGAATACACCATTTTGTTCAGAAAACATCACAGATTTTTTAAAGCAAAAAGAACAACAAAAATCAACAAAAAAGAACATATTTTGATCCTCTCCCGGAGCTGACTCCCATTAGCATGACAGTTGACTTAAGAATTGTGACACTTGTTACATGAATTTTTGTACAGTTTTATAAAATTACGTGGTCTCAATGGTGCTTCTCAGTATTCCCCCTACTAAGCGACCACTCTTCTTAAAGACCAAATTAGTGCAAAATCATTGATGGGCGTCTTACTGTACTCCAATTATGAAATACTATTTCGTATTTAGATTGGAAATACGCAGAATGGAGTTCTTCACCACATCATATGACGACACTGAGAATAATACCTGAAATACACGGAGAAGAAGTTCTGTAAGCACAGCGCCAGTGGCATAAAGATACGACTTAAAATGTGCTGACAAAATGATAACCAAAGATGTGCTATCAAATTTGGCGCAAGCAGTTCCCACTCTGCCTACTTCGAGGGGCAGCTGAGTTTCCCCTCCATGCATCCAGTGTGGACGACGTATTTCTCTCCAGCTCTATTCTATGTTTTCTGATAGATGGTGGGGAAAGGGAGAAGGTGCTCTCTTTTCCACTCGACATACCCATGTCTGATTGCTGACGTCGCTGATGGATGAATTCTGATGCAGACCGTAGCTCCAAAATACAAAACATAGGCCTAAATATGCAATTCATGGTGTTCGAAGCCATTAGGGGACTGTTAAGCTTACGCATGGCGAGAATTAAAACTGGTGTTTAATAGTTGAAGATGTCCAGTAAACAGTAACATACACCAGTAGACTTGGCAATACACATAATGTTACATTGCTTGCTGAACACAGACATTTAGGAATGCGGAAGCGGGAAAGCCTAGGCAGATTAGAGATATTCGCGCACAGAAGATTCCTCCCAGTTCAGTGCAGACAGTGACTAGATCAACTCTTTTTATCCGGACCACGTACGACTCAAGCAGCTAAGAAGACAATCAAATATGAACTGACCATTTAACAACAATCACATATTCACACTGAGCAAGCAAACTTGGAGGTCAATCACCACTATCAGTATCTTAACAAAATATCACATTGGCTGTAACTAAGGTCGAACATCAATTCCCCTCGATAGTCCTTAATTCCACTCGGTCATCCAAGGGACCCAAAAATGAGTTCCTCAACTCCGCTCAGGGTTTGGCAAGGAGTCGTCAAAGGGGTTATCCCCCATGACGTAAACAAATGTCATAACACTCCTGCTCGCAAACCAAGGGCCGGGTCAAACACCTTCTGCAGCGCATGAGCGAATTCTTGAATGCAGCTGATTTTTCCGTTCTAGGCTGGAAAACAGTATTTTCAGCATCCGCAGCTGATATCGAAAGTATTTTTAAGTACAAATTATACACCTATTATTATCTAAATTTAATTTTATAATGTGTAACTAGGTTAATGGAGGAGAAGAGGATACCCAGGAGAGTACATGAGACGAAGTGGGAAGGAAAGAGACCGAGGGGAAGACCGAGAGACAGGTGGCTGAAGGGGGTGGAAGAAAGCGTGAAGAAGAGAGGAGAAGACTGGACAAGGGTGGAGGCTGAGAGATGGTGGGAAGACAGAAGACGTTGGAGAGGCTTGTGTTCCAAACAGACCCGGCCAGTGGCTGGAAACTGTGCAAGAAGATGATGATGAACTAGGTTAAGAAACATACAAACATTTAATTATGCACATGTTAAAAACAAGATGTTCAGTAAAGAACATATAGCCTACTTTCTCCTAAATGCATGGGTATTGTTATAACTCTTTGTCCTTTTTAAGGAGTATAATTGAATGTTGGTTGTAGTAGCTGGTTGAAATACAACGTGCTATAGGGATATTAAACATGAATATGAGGTGCCCTTTGCTAGTGCTACCTCTGTAAAAAAAATTCATTCAATTCGGTTTCACCGTGTTTGAATTGATCCGGGGAATGGATTTGCACACATACATGGCCGCTATTTGCAAACTATTGGGCTGATGACCTTGTAGTCAATCCTAAGATGCTTTCCACAAAAAGGCATGTTGTTGCAAAATCCGGTAGAGATCAAATTATTAGGATGGTCGAAATTTGATTTAAGCTTTTAACATTTGGGTGGCCGTCATTCCGTTTCCGTCAAGATGGCGGCGATTTAAAACATGACACTGAGGTGCCTTTTGCTAGTGCTACCTCTGTACCAAATTTCGTGCAATTCGGTTTCACCGTGTTTGAATTGATAGGGGGAAACGATTTGCACACATACTTGGCCACCATCTGCAAACTATTGGGCTGATGATCTAGTAGCTTGGTCAGAATATGCTTCCCACATAAAGATTTGTTGTTGCAAAATTTGGTAGAGACTAGATTATTAGGTTGGTCGTAATTACATTTTAGCCTTTAACATTTGGGTGGCCGCGATTACGTTTCCGTCAAGATGGCGGTGATATAAAACATGACACTGAGGTGGCCTTTTCTAGTGCTACCTCTGCAACAAATTTCGTTCCATTCGGTTTCACCGTGTTCGAATTAATAGGGGGAATCGATTTTCACACAAAGATGGCCGCCATCCGCAAACTATTCGGCTGATGACCTATTTGTTTGGTCAAAGGATGCTGCCCCCATAAAGGTATGTTGTTGCAAAATTTGGTAGAGATCGGATGATTAGGTTAGTAGTAATTTGATTTAAGCTTTGAACATTTGTGTGGCCGCCATTACGTTTCCGTCAAGATGGCGGTGATATAAAACATGACACTGAGGTGCCCTTTGCTAGTGCTACCTCTGTACCAAATTTCATTCCATTCGGTTTCACCGTGTTCGAATTAATAGGGGTAATCGATTTTGACACAAAGATGGCCGCCATCCGCAAATTATTAGGCCAATGACCTATTAGATTTGTCAAAGAATGCTCCCTCCATAAAGGTATGTTGTTGCAAAATTTGGTAGAGATCGGATGATTAGGTTAGTCGTAATTTGATTTAAGCTTTGAACATTTGTGTGGCCGCCATTACGTTTCCGTCAAGATGGCGGCAATATAAAACATGACACTGGGGTGCCCTTTGCTAGTACTACCTCTGTACCAAATTTCGTTCCATTCGGTTTCACCGTGTTCGAATTAATAGGGGCAATCGATTTTCACACAAAGATGGCCGCCATCCGCAAACTATTAGGCTGATGACCTATTAGTTTGGTCAAAGGATGCTGCCCCCATAAAGGTATGATGTTGCAAAATTTGGTAGAGATCGGATGATTAGGTTAGTCGTAATTTGATTTAAGCTTTGAACATTTGTGTGGCCGCCATTACGTTTCCGTCAAGATGGCGGCGATATAAAGCATGACACTGAGGTGTCCTTTGCTAGTGCTACCTTTGTACCAAATTTCTTTCAATTTGCGCTCACCGTGTTCGAATTGATAGGGGGGGGACAGACATTCAGAGTACACACACTCACACATACACACACACACACACACACAGACTCACACACATACACACACACAGACAGACACACTTTTTTCGCCCTGTAGTGATCTCATAAGTCTACTTTCATTTTTTGCAAAAATCGAAAGTAGGCTAACAATGCATACAATTTGTAGAAAAAAATTGACTTAAGAACGGTTGACCGATGGCGTGGTGGTGTTGTGCCATTGGTCAACCGCTCTGTTGTCAAGTCCGCTCATTCGTTAATTCAGGTATAAAGTGTTTGGAACATTATAACTTATATGGCCGAAAATACAGGGTGATTCTCTATGTAGTTTACAACTTCAATAATGTGTAATTATTTATTGGAACCACTTACAGACTTGGTTAATATGTCATTACATTGCAAAACACTTCAATATTTTTTTTGGCAAATCCATTACAGCTCACTGTGTGCACTATTTGTCATCCTGGACACATCCCAATGGAAGTTGATTTCCCGCCACGTATGAACCAGCATTTCAGGGGTAACAGAGGCGATGGCTGTTATGATGCGATGTCTCCATTCATCAAGATTTGCAGGTAGGGAAGGGATGTACACCCTATCTTTCACAAAGCCCCACAGAAAGAAGTCCAGTGGTGTGTAATCTGGAGACCGTGGCGGCCAGGTAATTGTTTCTCTCGAAACATCGCAGAAAACGTTCACTTTGGGGCTGCCACGTGGTGCCCATGTGGTTTTTCCATGCCCCAAATACGACAATTGTGTTGATTCGGCCAGAAAGGTGCAACGTTGATTCATCGCTGAAGACCACATTGTTCAAGAATGACTCATCACGGCTGATGCGATCCATCATTTCAACACAGAATTCATGTCGGGTATGTTTATCCGCTTCACTTAGTGCTTGAACCAAGGGCAATCGGTATGCTTTCATGGCCAAATGTCGACGCAACACCCGCCAAACAGTGGTCTGAGGGATACCAGTTTCGATATTCCGGACTGCGGACGAACCTCTCCCTAACTGTTTCCACCACATCGCCAGTCACAGGTGCGCGGCCTGGCGCCTTTGTGTGTAGCACAGAACAACCTGTTTCGGCATATGTCTGATGCCATTTGTACACTGTTGGTCTGCTGAGTGGGTCTTTGCCAAATTCTGTGTGAACCCTCAGCTGTACACTCGTTGCTGACTTGGTTTCTTCAAACCAGAACACGCACGTCGCTCTTTCCGCTCCAGTGAAAGACGCCATTTCCAACAAGTGACTGGTGGCGCGCGTGTCAGACAACTGTGCTACTACAAACTACGTGAGTCAAAACTTGAAGTGTTTTGCAATATAATAACATATAAACCAAGTCTGTAAGTGGTTCCAATAAATAATTACACATTATTGAAGTTGTAAACTACATAGAGAATCACCCTGTGCAAGTATTTAAAATTAATCATAATATTTTTTAAATAAGTCTGCCAAGTTTTCTATTTTTTTTTTGTTAAAAATTTTATGCTTTGTTTTTAACACGTGCATAATTAAATGCTTGCATGTTTTTTTAACCTAGTCAGACATAAAATTAAATTATAATAGGTGTATCATTTTTGCCTAAAAATACTTTCGATATCAGCTGCGGATGCTGAAAATATTATTTCCAGCCTAGAACGGCAATATCAGCTGCATTCCCACACAACAAATTAGTTATGAATTCTAACTCTTATGTTTACCGTAACATATATTCGGATTTAAGATATAGTCTGCACACCACTTTTTCTAACCAATCATCTCGTCTGTTCTTATCTGTTTAACAGTGATAAGAAATTGTTAAATGGGGATTAGAATGAGTAACAACAAAAAGTTAAACAATATTCTACTCTACGTTTTGAAATTAGCTGTTCCACTTATTTTAGTAAACTTAAAAATGTAAACACTGAAGCAGTGGTTATTGTACTGCTGAAATATAACTGACCACGGAAGGTTATTTTGAGAAGTTATACTTAATTTGTTATCATTATTAAAAGTTATATTGGTTACTAGGTGACCCGGCGAACTCTGTTCCGCCTTAGAGGCAATAAATAAGCAGATTTTCGATTTTATTAAGTTCAATTTTTTTATTAGGAAATACAAATTTAAAAATGAAGTATTTTAATGATTCTTTGTTGTTCATGTATTTTGGTGCATAGGTTGCACTCTTCAGTTAAGTACCTTGTGATACACGACTTGTTTTGTTTCATTATCAGGCGCAAGAACAAACAACGCAGATGGTCTTCCGACCCGTGAACATGCCACATATAATTGACCATGGGAAAAACATGGATATTCAAGATTCAAACCACAAACTTTCAAGGATTGGCCTTGTGATTTGTTAATGGTCATGGCAAATGCAAGACGGATCGGAAAATGAAGTCTTTTAAACTCAAACGGCATATCGGTTGGGATCATCGGAATCCTCGGAATGAGAACTTCCTCACCTTCGAATTTTCCTTTGAGGATCGTCGCGTAAATCACATTGTTCATCAATTTACTTACCACCAAGCGCGTACAGTTGCATAGTTTTGGTTGGTTTATGTTTCGAAGCATGATTACTACCGAGCCAACCTTTAGGCGTAAATTGTGTGGTGGTAAGCCAGGCACATCCAAGGAGTTTAAAAATGCAATTGGATAGTTGGTGGCTTCATCTTCATTTGTTACACAGTCAATAGATTTGAATGAATGCATTGTTCCAATGATCTTATTCTGAATGATGTAGCTTAGGTCATCTACATCTTTATTCTTAGCCGCTAAAATTGCTCGCTCACTCAACCATTCATTATTTTTGTAATTATTAATGATGTTTGGGAATACTTTGTTGATAAGTTCGTCTTTCGATGAGACAAAGTTACACAAATTATGAGGAAATGAAATCAATCCGCTCGATTCGTCGACAGGTACTCGACCATTACCGATAGTCAGCAATTTCTCAGGGAAATCTTCAGCATATGTATCATTAAGCAATGCAACTCTCATGATTGTTGTCAGCTGAAGTTTCTTCACATAGTGCCACAGATTCGATTATTTGATGCAAGCGTTTATTTCGTCAGCAGCCGTTGATCTTGGAATTACTGGCAGTGTTTGGTGGAAATTGCCAGACAGTAAAATCATTGCTCCTCCAAAACAACTGGAGTCATTGCGTAGATCTTTCAATGTTCGGTTAAGTGCTTCTAATGCACGTTTATGCGCCATTGTGCATTCGTCCCAGATGATTATCGATGCTGATAAAACTTTGGCCATTGCTGTTTTTTTGTGTGCAATATTACATGTTGGTTCTTCAATAGTTTGAAAATTTAACGGCAATTTTAATGCTGAATGAGCCCTACGCCATCCTTCTAACAATGTGGCTGCTATTTCAGAAGACGCAACTGCAACCGCAATGTTGGATTTCGCACGAACAGTGGCTAAAACTACCGACATGAGGAATGTTTTACCAGTTCCATCAGGGGCATCCAGGAAATATAAACCACCATTTCCATCGTCAATTGCCTTCATTAATGTATCATAAACTTCCTTTTGCTGGGGATTCAACAGGGGTACATTCGTTTGAACTACTAAATCTAATTCCTGGTGATCGTATTCACGTTCCCGTTCCAATTCTTGATTAAATGCGTCATTCATTTCACGATTAGGCGCTGGCATTCCTAACGTGACTAATAAACTACCGCACATGAGGTAACACATGTCTTCGATCAAGAGTAAAGCCCAATCATGTACTGTATCTCCTCATTCATCTTAAGATAGTGATTTCTGGAACTGACACGAATTTGATGTAAAATATCTTCTGACATATTATCCTTGTATTTGTGCCACAGGTTAGATGGGTTCGATGGAAAGCATGTCGAAATGATGATAGCAAATAATGTGCGTATCTGACTTGGAGATGCAGAGATAATGGCTTCAACGATTGTCGTATCCCAATGGGTATCGTTTTCTATTAAATTGAGTTCTTCACATGCAGCGCGATATGTTGGGAATATTATACCATTAACAGTCCGTAGTGTCTCAAATGACGTTGGCCCACGCACATTTACCAGCAACAACCGCAAATAGAAGCATTCATCATGATTTGGAAGAACTGTATACATACGACCAAGAGCATCAGTAGAACGCACATCCGGATAACCAGGAACCGCATCGTCTTGCTTCTGTCGTTGAAAATTCTTCGATGAAGCATTCCAAGTGTAATAACGAGGCAACCCCGAGTAAAGCAAAGTTCGTGCAAACGGATCGCTTTGGCAGATCGCAAAGAAACGCGTACCGGCGCTCTTCACGGGCAATTTCTTTTTCTTCACCAGTCCTTTAATTCGCAATGTTTCGTATCCTTCTTGCATTATGGCTTTGTCGGGAAAGATTCGATCGTCTTTGTCGCGGCATTGTTAATGACGATTCAAAGAGAATACAAATTACGTTGAGTAACTAACGGGATTTCATGTTAAGAGCCTCATTTTCTATACCGGTAGTTGAGAGCGCTACTCGCATCCAGTCGGCCGTGTCTCGTCAAGAGCTACTGTTGCCTGGAAACGACTTGCCTTGCCATTCCTTCATGAGTTTATTTTAGCTGTCATTTGCGTTACTTTTTATAGTGACATGTATTCTCATTGACGTTTTATGTCACGTCACTGGATAAAAAGTATCATATGTCCGTCTCCTGGTTCTAAGCTACCTCCACACCAATTTTCAGCCAAATCGGTTCACCCGTTCTTGAGTTATAAATAGTGTAACTAACACGACTTTCTTTTATATATATAGATATTAGAAGCATTGATTATAATCAATGGTAGAAGTGATCATGGAAGACTTTTGTCGTTCTAAGAATGCATAAGGATAAAGAGACCGCGACCGAGCGGAGTTGAGGGACTCCTCTGGCGACTACCTGCAGTGTCGAGTGGAATTGAGGTAATCCTGGCTACCTGATTCAGGTACCCGAGTGGAATTGATGCCCGCCCGTAACACATATTGACTAGGTGCGTTAGTTTAACTACTAACTTACTGCAACTAAATAAGTGTATATATTTTAAATACTATCATCCCCATTTTTAGTCATAGATTTAATAGTCTAAGTGTAATGGATCTGACGATGAGCGCTTGACGATTGAAATTGGTCATCCAATTGTATTTATTAATCTCATGTAGGCTGGCTGCGTGGCTCAGCGGTAACGTACACGCTTGCTGTTCACAAGGTTGCAGAATCGAATCCTGGCGCAGCCAGTTGGCATTTGAGGGTGCGCAAATGCGAGGGAGCCGTGTCAGTAGTTATACTGACACGTTAAAGATCCCCTCCGGGGCATAATTCCGGCACCTTGGCGTCTCTAAAAGCCATAGTTGTTAAAAGGGACGTAAAACCAATTATGCAACAAGCTTATAATGGCAATTATTAATACACGAGTATGTTTATAAAACGAGCGTAGCGAGTTTTATAATTTCCATACGAGAGTATTAATTACCATTAAAGGCGAGTTGCATATTACTGTTTATGTTCGACGATAATTATAACTTTATTATATGTTTTAACATAAATATTCGTAAATATCTGTGGGATTCAGTAACTTCAGTTAGTGAACAGTGCGCGCTGGGTGGTTTGCTGACTGAACAGAGCGCATGCGTGGGTCGAAGACTTTCGAAAGAAGAGACCTTTTACTTTGCTTGCCAATGCTATAGTTTACAGCCTGCCTGATGTCTAGTGCCGATCAGAATAAGCATTCACTAATATTGTCACCGAAGTCGTTTAAAAGCAATGCGCTGTGTAAAAATTGGCGTTGGGGATATTAAGGTACAGTGCTGTTTCTTGTCTCATATTCGCCAGTTTGTTTATGCGAACATATGTTACGGTGCACTTTCCATGTCGGTAATTTATATAGAAGGATGCTGTGTTGCTATCTTCTGGACGTACAGTAGATTCATAAATTTCTTGCATATGTCATAGTATTTTCTTGTTACCGTGAAGGTTCGTGCTGATTTTGTCTTTGTGTTTGGGATTGTAACTACAATGGTTGATCCGATATCCAATTTGAACTTTCAAATCATGTAAATCATGTCCGACATGTTGGATTTTGAGCGCATGCGCGAAGGTATCCTTACGTAATTGGTCAATGAATGAGCTCTGATTGGCTGCAGAAACTGTTTCATAATGAAAAACAGTACTATAGTGACCATCATTATGATACAGTTTTCGGACGTATAATATTTACTTTTCGACATCGTCGAACATAAACATTATTATTATAATCTCATGTACATTTTTTCTAGATTAGGGAACCACCCATTTCAATTGGGTACAATCGTGGTTACTGACTAAAAAACTTTAAATTTTGAGGCCTAAATATAATTAAAACAAGTATAGTATTTCCTTGATGAACTGAAGAGCATATTGATGTGTAACATCTTTCCACTCGATTGCGGATGCTCTTTGTGGGAGTGATTTTGGAAAAGGGACGGACATGGGACGGAAATGGGTAAGAGGAAACATCGCATACGGTTTACGTCAAGGTTTGGAGGCCCCATTAAATATATTCCTACAATAAATCATCTTCAAGTTGTCGTTCTTTGGTGTGAAAATATTCATTATATCATATTTGCTGAAAACAATTATGATTTATTAAATCTTCATACTTTCGCTGTATACTTATTTAATGTAAACATTCGAGGTACTGTCGGCCAACATACAACCCTATGTGGAATGTATATCGCATACGATTTACTTCAAGGTTTGGAGGCCCAATTAAAGATATTCCTACAATAAATCAGTGGTACCACGACGTACCTCGCGCATGCGCACCGGTCAGGATTTGGCACTGGAGTTTTACAAGTAGTTAATTCAATGACCAACAGAGTTCACTGTTAAAAAGCGATTTGCGCTCCCTACAAATCTAATTGGTCATCGGCTTTTTAATATCTCGCGAATCAAAAATGCTAGGGACTTGAATGAGGTGTCCTAGGACTCGGGGTGACACCGTCCGTTTTCCTATAGTCCCCTTAATTTAACCAAAGGACCCAAAACTAATAGGTCATCAGCTTTCTAATATCTCGCGAACCAATAATGCTAGAGACTTGTATGAGGTGTCCTAGGAGTCGGGCTGACACCCCCCTATTTTCTATCCCCCTCTTAATTTAACCAAAGGAACCAAAGCGTTTTAATATCTCG